>CM065381.1:18302335-19012335 GCA_033060915.1 Euryodendron excelsum | reverse complement strand
TGCAAACAGATAGTAGCTATAGTAGTAACAAAGCCGAAATAGCCAAAACTAAATGCAGAAACACAGTCAGAAGGCCCAAATTACCGAAGGACCACCATGAACCGGACCAAAACAGCCAAGAAAAGCAGTGAATCGGCCAGAAAAGTGACTAATATGATCAAAACAATAAATTTTGTACCGAATTTGGCAAAACTGAGGCCGCAAACAGATTCAAAAGGCCAAAATTAGCTAGGAACGGGTCTTATCTATACCAACAGCAACCAAAAAATAAGTGAATCGGACAAAACAATGTAGGAGGGCAGACTTGAACCGGTTCAAAACAGACCGGTTGAACCACAGCTGACGCGGCAAACTACGTGGCAGAAGCGAGCCCTGATGATGACGTGGCAGCTGAGGTGACAGGGTGACGTGGACTGCTGACGTGGCAGGATGACGTGGAGGATGACACAGCTGATGACGTCAGGAGGATGACATTAGCGGGATAACGCACAGTGGACGTCACAGCCGCGAGTGGTGGCGCGCGTGGAGGCGCGTGAGCAGTGCCTGACGCTCCTTTTGGCGCATGCTGGTGCGTGTCTAGTCTGCCGCGAGTAGATCTTATGCGCGGCCCTTTGATCGACGCATGGGGGCGCGTGAAGGGGTTTCTGTGTTGGATTTTTATGATTCTGGGATGAGAATTGTATGGGGAATCGGATGGTGGTTTTGAAATTTAGTTTTAAGGACTTTTAGTGTTCAATACTCACAGAAATAGATCGAAATTGGACAAAAAAAATTTTGAAGAAAAATCAATGAAACAGACACAGAAAAAAAAGGAACTCAGAGGCAGGTAACCATGCCTCTGATACCATGTTAGAATGATGAAAATATATATATATATATATATATATATAATATTGTTGTAGATAGAGAAAGAGACAGAGGGAGAAAAAGATAGACTCGTATATATGAAAGCAACAACTATACAATGAATAGAAACAACATATATATAAGCTAACTCTAGAAAGAGGAAAAAAGACTAAACTACCCCCAGACTATATACACATATATATACATCAACAGTGCCGATGAAATTGTTGCTATTATGAGGCATCTTGAGGTCTTTTGTTCTACAGTAAAAAGTATAAATATAATAATTTTTTTATTTGTGTAGCATTACTCGTTATAATCTACCGAGACATATATTAAACGAACTTTTATATAATCTACTGGATGGTAATAATCCTAGTAATGTCGGAAAACCAAGAATGGGTTTTTTTTTTTCTGTTAATGATTACAAGAAACTATTTTAAATAATTGTCACACGATTTTATTTTCTTCATAATTTTAACATTTATAGTAGGCCTCACTTAGTATACATGAAATAATTTTCCAATCACCAACCCAAATATTTGGCAGTGTCTGCCTATATTGATAGATATTTCCAAGCTGTCAGATGGCCTATTGTTACTTCAAATCTGTGGGCTCATCACTACCTAATAATCAAATTCTTAGTGCAAATTAAAATTTATGTTCTAATAATAGTGGTTTAACCGTCCACGTAATGCACATGAAGTTCATCTGGGAAAAAAAATCCAGTAAACGAAGGCAATTCTCGTGATTTTAGATACTATTTCCCTGTGATTTTTTCTATTTGATAGGTCATCCTCTGTAAATCTTAAATTTGAGAATAACTTTCACTTCCTCCTATTTGTAATAAAATAAGACATTGAATTTAAACTTTAAAAATAATAACAATTAAATTATAATTATATCCTTATTTTGTCAATCTAAAAGAATTTACTAAAATAATTGATTTTTGGAAAAAATTTGAAATTTGACATGACATTTAATCCAACAAAATCAATTATATCATGGGTCAAAATGACAAAAAGAATTGAGACCTTCAACTGTATACTTTCTGGAATGGAAGTTACTTTGTAATTTATCAGCTTTACATTTCATAGTTGAAAGAGTCGAGTTAGAAACATTTGACCTCAAATACAGAAATGTTTGCACAGATACACAGAGAAAAATGAAGGTGGGTTTACAGAGGATACACATGAAAATTCCATGGGGATATGAGTGATAAACCACAATCAGACTCTCCAGCCAACCCCATTGCCACACACTTCTCAAGCCAAGGTCCATCGAGGCGAAGGATTTAATCTTTCAGTGTTGGGAATAAACTGACCAACATTTCTTTGTTTCTTCTTCCCGCCTCTGGTGGTTCACTCCTAATAAGAAAAACCCGGGAAAAAAAAAAAAGAAAAGAAAAATGGAAAAGAATATTAAACTCATGTGGTGCAGCTCTCAGTATCTATATATCCTGTAATTTAGTTGCTTGGCATACCTCAGGAGGACCTATTGATGGGGAACTGGAATTTGCTTCTGCTGGTGTATTGGATATCCTTTCTTCTGATTTCTCGTTTGAGTAACTAGCAGATGAGAATGTCAACCAATGTTAGCAATAACTCAGAACAATTCACCAATGGAAGGAAGAACCCAATATACATTCTCAGAAAGAAAATCCCTACAGTAGGGGATGTTCCATGAAAATGCCTACGCATGTACAAACAGGAAACTGTTCAAGTGGTCCTGAAAAAGATCTCTCAGCCACAAAATTACATTCCAGCCTAGACTGCATATATTCATTCTCAACCTCTCATTGTCACTTGAATAATTATGGCCAAGGAGACTTAATAGACCAGCTAATTTTCATCACCAATAAGGTTAGTCTCTCCTCCACCACCACCTTCTCCTTTCCCTCGCTCACCCCCTTTTCTCCCTATAACAGTCACTGCCGAAGCTTGGAAAATTGTATCGCAATATATATCTCTCAAAGAGCAGTAGAATGGTGAACCCCTTTCAGCTCTACTCAATAAAGGCATTAGACTCCCAGAATTTTGTCATTTTGAGTTTATAGAAACTTAATAAGCCGGAAAATCAGAGTGTTTATTAATTATATTCAGAATACAGATTTAATACTTACGTCGAGAGGATTGTCACCCAAATGAGCTCTACGCAGTCAACCCAAAGAAGCCTCTGTTCCACAGGGATCACACCATAGGTAATAAGATGAGCAAATGGCCAAAGCTTCCATCCTGCCTGAGAAATACCCCCGATCCACATCAGTATTAGATATAAACAAAAGCGCATACAGATGAAAGATTCAAAACAACCTTTAAAGTTGTATATTAGAAAAATGAAATCCCTAGACATAGCTATGCATTTATTTACATGCACTAGAACATAGAAAATGTCACTTCATCTTGTTACAGCTGCCCAAATTTCCCGTTAATCCGTCAAAAAGCATGAATCAACTCCCAAGTATATGAAGTACAAATTAGACTTGAAGAAAACCACTTCATGTCAAATAAACTATAAAGCAGTCCAGCTCAGTAGATAAATAAAGCTTCTGCCTTTTAACCCATATGTGATTGTAGTTAACTAAGATAGGACAAATGGCAATACTTTTCCTTCAGGCAAGGATCTGAGGTTTCCGTAGAACATAATAACTCCTTTGAAACATTCTATCCATTCCAATAAGAGTTGGTTCAAACAAAACATTTATGCAGCTGAGCAAGTTTGGAAAACCAATTAGAACCATGGACTACATTTGGAGTTAAAATACATTACAGTCACACAGATTATAAACCATATAGATTGGTAACACACGATACAAAAGATACAAACTGCTAAAGCAACTTATCGTTATCAAACAAAACGTAGTTCCAAGCATGAGGTTCAATAAATATTGGACGAGTACTCAAAGAATATAAAATCCACAGAAATGAATCAGTAAAATGCAGGCTTTCACTAAATGATGCTGAGCCTTCCCACCCACTTTGGCTGGAGAATAAAAATGAAAGTCCATAAGGAGTCATAACTCAGAATTGAAAACAAAGATACACATAAAGAGAAGGTCTTCTTACAGTCAACATAGGCCAGAATGTTGCCTTCAATTCAGTAAAAACACTAACTGGCGATTCAAAGCGCAAGAACCCTAAAACTGTAAAGTAGATGCTGTTCCAAGCAGCAGCCCATAAAGTTTGATCAAAGGCTACTTTAGCAGGAACGACCCACCAATCTTGAAAAGGAAAAAGTTCCTGAACATCAGGAAGTGTCATTTTAGTAGTCCACAACCAAATCAAATTATAAGTCAGACCAGTCAACAATGAAAGAAATCATGAAATCATAATTACCTCACAAAACTGGTAATAAAAATGAGAAAGGGATCCATGCAAAGTAAAGCCAACAAGGCCTGATCTGAGCATGCGCAGCCGGTCAAATTCAAAAAGTGGTTTTCCTTCATAGCACTGCAATTTCATTGGACATAAACGAATTGATGGTGGATAAAAGATTTAGAACCGACAGACCTTGCTGGTCATAGTTACTTCAAAATCACCAACCTACCTGTGCAATCCAATCCCCTACAGAGTAAACCACTCCACTTATCATCATTTTAGCTAAAACTGGGTTTGCTTTCAGGGCTTCCTCGTACGCAGTCCAATTGTGCTGAGGTGCATATCTGAATATCTCGTATACGGTCCATCCCTATGAGAATTAGAAAATGAGTTCTTGCACCTAACATGCTTTAATAATTGTCTCAAAGAGACTAGATAGTAACTACTTTAGAGAACCAAATTTAAAAAGAAACTTACATATCCTTGCAGACATACAAAGACCACTACTTGCAGAATTAGGTGGTAGACAAGGAAATTCCCCAATATTTAGACATGAAAGGACATATGCAAGTATACAGCATACATAATGGGGGTGTTTATAATTATTGAACCTGCATTTCATTTAGTGTTTTCATGTGGAAGAAAACCATTCAGAGTTTAGTTTGATATGCAAACAAAGATATAATAGCCATGTGAGCATATCATTGAGAAGTCATGCATCACTAAAAACTAAAGTCTTAGATAAACTAATAATTTCCAGATAAATCTCCTCGCATCTTAACACAGTTCCAAATTAGCCAATTATTAAGTAGTTAATGTGATTAAGAAAACTAAGAAATTAGAAGCCTTTGCAATCTCCTAACTACACGTGTGTTTGTGAATGTGGTATTCTATATCATATAGCAACTGAGAGATCTTAATTGTGACTTTCATAACAATTAAACAACAAAAAGATGACCAAAAAAGGCAACAAAAGGAAGAAATACAGGACTTCAAGTTAACAAAACGCAACTCAGCAAAAACTCAATCCCTATAACTAGCAGTCGAATAAGACCCATTTCAACATTGCAAGTATATAAATCGCATCTGACCATCAACAACCCAATTGGGTCTCAAAATTCTACCACAAAATTCTCAGAATTCCTCAAATAAATTCACAAAAACTCATCATACATAATCAAACGCATGGATACACACGTAATATAATATATCACTGGTGCTCACTCACATGCCAGTAATCGTGGTCGATGGTGAGCATCTTGGTGATAGCAAAGGTGCCGGCAGCTAGGACAATAGTGGCATTAATGGTCCTATCAATTAACTTCTTTACATCCACCTCCGCACTCTTTCCGTCAACTCCAACCGAAGAAGAAGTAGCCGACGACGAAAACCCCTGAAATTCACCAGCCCCCTCAAACGACAACCGCCCTTCACTCCCAAACCCACCAACCACCTGCTTCACGACCTCTTCGCCTTCAACTTCCCTCTCTGTTCCGGTCAAAACCCCGTCCTGATGGTCCGTACGGTCGCTGCTCTGTACTGGAATAACATCGAGCTCCTTTGCCGCCGACCCAACAACAACCCAGTCCCTCCGTTTGGTTCTCGAAAAAATCTGGGTGGTCTGGTAAGGTCTGAATAAGGGGAGGGAAGACCCAGAGAGACCCTTTACTTGGGAAATTATGGGTTTGGGCGTGGAGAGAGAGAGGAATCTCTGGGGTGCGATACTGTTCAGAGAGGCCATTTCTGGGAGGAACGGAACGAGTGATTCGCGATCAATCGACGTGGTTTCTCCAAGTCAAACCAGTGAAGGGAGAGAGAGAGCATTATATAGGAGAGGTTGCTGGTTGGGTGATCTGGTGTGCTGCGAGTTAGCCTTTTACGTTTAGTTCACGTGGAAGTTGGACACCAGTTGTTGACTTTCGCTGGACTGCTTCGGATTGATTGAACACGGCGTTTGATAACTGTGCGTCATGATGTACCATATCTTTGTTGAATTTTATTTCGAGGATAACGCATTATAGTCGGCCATCTAATTATTTGTCTTTTTTTTTTTTTTTTTCATTGCTCTTTACTCCCTTTTTTAAAGAGGAATTTCTAATTTACTCCACTTGAAATTATTTATAGCATTACTTTCCTTTTAACTATTGTCAAGTACATACATTTCACTCTTAAAATCAAAATTTTAGGTGTGAAAAGCTTCTAGGTCTTCGTGTATTTAATTGGTCATATCAACTCAATTCCCTTTCTTTTTATTTTCGGTGAAGGGAAAGGACTACCCGGAAACTTATAAATAGTCTTTTTTAATTACTTGATATCAGATAAAGCTTTACATTGATTGACTTTTACCAAACACAAATTTTCAAATTTTCAAATTTTCTCTTTTATCCAGTTTGATAGTCAAAATAAATGTTAAAATGTTGCCATAGTCAGAACTAACCTAACTGATTAAGAGATTTACGGAGGGTCTATATCTATGTGTGTAGAGGGATGATTATTGATGACTAAATTTCAAAAAAATTAGCCAAACCCAAGATTTTAATATTGTGTGCTGAAGATACCATAGGTTTGCAGATGCAAATTTGAGCCAGAAAATTATGAATAGAGAGCTTGTGAATGATTCAACACAAGTAGGGTCCAGTTGCAGTTGCCTGTGAGGATCGTGATTGGTGAGGGCCCATTACAGCTGTCTTGTGCAATAAACAGCCCAAAGCGTTTAATACAAAGAAAATAGCTCATTCTCTCACCATCACTATGGGGAGCTCCATATGATCTGAAGCTGCTGTTCTTGGCCATTGGTAGTCCACACATTATAGGTCTACGGGACCACTGAACTGCCCCACATTTCCTGTGGAGTCGAGGTTGCGTACACAACATTTCTGATATATCTCTTCCTGGTTAATGGTATTTTTCTAGATAATCATGTGGATTGAACTGTTGGCTGTCTGTTTGTCAGCCATACAAAATTTCAAGGTCACAGTGAAACATCTACTAGTTTCTCTTGTTTGTACTTGGAAGAGAAATGGGGTACAGAAAAAATTTGGATGAGATATTAGGAATTTGTGACTGAAACTTGATGTGCTGAAGTTGATTTCGTTGTCAGCCAACTAAACTATCAAAACCTTCTTGTGAAAAATACAGATTTAGACCACTGATCTTGGATTTATGGAGTAAAAAGAAAAGGAAAGGGCAAATATAGGAAAAGAAAATGAAAGGAAAAAGTAAGCTAATTTCTTCCTTTTGTTTGGTGGGTTAGGAAAATGAGCAAGTTTTTTTTTTTTGTTTAGTTACCCACAAATAAATGAATATGTTTAAGGAACTTCATTTACTTTTTCCTTCAGTATCCAAAATCCAAAGATAGCTTAAAATAAAGAAATACAGACAAGTGGGATAGTGATTCAAACCCCAACAGTAAATACATAGAATTTGATAGATATATATATACCAGGATCTCCTGAGCAAATCCAGCAGGCAGTGGCATTCCTCTTCTGCACACTGGCCTTGTTAATCCTCTGGAATTATTTTCCTATTTTGAGTGAGAAAAAACATCCAACATGACTCTGCAAAGAAAAAAAATGGAAAAAGAAAAGGAAAAAAATCTTGAAAATTCACAATACATAATTTCATTTTCCACATGGGTCTCTTTAGGCTACGCTTCTCGAATATTCTCTCGGGAATCAAGAAATGCAGGTTATAATATTTATCTAGTATGAATGTATGGGCAGTGAACGTACATGCATAAATACCAATCAGTTTGACCTAATATATCTGTAGAACTTCTAGGTGACATGAGCTTCCACGGTTATCTCTTTTTCCCCACTCAACATCACAGCATTAAGCAGTCTTTATTACTTATAAAACATTTCTAGGTAAGACAAGTCAAAAGATCAAATAATCTCCTTAGGCAAATCAAAATCAAACTTTATGATACTGGACTAATCAACGATAATTAGGAGTGAGAATTGGAAGCCAAAAAAAAAACAAAAAATAGCATTTTTTTAATTTTTTTTTTAGTTGTTTACAAAATTAAAAAAAAAAAGCTAAAAACACCAAAATAGGTGTATTCTCCTTTACCAAAACATTAGTCTAGTACTATTAACACAACAATAACCTACAAATGCCCATCACCTGACCACAAAAAATAAACAGCAAAAACACACAACAAAAAACGAAAACTGACAGCATTACCAAACAGGTTCTTATTTTTTATTTTTTAAGTTCAGTAGAAATAATATTTATAAATTAGGCAACAATTTACTTTCTCATCAAAGGGACAAAAAGAAAAAAAAGGATAAAGGATCACTTTTGAGACAATGACTCCGGATACCTACACAGGCATCATTCAACAGGAAGAAATTAGCAACATTTTTTTTGGGTAACTAAGAAATTAGCAACTTGACAGTATGGCCAGCACAGAAAACCAGGCTGATGCCATCTGAAGTTGACAACAAATTCAAAAGGATGAGAGGAAGTTTCAGTCCAGAAGGACAGCAGATTAACTCTCGTCTGGCAATATGAGGCAATCTTGACTTTCCACTAGCTTTGCAGATTGAATCACGTCCCCAGTTTTAATCTGAAGAAGAATTTCTTATTTTTGTTTGCTGAGCCACATACAAAGGAAACCAAGACAAAATAGAAACAGAGACAAAACAAAACGACCCAACTCAACCAGCATCTCTCCTTTTTGCCCAGAAGACCTTGAGAACTGACAAAGGGAGATCAATAGCCACTAAAATGCCAGAGAAGGAATTTTTGAAAGCCCAGCTAGCTAGTTCGTGCGCTTCACCATTCACCTTCCTTAGAACACGAGTGAATGCCCGAATAACAGGGATTTTAATATTTTATATCCTCCACGAGAAAAGATATGGACCGATGAGGATAGTAGATAATGCCCAAGACAGAATGAACTACCACTTGTGAGTCCCCTTCAATAATAACAAAATCCCAACCTTCTTCAACCACCCAAATGCACCCCAATCTGGCAGCTCTGCTTCTGCCAAGAGAGCTGAAAGCGAGCTCCCATATACGGCTTTGGCAAAAAGCACAGAGCCACCTTGGGGGGGTTGTGGAATGCGACTTGGAGGGAGAGGGGGAACATGGATGTCTTCAGCTAAAGGGATCTCAGAATCATCCTTAGCCGAACAATGTTCAGCCCACAGATCCAGAACTTCCTTACAAATGCAATCCACATCAACAGCAACTCCCTCAAAACAGCAGGCATTCCTTCATTTCCAAATCCTTTCCATAAAAATTGCAGCAAAGGCCAAGAATTTATTGCGATTAGTGGCAGTTGGCGGGCCCAAGCTTGCAGGCTTTAGAATCTTGATCATCCATTCTAAAGTAGAGCTAGCATCCACCAGATCAGTCTTGATATTCCAACACTTGAACCAAATCATTTTTGAAATATTGCAATGAAAGAATAATTGGGCTATGGACTCTTCCCCCATGCCACACATGGCACAACTTACATCCCCCAATGTAGATAGTCTTTCAGATAGGACCACTATAGTAGGAAGAACTTCAGAGGCTACTCTCCATAGCATTCTCTCCCAACAGTCGTGTATCTATGCATCAGCCCAGAAACATTAAAAAGAAAAAAGATACAATTAGCTTTAGGTGACCAAAGCAAAACAAAATTTGAAAGGAAATAGTTAAAAATATATATAAATGGCTTAAGGCTAAAGTTGTAAGGTTCGAAAGTATGATCTCGACTTCATTGCTATACTAGAGTAAAAAGTAAAAGACATTCACACCTGAAAAGTATACCTTAGATGCTACTTACGTTCTTCTAATCATAGAGATAAAAGAAAAACTCATATGGCGACGAGTACTCCTTGGAGACATCACTGTGTGCCATAGCAACTGCACCATAAACAAATATTGGAAGCACAGGGAGCTCCCCATCCTTCCATATGGAATGTTGAACTGTTACTGGAAATATGGACAGGTTGATATCTACTTACAGACCTATGAAGAAAACCAAATGTGAAGAAACCTGCACACTTAAAAGTTGTTTTGTACGGTGGCTCAAATTATCCACAAGGCATTATCTCAAAATCAGTGGGCAAATACTATCGTCTTAAACAAAGTCTGTTGAATGGTGAGACATGGCAAGCCAACCCAAATATTTTATGCTGTAAGGCTTTATCAAGTTGCAATGAGTTTTTTATTGAGACTTTACTAAAACGAACATTATGATAAAACAGCATGAATCTTCCAGAATTAACTTTCCACAATATTCTAATCATACAAATGGACTGGAGGGATACAAGTTGAAATTTAAATTTCAACTTCAGATGCCAAGACTTAAGCATGAAACAAATGAAACACAGTTGAATAACTTACCAAACCTAAGAAAAAAAATGATATACATTTGAATAACTTCAATAAATGTTACCGTGTCAAAAATTCTGAGTCAATCAAATCGAGTTACTCGTTGGTGTTTTAAGTTATTTCCCTACCATGCATTATACATCAGAAGAAGATAAGTGATACCATTAGCGCTTTCTTCATGTTAGCCTCCATTGTCCGGTAGGGCATTCTTTGTGAAATCCTTAGCAAGTATGAGATGTCCTCCAGAGAATCCTAAAAATAAGAAGAAAGTCAGCCTGTAGTTGATTGTTATTTAAATAGTGGAATTGTAGAAATATAAAAAAGTTTGGATAAGGACCTGTACAGCTTTCATATTTGAGTTTGCGGGAATAGCCCCTCAAAGCTACCTGTTCTTGAAACTTTTGTGTCTGGGGTATCTTCACGCCTGTTTTTGACTTCCTGCATGACCAAAAACCCAATTCAGGAGCAGGAGGACCTTAAAAAAGGCAACATAATTTCATCCAATTTTTTTGGGTCAAACATCACATACAGAGAGAGAGAGAGAGAGGGAGAGAGAGTATTACATGTTCTAGGTCAGCAAGCTGTAAAAATCACCAAAATCAACTCGCCATATTACAGCAGGCAGGATTGAAAAGAGAGCAGGAGATCATCAGCAAATGACTATTAAGCCCAAAGCGGTTAAGGAAGCAATGCTGATGCATAGCAGTCCTCCAAAAATAAATAGAGGTATCTACTCCATGTGGTGAAACCACATTGTAAATCCTGCCAGTTCGTTCCGTGATCTTTGCCTCTATATGCCAATATTATCATCCAAAAATAAACTACTAGAGTATAAGGGAATGAACAAAAAATGCATTCTTGACACGGAATCTCAAGCATCTAAATTTACATATAAGCATATTCACACATATTTGTGTACATATGTTGGACTGTTTATACTTTATATGTTTCAAATATAAATTGAAAATCAATGTGTTGTCGCATTCACGGGTATACAACCCGCATCCTGAGTTCAATAGCGGAAGGAGCGACCAGTTGAGACTGCAAACTGGGAAAAAGTGCAACAAAACAAGAAAATATTATTTGAAAAGCCTAATGCTGCCATGACAAGATAAACAAAACTACCTAAATTCGGCTCACACACCAACGATCTCAACTGATCAGTGATCAAAGTCCATACTTCTAAGGTTGGGTGGCGAGTTGTAATGTCAAATGGTTCAAATAGCCTAATTTGATGCATACTCATTAGCCTTGGCACATATAGATGTATTGGACAGGTTCATAACATTGTTATGTGTAATTTATAGACGGCAACAGCCCTCATATTCAAATTATAGTGGTTCATAAAATTCTTGATCCAGCCCTCCCTACCCCATCATCAAAATGAGCAAGAAAATTGCAAATCAACTAGAATTAAGGGGGTCACATACAGGCTGCATCACCATGAATTGCAACTTTCACATACACTACAAAATTTCCAACTATCCCCCAAATTAGGTGTATTGAGATGATTAGTTCCACAAATCAACATCGATAGAAGTAGCAAATAAGGGCAGGAATGAACTAACCATTGAAGGGTTTCTCGCAGGGAATGATGCAAAATGTGGGGCCAACTGGCCCTACTGTGTCTTCTTTGCAAGTTTCGCCTGGATCGAAAGAAAATGTTGCTTTGTAGTAGAGGGAGTAATTCAGATGTTTACGGAGATCTTGTGAGAGATGATGGCGGAGGACAGGTAGAACGCCAAGGACGGTGGTTGGTAGTTGCATTAGTTTTGGCACGCCTCGTCCAAATCCTGTTTGGAAGTCGGGGAAGGAAAGGAAAGAGAAATGAATTTGATTTTGTTAAAAAAGTGAGATGAGAGAGAGTAATTTTTTTTTTCCTTGCGCCCTTTTTCTTTCCTTTCTTTCTCAACTAATATTAAACAAGTAAATAACAAAATTTAAAAAAATTTTCTTTCCTTTTTCCAAGTTTCAAACAAGAACTTTCTTTCTTGTGTCTGCTGACGTTGGCTTTCTTGTATTGTATGTATGGTTCTGGGACTTGAAATGTCTATTCTACTCCCAAAAATCAAACAGACCTCATGCTGGTGCAAATTCATGTTTTTTGGAGTGGTTTGGACTTTGGAGTCTTTGGAGATCGTGAGTAAATTTTTTTTTTTTGTTGGTAGGTAGACTGAGAAATACAACTATAATGGCTATGAATCTAGGAAAACAGCAATATTCTCCATTAGAAATGACAAGTATGATCAATTATAAATAAGCAGCTGAGTAGTGGGTTGCTTAAAATTTGTTTAAAAATGTAATGAGCTTTGAAATGTATAACTTGTGAAAGGAAAGTGAAGGAAACAGAAAATAATAATAATTTATATCTTATTTGATTCTATCTATGATAGAATGGAAATGAAAAGGAAAGGAAAATTTAGAGAAAAGCAAGAGAGGAAAAATAATTATATCCTATGTTTTATTTATTTATTTATTTATTTATTTTTATTATCTATCTTTTGAATTTCAAACAAGAGAAAGGATTTTCCTTGCACTTTTTTTGAATATTTTTTGCAAAGTGAAGTAAGGAAAGTAAGCAAATGGTGGTTTGAGATCAACTTGAAAATCAAATGAGTTTCATCCAATTCAATCACATGTGTAGATTGACTTTTAGTGCATATAAATTTATCGAGCTAAATTTAAAAAATTAATAAATTTTAAAATAAATACAAATTTATCTTACTTACATTTCAATTTAATTCCAAACAAACTTTTGAATGAACGAACATACGGCTTTTACATACTTGTGAACTTACATACAGAAATAATGTTTTGAAAATAGATAATATATCTATTTTAGTATTTTTTTATTTTATTTTTTGAAATTTTGTAAATAACTAAAATTAAAAAAATATTAAACAAATACTATTTTTTGTTTTTGTTAAAATAAATAAATAAAAACCAAAAACAAAAGAAAGTTACCAAAGAAGGCCTGAGCATTTGTGATTATTCCAATCGCGACATATTTTTCACAATTATTTAAATCGCAGCAAAGCGTCTAAATGTCAGGAAAGGGTAACTCGCAATCATGTAGCGTAATAAGGGCTCGATGTACCAAATCATCATGCGAGTACATCGACGGAAGAAACTGTGACCTCGAAGACGCCGTAAATTATATTCGAACCAGCGCAGTTCAACGTAAAACCTTACTCGTACAGCCTTCTCACGCGCGCTCTCTCTCTCTCTACCCGATTTGTAAACCCTACTGTTGAAGCAAATCAGCACATGGTTTCGGTAGATCGATCATGGCGAATTTCTTAGCTCAGTTCCAGAGTATAAGGAACTCATCTGATCGCCTCGTAATTGCTGGTATTTTCTCACTTCTCATATCTTTCTCTCTCTTTCTTTCTTTTTCTTTAGCCCTAATTTTTCATTTCTATCTTATTTTTTCGTTTGAATTGGGATTCTGAATTATAATGATGCGGATCTTAACCGCGGATATTGAAATTAAAGAAGTCATTATCTCGAATTTATTACTTGTGGTGTGTCTCGTGTGATTTTAGTATTATTGTCTCTGTATTAACTACTTGACCTTTTACTATCAGTTTCGAACTAAAAATGAAGATAAAATTGGTCAACTTATTCAGTTGATTTCATATTGTAAAGAAAGTTAACTTCTATGGTGTTTTCGTGCACTTGCTCACTTGGGGATCAGTAAATATCTCAGATCATTTCCCTTGTTGTGATCTTTTGCTGTATGCATATGCACATAAAAGTTCTTTGAAATTAATTTGATAGTTTCAGGCATTTGATCAACAGTTTTTGTATGCTTCCTTATACCTGACCTAATAAAACTAGGATGTAGGTTTACAGCTTTCATTAGTATGGTCATAAATAAATAACACATTCAATGGTTTTATCTTCCTGCTTGCCTGCTATCAGGTTCTAGAATAATTAAAAAAAAAGGATTCGTGGACAAGTGTCCGACTCTCCATGCTTCTCAGGAAGATGCCCTTGAAAAAGTTCAAGAAGATTTCCTAAGGATTGTTGATCTGAAGTTGACTGATATCTGAGCAGCAATACTACCTTCATGTAGCTATTAAGAGTATCTGGACTCCTCTTTCAGGAAGTTTGAAAAGCTTATAAGCAGAAAGAAATAAAAATTTTCTAGGCAAGTGGAAACTGGGCTTTTGTCTGTCAGATTGTCTGTAAATAGGAGAAATAGGCTCTTTCTTTTATTAGTGTATTGAATGGTTCATGTTGCACAGATTCTGTCGCAAGCAATTAGTTTAGTAACACAATTTAACTCTTAGGGGAGACTCAACTGTTAGAAAGTGATATACTTCTTACTGGTTAACCAGAGAAGCACCTTGTGGTCCTTCCCTCAATTTCAATTGTACACGGAGTAATTGGCAAACTGAGAACAGTTGTTGTGATTGCATCCCAAACACTGACCAGAGTTGTTGACATAATTGAAGTTGTAACTTCCACTTATCTTCCGATCTGTGCTTGCATTGTAGCCATGCCCTTGGTTGTTGCTCTTGAAAAAACCAATCTTCTTTACTATCAATAATCTGAATAAGTAGAGCTAGTCTAGGGAATATGGTGTTTGGATGCAGTATACTGCCTTCGTCATGATGTAACAAGCACTTAAAAGACTAGATCTGTTCTTTTGTCCATGACTGTATTTCCTAATCTTATAATTTCACCATGAATTGCTTTTCAGTTGAAGATGTGAGTGACTTGTGGCCTATTGTGAAGAAGGGATTTGAAGAACGTTTGCCATTCAAAAGAGCTTCCTTGAATAACAAGACACGTAATCCTGTCCTTGTGGAGAAACTGCCTGCCGAATTTATATTGACAACAGATTCAAGACTTCGTAGTCGGTTTCCTCAGGAGCAATCGTTATTTTGGTTCCGAGAACCATATGCAACTGTTGTCCTTGTTACTTGTGAGGTAACTAGCAATCTCTTTACCCCTGTACATCTTAATTATAACTTCTTTAGCAGCTTGGTGATCTATTGTTATGTTATATAGTGTAAATTTAATTTAGTTTTTGTAACAATACTCCTTCAGCCACTTTGAGACTGAGGAATTGCATAAACCAGCTTTTCAACCTGAGACTTTATTTTTTGTGTGATCAAATCGTACTTTCGGAATGCACTTATGAGTTCTGAGTTATGAGCTCGTTGTTTGTGGTCATAATAAAGGGTTGGAAATTTATGACCTGGATTTAACATGCATTGTTTTCAATTGGTCAAGAAACATAGCTTAATTGTAAATGCCTTTCGGCAAACTTAAGGCGGGTTAATACCTACCTAAAGTTGTGCATTGTTTATAGCTTTTGGTTAGCTATCCTAACTGTGTTGAATTGCAATCCAGCAGAACTACCTGTCAGGAATATGAATACAATTTGGTTTACCACGAAGTTTATAAGCAAGGTGGTATCTTGTCAACCTATTGTAGGATATATGTCCAGATCTCCTACATGGCACGTCATGGCGGTGCCACATCATCTCTCTTTCATCGTATACTTGGTTCCACGTTTCACTATGGTAATTTGGCACATGGACCAATGAGATAACTCCATTTTACTCCCTCAACAGTGGAGCCTCACCAGCCAGGGATGGAGGGCAAGGCACCTTATCTCTGAGCTTAGGCACCCCTCGCTCATGCGTTAAGTTCGAGGCACCCCCTCAGCTGGGTTAAGGCATCTCGGCCCAAGCACGCACTAACCGTGCTCTCCTCTTGAGCCTCAACTTATCCATTACTTGACCAAGACTCTCTGTAGAGTAGTTCAGCACAACTTAGTTTGAGAACATGATCTAGGGACACGCTCGCACAAGGCCATTAGGAGACTTATAAATTGGAGGCTCAAATTAAGGGTTTGTCAAAGCAAGCCAGCCTCATCCTATTCGGGGAGATTTCAATCAAACATACATTGACAAAAGCATTCAATGCAAGTCAACTACTAATACTTAGTTAAATCCCATCTACTAGCTTTTGGTCGCAGAGTTGACATCTAACCTATTGGGCTTAGTGGGGTGAGCCATCAAGTGATTAAGCATTGACGAGTTGACTCTCGTCCCTAGGTCCCCACACTTATATAAAGGGAAGCCATCATTTCCTCAACAAACACAAGCAAACTACAAACTTGAGACTCTCATCTCTTGGACAAAGGTCTACTCTCGTCTAGCACTCTCTCTATTTCCAAGACTACCTCTATTTTGTCTCCCCAGTTGCCACTTTCGGTGGTTTCCTCCTTGTTGTGCCTATCATTAACTTCTGAAAGGGCCTTTCTCAGGCAACTCTATCCCTCAGCCTTTCACACACCTATCAACGTTGATATTATTTTCAAGTCCCCTACTTGTGTAGCAGAAAAGAGTACATTTGATATGTCTAGGTTAGCTACAAGGCATCCAAAGTTAGAGAGGAATTATTTTACCTTCAAGGGCTTTGAGTTGCTGGTGCACACTTTTTATTCTAGTACTTATGAGAAAAATAAATGATGATCTTGTACAGTTGACTTTGTTCAACTGCTTGGTAGGGCTTTTGCCAAGCTTTTTGCAGGTTAGCTTTTTTAGCTTATAAGCCAAAAAGCTAATTTTCTTAAGAGTTCTGTGAATGTGAAGAGACCCCACCTGCCAAGTTGAACTTAATGGCTGCATAAACTGTCAGATCTAGAAATAATAAACTTGAGATTGATTTTAGCACAGAAATAGTCTTTGCATAGCATAGAAAGATAAATAGGAAATGATCTCCTAAGAATTTTAGGTTGTGTACAAGGATAAATAGAAAAGAAACAAATATTTAAAGATATTGAACTAGCCTAGTCAATTTAGTTTGATACTAACCACGGCTAAATTATATGGTCTAGCAATTTCTTTCCCCATTTTCTCTATGTACATGGTTTGTGTGGTTTTTCTTAATTTTATTGTTCTACTGTATTAGTGATTTCTTTTACCTATTGCATAGGACCTTGATGAGTTCAAGACCATCCTTAAGCCGCGCCTTAAATTAATTGTCCAAAATGATGAACGAGAATGGTTTATTGTGTTCGTGTCTAAGGCTCAACCCCACAACGATCAGGCAACCAAGCTTGCAAAAAAAGTATATGCTAAACTTGAGGTAGACTTCAGCTCAAAGAAGAGGGAAAGGTAACCTTGCAGTTAAGAAAATATGATTTACTTTTTGCCAGGTTATGCACTGCATTCTATTGACAAATATATGGCATCTCCTCATTTATTTATTTTTCGAATAGCATAGTTTATTTATTGCATAATCAACTGTTTTAGTCTTCCTTTCAGTAGAGCTAGCTGGTCTTTTGCTACTCAAGAAATTGTTTTACCCTTTCCAAAATAAAAACACGTAAGTGTTGGCTAATTAGGGGATAGAAAGCTGTTGTAAAATACAAGATGTTTTTTTAAAATGATTTTCCTTCATTTTAAGCATGTTTTTGTTGTCCATTGTCATCATCATTGTTGCAGGTCTTTTTCTTAATTGTTCTTTTTGGCCTTCTATTTTACTGCATTTCCAATTAACCCCCATAATATATCTGGATTCTCTTCAAATCCATCTTTTGCTTCTTAAAAATGCATGCAATGAGTCTTAACTTAGAATTGAAATTTAACAGTTGTTGTCTTCCAGTCTTCTATAATTTTAACCTTGAACTGGTCAAAAGTAATAACGCATTGCATCATGGCTAACATGGTTTATTAAAACCGCCATTAAAGACAATCTGTCAAACTTAAGTGGAAATATAGGAATATCAAGGTGCATGATTGTATATGTGCATGGTACAATGCAAGAATTTGTAGAGCCTTCTTGTTCCTTCTTTAATGCTCCAAATGAATGCTTCACTCAGGTGCTGCAAACTAGATATTCATGGACCTGAAGCAAATTTCTGGGAGGACTTGGAGTCCAAGGTCATGGAATGCATCAGGAACACACTTGATAGGCGCATTCAGTTTTATGAAGATGAGATTCGCAAGCTCAGTGAGCAACGTTTCATGCCAATTTGGAACTTTTGCAATTTTTTCATCTTGAAGGTACTTGCATTTATAAACTTACTGTCCTTGTAATGAGCAGGCGAATGCTATATGACATTGCTTTGGCCATAAGGTGACAATGTAATTAGGAATGAGTGCAATGAGTGGTATTGATTTGCATGCTCAATTTTTCTTGTATAAGTTTTTTTTTTGGTTAAAAATTTCTTGTTTAGTAGCTTATAAGCCTGAATATATGGACACGAAAAAGCGTGCTTCCTGCGCTTAACCCAAATAAGGGGCTCATGTCTAATGCTTTGTCTCCTTGCAGCCCCATATTCACTGTTATTTAAAACAACCTTGTTCAGAAGTATTATCTTTCTAGAGTTTTTGAGATCATATTTGTCCTCTATATACAGGAAAGCTTGGCTTTTTTGTTTGAGATGGCTCATCTTCATGAAGATTCATTACGTGAATATGACGAACTAGAGCTATGCTATTTGGAAACAGGTGCGTAATGCATACATCATCTAGTGCATCACTTCTGCTGCCAACATATGCCGTGCAAACTGTGAATATGCTGGTACCACATTGAAAAGAAAAATATATGTGTTGACTACTATGAATATGATGAACTAGAGCTATAACTATTTGGAAACGGGTGCTTAATGCATAGGTTATTTAATGCATCAATTCTGCTGCGAACATATATAGTGCAATTTCTAACCATGCTTTCCAGTTTCAACCTTCAGGCTTCAATTAGGTTTAGCCTGTATATCTTTTATGTGTATGATTCCTTTTTTCATTAAAGGAAATAAAGTAAAACTTCTAAATTGCCTACACCTGTGACATATTTTTGAAAATTTTGGCTCATATTTTGAATTTGTTTTTCATTTGAGAAAGAAGGATCCAAATTTTAGCTAGTTCAATTAATCTGCAAGGTTCAACAGTTGGGTGCCCATGCCCTAGGGGAATGCCATTATGAGTAATTGATTTTTCATTTACTAATGTAATTGTATAAGCTTGATGTTGCCAAGTTGAGTCGGGGACTCGGAGGTAAATGCTCTCAAAGAGAAGATTACCCTCATTTGCCCCCAGCATTTCACATATTTTGTCAATGTTTTGTACCCATATCCTTTGTGACCATGCCATTGCCTTGTTAATTGCATTACCATAAGTTTGGACCATAGAAGTTATACAGCTCCTTAATGGTGTAGCCATCAGTCCAGATAGATGATTAATTCTGTAAATGAACTTTCTCATGTTGTAACCAATTATTACAAGCTTTTAGTACTCTTGAATGGGCATGAACTTGTTGATTCTTTATGCCTTTTCATTTACTATTCCTAAATTGGTTTCTATTTGTAGGGTGCATCTTAAACTTATCACTTAGTACTAAAAAGCAATTACATAATCCTGCTGCACCATGTGCATCATCTATCTCCTTTCAATTCCCTGCATTGCATCATTTTCAGTTTCTTCACCCTTTACAAGGTTGAAGCATGATAACATAAATATGATGTCCTGGTCTATCTTGGCCAACATGTTAGCAGTTCCTTTACATATAGTTTTTAACTACATAAAATTGGTCCCACATGTTTTTTGTTTAGTGATTTATAAGGCAACAACCAAAAATAAATAAGAAATCAATTGGAGGCCAGGTATGTGCAGACTCCTGATG
Source organism: Euryodendron excelsum (assembly GCA_033060915.1). Taxonomy (NCBI): domain Eukaryota; kingdom Viridiplantae; phylum Streptophyta; class Magnoliopsida; order Ericales; family Pentaphylacaceae; genus Euryodendron; species Euryodendron excelsum. The sequence continues at coordinate 18,992,194 of CM065381.1, read as the reverse complement.
CGATCCACCACTACAGTTCAGAATTCAATCTCCTTGGTTCATGCTTACCATTTTAATACACATTATTTAAGTCAATATATGATTAGACATTGGTTTAAGTATACAGCAGGATGGATGTGAATGGCGAAATGGCTGTGTAGTGAATCTCTTCTTGTTGAATAAAGCTTTGTTGGAGGAGCTGCTCAGTTTTTGTTTATTTTGTTTCCCATGAAATTTACTTTATTCACTCTTTAAGATCTTATTATGTCCTTTCTCCAAGTTAAAAATAGGCCAGGTTCGTGTCCTATATTCATCTTCTTCTTCATTGTTTGTCCTTTCCATGCTAAACATTTCCATCAGTTTCCCAGGAGTAGGATGGATTGTTGTTCGGCAATCTTTCTTGAAGTCCTTGTGTTTATGTTGTATTTCTCAGTTATTACTGTCTTCTCTAGATTCTTAAAATTAAGTCCTTATTTATGCATTTCATTAGTGATATCATTACCTGGACTTCTATTAAATTTAGATTCGGCGATGGTGCATTGTCAACCTTTTTTTTCTGTTTTTTTCTTTTTCCCCACGTCATGCAGTTAATATGACAGGGAAGCAGCGGGACTTTGGAGGAATGGACCGTGGAGATGATCAGGCTGCACTGCTAAATCCTGGAAACAAATCATTGACGCAGATTGTTCAAGATGACTCATTGAGGGAATTTGAATTCAGACAGTATCTCTTTGCCTGTCAAGCAAAGGTGTGCAAGACTGAGAATTAGTGGTTAACTTAGGTTGGTTGTAGATAATGGAACACTTGTTTTCTTACTTCATGTTAGGAGAAGTTATTACGTAATAGAAAACTAGGTTTCTTATTTCACATCTTGTGGACTTATTACATCTGTTCGTTTCAGTTGTGCATTTTGTGACTTTTAGGTTTCCCTTATTGTTGGATTTTTCATTCATCACTGATGCTTGCTACTGAGCTGCTTGCACAGTTGGCTGTTGGGATTGATTTCTTGAACTTGCTTTAGTATGTGCCTAGCATATTGTAGGCTTGTGGCAAACTTAATTCTAAATTAACTTAGCTTGGCATTCAGACACAATCATACTGAGACTTAAACTGGTATTCATTGAACTGGAAACTAGCTAATAATGTTACAGAAATGAAACAAAAAGGAAAAAGAAAGCATGCTTTTTGAAACTGGTCTTGATCTACTTATTTAAAAGCAAAAGTACCCTTTTCCATTTTCCAATGTTCCAAATGGGGAAAGGAGATTAACAGTGTTGTTTTGGATGCTTTGAAGATGTTTCAAGTAAAGGTTGTGAGTGAATTGCTTTACATGGCACTAAAAGCAGCCGAAATAGTTCTAGCAGTTACCTTCCAAAGATGTATTTTACTTGTCTCATATCATATTTCTTGAGGCACTCATGAAACTATAGTTTTTTTGAATGGTATTCATACTGGCCAAAAGATTTTTGGTATTGCTTATCAGAAGGAAAATATTAAAAAAAATTTTGGGATTGTGTAATAATTGTGAAATTAATTACCAAAGTGATAATTACTTGAAACCTTTTGGTATTTATGTAATAACTGTTCTAGAATATGAACTTTGTTTTAATATATTTGATAATTCATATATGTATGTATATCCGAAAAAACTTCATTTCACACTTATTGTCATTTAGTCATTTAGGTGATCAGAGTAAAATTACAAGCCAAATGTTTGCATATGGCAGCATGTACGCACGAGAGAGAGAGAGAGAGAGAGAGAGAGATTATCAATACCTAATTCTCAGTTTCATTAAATATTTTCTTATTCTTCATAAAATAGTTGCAACCTTTAATTTCTGCGCGGACCTAAGTTGGAAGCTAAGTAAGTAGAAAAAGGATTACTTGCTACATCTCTAAGTAGTCTTATGTTACAATTCTCTGTTGTGAATGTTCATTTATAATTTCCATACTCATTGCCTCATTAGAGCCTTATTTGCTCAAGTTTGCTACAGTGGCTTGTTATATATGTCAAAACTTCCTACATTGTCTTTTCCTTGCGCCTTTAAGGATTCTTGTTATGCTTATGTTTGAACTGTGTCTGAATGATTCATCTTGACTTTGCAGCTATTATTCAAGCTAAATCGTCCCTTTGAGGTTGCATCACGGGGTTATTCGTTTATAATCAGCTTCTCAAAGGCATTGGCACTGCATGAGGTATTTGACATTCTGTTTCAGTTTCACTTATAGTAACACTAATATTTCTTTTAAGGTTCAGTTGAAAGGTTACTTATTCTGGTCCTTTTTACTTCTGCTCCTTTTTTCTTGGTGTTCTTTCCAGAGTATGTTACCCTTCTGTATGCGTGAAGTTTGGGTGATTACTGCTTGCTTGGCTTTAATCAATGCAACTGCTTCTCATTATAGTGATGGACAAGTGGCACCTGATATAGAAAAGGAGTTTTACCGTCTTCAGGGTGATCTTTTTTCACTATGCCGGATTAAGGTAAAGTTTCCATGCCTTACAAGTGATTTTGAAACTCCATACCTTGTGTTATATCTTGCATTGTGCGCATTCAACATAACTTAGTCAATAGAAGTAATCAACATCTGATGTTTCAACCGAGAATGGAGTTGAAGGAGAGAATAGTTGTCCAAAGATGTTTCTCAGAGACAGACATCTGTCTATTTGTACTAATGGTTTGTTTCATACTATTTTTCATTTCTCAATGGTTTCGCTGTGACAGTTAACATGAATTTGTCCTCTATTTATTTCTGCAAGTTTAAGACTAAAATAATTGATTGAAATGTCCTCCTGGATGTGGCAGTTCATGAGGCTTGCATATTTAATTGGTTATGGATCAGATATAGAAAGAAGTCCTGTCAACAGGTAGAAACACCCCATTTTGGCTTACCAATTCTGTTGAGTTTTTCTCTGAATATTCAGTTTCTGGCTTGGTCACATTATTGAAAGTAATAATATCACCATTATGAAAGAGTTCCTCTGTTGTGCACCATGGTCCTCCAACTTCCTCTCTATGGGCTAAATATTTCTTTCTTTTGAGCAGTGCTTCACTCAGCATGCTACCTTGGCCTAAGCCAGCAGTTTGGCCTTCAGTTCCACCTGATGCTTCATCTGAGGTGCTTGTGAAAGAAAAGGTGAGATATTTTTTAGTTGGAATTTTTGATATTTAACTAACAAAAAGACTGGTAAATTTGATCGCTGATACATACTTAATAAAACAACCTTTTGGTCATTATTTCTAGGATACACAACTGATACTATGCTACTTTTGTTGTTAATGATTCAACTGGTGTGTGCTGATTGTCAGAATGAGTCTTAACTGAAGTTAGATAAAGTTAATTTGATGTTTCACATGTACGGCGGCCCAGTAACATCCTAACAAAGTGGTCCATTGAGACAGATCTGAAAGCTCCTCTTGAAATCTGTGTCTATTGCTTAGGGGCAAAAAAAAAAAGAAATTTCTCTGAAAATTTCTTAATGCAACTATGCCTCCCATACACTGAGGAGCAGCTGTGTTAGAAGCTTTACTCTGGACTTCTGGAGGAAATAATTGATCAACTGTAGGATAACCAATTCATTGTTGTAGCTATTCAATTCTTCACATTTGTCAGCAACATGGATCTTAGATTATATCAGGTGGATTATGTATTTGGAAATGGGAGTTATTGATGGATCACGTTGTCAAATGTCTTATGCTTTTGAAAATTTGTACTATGTACCTGAGCTGTGCTTGTGTCCTTGGATTGAATCCTATGCCAATGTGGCTCAAGTTGAGGGTATTGAATGTAAGCTGTTTCACTGAAATATACTAATTTATGTAGGACTCTTGTCAGAGATTCAACATGCCCTTCCTCACCTCAGTTAGCATGTCAATAATGCGGTTTTAAGTGTGGAAAGTTTAACAGTAATCCTTCTTTAAATCATCATCATCATTTCCCATCGAAAATATTATTGGTTATGTATTCCTTAAATCTGTGCAGATGATTCTTCAAGCAACGCCAAAGGTTAAGCACTTTGGTATTCAGAGGAAGCCATTACCTCTTGAACCATCTGTACTTCTGCGTGAAGCTAATCGCCGCAGGGCTTCTCTTTCTGCTGGGAATGTGTTTGAACTATTTGATGGTCGCTCAGGTTTTATTGATGGGTAATGGGAATTTTGTAATTGAATGAAATATACTTGTATGTGCTATTTGAAGAAATGCATAGTTTCTTTGAGGGGAATACAAGCTAGTTGGTTGGATCCGTTTTAACTTAAAATGTACTGAGCTGTTTCAAATTTCTATGGAAGCAACCACACTAGCTGTCGATAATGCTTTCCCCTTTCCAATTCTTCAAGAAGTGGTCTCTGATATTTGTATCTTTGTTTTTCGTACCTTTATTGGTTTCTTACGGTTTTGTCTTTAGATCCTTCGAATTCTTTTGAGCCCTATTCATTTGTTACATGCTGGCAGCTCAGGTTCCCCATCTGCTAAAGTGCATACAATCTCTATGTCAAGAACTAATTCTTCACCAGGAAACTTTGAGAGCTCTATTGATCGCCCTATGAGACTTGCAGAGATATATGTTGCTGCTGAGCATGCTCTACAGGATACAATTTCTGATCCTAATCTTTGGAAATCGTTGTCATCTGTGGAGGAGTTTGAGGTACTTACTGAAACAGACTATCTATGTTAAGTTTCTGCTGTGACAAGACAGAAACTATTTGGTTTTGTTGTTTCTAGCTTTGCAAGGTGCCTTCTTAACGGATTCTCATGCTTAATGTACACCGCCATAATTTGTTTTACGCGATGACTTTGTGTTTACCAAGTCCACTTCCTTCCATATTCAAATAATAGCTACTTGTGAAATATTTGGATGATTATTAAAAACTCCTTAGTTAAATTTAGTTTCTTTTGCTTGTGATAATGCATCCAAAAGACCTGGATTAGTTTCTGCTGCTAGTTCTGTGTAAGCTTCTTCCCATGTCCAGGCAATTCTTAAGTTCCTAGCTCTGCTCATTTTTTTATGACTTTTTAAATACTTTATTGACAACTTCTTTTCTTTCTAAATATGTTGAGGGTTAAATGTTGTTCTCTCTCTCTCTCTCTCTCTCTCTCTCTCTCTCTCTCTCTCTCTCTCTGATATTATGCATTGAATCCTGAATTTTTGTTCCCCTCAGCAAAAATATCTGGACCTATCAAAGGGTGCTGCTGACAATTATCATCGTTCATGGTGGAAAAGACATGGAGTTGTCCTTGACGGTGAAATTGCAGCTGTCTGCTATAAGCATGGGAACTTTGATCTTGCCGCAAAGTCATATGAGAAGGTTTGCGCTCTTTATGCTGGTGAAGGATGGCAGGATTTGTTGGCTGAATTCCTTCCCAATTTAGCAGAGTGTCAGAAAATACTGAACGATCAAGCTGGCTATTTATCATCCTGTGTGAGATTGCTCTCACTAGATAAAGGCTTATTCTCAACCAAGGAACGCCAAGCATTTCAGTCTGAAGTTGTTCATCTTGCACATAGTGAAATGAAGCACCCTGTGCCCCTAGATGTGTCCTCATTGATAACATTTTCTGGCAATCCTGGGTCACCATTGGAGCTATGTGATGGGGATCCTGGTACCCTATCCGTAACTGTTTGGAGTGGGTTTCCTGATGATATTACTCTTGAATCATTTAGTCTCACTCTGGTAGCTACGTATAATGCAGATGAAGGTGTTAAGGTAATCTTTCTAAGTGATATAATGTTACTTAACTTTGCCTCACGGGTATTTTATAGGATGCATCTGATAGCACTCCTGATTTTTTTTATTATAATGCTGATTTTTAGGCTTTAAGGAGCTCTGCAGCTACAGTACTAAAACCTGGCAGAAATACGATCACCCTTTCCCTACCCCCACAGAAACCAGGTTCCTATGTCTTGGGAGTTCTTACTGGGCAGATTGGTCACTTGAGGTTTAGATCTCATAGTTTTTCTAAAGGTGGGCCCGCAGACAGTGATGATTTTATGAGTTATGAGAAACCAACGAGACCTATTTTAAAGGTATTGTTTTCGTTGTTTAACAGAAAATCAACACAGATTGATAAGATGTTTGTGATGATAAATGATGATGTGAATGAGGACAAGTTATCATCCTACCATCATACTTTAGATTGCTACTTTTTCTTGTATAGTCTGCCATTTTATATGTTGTGGAGTAGGTTGTGACTAGGGATCACATTGCCTATTCGTTTAACCATCTAACAATGCATTTCCATTCTTAGGTGTTTAAACCAAGGTCTCTGGTCGATCTTGCTGCAGCCATTTCATCTGCTTTGCTAATTAATGAACCTCAATGGATTGGAATAATTGTTAAGCCAATTAACTACTCTCTTAAGGGTGCTGTCTTGCATATTGACACTGGTCCTGGTTTGAAGATCGAGGAGTCTCATGTCATTGAAATAGACAGATATGCTGACATCTCACAAAATGCAGCTGACTTGGGTTACTCGGATGATACTAGAAATGATGGCTCTGCTTTTACTGAAGAGTTTAAGCAATTAACTCTTCGGGATGGGAGGATAGAGTTGCCAGACTGGGCAAGCCAATTAACTTCTGTCCTGTGGATTCCAGTGTGTGCTGTTAGTGAGAGCCTAGCTAGAGGAACATCTGGAGGTTAAAATAATGATGAAAACTTCTTGTGGTTTCCATATGCATATGAATGTATTGTGTAAAGTTCCTGTTGTGTGCAACTGCTAAAATGAACATGGTATCTATCTTCTATTGGCAGCTGCTCCCCCACGACAGAGTGTTGTGGATGGATTGAGGACGATAGCCCTGAAACTTGAGTTCGGAGTATCACATAACCAGACATTCGAAAGGTACTGCTATTCTCTATCCTTTTGCTTCCAGATTACCATGCAGCTTTTGTCAGATTAGTCCTCCTTAGCTTAACTTTCATGAAGCACTTGGCATTGATTTGCAGGACCATAGCTGTGCATTTCACTGACCCTTTTCACGTGAGTACGTGTGTTGCAGACAAATGCAATGATGGTACTATACTTCTGCAGGTATTGTGTTCTGTAATTTCTTGCACAACTCACTTTTCAACTTGCCATGATAATGTTTTGAGTTGATCAAGCAAATATTTTTTGGGGACGAGTGTTGGAAGGGAAGGTTGGGTGTTTTGTCCCCCCTATTACGATTAAAACATTTCCGCTTCCTAGGGAACCAACATGAAATATTAGTGGAATACCGAAATTCCACCGGAACAGACCGAAACGCACCAAAACGCTACAAAAGTCCCAAAATAATGAATTGTTTCGACACATATTAGACAATTTTGATCTTTACTTGTGGTCTCTTCTTTGTTTATTATTACTATTATAAATATCATAATTATTGCTGGTTTTATTATTTGATGAGAGTTTATTTAATACGCTATAATTCATTTAGGCCAAAAATTTTGTATCCTTACTGGAAAATTAATGCATTAAATAAACACACAAACTCTCAATTATCTTATAAGCTGGTAATATCAATATTAAGTTAGTACTATTTTATAAAAATAAAACTTCACTCTCAAACTCAATTACTGAATGATGAATAAAATTACTAAAATTAATACTACTAACTATTTTGATTTGTATTAGCGTTTACTATTCAATGCTATCATTATTCTCTCTAATGTAAATTATTGTATAACCCTCAAATATACTCACTTATTAATTATTAACTTTAAAAATACGCACGGATGGACTTTAATTCTTGTTTTCAAATATTTGCTTGTGCTCTAATTTTTTTCTTTATTTCCATCATGCTTTCGAAACTTCTCTGTTTTTGAGCTGACCGAAGCAATAAACCGAAACAAAAATTTGATCCTTGCCAAATACTGGTATATGTAGATTGTACTGGGTCACTATGAACTATTGTTTTGAGGCTAAAATCTATTTGGCTGCACTAGGTGTTTTGAACTAGGTCATTATGTACCAGTTAACCAGATTTAGCAATGATTCTTATAGAGCTGATGCAAAAGTTGAAGTTGCTTTCCCAGGATGTTGGATTTATTTCTTGTAGTTTATTTCCTTTGGGCAGTTAGGAGAGGTTGCCCTATTTTACTTTTACAATTTGTGGTTTACTGGAGTTCAGAAGTTCACCTTTATATTTAGCATCCATGTTAATATCGTTTCATCTATAAAATCTTCATCTTGCAATTCTTCTTCAAGGTGATACTACACTCTCAAGTGAAAGCCTCATTGACCATCTATGATGCTTGGCTGGATCTTCAAGATGGATTTGCTCATAGCGGACAAGGAGACGGGAGACCAGCTTGTGGCTTCTTTCCTGTGGTGGTTTCCCCGACATCTAGAGCGGGAATTCTGTTCAGTATATGCTTCGCGACTACAATTGCTGAAGGTATACCTATTTGCTCTTTTGTTTTGTGGGATTGATTATCAGTTAGAGAACTTGGTCAGACAGCTAGAGTTGTAATATGACATGGAAATGGAGTGTCCGGTTACTATGTTACCTGGAACTTAGATTGTTCCAGTACGTAGAATGGGAACGTGGTACATCATATGTTTTAAAATGGTACGCTAGGGATAAACTTCTATTAAGTATATTATTAGAATTAAGGTACTTCTAAAATAATTTTCTTTAGTAATTAGACATTTAATAAAACATAATTTATGTTTTTTCAAATTAATCATCTAAAAACACATTCTAAGAATATTATGGTCTATTTTTTTTTTTTGCATATTATTATGCTAAAATTTTATTCTTCCTATATTTTTGTTCATTATAATTGATTTTTTTCCTCCGTTAGGTGACCTCTAAAGATATAAATAGGAAAAAAGTTTTGGATTGCTTTGAATCGCTAAATTCACCGTTTTGAAGCGTTAGAGTAACATGTTTCGGAACATTGTATCAAAAACGCAATTCGCTAGGGTAGTAGAGTATTATGGTAACACAGGTCCGGTAACATAATTTCATAAGATCTAGGCATGTCTGTGTGGATGCTTGTGGCGCACTCATGCATGCATGTTTGATATTGTTTGGAACAATTGTTGCGTAATGCATAAAGTTCTGTGCACATTTGGGAACTTATAAAAATGGGCGTTTTTATGAGTTTCAAGCCAGTATCTCGTTTTTCAAGCTCTTGGCTCGGGCTCGCTGAAATGCTTGGTAGCATTGCTCAAACTTGGTTTAGTTTAGCACCTCTTTGGTTTCTAGTTCTCAAAAGTATAGGTGCGAGAAGGAGAGGATCAGGGGAGTTGATGGTTGACTTTTAGTTAACTTAAATCCTATCATATTCTTTTTTATTTCTTTTAGAAACCAAAAGCCTTAATGGCCCAAAAATTTCTCTTAAAGATGACACTAAGAAGTACTCCATCCCATATTTTTTGTCCTCTGGGGAGTCCAACATTCTAAGGAGACGAAGCTTTAGTGCATTATCACTAAAATAATAAAGTATTAATTTCCAAAAATAGCCTTCTATTTCACACCATTAGATGCATTCACTGTCACACTCACCTAAAAAGTATATTGTAAAATCACGACATTTTGGCCTGCCATTTACAATATACTCTTCTAGATAAAGTATAGAACCTCGATTCTTTCCAAAATGGACCACTATTTTGGGACATCCAAATATGAAAAGGTGGACAGAAATATGGGATGAAGTACTTGCCTTGCTGAATTCTGTGCTTAACCTGAAAAGCATCAGCGTATTGCAATACAGCTTTGGACAGCAGTCACAGACTCACAGTACCTTAGAAGATTTTTCTAGTATTTAGCACCCTGCACACATTTCTTGGTCTAAACATTCTTAACTAAACACCAAGAGAGAGTTAGCTCATGCCTACGAAATATGACTACTGAGAGCTTTTGGGGAGTAAACAACAGAAAAATATTGGGCCTGCTGTAGTATAAAACTCTAGTGTAAAAGTTGAGGAGTAGACTTCAACAATTTTTGTGCTAATATATCTTTTGGGGATAAAAGTATTTATGCATTAATAGCTAAATGGTTTCATTAGTTGCCAATGTCATAGCAGTCTTCCTTTCAGATGATTTCTTACATTTTAAAGCAAGGAAACAATAATTCCTCTTGGTTTTACAGATGAAGCCAAGGCATTCCACCCAGATAGTATCTTAAATATCAGATATGGGATTGCTGGTGATAGAACCCTTGGCGCACACACCCCAGTAGCCATGGAACCCAAAGGGCCTGAGGACACTACTCAGGATCTGATCTTCAGGAGTGCTCTTGTTCTACAGCGGCCTGTGCTGGACCCTTGCCTGGCTGTTGGTTTTCTTCCTTTTTCTTCAAGTGGTCTGAGAGTTGGGCAGCTTGTTTCCATGAAGTGGAGAGTTGAAAGGTTAAAGGATTTTGAGGAGGCTGTGCTTTCTGACAAAAATGTAAGTTTCAAGAGGCCTTTCATTTTAATTTTTAATTTTACGTTTTTGTCCATGTTGTTAAGTGCTTCAAATAGAAAAGTCATTTTAGGATAAGTGGATTTCTCTTCCCTCTTTGTCTAAATCAAACTGAAGTTTTTACCATATCAGAGTCTGTTCACACCAAGCCAAGTGAGTGCCTTCGTCATATCAGTAAAGATACAGGGTTGACATAATAATGTATAATATATTCTCTCTCACCTTTTCTAGTGTAATGATTGAACTAATTTTAAGTTCCCTGATATGTTTTATACTTTGTTTTCATTAGAGAAAGTTGATGTTATCTTCTTGCTTTAATCACACTCGTATTTGTTTGAGAAGTAGAGTAGACACAGAAAGAAAAACCTCTGTCCAAGATACGGAAGGTTTTCTGAGGGGTAAATCTTAGGGCAAAAAATGTTTGAAAATCTTATTTTATGCTTCTTGCATAAATTTTCCTTGTAATACTGGTATTGGGATTTTGCTGCTGCAAGGAATTACTGTGTACATCTTTGTGATTTTGTAAATTGTTTTTATTTCTTGTCCGATAGGATGAGGTGTTATACGAGGTCAATGCCAGTTCAGAGAACTGGATGATCGCTGGGAGGAAAAGAGGGCATGTTCCACTCTCCACAAACAAAGGTATCGAAATCACTTCAAGTAGTTTTTTTTTTTTAAATTTTATTTTTTATCCTCGCTGGACAACTTTAAGTGCTTCACTGTTTTTTTTTTTTACCCTTTCAAGTATGACGGGCCAATAAAAAATGCTTTGATTTGTACCTATCTAGCATCCTGAAAATCTCTTGTACTGTAACAGGCTCAAGGATAGTCATCTCAATATTATGCTTGCCACTGGTGGCAGGATATGTTCGTCCTCCTCAACTAGGCCTGCCAGACATTGACGCGTCAAATATAAGTTGCAATCCTCCTGGACCTCATCTGGTCTGTGTTTTGCCTCCACCTCTCAGCTCCTCTTACTGCATACCAGCATGATACAGTTTGAGTTCATATTTTGTTTTGCGGGATTTGGTCTTCCATTCGATGAGAAATTATAGGTTGGATACAAGAGGTGGGTAGCCATCTCATTCTTCGTGATCTGTATTATTTCCCCAATTTTTGAAATTATTTGATTTGGTTTTGGCTGTTCATCCGAGTGTTCCATCATCGGCTTCTATGTAATGTCTTGCCTCGTGTACAGTGGACTTTGAACTTGTACAATAGTGTAGAGGTTGAAAAATACAAGCAATTTTCTTCTCTTTGACACTTTATAGATGCTGTTTAAACAGAAAATAAAATTAGAGGGAAACAAAACAAAAATAAAAGGTTTTTGCTTGGGCTGCTGAGTTAATGCATATATCCTGTGGGCATATTCTATCATGTTAAATGTAAGTGCATGAAGGTTATTTAGCCATCCGAGAGAAGTACCTAGAAAAGAAAAATGAAGTTATTTAGCCACCCCTCCTGATAAACATGTTTTACAGTTGCTTTGATTAAAGTTTTGCCACTATGTATGAGGAGGAAGTTTGATTGTATATAGTGGCAAAACTTAAAGCAACTGTAAAACATGTATGAAATTGTGCCAATTAAGGTTGCTCCATTGAGACCTAGGCTTTACGGGTTTGAAACACAGAAATTGTCGCTCATGTGGAGGGTAAGGTTGTGTATATCTAAGCTTCATCAGAGGTTGGAGTTTAGTTAAGCTTGCTGCAAACAGTGGGCTTGGTTTGTAGCAATTTCCACAGTTTCCATGTTCCAAAACCATGTTCTTGAAACACATTACATACTCGACCAAGTTTCTTATGGTCTAGTTCACCCAAACTACAAGCAAAAGATTGTCAAAAGATGACCAATTGACTACAATGTGGGGTTGTTCTTCCTTTTTGAATATCGTAATTCGTTGGGTCAGGCATGTTTGGATAGCAGGAGTAGAGAGACATAATGGTTTATGATTTTTAATACATTCAAGATGAAAATTGAAAGACGGACCCACAACGTTTTGAAATTTTATCATTTTTCCATGTAAGCGCTTCGACTGCATTGACAAAGACAATGGGAATTCTCATTCCTTGTCTTTTATTCCAAAGGTACCCTGCACTCTAATATTTTAATCTAACCTTTCTTTTGTTCTTTTTTTAATGTTGGCAATGATAATCTTACACTGACGTAATGGACCTAAATGTTTGATTCAAGCAGATTTAGCCTTTAAGGACTAGACAAAGTGTTGTACTTAAATCCTTTTTTTTTTTTTGTGCCTAATTTACTGATTATCTGTACGATTACAATATCCCCATCGCATTTATAATTCCCAAAAAAAAAAAAAAACCCACACTAGTAATGATTTCAAGACACCCATTCTCATTTATTAATTAAATAAAAAGACAAATATATGAAGTTAAACATCCTAATTCAATTAACTAAAAAAAAACTCCCACCTTCTGCAGAAAACTCTCACTGGTACTTAGATCAAATAGGACGTATTGCACACGCAGTTTCTAGTTTCGATAGGTCTTGAGAAAGAACATATACCAAAAGTAAAGGGCAATTGGTAAATTGGAAGCCCACCTCCCACGCAACTGGCCCCCTCCATTGATGCTAGCTTTATCATCCTCTTATGCCTTATTCTTTGACTAAAAGTTATCATCACTCTGCATTTTTTCTACCCAAAATTCAGAGTTGGGAACCCATCATTCCATTACCAGCATAGAGTTCACACAGTATGGCCTTTGTTATACACCAAATTGATAAGGCAACTTGGAAAAGATTGTGGGTTGTTTGGATGTCTCAATCCAAACTCTGTCTCCACCTAATACCAAACATTTTCTTTCAAAAACCCTAATGATAGGATAACTTTTACTTTGCCTTTTGATGCTTCAAATTCATCTTGCCCTCTTAAATCATTGCTGTCCCCAACATTTATGATATAAACATCGAATTCTTGCTATAAGCCATCATTGATGCCCCATTCCTCTTAAGAAATTCAAGACTGGAATTGTCTTTACAAACTAGTTAAAGGATTGAAGTGCACATGGGGTGACCCAGTGTTTAACTGGCCTATGTCAAGTTTGATCTTCCTCCACGCTCGTGATAGTGAGCTAAACCATGATTAGGTTTTGCACCAGGGCTAAAACATGGTTAGGTTTTGAGGGAGGCCAAAATTTAAAACACTAATTTTTTTTAATCGATTCATATAATTGTTATATTTAAGATTTTTTTTTTCTGCAAGACAAATTTCGCATGAAAATAAGAGTAGTTTCTATTCATTCTCAGTAAAATGTAAAAAAATTAAAATAATTGTTTCTTAAAAAATGGATAGTATTCACAATCTAGTGTGCAAAAATGTTGGTATTTTATCGAGTTGGGGACCGCAAGCAGGATTTTAAATGGTGGGGTACTTATAGGATAGCCCTTTGCTAGGATATTATACATTATTACTATATATAAAGGTTAAACCAAAACGGAGAGTGTCATGACACCCCTCCGCCGCATGATTAGTTATTATTCATGTAATACGAATGTGTGAAGTTTACACAGTTTGTATAAAAAGTAACTTTGCAATTATTATTCATGTAATATATGAAATTTGCACAGTTTCGTATAAAAAATAACTTTGTACCATTTCAAAAAAGTAGTTGATGAAAAGCATAAATAGTTTAAAAGAGCGAGACTTAAGAGGTCAGTTCAGTATTTTGGCTGCCGGTAGATGAATAAAACATTCCACAGAGAGATTCAGAAATTCTATCCAGAGAATGTAAAATGCAGAGAAACAATTGATTTTGAAGACCAGACTCATTCACTATCTTCCCCACTCCAGTGTGTTTCGGTATCAATAGATATATAGGATTGTGACCCGACAGAAACCCAACCTTGTGATTTTTTTTAAAATTTCTTTCAAATTAGCTCAAATAGGCCCATGACCTAACCTTCTATGCAAAAAAGTCGCATCATAGGAAAAAAATATCATCATCATTAATCACCAACCACCAAAAAAATGGTTGGGAAAAATCAACATATCCATGTGCATCCACCAACCCAATTGACTAAATCATGTAAATTTTTGAAAACCTAAACTAAGTTGGATGACACATCCATAGAATCAGCTCTTATGCATGCGATTTAAAGCTGCAGTGTATCTGATTCTCACACTGAAACTAAGCAATGTAATATAAATCTTATATTTTAATTCCATGCCTTGTTTGGCTTTTCTTAGCTAGTTACCACTAGTGATTTCGTAGGCAATTGATGGGAAAAATGCTTCCTTATAGCATGGAGATTCTGACAACTACAGCCCTTATTGATGTGTAGAGTAGTAGGAGAGGTGTGAGTTGTGACCCAAACTTGTGGCCAAGAATTTAATTCCAAAGCAATCTCATTCCCCACACCTCACTTCACTATGCTCATTTCCCTATCAAACCTGCAAGATGGTGACTTCACAACAACTCCATCGTACAAATCAATTAAAACCCAACACCCAAAAATCAAAATCCAAAACACCCCTCACATAAAAAAAAAAAAAAAAAAAAACACAAATCATTCTACACCATTGATACATTGTGCTTTAGATTTAATAACGTATATCTATACATTTTTCTATTATTGAACACATTATATATTTCACTTTCCAAACAAAGCATCTGGTTCGGCTTCGTCTCCCCAGATTAGATTCTACATCTCAGCAAAAAAAAAAAATTATGAAAACTTTATTTTCACTTCTCTAGTTTTTCAACTGTTTTTTAGGTTTTTCTATTTTATATTATAATAATTAGGTCTATATTTGGACTTTCCACGTGGCAAGATCCGAACGACGGTAAAATTTGTCCCGGGGATCAACAGATATTGTTGAATCTCCAATCGAGCCTGACTTCGCCCGGGCCCAGAATGTGGTGATGGCTGGGCTTGCGAAACGATACGATGTGGCTGCTGACCATGAAGGCGGTTACACGCTCAGAAAGCCGAACGTCCTCCATCTTTAATTCTCGCAATCTCGGCACGTACTCAGGCACGTGCACAAGGTCCCACACGACTCCGACTCCACCCGGCTTCAGCACCCGAACCACCTCGCCCAGCACCCTCATCCTCTCCGCCGCTGCCGCCACCGTCCGTTGCCCGAACTCCTTCCCCACCGTGTGCAGGAACACCGCCGACACCACCACGTCGAAGTAGTTGTCCGCGAACGGCAGCCGCCTCGCGTCGCCTTCCCGGCAAGTGACGTACTCCTGAACGCCTTCCATCCCGGCGGTCCGGAGTGTCGAGACAGTGGTTTTTCTTCGGTCCAGCCCAACGACCCGCCCCGAGCTGCCTTCCTTTTTCAGCTGCATCGCCACCGCATTGAGGAGGATGCCGCGGCCGCAGCCGACGTCGAGTGCGTGCTTGACGGTTGACCAGTCGTTGACCGCGCTGACCATGCGTTGTGCCATGTCCCAGTGGAGGGAGACGGCGGAGTAGAAGATGTTGCCGGCGGCGAAGAAGAGGCAGAGGGCAGAGAGCGCGGTGACGGAGCCTATGAATCCGGCGGCGAAGCGGGTGGCGCTGCATGGGAGGCCGGGGAAAATGGACTCAAAGAATGCGCAGATGGGGTTGAAGTACAGGAGGAAGAGTACGGAAAGAGACGAAAAGGCGATCGCGTGGAGTAGGAGGAAGACTGGAGTTTGCCAATTGTCCATGCCATAAATTGAGTAGATCTGCGTCCAATCTCTCCCTGTTTTCCCCATGTTTGTCTTCAAAAATCTGAACTTCGAACAGATTAAAACCTTACTGAGACTCGAATTCTAACCACTCTTTAATTGAATTCAAAACCTGCAATTTCAAAACAATTGAACCATTAAACACACTCAACGCTATAAGATCTAGTAAAAAATAGTTCACTGATGTGTTGAAATCAGAGCTAATTGTGAGAAATCCAAATAAGAATTCGACGCAAGATGCAAGAGCTCATAGTGATTGACTATGATTGTAACACTTACAGTGAAGAGCTCAAGAGTATGTTCCATAGCCAATTCAGCCATCTTACAAGAGATTCAAAACTTGAAGACTTGAAGCCTGATTCAGCTCAAAACTTCAAAACCTGCAATTTCAGAACAATTAAACAACGAGGAAGAGATCCAATGGAGAAAGTTTAAAGAACCGGATTGAATATCAGAAATTTCATGTGAAACAGTGAACAAAGTCTGAAACTCTTTTACTTACAGATCATAAGCAGAAAAGCTTCAGTACTCTTGAGTTAGAAACATCAGATTTCAGATCAGCAAAATGCAGAGGATATTTTGGCGATACCGACACGGAAAAAATATCAGACTCCCAGAGACCAAAGCTTTATTCAGTATCAGAATCAAACAAACATGAACGGCAAGCGACGAGAATGCGAGTCCAGCAGGTTCATGCTAATATAGCCGCCAGATTTTTCAAATCTGAAAAGTAACAGTCATGAGACTGCAAAATGGCAGGGTTGTATCTTGACGACGATGACGATATGATCTCTTTCGTTTTTTATAAGGCTTTACGCGTTTCGGTTCGTCGTTTTTCTACTTTCAAAATTCTTACGAGGGACAGAGAAAAGCTTGACATTGGAATTCGAGCCCAACGAGCTTGATTCTTGTGCTTTCTCTCTCTTTCTGTAACGGTGGAGAGTTGTGGGAAACAGATTAAATGATGTACGAGATAGAAAACGGATCGGAAGAGAGAGAGAGAGAGAGAGAGAGAGAGATATCAGTAATTGGGAGTTCTGCGATATAGCTGTATGTATGTATAGTGCGGGCACGGTGGCCCAAGAGAAAAAAAAAAATCCGTGTACGGTGCACTCTTACCTGGTGACCTGCTCAACCGGGAGCTTAATTATCGTTGACACATCCACAGAGAAATCAACCACTGGCGCCAACCAAAAAGTGAAAAACAAAATATGAATAAAATGAAGAAAAATCAAATACCATTGATCTGTTTTTTTTTTTTTTCTTTTTCAGTTTTAAATTAATTTCTATTTTCGTTAAATTTTCAATTAAAACTCAATTATATGGGAACTATTATCTAAAGCTTACAAAATGATGGATAACCTTTTCCTTCACAATTTCCAATTGAGGCCACTGCCACGCACAAGAGTTTCCAATCCGAATTGCCGACTTCAATATCTCTTTGCCGTCTCTTCAATTATCTACTTCAATTACTTTTATAAATATAGTAATTCAAATAACAGTTTGAGGTATAATTAAAAAATAAAAATAAAAAAATAAAGAGAAAATAGAATGAAGAGAAGTATATACAAATTTTTAAATATTATGTTGTATTTTATTTAGTTTTATACTATTAATAAAGTCTTCAGTAGTTTATAAGATTAACTCCTAATTATTTAACAATAACTAATATGATAAATATTTAACAATTTTTGAAAAACTATACACTATACTTTTTGTTGAATTATTTTATTTGTTTTATATTATTTTAGTTTTATAACAAGAACATATATGAAGGAACTCAGAGAGATTTTTAACTTAAAAATAAGTGAGCTACAGAAGAGATTAGAAAATTTTTGAACTTTTATTTTTTTATTGCTAACTGGGTGTCCAGACGAGCTTGTGCTCAGCTAACTAATTTCACAGTCTATGCAATCCCTCTGTCTCATACAAACCAGATATTTGTCGAGTCAAAAATTTTAAGAGTAACTTAAAAAAGTAGATAGCACTTAAAAAATTTTAAACCTAAGATTTTTGAGAGACAGACTCCAAGTTTTAACCATTAGGCCAGTCCAAAAAAAAAAATTTAGCTTGTAAATAAGTGAAGAGAGAGAGAGAGAATCATATGGGGAGATCAAAGAGGTTGTCCCAAATGCGAAGGGACTTGACACCCCACTCATGGTTCAGGGTTGGAAGTTGGAACCCTGGCCTACCCTTTCCCCACCCCTAAGTAGAGATATATAAATACCTTTTGTTTGTGTTTGTAAAAAAAAAATTATATATATATATATTATATGGAGGTTTTTGAATTGAAATGATACGAGAGTCACATAAATATATTATGTGTTTAGTTTTACATCATATAAGTCATAAGAATAAAACTATAGTCATCCAAAAAAATAGACACTTTACTTCAATAAAAACCAAATGAACTCTATGTCAAACAAGAGAAAAACAGACCTGCGTAAGTTAACTTTTGTGCAATTACGTATAGTGTGATTGGCAATAAGTCTCCGCAAATCAGGGGGCAATTTTTTTTTAATGAAAGCTGTACGGAACGACTGGTGATGTAATCAACTGTTTAAAGACCACGCTTAAGTGTCTCATTAATATTGCACCAATCTCCGTCGGCGGCTTTACCGATTCTCTCATTCCCTAAAATCCCGGCAATAATTTTGAGCGAGACTATTTCATAGCAATATTCAATAATGCTTTAATTTGACATAACTGCCCTTGACGAGGTTGTTATCATATACAATGACCTTTCATGTATGCTACAAACAAGTCAAGAAGCATAGTAGTATTAGGCTTAAAAATTTAATTAGTTTTAAAATATGTTTTTTTTTTTACTCTTATCTAAAAAAAAATTGCGTATAATATATAAGTTTATCAAATTACGTTTGGATTAAACTAAAAAAATTAATAAATTTTAAAATACATATAATTTTTATTTATTTATTTAACGAGTTGATCTCAAACGTAATACAAGACAAAGTGGAATAAAGTGGTTGGTTTTATAACTGATGGCTCAGCTCTTTTCAACACGAACGAATTCGTAATTTGGCAGTGCTTCTGAGAAAGATTCAAGGGTGTTTTGGTAAGATAAGTAAAGGGTACTTTTGTCAAATGGGAGTTAGTAGAGTTCCCTAATCAGAAAATAATTAAAGGTGGGTTCCATATTTTTTATTATCTAAAAGGAAGGGGACCAGACAAGGCCGAAGCGGTAATTGCCGAAAGGGACCGGGTCAGGAAGGCACGACTAGGCCGGTTTGAACTTTGACGGTGTAAATCAGCAAAAGTCAAATTTTAAAAAAAGTTCTGATTTCAACTTTTGTTTCTCTCTGTGTTGGAAATTTTGGCCTCAAGGACCACAGTTGTATCCCAGTTATTTTCGTAGTCACATTATCTTAAGCAATACAAATATGTAATAAAAAAAAAATTATTCCCTACTGTGTAGAAAAAATTTTACACACTGATGTGATAGTTTTATTTTTAAAATTATAAATTAAAATAATAAATATTTTGTTTTGATATAAAAAAATCATAAACAGTCACATCATTATGTATAAAAATTAGTATTTGTATAGCATTGATATTATAGGGGTGTGAATTACCTTTTCAAAAAGTTATAAGTCATAAACTTAAGTTAGTTTTAAAAAATTACTTATTTAAATAATTTTTTTAAACTTAAACTAGATCTAAAAAGAAACTTTTTTCAACGAGAGTCAAACATAATTTAAAAATGCTATAAGTTACTAAAAAAGCTACTATTCAAACACCGAAAACAACAATGCTAGGACTTCTTAATTAATTCGTTCAAATTTTTTGTGTAATTTACACATTAATGAAAAGACCTAAATCCACGTTTTTTTGCAGCCTATTAATTGAGCTTTATTGGTTTTGGGTATTTCGGAATGATTATTAATTGAGTTTTATGTTTTCTTATAAGTGTTGTTATGTATTACGAGTAATTCACCTTAAAATAAAATATTCATCATGATAATTCTTAATTGTAATGATGTTATTACTATATCATTTTGGTGAGATTTTTTATATAAATTTATAAGAAAAATAGCATTTTCTATACATATATGTTGGCATGGTGTCCAATAGTCTTGATTTTAGCAAAATATATACATATTATGCCGATAGTTGACAAGGGGTTAATTATTGGCACTCCCAAATTTGCAAGTATTATGTAGAGATAGTGACCCAAGCCTAACACCAATCTTTTTGATATTTCTCTTTCCATTTATGTATGTCTAATCACCTTTGGAGGTCTTCATTGGCCAAAGCCTAGTGTCTAAAGATTGTCAGTGTCTTTGTCACAATGACAATTTTGGAGTGACTTAATTTCTTTAGGATAAAGATTTTCAGTCGGTGTACATTGCGATGTCTGACATTATTTACGGATAATAAGTTATTAAAAATAAAAAAATAAAACAAAATACATATATTATAGTTAATATAAAAAAAATCTTGCTATCCACACTGTAGGAATTTTTTTTTCATTTCTTTATTTACAAGGTGGATAATCTCTTTTGAGAATGGTAAAAACACCATTCTCTCTTATGGTCATGAGTGGACAAAATGACCACGCAACTTACTCTCAATAGTTACGGTATTGCATTTAACTTGTATTTTTGCACTATAAAATTGATATTTAACTCAAATAGACACTGGCTTTAAATTATTATGCATCTAACTGGGCAAGGTCGTACCCTAATTAAACTCTTTTTTTTTTATACTGGAAAGGCACTAGAGTGATTGAAATCTCTAAATAAATATTTTAATTTTTTCCAATAAATAAGAAAATAAAATTTATTAAATTGTCCTCTGTGAACTGGATGTGTTAGGATATGAGATTATAGCTATGGGCAGAGAATCAACTTTGCAAGAAATCAGTTTAACATGTGCAAAGGTCCTAAAAGAACTACCTAACCCACTTCATAATCCACAAGATAGACCATTTCATTGACTTATATTTTCTAATCTCTCAGTATCTAGGGAAGGCTTTCTGTTAAAAAAAATTGTAAAATATGAATTATCAGTTATTAAATACAAGAATCAGTCAAACACTACCGACACAATTTAATTATTGTTTTTATATGTTAAAATAATCAATATAAGACTGCAGGCCACCCAAAAACTTAGCGAGCCCACTCGATTCTTCATCTCTCTCTCTCTCTCTCTAGAGAGAGAGAGAGAGAGAGGGGGGGGGGTTTAGCATGGATTTCAGAGTCCCAGCCAGGAGGTATAATAAAAAATAAAGAATGTTTAGAAATTTTTGTTACTTAAACAGTGAAAATATTATTTATGAATGACTTTTACAAACGTTTTTCTTTTATTCTTAAAAAGAATGGGATAGAAAGAAAAAAAGAGAGTGAAAGAAGAAAGAGAGAAAAAAGAAAAGAGAAAAAAGTAAAGAGTGTAGGTAAAATATTTTAAATTTAAGTTATATTTTATATTTTACCCTATAATAGAAATAAAATTTTGGGTGATCAAGAAAATCTATCTCTAATAGTTTCAGAAGAACTATTTAACTATTATTTGATAATTTCAGAATAACTAATTTTATTATATACTGTGTTTAGTTATTTTGCTTACTTTATATTATTTTAATTTTATAACACGTTATCAGCACGAAACTCTAAATGCTCGTAAAAAATATAACTGTGTTCCTCCTTACATCAGAAAGGTACTTTATTCTATATGTGAAGGTATTTTATTTTATTAATATTTTAGTTAATTTATCTTTGTTTTGAGTTATTTACTGTTTACTCTTTAATTCATCGCGTTATTTATATTTCTGTTAATAGTTGATGAATAATATAAACAATGATGAATAGTGGTTGACTATTGAGATAAATAGTCATTTATTTTGAAACTTTGTTCATTTTTTCACCCAAATCTTAAATTTTTGCCCTATGATATTTATAGATCTGGAATCTTTATTTCAATAGTTTTTCATAGGCATGTGCCTTGACTATATTTTGATGTCTGGATTGAAAGTTATAGTTCAGATAAAAACAATAATTTTACTATGCGATTATATAATAAACAATATTCAATGAATAGTACGTTGTGTAATACATTTCACATTTCTATCAATTATCTTTTCATGAAATTGTTATCTTTTATCATAACATTCACCTAATATTAATATATTTGGTAGAGGTTTTACATGATCATTAACTTATGATTGTCAGATTTTATTATATGTATTACTTTAGAAATGCAATTAAATAGAAAAAATCAAACATTCTTATAGAATGCTTGTTAAGGCTTGCACGCCGTTTATTTAATTATTATTATTTTATAAGGTTGGCTTGCTGCATGCTACTGTTTTATTTATGTTGCTTCTATTATTTAACTATACTTATTATGGCCGCTGCCTATTTTGGTTTACCATTATATACCATTGTGTTATCATTGAATGCTCCAACAGTAGTAATATCGAGACTGTTAATTCAGAAAAAATATTCTAATTTGATATCATGTTTTCTTATTGCTAATGAAAAAATCATCAGTTCCGACCTACTAGTTCTGTTACATTCCTTAAAGTGAATACAATCTCATTTAACGGACGTGATCGCAGACGTGACCATGGTCGTGGCAGTGAGAATTAGTGTGAGAGTTATCATATGAGATTTAAAAATACCACACTATAACTCTGAAAATTTTATTTTGGATTACAAATTGAGCATTTATCAAATATAATTCTCATCCAAAAGTCTATATATACAGAAAAGATTTTGAATAGATTTTATATAGATAAAACTCATTCATTGAGTTCTCCTATGATTGTTTGATTACTAAATGTACAAAAGGATACTTTTGGTCCTTAAGAAGATGGTGAAGAAATTTTTGGTCTTAAAGTACCATATCTCAATGTTATTAGGACTTGTATGTATTTAACAAATTACACAAAACCCGATATTGCATTTTTTATCAATTTACTGACAATATATAGTTCGGCACCAGCTCAGAGACATTAAAAAGGGGTAAAACAAATATTCTATTACCTCCGAAGAATAATAACTATGGGTTTGTTCTATTCAAATGGACTAGAATCAAAGTTAATTGACTATATAGATGCTGGTTACACACAGTTTTATTTTTTTCGAGCACTTAGATATTTGTGCTAATAACGTGTTTTTTCTTACATCATGAAGATATTTTATTCTATATGTAAAGGTACTTCATTTTATTAATATTTTAATTAATTTATCTTTGTTTTGGATTCTTTATTATTCACTCTTCAATTCATCGCCTAATTTATATTTCTGTTAATAGTTGATGAATAATATAAACAATGATGAACAATGGTTGACTATATTTTAATATTTGAATTGAAAGTTATAATTCAAATAAAAACAGTGATATTATATATATTGAATGAATTGCATAGTAATGAATACTATGCATTAATAGTATTTTTACTATTTATAATTTATAATTGATAACTACTATTTATAAACAATGATTTTATTACGCAATTATATAATAAACAATATTCAATGAATAGTATGTTGCGTAATACATTTCACATTTCTATTTATTATCTTTTCATGGGCTTATTGTTTTTTTATCGTAATGTTCATCTACCATTAATATGTTTGGTAGAAGTTTTACTTGATCATTAACTTATAATTGTCAAATTTTTTATATGTATTGTTTTAAAAATACAATTAAATAGAAGAAATCATATATTTTTGTAGAATGCTTATTAAGGTCTACACGTCGTTTATTTAATTATTATTACTTTATAAGGTTAGCTTGCCACCTGCTACTGCTTTATTTATGTTACTTACTTTATATTTCTTTAATTTTATAATATGTTATCAGTACAAAGCTCTAACGATATTATAAAATCAAAGACACCTTGATGATAACACGTCGATTTGGGATTTATATTGGTTTTGATTTTCTATCTATTATTAGGTATCTTGAACATTTAACAGAAGATGTATCCACTGCACGTTTTGCGGATTTTCATTTGATGAAAGAATTTTTTTACTATTAGAAGAAGATAAGACGCAACTAGAAAAGCAGCATGAGATCACTTGGAATGCTTCCACCATATCTCATCTTGGTTTTCAAACAGATCAATGTGAATCAGAAGTCCCTTTTAATCATTTATTTACAGACGATTATAAATCAATTACCTGATGTGTTTACTGACACAAAGAAGATTACAAAATCATATATACCAGTTGCTAATACCATAGCACGTATTGATGTCCCTGTCAGACAATCTGCTAATATAGCAGCAAATGAATCTAAAATACGCATAAAGCGTGGAAGACCTGTCGGTGCAAAAGACACAGCTCCTAGAAAGAGGAAGACATTAATACATAAGCAAGTCAGTATTCCTAAAGAAAACCATAATATCTAAACATGCAGAGGAATGAACTATTGTAAAAGAATTTTCAGAAGATAAACCTCCTGAAGAGATATTCCCTGTAGAGAAAATGGTACCTAAAAATAATGAGATTTCAATAAGCTATGTGAATATAGGAGAAAGATGGAATAAAAATAAAATTATTGTCGACAACAGATTTTCATTTCAAGTGGTTCTTGAAATTACAAGAAGTAATGAAGAAATTGAACCACAGACAGTTGAAGAATGTTGAGGTAGAAATAATTGACCAAAATATAAATAAGTTATTGAGATAGAATTAAATTCATTAGTACAACACAAATATTTGGACCCGTAGTCTAAATATCAGAAGATGTAAAACCGGTTGGATATAAATATTTCATCTTATAATATAATAAAGTCTTAGGTGATCAAGAATATCAACATTTAATAGTTCCAGAAGAACTAATCTGAGAAATATTTGATAGTTCCTAAAGATGTTAAATTTATAAAATATTTTTCTTCTCAAAGAATTATATGAGTTGTTGCATTGTCTACTAGACATATATCTCTATTATTCATCTTGAAAGTAATTAATGTATTGGTACGTTCCATACTTAAATACACAAAATATAAAAATTATTTAAAAAAATAAAACATACTAGAAAACATTACTTCATTAAAAGAAAATAAACTAGAAAACATGATACGAGAAATATAACAAACTATAAGGAATAAGAAAATAAAACTAGTTAGTGCGGACATTTTCATCACCAATTAAGTGATCTACTTTTTCATTAGGATCTACTATGAAATCTAAAATATTAAGGTGAGTGATATCTACTGAGCTAGCAAAGTCTATAAAATTTATTTCTCCCTTTGACCCTTTATCTTTTGTTGATACTTGATAAAGATTTACTAATGGTTTGAGTGTACGATAGGTACGTGACCAATATCCTTTCATAACACACCTGTAAACAAACATCTTTATAATTTTTAGGAGGCTTATTCTGTAAACTTTTTCTCTTTTCGTCTTTTGTTTTAGATTGCTTCCATTGTTGGTGGTATAGTGTGATATTTTTAATTCGAGAATTTGATGAATTATAACTATTACCTCCACGGTAACTCTCGCGATGACAAAAATTATTTTTGTCACGGCCACGTCCATGACCACGACCACGTCCATAAAATAAGATCGCATTCACTTCAGGGAATGGTGTAAAGCCGGTAAGGAGAGACTTGTGATTTTTTTATCAGTAGCTTATTATTTTGTTTAGCCAGAAGAAGACATTATATTAATTCTAAATATTTCTTAAAACTCCACTCTCAATATTGCTGCTGCAAGAACACATTCAAGACATGAAATGTGGAGTATGTTTTTTTTTAACATATCTTAATCAATAATATTTTGTTCACATAATTTTAATTATAAGCTGATTTTAAATAATGCAGAATTGTACTTACTAACAATTTTAAAATCTTGCAACTTCAAGTGCATTAAATCATAGTGAGTTTTGAGGAGAAACATGGTCTTCTGCTGCTCATATCTCTCTTTTAAATTTCTTCATAGGGTCAGTGGGTCTTTTACTGTAAGGTTTTCAATTTTCCATTCTTCTTGAATATGACGGCGAAGATAAATCATTACTTTTGCTTGATCCTGTTGAAAATTTTCATTTTCTTCTTTTATAGTATTTCTAAGAGTCTTTGCGCACAAATGAAATTCAACATCAACTATCTAGGATAAATAGTTCTTGCTCGAAATGTCAAGAGCGGTAAATTCTAACTTTGTGAGATTTGACATTTTCAGAATACTACACTCACAAGATAACAAAATTTAGTATCTAAATCACGCTAATAAAAAGTATAATTAAATATAATTACTATTTATCAATAGTAAAATCATTATTAATGAATAGTAGTTATCAATTATAAATAATAAAAATATTATTGATGCATAGTATTTATTATTATGCAATTCATCAGTATATATATATCTATAATATCACTGTTTTTGTCCGATTTATAATTTTCAGTCTAGATATTAAAATATAATCAAGATACATGTCTATGGAAAACTATTGAAATAACGATTCCAGATTTATAAATATTATAGGCCAAAAATTTAAGATCTGAGAGAAATAAACCAACAAAATTTTGAAATAAATGACTATTCATTTACTATTCAACCTTCAACAAAAATATACATTATGCGATAAATTGAAGAGTGAACAGAAAAGAACCCAAAACAAAGATAAATTAACTAAAATATTAATTACACATAAAATGAAGTACCTTCATGAGGTAAGGAAGAACACAATTACATTGTTCACGAGCACTTAGAGTTTCATTCTGATAACATGTTATAAAACTAAAATAATATAAAGCAGGCAAAATAACCAAATACAGTATATAATATCGTTAGGGGAGATAAAAAGAATATAAAGTAAGCAAAATAACTAAACATAGTATATAATAAAATCAGTTATTCTGGAACTATCAACTAATAGTTAGATAGTTCTTCTAGAACTATTAGGGATAGATTTTCTTGATCACCCAAAACTTTATTTCTATCGTAGAATAAAATATAAAATACAACTTAAACTTAAATATTTTACCTACATTATTTGCTTCCCTCTTTTTTCTCTATTCTCTCTCTTTTACTTTCTCTCTATTTTTCTTCTTGTTCTTTTTTTTTTTTTTCACTTTTTCTCTTTCTCCAGCTCTATATATAGATAAAGAAAATACACAGTAACGGGAGAAAAATGTCAGTGCTTACGCTAAAAAGTCATTCATGAACAGTGTTTTCACTGTTTCAGAACACTCCCCTTAGATGACTTTTACACAAAAATATGTCTCATTAAAACCTTATACATGTCCCACTTGTTTATAAAGGAAATTAATTGTAAGACCATTCTTGTCAAAAGTAGTAGTTGAATCCCCAACATTTTTATAAAGAATTCAGAGGGATATATGTAGGCCAATACACTCACCATGTGAACCATTTTATTATTTTATAGTTTTAATAGATGCATCCACTCAATGATCACATATTTGCTTACTTTCTACTTATAATGTTACATTTGTTATGCTTCTTGATCAAATCATCAGATTATGAGCATAGTTTCTAGATTACCTGAATAAATCAATACGACTGGATAATGTATTTTACAAAATACACAAGACCTAATATTACGTTTTTCTGTCAACTTGCTGACAAGATATAGTTATGCACTAACTCCAAGACAGTGGAGTGGAGTAAATCATACATTGTGTTATATTCGAAGAACAACAAACATGAGCTTATTTTATGCAAATAAGTCACTATTAGAGTTAGTTAGCTATACAGATGCTGGTTATCTTTCTTATCCACATAAAGCTCTGTCACATGGTGTATTTGTTTACTGATGACAAGACCAAGAGTACTATGACATGGTACTTCAAGACCAAAAATTTCTTTACTATCTTCTTGATGATGAAAATGACCTTTCTGCATATCAAGTAATTAGAACTATTGAAGAATTTCATAGATGAGCTCTATCAATATAAAATCTTTTATATATATGTTAATTGATGAATAAAAATTTTCTGATATATGCTAAATCTGCAAGACAAAATAATAATTTGTTCTTCCAAGTTATTTAATTTCACAGTTATTCTTTAAATAACTAGTAACTTTGTAATCTTTTCAGGAGTACCAATAGTATTCACAAGCATCAACATATATTACAATAATAATAAATTCAAATTCTAATAAAAATACATGGACAAATTGTATTGGTCACATATCCTTCTTTCAATAGATATTTATTAGAATCATTGTACCATCTGCGTTTAGATTAGTTTAATCTATATAAATATCTTTAAAACTTGATAAAATATAACCTTCGAGATTTTAAAATATCTGTTTCTAGCATTTTTTAAATTCTTCAAGAATTTTTATATGTATATCATTACCTAATCGACCATATGAATAGGTTACATGTATTAAATGAACATTTAGTCCTTCGAAGATTGACACACTAATCAATAATATGAATGTAATTACATTCTTATAAGATATAATTTTTCATTATAGTCAATATCAAGTCTTTGCAAGAAACCTTCTGGTACGAGTTGTGCTTTATATCGCACTATTCTAGTTTCTCATTACGCACAGACCCATTTGTATCAAAACAATTTTAAATCTTTAGGTGGGTAGACTACTGGTTCGATATTTTCATCTTCTGGTATTTGGACTACAAGTTTGAATACTTTACATTATGCTAATGAGTTTAATTCTAACTCAGTAATTTCTTTTCATTTTGATCGATCATATCAACATTGACATATATCGATTGTCTGTGGTTCAGTTTTTTTGTTACTTATAGTAATTGCAAGAGCTACTTTAACTAAAAATATATTATCGATAACAATCTTATTTCTATTTCATTTTGCTCCTGTATTCACATAACTGATGAAGATCTAATTACTTTCAGGTACCATTTCCTCTGCATGGGATATCTCTTCAAGAGGTTCCTCTTCTAAGGATTCTGTTACAAGAGTTTCTTCAGGAAGTTTCAATGATGGAGATTCCTATTTTGGAGGTTTATTTTCTTCTTCAGGAATTATAGAAATAATTTATTATCTCTTCAGGAAATTGCTCTTCAATAGTTCATTATTTTGGAAGTTTAGAAATTATGGTTTCTTCAGGATTACCAATTTGCTCATTTTGTTGTGCATTTCTCTTTCTGAGAGTTGTGACATTTGTATCGACAAGCCTCCCACGCTTCAAGCGCTTTGAAATCACATACTACTATATTAACAAATTGTCCTACGAAAACATCAATATGTGCTAGAGTATTAGCAACTAGTATCGACATGATTTGATTATCGTCTTTGTGTCGATAAATGCTTCAGGCAATTTTGTAATCATTTACAAGTATCGTCTACAAGTAAAGAATTTTAGAAATCCAAAAATTAAAATGAGACAGTTTCACAACATTCTAACTATTCTTATCTCCTTCTGATGGTGGGAAAACTAACAATGTGTATACAATCAAAGATCCATTGACGATATTATATTAAGATAATGCCGCATGTATTGCATAGATTAAGGGAGGTTACATCAAAAGTGACAGAACAAAACATAAAAAATACTGTTTATGGATGACTTTTGCAACCATAACGTAAGCACTGACTTTTTTTCTCTATTACTGTGTATTTTCTTCGTTTATAAGTAGAGCTGGAGAAAGAGAATAGGAGAGAAAGAAGAGAAGAGAGAGAAATAATAGAGAAGAGAGAAGAAAGTAAAGAGTGTAGGTAAAATATTTAAATTCAAGTTGTATTTTATATTTTATCCTATGATAAAAATAAAGTTTCGGGTGATCAAGAAGATCTATCCTTAATAGTTCCAAAAGATCTATTTAACTATTATTTGACAGTTCAGAAGAACTAATTTTATTATATATTATGTTTGGTTATATTATTTGCATTATATTCTTTTAGTTTTATAACAATCTTCAAATTTTTTTTATGGTGTATTGCTATGTTATTAGGTCCTGAAAAGTGAACACAAAGATCTCTTCAAAGGGGCAGGCCAAAGGATTTGAAATATACCAATCCTATTGTCTTTCTTACACTTTGCTTGGTTGGAACTCCAATTAAAAGTCAAAACCAAACTAATAGTCATACCTCAACATCCCACATTGAAAACGTTGAGTGTGCAAGTGAGTATTTAATAATCCTAGAGTATCCATAAAAATTGAATCTTTTTGTGAGTTGCTATAAAAAAAAAAAAAAAAAAACACCCTTCAAAACGAAGGTAATAGTTGAGTTGACTACCTTGCTTTTCTCTTAGTGGTGGGCTAAATATCAATTGCACTTCGGTAAAAATGCGGCGACTGACTTTCTATAGTCACCCTTGAAGGGAGTTATAGGCTGGTCGCCCCTTTATCACCTTTTTACTTAGTTCCTCCCTCCCCCCCCCTCTCCTAACACACACACACACACACACAAAGAAGGTAAAATACACTTTGCACCCTTGTACTTTACACCAAATTTCACTTCAGGACCTGAACTTTCAATTGTAACAATTAAACCCTTATGCTTATAATTTGTTGCAATGTTACTCTTTTGTAAGCTTTCGTTTGTGCAATTGACAACCAAAAGTCATGTGTGTCTCACGTGATCCTTTTTTAATGACAAAAATATATTCTCACATTAACTGATGTTATTTTACCCCAATCAATTAGTTCACAAACTTCTTTACAATAATTTCTTACCATTCCTTTTTAAACTTTTTATGGTCATTTCATGTATAAAATGAAATTAGAGTTACAAAACACTCGCAAATCATCTCAAATGAGAAGGGGTTGAGAACGTTTGGGTGCCAAAATAGTATGAGAATATATTTTTATCCTTAAAAAAGAATTACGTGAAATGCACATGATTTTTGACCTTCAATTGCACTAACGAAAGTTTATGAGAACATGACATTGTAAAAATTAAAAGTACAAGAACTTAATTGTTACAATTGAAAGTACAAGTCCTGAAGTGAGATTTAATATAAAGTATAAAGATGCAAAGTGTATTTTTTTCCAAAAAATAATACAAGAAGTAATTTGATCTCACACTACTGTTATGACTAGTTGGCTTCACCAAAAGAGCGGTAGAATAGCTATTACCATCTCCTATCATTGTTTGTTTTATTCAGAGCAAATTCCGCAAACAAAATGGAATAATAACTATAAACATTCATATGTATCAGTCTGAATATATCATAATATTACTCTCTCTACACTTGGGGTAGGTTTTAAAGACCACGGTGTTCACATAGCAGATGGTGAATTTAGGCTCCAATTGGAGACAGTCAATCGCCGCTCAAATGAACCTGGTGGAGGACCAGGTCACAGCTCAATGCAGTAAAGAGGCCTGTAAAAGCACTAGCAGCAAAATTCCAATTATTGTGGTGATTACCTCACCAAAGGTATCAGAATACCGTTGTATAAACAAACTAGGTCTCAGAGGTTAGACGAGTCCCAACTAGCAAAAATTGCGCCAACGATTTTATCATGCAGGGCTCTAGAACAAGCAACTATCCCACGGTCAAGTCCTTCTAGGTACATTCCCTTTGAGAAATCCAGAGGGCGGCCCCCTGCATCGGTTACCACACCACCTGCCTCTTGTACAATGAGAACACCAGCGGCATGGTCCCATACCTTCTCTTTGTATCCGGCTCTTGCAAACTTCATAAAAATTTCAGCATCTCCCCGAGCTATGGCTGCATATTTCACCATGCTGTAGACACGCAAGGGCTGCTTTCTGCCATTTGCATAAAAGGATGTGTCAAGGATTGGTTTTGAACATAGCCCAAGCAAAATTATATAACGGTCAATGATGTCCTACCATGGAGGTAAAGGCAACCCTACCTTCATTTTAAAAAAAAAATAATAAAAAGGACAACCAATAACGATAAAGCTATTTTACGATTATCTAGTGACAGCATTACGTTGAACTTAGGCAGAGAATAGTAATGCTGCATCCATTAAGACTCCTCACCAAGTAAATGCCTAAAAGCAAAGCATAAAGCAAGACTATTACAGAATCAAAGTAAGTACCATAGTAAACTACTTTAAAGCTTGCAATATCTCAATTTCTACAACCTTAAACAAAAACCAAAACTCCTCCATGGCATAACTTCAAGTAAACCTTTGTATCAATTTTTTGCATCCTCTATTTGCAAAAAGTAACTGGCCAGGCACAACTTTGAGTGAGCCTCTGTATCAATTTTGTTCCCTTTGTTTAGTAAAAGAATCGGCCAATATCCATGTTGTCATAATGAAAATCTCATTTTTTTGAAACTTCATGAACAGAGGGAAAGAAGGGATGCTTTTATTTCTGTTAAATATTTTATTACATTGCTGTCTCACAGGTCTTAATTTGACATGTTTGTTTTCCACATCAACTGTCCCTCACCTCAGCCGATGACATTCCAGTCCTGGTTCCACTCTTTATCAAAGTCAATAAAATTCTAATCATCCTTTCTAAATGTCCAAGTAAAAGGTTATACTATAAACTTGTAATAAGAGAGATGAAATGTGAACACACCTAAGCCCAACACTCTGAGCAAGTCCTGCTGTGAAGGAGTGGTTTGAATTTGCTTTCTCCACCGGTTCACAAAACGTTGCTAGTGCTGGATCATCAATGGTAGAAACATGAATCAATGTTGCAAAGTTTGGCCACTCAAGCTTCTCATCTCCATGGATTAACGGCTGCATCCATGCTTCACCACTACCTCTCCTTGTGTACATCACACATCCTTCTTCCCAAGAATGAGGAGAGGACAATGATGATTCTGACATAGTTCGATAGTGTTGGTGATGGTAATTTAGCCATTCCTTCCTCATTGGGTAATTAGGGCACCCAAGAACTCCAATAACAACTTGTCCATCCTCAATCAAGGCTAAAGCAACTGCATACTGATCCCTACGCACGAAACCTAATGTCCCATCAACAGGGTCAAGGACCCAATGCCTTCCCACAGGGCCCCCACTTGAATTGCATCTGCTGATGGCCTCAAGAACTTGTGAATTCTCAAGGGTTTTATCTGGTCTTTTAAGACCAAATTTGGGAGCTTCAGCTAAGCATCCATTCACAGTGCTTACCACCACATCCAACAGACCAGCTGAATCAACATTGGAGAGAGTTTCAACATCTTCTTCAGCAACAATGGACACGTTTTGGTTACCAAAGCACTCTGACAGCATCCAGCTAACTGCTGCTTGCACACTCCAATCTGTTCATGCAGAAACATTAAATGAATTAACCAACCAAGCATGGAAGACTATACACAGACATCTATTCTAATCTATAAAGGGAGAAAACCAATTGGTGTCTTTGAAGTTGGGTAACGTAGCGTGACATTTTAAATTTCCAAAACCGACTTCTTAAAACTATTTTATTACAGATCAATAACTGTGCACCTAAATAACTGCAATGGGCAACAATGGAAGGTTAAAAACACACGACTGCTCCACGTCACTATCTTGCTAACCCCTTCAGTTGTACAAATCATTTGTATTCTGTATCTTCTTCCCAAAAAAAACACACAATAGGCATCCATATCCTCTGAGCATATTCGAAAAATATATTGTCAATGAGTTTGAGTTGGACTCTGCATTTGTGAAAGTATTCGGATAGTTGAGATTCTGAGAGGTTTTTTTGAACAACAATTCTTAAATTTGATGAAGAGTCTGAGTTGGATTCTATAGTCACGAAAGTTTATATTGGTGTAAAGATAACAATGTAAGAACCTTTCACACTAAAAGTATTTATGCATATTCTGTGATGCTTTTGTTTTGTTTCCTTCCTTTCCTGGGTGTGTTTTGTTTTATCTTTTTTGTTTTTATTCTTTTGTGTTAATTTGAATATGAAACGAAATTGGTTGCACATGCTGTGCGTGTGCCCCACCCTCTAGTTAACATTAAACAGGAACATGTAGATACCAATCACAGTTCGTAGAAATTAAGCCAGTAACTTATGTTCAGAACAGAAACCATGTGTTACCTTCTGCAGATATTGAATCAATTAAAAAGTTCCGGAGATCGAACAAGTACATATAGTGCTTATTATCTCAATAACCATTACACATGGATGACAGATCTTTCCCATTTCCGGTTGACTATAAGCATCTATGGTTACACTACCAATCGTACATCTAAACAATGAACAAACCTCCTACAGGGATGCTTTTTCAGTTATAACTTGTATGAGAGAATTAAGAAAGAAAAAGAAAATTAAAAATAAACTAGAAATGATGCCATGTTGTGGAACCCTAAGTTCTTCTTATTTAGCAAGAGGAAAGAAAAACAAATAAATATATTTTGAGCCAATGGGGAAAAAATCCTCCATAATACACAGAGATTGGATGTCAAAATGCCAATATAGGGAGTAAATCCATCCCAAATTCACATTTCCAAGAAAAAGTGACCAAAAAAAGGCGGCACGCGTGCGCGCGCACACACAATCAGAAATTAGACACTTAACAAGAAATCCAGGCACCCAATTAAATGTATAAAAAAAATCCCAAAAGAAAACCTAAGCAACTAATCAATACATTCAAAGAGGCAATTCTACAGCAGGGAACAACATAAAAGTGTCACGCTTTATAGTTTATACTCACCTCTTACATACAAGGTTAGACAAATATGCATGTTTTTACAACAAATCTGCACCAGAAGTCTTGTAAAAGTACCCCTTATTTGTTGCCTATGTAACAAGGATCACAAAATGCACAATTACATGTCACTCAATAACTTATTTAAGAGACCTCAGAGATTGTATGGTTGGCCCATGCATGATGATAATTTCACTCACGACTACTTATAGAGACCAACCACATCCATGGTGTGCCCCCTTTGGAACTTTCCAAGGCCGAGTAATAACATAAATTGCCATTTAGAGAAAAAGAAAAAAAAAGAACAAATATTATCCATCAATCCTATTGTTATTTGATTAAATAGGCACCAAAGCTAAACCAGGCATGTTAGAAGCGCAAGGAATAATGAATTCCATTTAATTTAAATTTGTACAAATAACATAACCTTAATTTCACATGCATAAATCTGAGTAATGTCAAATCCACAAGCTTAAAGAAATTACTACTTTAGAAAAAAATTCTCCCAAAGGATAAAATAAAAAAATACAAAAAACGGAATAGAGAATACAATGCACCAAATGCAAAATGAAAAAATATTTTACTTACTGAGAGCACGGGACAGCTAATATATACATATTTATTACTTTCGTAGTTCTATTACATTGGTGGGTAATCAGTCAAAAATACAGTACACCACCTTGCACAGGATACAGCCCACAGAAAGCAATTCAAAATCACTCAATTTCCCAACAATTTCCCAAGAAAGGAGTTAGAATTCAACATGTCAAAGGATATGACGAGAAATACTACTGACATTTCGCCTGAGTTTGATGGGCACTTGAAGCTGGCCATAGAAATCGAAGTAATAGTTTATATCTCGGATTTAAAACAGAATATTGTTAAAGAATGCTCTATGAAGAATATCTAACAATGTGATATGTACTGTAAGATTCAGAAAATCGTTAATTCTATTTGTTAAATTTTCCGAGCATCCAATTGGAAAAGGAGAAATAAAATCAAACACCAGTAATGCAGATCATCTCAAACCTAAAAACCCAAAGCAATGCAAACGCCAAATATTTTATCAAAGCATACTGACCGAGGAAAAAAAAAAACAAGAACCCAGTTCAAGAAAACAAAAAATATAAACAAAGAAATTAAATTCAGTACCTGCAATAGTAACAGGCGAATCATCGTCCTTGGACATGACTTGATCACTGCTCGAAGAAACCAAACCCTGTTGCACTCTCTGGCACAGAGAACACGCCAAGTGTACCACTCTGACGGCCACATCCAACTCTTCGGAGTACTTCTCGCCCTCCATACGATCAAATTCGCCAGACCCAGATGGGGAATCAGCGGTATTAGAGAGACCCACCTCGGGATTCGTGGTGGTCGATACTTCTACCTACATGTTTAGATCATGAGTGCGAAGGGGTGGCCTTAAAGCGAAGGGCAAGTCAGTGAAGAAATCTGATTGGGGCTGCGCTGTAGATGTGGGGCTGCTTAGTTTGTGAGAGAAGAGAAGCAGCATGACGATACCCAAAGTTGGAAATCTTATGGGACATTTTGGGGGAGATTCAGAGGAACTGAGGACCACAGAGAGTCTCTCTCGCTGGCATTCGCTTCTCTCTTTGGTTGGCGTGGCAAGTACGATTCAGCCTTCACAGCGGTGAACGATATCATGGAGGGATGCTATTGACACTCGCAATGAATGGGCCACCACTTGCTGAGGTGGTCCACTTCACATCACATCAGCATAAATCCTAAAATAATTCAAGCAAGAATCACATGATTTTTCTGTTTTACAGCGTTGCACAAAAATTAACTGAACCACGTGAAACAGCCCCGAGTGAACTACCTAGTTTGGGAAGAAAAAGTTCACTAGTAAGCAGTCAGGTAGTAAAATTTTTTAATATTAATGGATATCAAATTTTATCACATGTAATCAGAGTTTATTTAATAATTATAAATTAATATTATTAATATAATAAAACACTTTATATTTTAATTTAATAAAAATAAATATCAAGCCGTTAGAATTACCTGAACACTACATTTTTTTTCTCCATTTTAGACTAGGTCAATGAATTGTGAGCCTTGATCCTGTGTACTGAGGAATTCAATAATGTTGGTAGGGCCACATGGGACTACAAGTTTCCCTTTGTTACATCGACTGCACCCAAGCCCATGGCCATAGCCATGATAGGCTTTTTTGAGCCTGCTATTCTTCCGGAAAATAATTACAAAAATAAAAGGTTGCAGTGGATGTCTCACCATAACTCTGAATATTCATAAGGCAAAATCAATGAGATTACTATGTAACTTTTGAATAAGGTAATACAGAGACATTAACAAATACAAGTTTTTGCAAGAAAATCAAATTCTTAATAAACTACTTCTAAAACAGATGCTCGCTCTCAACAATTGACAGATATTTAGTAGAACGGTTTAAGGATTCATTTTTTGCTCAACAATTTGCACATTTTCAGTTTGGCCATTTTTAGTCCTTGGGCTCTAAGAAGATGGATCTAACTCTATCCTAGCAAGAGTATGCCAAATGATTACTTACGTATCAACTGCTTAATACTCATCTCTAACTAAATTTAATTCTCTCGCAGTTTATCGAAAAATCTGATTCATGCGGATTCTTCCCCAACTAACAAAGAGATCTTGGCGAAATTGCCACAAATGAAATTGAGCATAATTTTGTAAAGAAATAGCTCACTTATTTCTCGAGAAGAGATGGGAAACATGCTCATATTACATCTGCAAGATTAAATTGTAATTAATAAAAAAGGCTTTTAATATAATACATAACACATGGTAAAATTTGATATGAATGAATACTGAAAAATCTTATACTACTTGATTACTTGATATTTTTTCAATGTAGTAGGTGGGTGGAATTGATGTTGTTCCAAACAAGTACATACCAATTTATGGATAAAAATAGTGTCATAAAAATAAAAAAAATATTTACTAATATAAGGTAAAAGCTCATAAGAAAGATGCATCAAGACAATGTCTTTATAGTGAAAAATCATGCAATACAATAGTCAGGTCCAGTAAGTGTTTGCATGATCATCTAGCAGGACCATTGCATTGTGTGAGGAAAAAAAAGAGTGATGCCATGCTCTTGGAGACCGAATAATTTATTTTTAAAAACTAGGTGCTACCTTCTTGCTAGATGTTGGCCTTTTTTATTTACAGTTTTATTTTCGTTTTTCTAGTTATTAGAAATAACAAAAAATAGTACCATTGAAAAATACTATTATTTTTTTATTTTCATATGAAAATGTTTCAAAATATCAAAAAATACTTATTTATATGTTTTTTAAATTGAGGTGTTTTCTGAAAATAAATTTCAAACTAGTTTCACTACTAGAAAGCAGGGTTTTTACTATGGCAAAATACTGTTGCAAATAGTCCAGTTGCCGTCACAAATATCATTTGAGATGGCTCGAATTTGATGCTGCGAATCTGCTAGCGTCGCAAATAGTATTAGTGACAGCTATGTTGTTGACTCAAGGTTGACCTTATGTTTATTTTTTTGATAACTAAATCTTGTGTTATTTTACTAATGAATCTACTTAGTGTGCAGATTAACAAAGTTCATAACTTAGACTTAAAGTTCAATCTTAAGTCTAATACATGTCAAAGAGAATGCACAACAAATTCAAGATCAAGCAATGAACTTCAAGAGCTATGCAATGAACCAAACAGATGATTGACGCCTATCTCTACTTTAAACAAATGTTCTACATTCGAAGAGATTGAACGTGTTCAAATGAAGCTTTCATCAAAGTGTGTATAGACTCAATGAAGACTGACTTGCACTCAAGAAAGATTGAAGACTTCATCCAAATGTGCAATGATCAGTTGAAGATAATTTGTTTGTTGAAGAGATTGATAATGCTCAAGAAAAGACTTCATCATGCATACAAAGATCAATTTCAGATTATGTGATTGAAGTTGCCTGAGAAGAAGACTCACAATGATTGTTTGATCTCTACATCGAAACCAAGTGAAGAATTCTTTCACAATATAAAGAATCAATGAAGACTAGATGTATGAAGAGATTTTATCAAGTTTGCAAAAGTTTCATTGAAGCGTTTTTAAAGAAGAAAAAAGAATTGCTAGCAAAGAGAAGAACTCGGTAATAAAACATTGTGAAGCTCTACATAATTGAGGAAGCTTGACATTGAAAGAAATAATGAAAGAAGAAGCTTTGCAAATGAAGAAGAAAAGATTAACATTAATCTAATGAAGCTCTGACTATTTGAGAGTAAAGAGAAGAGGAGTGTCAAATGATTGATTCAATCTAAATTGAATAAAAGTTAACTCTGATGAGTTAAAGAGATTTGATTGATCATCATATCCGAAAAAAATATTCCTTGAAGATCTTATACCAGTATTGAGATGAGCTAGATCATTAGAAGTAAGAAAGCAGATTTCTGAGTAATAAGCGGACTCATGGAAATAAGGAGTCGTCTCATGGTTACAGAAGCAAAAGGCTTAAAGACCAAATGAACAATGAGCGGACTCATGGAAATGAGCAGTCGCCTCTTGATCATAAAAGCAAAAGCCCTGAAGACAAAATGATCAATGAGCGGACTCATGAAAATGAAGAGTCTCCTCATGAATACAAAAGCAAAAAACCTGGAAACTAAGTAGACAATGAGTGGACTCATGGAAATGAAGAGTCGCCTCATAGAGACAGACGCAGAGGCTTGAAGATAACATGATCAATGAGCGGACTCATCAAGATGAAGAGTCGTCTCATGACAACAGAAATAAAAGGTTGAAGATCAAATGAACAAAGAGTGGACTCCTGAAGATGAAGAGTCGCCTTATGACAGTAGAAGCCAAAGATGTGAAGAAAAAATGAACAAGGAACCAACTCATTGTTATGAAGAGCGGACTCATGAAGTTAGTGAACAACATCTAGTAAATACAGAAGCAGAAAGTGTCGACTCCACAAGCCTAGAGCCGACTCCTGGGATATAATGACTAGTTTTCCTAACGTTATAACGGACTGGACGTGCATTAATGAAGCCCAACAACCTCCAACGGATGGAATCAATACAAGGGTTTATATACAAGCCTCCAGCTGCATTTATAACTAAGAAATCAAAGGAAGAAACATAAGAGACAAGAATCACTAACTGATCAAACCTGATATTCTTGAACATTCTTCTTGTTTTCATATGTGAGCTTTGATTGTAAAATCCACTCTTGTTAGAGAGTTTGCTTGTCACTTGTATATTCTTATACACTTGTAAGGGAGAGTTTGAGAGTTCTCTTATGGAAGAAAAACTATTGTAAGTTTGAGTGGAGTTTGGACAAAACCACTTGGTTGCTCAAGAACTCAGGTGGGAGTTCTTGTGTATAGTGAGCTGAGCACTTTGTCAATCAGCAACCCATTTTTAATTGGAGGTTACATAGTGGAAGAAGATTTCAAGAAGGTCTTGGGGTAAAGACGTAGACCACGGTTTGTGATTGAACCTCGGTAAATCTATGTGTTCTTTCTTATGCTCTATTTTTTTTTCTTCTTCTGATTATATTGCATTGCATATAGATTAATCACTGTTACATTAGTTAGATTAATTTTAATTGTTATTTATCTTCGAAAAACCCAATTCACCCCCCTCTTGGGTTGCCTTTTGAGCCAACATGTGTTACAACAATGAGCAATTTTTGTGATGACATGGAAACTGTTACAAATACTATTTGTTGAGTCAAATTTTTTTTTTTTGACTGCTTAAGTGAGGACGCTAAAGGTGTTTTGTGACGGCTTTTTTCCGTTGCTAATACTTTTGGCGACTACTCTTTGTGACTGCTTTTTCCGTCGCAGAAAACATTAATAACGGCTAATGAACCATCACAAATAATCATCCTGACAAAAAAGGAAAAACTATAGCAACCGTTCCTCACTTTTAGTGACGGTGAATTTTGTCGCTAATACATTTTTTAAAGGAAAAAAATCTTTTTGAATAAATTACAAATGATTTTTGTAATTTATTATTTTACCTAATAAAATGTACATTTAACATGATCCAAATAAAAAAATTCACGCATTCATTCAAATCCAAATGCTTACAAAATACTTAACAAAGTTAATATATCTTTTAATCATCTATGCAAACAAACATTGTCTTTCATAAAAATTCATAAAACTAAAAGAAATTACATAGTCTCTCATAAAAAAAACCAAATCCAAAAGCCATACAACCAAAGAGATTTTATAGTCTATCACAAAATAAGCTGATATAGCAACACCATCCACCTGTTCTTTGAGAATAACCTAAAAAGAAAAAAAAACATATAAATATTAGATATAATAATGAACACAATAAAGATAATTAATAGATATGCATGTAATATACAGGCTTATTGAAAAAAAATGCAATTTACATCACGAGAATGTTAAGCTACATGTCGACCAACAGATTATCCAACAGTTTTAATGCCTTAGTGAGGTCTTTCTAAGAGAGCGTTAGGTTTTTGGGCATTTTGAATAAAAATTTTGTAGAAATTTGGACCCAATGGTTCTCCATCAACTTTTATCAATGAGTTCATACTAATAAGAAGTCCTTCAGCTAATTCGAGTTTCGGAACACCAAAACAAAATAAAGAAACCTTTACTCCTTCCTACAATAATAAGTATTATAAGTGAAATTTTTGGAAAGGCCTGACTGATCACTCGAACCGATATCAATGAGTTTCCAACTTGTTGCACGGAGACAAAAGAGTTAGAATGGGTCGACCCTTTTTGGGCTGATCACACTCCGACGGTTAAGTTAGCAATCTTAACCGAGAATTGAATGAAAATACAGACAGTGAATGCTTCGAAATCAATTGTCCATACCTTACTTCTTGAGGCTTTAGTGTTTATAGTGTAGTGTTTTTTGTCCAGTCTACTTCGGTAATCATGACCTCTCTCATAGGCTTATACCTGCTAAAGTTGACTGATCGGACAGAGATTAACCTTTATCGCCATGCTCGAGTTCAACTGACTGAATGTGAGCTATGCGCGTGTCTAGGTCTTGTGTGATTGGGCTCATTTCCACTATTTGGGCTTGACTTATTATTCTGGTTGGAGCGTTTATTTGAAGTCGGGCTCGCCCTGGTTGGACTAGGTGCCCTTAGCCCAAACAGATTGCTTTAATTCAAGTTGGGACTGCCCTAGTGGATTGGGTCGGGGTTTATTTGGCCCACAAGTACAATATTTTTAAAACATGAAATCGAAAAACGTATATATGATACAAGTAATTAATTAGAAAACACATTTTTTTCAAAAATGCTAAGGAAAAAAATGTCAAAACTATCACACTGGGAGTCCAGCGAAGGTGCCATTTATTCCCATACGTCACTCGTACCTAAACCTTGCTACATGTCATGTTTGACGAATTTCCGATGTCGTTTGGGGGTTTTAGCATTCAAACGGATCGAAAAACACTTTTTTTAAATAAAAAAAAGGAAAAATAGAGGAAACAATGTCACAACTCTCACCTCGGGAGTCCAGTGATGGTGCTGTTTATTCCTAAACATTACTCGTGTCTATAGCTTGTTACGTATCAAGTTTGATGGATTTTCGAGATTGTTTGGGGGTTTTAGTACCCAAACGGCTTGAAAAATAATTTTTTTTTAAAAAAAACTTAAGAAAAAAAAGAGGAAACAATGTCACAACTCTCACCCTGGGAGTCCGGCGACGGTGCCGTTTGTTTTCACACGTCACTCGTGCCTAGACCCTGGTACATGTCAAGTTTGACTGATTTTCGAGGTCGTTTGAGGGTTTTAGTACTCAAATGACTTGAAAAATACGTTTTTTTTATATATAAAAAAAAGTGTACTAAAAAGAGAGAAAATAATGTCACAACTCTCACCCTGGGAGTCTGGCGACGGTGTCGTTTATTCTCACACGTCACTCGTGCCTAGACCTTGCTATGTATTAAGTTTGACGGACTTTTAAGGTCGTTTGGAGGTTTTAGTATCCAAACAATTCGAAAGACACGTTTTTTTTTCAAATAAAAGTTAAGAAAAAAAAAGAAGAAACCATATCACAACTCTCACTCCTGAGACGGTGCCTAGACCTTGCAAGAAGTAAAGCTTATTAATTTTTCATTATCCTGTCATGCCATTACCATAAGAACTTTAAAATTTGCCAGGCATGAGTTAGGTAGTACCGTAGGCAAGGGACATTCGCTAGTATATTATAAACGACGACTA
This sequence comes from Euryodendron excelsum, assembly GCA_033060915.1. Lineage (NCBI taxonomy): Eukaryota > Viridiplantae > Streptophyta > Magnoliopsida > Ericales > Pentaphylacaceae > Euryodendron > Euryodendron excelsum. The sequence continues at coordinate 18,949,433 of CM065381.1, read as the reverse complement.
TCCAATGACAACTACCATATTTCTGATGGGGTGGAAGAAAAATTTGGAGATTTATTAAGCTGAAACTTAACATGACAGTCCGAACACAAAGGAATGTTAATGAAGAATTATTAACATGAATGTATCTAGCAAGATCCAATGAATCTACAAAAAAAAAAACCAAGGAAAAAACAGAAAATGCGGCATCACAGTAGGTGAATACATCTTCGAATTGAAAAAGAAACCACCGAAAAAAGGGTAGTAGAACTAGTATTTGGTCTCTATGCCAACTCTGCCCTATATTCAACATCAAGAAATCCTTATCTATCTGTCTCTTTTTAGCTTCCCGTATAATAGTACTCACACTCGAGAAATTAGCAACACAAAGTCTAAGATAAACGGTAGATTAATACACCTTCTCATGTTAAAATATAAAAATGGAAAAAATTAAACTAACAAAACATAAAAGAAAAGAAACAGGTCCATCATCAGATAAGTATATAAAAGAAAATTCGTGACGAGCTAACAAGGATAGCAACTGAATTGCTATGACCTTATTGATTAAATTGTGCACAGATCTATTTGAAAGGTCAAGAGAGGTCACGTTCTGCAATGTATGGTCAGTTCGATGGAAAAGGCCAGGATTGTCCTTATCACATGTTCCTCCATAAAATCCCAGTGCCCACTCCCCAAAATTGCAGGTGAAATGTGAGTTGTAAATTTCTAATCTTGGGCAACCTTAAAAAATTGCATCTGCCAGGTGATCATCACTAGAAACAGAATAACTAAGTTCTTCCTTCATCAGAATCTACTAATCATCAAAACCATAATAGGAGGAAAATAATTTATCACAAAATTAAATACAAGGACAATACTAAAAATCTTCCATAAATCAAGCAAACTTACGAGTTCTTTAGAATTGGGTTATCATTCAGCCAAAGAGCCTTAAGGTGCTTGAACTTGATAACTTCCTGTGAAATAGTTTCTAAATTCTCAAGCTTGTTTTCGCACGAGCTAAGTGCAAGTAAATTCTAATGCAAAATAAGATAAAAAATAATAATAATAAATAAACCTTCGGAAAATCAGCCGAGTTAAAAGGTGAAGATTAATAAGATGAGATAACAAACCAAATGGAATGAGAATGTGATGGATGAGATGTTCTACAATCCAAGCAGACGATTAAATTTCAGATACTGTCACATCTCCTGCCGTTATGACAATGTACTAGTCATACCAAAGATCAATTTGTTTGATAGATAGCTTGAAAAAGTCTGGACTCAGGGTCCACATAATCACACACAATGTTATCAAACCAATGTATGGAGAGTTGTAACAATTTCTTGTTTCAAATAAAAAGAAAAATATAGCCACAAGTAGTCATGTGCGGTGCGGAAACCAATATATATCAACAATCATACAAATGACTGGCCGAAGTAACACATATAAGCACAACAATCATACATACATAAATATAGCTCTACATGTGTGCGTATATACAATATTAAGAAGTGAAATAGAGTATTTGGGCAGGAGTAGCCAGGAGCTTGGGAGAGAGAGAGAGAGGAACTTACTTGGCTGGAGCAGCGCGGCAGTGCAAGAACTACTACCTGGAGCAGCTTATCAGTGCAGGAACGACTGGCCAGAATAACACCGCAATGCAGGAAAGAGAGGAACACCGACATTGGCTGAGAGAGGGAGACCTACATGAGGGAAGAGGGAAGAGGGAAGAGGGAAGAGGGAAGAAGTCGGCTGATCCCAGGGCTAGTTAGAAGGAAAGAGCAGTAAAAAAAGAAACAATCAATTTGGGAGTGAAACTACGTTGTTTAAAGGTAAAACAACATCATTTAACTAAACACATATGCAACGGCATTTTACTGTTGCAAATAAGCCATTGCAAAAAAGGGAGACACATTAACTACCCAAACGACGTCGTTTTTTACTTATTTTAGTTGTTGTCACAAATTAATAAGCATTTGTGATGGCAAAGCGTCTACCACAAATAATTCGTCACAAAATATCTCTTTTCTTACAGTGTTTATCAAACACAATATCAAAAGTGTATTCTATAATAATAAGAAGGCTTATGATTTGGTTAGAGTTCTTGATAAGGGCAGATCCATTATATAATAGAACGAACTACGAAGTGAACAAGTTGCTTTATGAATTAGTTTGCCAAACAATATGTTTGTAAATTTCAAAAACGCAACAAGAAACAGAAAAAAAAAAAAAAAAAAAAGGCATCTTATCCCAAACCTTTTCATGCATTTTCTTGTGGGCTCCCTTGTTTGAAGAACTGCCCGTCCAAGACGAAGGCAGTAGTCAAAGTCAAAGTCTGCTGACTGCTATTTTTACGCGTACAATAAGTCTAAAGTCTACCGAGTGATATTTTTTCAGTGTACAAAAAAATAAAAAATAATACTAAAATTTAAAAATAAATAAAGAGATGGGATCTCACTTAAAGAGGGAAAAAAGAAGAAGAAGAGATAATTACATTTTATTTTTATAATTTGAACAAAAATTAAATAATATTTTTTTATTCAAAAGTGAACACATAACCAAATTTATGTTATATTTGGATTCCGCATCCACGTAAAGAAAAGAAAAAGAAATTAGAAATAACATTACTCTTGTTGTTTAGTTGTTAAAGAAAAGTGGTAGGTAAAAAAATAAAAATAAAAATGACAGAAGAAGATGTATTATCTCATTTATATTTACATTGTCATTAATAAATACCTATTCATTTTTTTCTTATTTTCTAAATATAACTGAATAATAGCATACAACTTAGAATCTCACACCCTTATTCTTCTTCTTGGTTTTCTTTTTCTTTTTCTTTTTCTTTTCTTTTCCCTCAATTTTGGGCGTTCCAAACACAACACAGTGTAAGAGTCTGAGTAAACCAGTGCGCATGGTTCTATTGTGTTTAGAATTGGAGGCAGTGGGGGCATTGGGCAGTTCTTGGTAGCCAAAAATGGCAGTGAAGAAAGTATTGAAGTGGGTACCTTTGGTTCTGGCTGTAGTTCTCTTTGTTTTCATGGTCCATGAATCCTTTGCCTCATTCACCCCAGTCGATAACTACTTGATTGCATGTGGATCTTCACAAAATGTTAACTTTCTGGGTCAAACTTACATTCCTGATTCAATGCAACCTACAGTTACTCTGAAAACTCAAGGAAATTCCATTGTTGCCACCTCCAATTCTAGTGTCCCTTTCCCAATTTATCGATCTGCTAGAATATTCCTAAGCACAGTATCATACAAATTTGAGATCAAGCAACAAGGCAGGCACTGGGTCCGCCTCTATTTTCACCCTCTTCGTGACTCCGGCCACGACTTAACCTCTGCTCCGATAACTGTAGTAGCCGGAGGTTTTGTGCTCTTGAACAACTTCAAGTTCCAGAAATACAACGGCTCTAATTTCCTGTTGAAGGAGTATGCCGTCAATGTGAGCTCGAACAGCTTGATCCTTACTTTCATTCCGTCCAACAATTCAGTTGCGTTTGTAAACGCGATTGAAGTTGTCTCAATCCCAGGTGAGTTGTTCCCTGATCAGGCACTAGCTTTATCCCCCTCAACCTATTTGAGTGGGCTTTCAGAGTATGCCTTCGAAACTGTTTTCCGGTTGAACGTGGGCGGTCCGGCGCTCACTGCTCAGAATGATACGCTGGGAAGAACTTGGGACGATGACTGGAGATACCTCTCCGTGAACAGCTCTGCGGTGAATGTTGCAGTTAGCCCTGAAAACATAAAGTACAAAGGTGCTGTCACGCCTCAAACGGCACCGATTTGGGTTTATGCCACTGCCGAACTGTCCGATACTCCGAACAACAACATAAGTTGGGTCCTCCCTGTCGATCCAAATTTCACCTATTTCGTCAGGGTGCATTTCTGCGATATCGTGAGCAAGTCTATGAACAATCTCGTGTTCAATCTGTACAGAAACTCTGATATCGCTCTTGGGAGTCTGGATCTATCGTCACTAACAGGTGACTTGGGTGTGCCTTACTACAAAGATTTTGTGTCCAATTCTTCCACTGATTCAGATACTTTGATCGTTAGTGTTGGTCCAGATGCAGTGGCTGACATTGCCGCTGCAATCATGAATGGTTTGGAAATCATGAAGGTTAGTAATGAAGCCAGAAGTTTGGATGGGCTATCCCCTGTTTCGAGTCTCCTCCCTGTATCACCCTCGAAGAAGAAAAAGATACGGATTATAGTCAGTTCCATTGCCGGAGCTTTAAGCTCCGGCGCATTAATCGGTCTGTGTTATTATTGCTACTTCGTTTCCCGCAGATCAAAGGTTACTCAACATGGGAATACACTGTTTCCTCGGCCCTTGGCTTCCTCCGATCTCTGCCGGCTGTTCTCATTCCAAGAAATTATGGACGCGACAAACAAATTTGATGAGAGCTTGCTTCTTGGGGTCGGCGGTTTCGGCAGAGTCTACAAAGGGACGCTGGAAGATGGGTCTAAAGTAGCTGTGAAGAGAGGTATCCTAGGAGCTGTACAAGGTCTTGCCGAATTCAGAACTGAGATTGAAACATTGTCCAAGCTCCGCCACCGTCACCTGGTCTCTTTTATCGGCTATTGCGACGAAGAGTCGGAAATGATTCTAGTTTACGAGTACATGGCGAATGGGCCTCTCGGCAGCCATCTTTCTCGACCACTTCGCCCACCCCTCTCATGGAAGCAACGGCTAGAGATATGCATTAGGGCTGCTAGGGGGCTTCATTATCTCCACACTGGGGCAGCCCGGAGTGTAATTCACCGAGACGTAAAGACAGCAAACATACTCTTGGATGAGAATTTTGTAGCCAAAATTGCTGATTTTGGTATCTCTAAGATCATTCCGGCTCTGGATCAGAGCCATGTGAGTACTGCTGTGAAGGGTAGTTTTGGGTACTTTGATCCCGAATACTTCAGAACGCGACAGCTTACAGAGAAATCAGATGTGTATTCCTTTGGGGTGGTTCTAATGGAAGTTCTCTGCGGAAGGCCGGCTTTAAACCATAGCCTCCCTACGGAGCAAGTTAACCTTGCGGACTGGGCAATGGGTTGGCAAAAGAAAGGGACATTGGATCAAATCATAGACCCCAATCTAGTGGGGAAGGTAAATCAAGCTTCCATTAAGAAGTTTGGAGAGACGGCGGAGAAGTGCCTGGCGAAGCATCGGGTGGACAGGCCGTCAATGGGATATGTTCTGTGGAATCTAGAGTATGCTCTCCAGCTTGAGGAGGCATCATCGGCTTCCATGGAAGCTGAAGATAACAGCACAAACCATGTCCGGCCAGGCATTCCATTGAATCCACTTGAGCCATTAGACAATAGTGCCAGTATGGTTGATGGGGTGACTTCGGGCAACGATAATGATGATGAGGAGGATGATGCAGAAGATGCTGCCACTTGTTGATGGCTGAGCCATTTGTTATTAGTAACACCTTAAATTGAAATAATACTTCACTTGCAGTTCTTGATTTACTCTGTCCATCTCAGTTTTTCTCATTCATACTATTTTCTCTTAATTTAAAGCCTAAAATTAATTAAACTAAGAAGTACATGATAAAACAGAGATATTTTCTCGAGGGTTTGTATAGAACCATTGAAAGTTGGGAGATCACATTAATATTCTAAATAAAATTTGGGAGATAACCACAATGCGTGGCTCAGTTGTCGATTATTTTTCATACTAAAACTTAATATCTTAAATTTAATTTTTTTTCACACACTTTGTGGTCAGCTATTGCATAAAATTTATATAGTTTTTGTGAACCTTGCATGAGTTTAAAAAAGTAGTTGGCTAAAGGTGAACATTCTGCAGTTGGAAAAGAAAAAAAAAAGTTTGGAAGACCCACTGTAAATTTTGATATAAAATGACGTAATTTTGATATGATATCTGATATGGCTCGATATAGGTCTTAATCTGTGAAATGACAATCTCCATTTTAGTCTTGGATATGTATCCAACTATAAAAAAAAAAAAAAAAAAAAAAAAAACTATAAAATAGAGAGGATCCAAATTACATTGATAACACCTGCTTCGTCCAACTAATTGCGTTCGAAGTTATAGGAGGATATTTAGGCCATGACAACATTAAGGCCCAAAATACAAAAGCCCTCAATCTCCCAAAACACACCCTGACGTACTGGATCAAATTCTCCTTCAAGCTATGAACTTGCAAGACAAAAATTTGTTAGTCCATATCTCTCCCATGCAAAAGGGCCTTGAACATGGATGCTCCTCGTACGTGTCATCTATTATATTTAGATGCATATATAGATGCATCCACAAGTTTAGTTCATTTTCAGCGGATACTGTTTCATTAATTATATGATAATACCGTATAACCAAAAAATTCATATAGAATTTTTACATATAATTATATGGTTGAATGAGAGCATTTTCACTTTAATATAAAACACTCGCCATGAAAACTTTTAATTAAAAAAAATGTCATTCTTACATAATTTTTTTTACAGATTCTTGCATAATTTTTTTTACAGATTCTTGCATCAGAATGAAGTGCTAATATTGTAATTAAAAGTCAATATGATGATATTTTATATTAAAGTAAAAATGCTCTCATTTAGACGCTACGTTGTGTATGAAAATTTTATATTTGTATAGCAATACCCTTAAAAAAGTGTCATTACCACTTCATTCTAGTAAAATTCTCATACAAATTTTTGAAAGAATAGCAATGTTGAAAAGGTGTATAGCATTTTTTGAAAGGTATTTTAAATCAACGTTTGTTTAGTTCATCTCTTGGTCTTTTGTGATACAAAAGGCATTTTAAATCCATGCGCAAGTGTTTGATTCATCCCTTGCTCTTTCGTGATATAAAAGGTATTTTAAATCAATGTTTAAGTGTTTGATTCAAGGGTTGACTCCAAAATAAGGGATTTTGTTAGGCACTTAATAAATACATCAAAAGACTCAAATACAATGAAAATATATGTGGTCATTTCTTATATTCCGTCGGCCAACTTATGTCATATACCACGGATTTATATATAACCAAAATATGTGAGGTGAATTTTTATATTTCGTCGTGTACTCAAATAGGCCAACTTACGTCACATGCCACAAATCTATATATAATCAGAATAGTTGAACTTATGTTCCATATGATAAAATGGGCTCATACGAACCGTAACAGATTTCAATTCATCTAAATTCTGAGTTGATCCTAACTCGAACTCAGTTACCTGTATATGGGGGCATATGGTTTAAAGCATGATTGTTTTTCCCAGCACATGTAGCAATCACGCATTCTTAATAATTCCGACCAACGTGGTATGGTATGCTCAAAAATCAACTCACTACTCAAGATATTTGTACACAAGTTGTGACCCCCACCACCCCAAAGGAATGGACGGTATGGAGAAAATGATGGTATAAGCAATCATATTCTACTCACATTTATTGTATGGGAGGACAGGCATCAGTTGTTTGTTGTACCTCGCAAGTGAATTGGCACTGTCCAAAGTGAATTGAAACTCAAGATTAGTTTCTCTTCTGAGGTGGGAAATTTCAGTGGATTTGAAGGATGTGCCATGTTGAGGGTCCCTTTTTCCATGTGTGAAGAGGAGACATTCAGTGGCTATTGATTAGATTTCAACATCATCCTATAGCAGCAAAAGTTTAGTATCAACCGCGATTGATGGTCAGTCGCCAGTCAATACTAGACACATAAGCTAAGACCCACCAACGTTGGTGGGGCAACTTGATGTTTTTAGTACTAGTCGAGCAACTGATGCTAAACATCCACTTATATAGTATAGAGAGTTGGAATACGACTTGTTGAAATTCAACAATGCTCATTCATTGCCCTTCGCCTTGTCACTCTCTTGGGATGAAGACCGAGCAAGCATGCTATAATCATTTTATTGATATATATTTCCAACGGTAAATGTTATACTCATGATTTTATTTTTTCTTGAAAATTCTCACTTCTATACGTAAGTGAGTCGGATGCATTTATTAATGTGACTCTTACTACTTCGTAATCTAACCGTGAAAAAATAGGATAAGAAATGAGATTATGTATGTAGCGTAATTCATTTCTGTTATATAGTTATTCATGGTCCATCAAGTGCTAAATGCGTTTGATGGAGCTAATTCTTGCATGCTTGTCTAATAATTCAGCCTCCTCACATGAAGAGTCTTGATTAATATGTCAGTTTTCTAGATATAGCGAGACAATCAGTTCACAATATCATTTTAGGATCAATTTTTGATGACCAAAACCAGGGGGAATTACCAATTTACCATACGATTGAATGCTGAAGTGATTGTTTCACCCAACCAGATCATAAGATCCAAATTAATAGTTATTTTTTTTTCATTTGATGATGTCTGTACATACTGAAGATATATGTCCACATATGCATACAGATCGATATATGTGAGAAAAAAAAAGTAATAAAAAATAAAACTTAGAAGCATTCAAAGAAGCATTCAAAGAAGTACTAATTGTGTGCCTATGTTTGCATTGAACGAGTGGTACTTTTTTCACTGTGATCCCGCATCACGACTCACTCTATTAAACATGGACAAGTATTAATGATATGACAGTATCGATTACTGTAACACCTTTTTCATTACTTACTCCTTTTTTTTTTTTTTTTTCACAATGTAATGGGTTTTTTTATTAGGTGAGTCCCAAACACACCCAACAAATTTGAGTTATTTTTAAGTGTTTTTGGAGCATTAATATATTACTCTTTCTTCTTTTATAATATAATGTGTTATTTCCTTACTAAGGGTATTATGAGGGGATCATAATTGTTAGTAGTAAGATATTTATTTCTTGTGAATACTTTAGTTTTGATATAAATAGTTTGTCTTTAAACAAACAGATAAGAGAGAGAAAATTAATCGAGATGCGTATAAACTAATTAATCTAGACACCTCTAAGTGCTGAATTAAAAAAAAATTTAAATGAAAAGTAAAAGTGAAATAGCGCTCGAGAAGCATTAAATAGCTTAGCACTTCGCAGGTGAAGAAGTCATTGCCGTGTGAGAAGAGAGTTAAATGGTAACCGAATAATTTCTCCATTTCACAAAGATCAGCTGCACAGCGAAGTGTAGAACACACGTGGCAATCATCCACACGATTATCATGAAAGCCAAGCAGGTCTCCCGCTACAAATACATGATCATGCATCTTAGCTACTTCTTTCCAGAAGCTAAACACGTGTCGATCATCAGATGGTTCGAGTCACAGTGATGAAACCACAAACAGCTCGACCATTAAACGGCATGCCATGTATATAACCCCCTATACCATCACAAAGATTGAAAACATTAGAAGACTTTGCTTAACCTTCGACCAGAAACCAGTGCGTACATACGGCCATGGTTTGTTTCTGCTTCTTAGTGGATCAAAAGAGGATGATGAGGAGGAGCAGGCCGGCGGCGGGGTCATGTTCCCGGTGCGGCCGTGGCGCAAGCGTTGCCGATATGAGAACCTCGACCAGGTTTTGTTACGTCCCATTCTACTGGAAATCTTGGAAAGCTATTGTTTGTACTTTTTGTGGAGCTATTCTTAAATCTTACAGATGAACCTAATACCTAATATATGTATCTATATATATATATATATTTCCTCACTACTATTTATACTGTTTGATGTCGAAGTAGGGTTTTATCTTTCCAACTGTTGAGTTTCTTCCAGTAACATGCAGTGAAGACTGATCAAGATATATTTATGTAAAAACATTCTACCAATATCTCTTCTTTGCGCATATCTAAGTTGGATTCAGCTCTCTCATAATTTGCTTTCATGTTCATGTGATATATCCAATAGTTTATCGAAGGTCTACCTCAGATGGAATTGGACTTCAGGCAAAAACCCAGAAGTTAATTCACTATTAAAAAAAAAAATCTTGAAATTAATTTCTTTAACTATTAAAAAAAAAATCAATAATTGCAAAATCTGGGTTAGTTTGACGAAGAAATATAGAGACAGGCCAATGTCTCTTTGGAACTAAGATGAGGCCTTGATGGGCTAACAATCTTGAGCTTTCAGTTTTAAGGCCGAGGATTTTTTAGTAGCTTATATCTTAAGTTTATAATTTGACTCCCAACTTAAAAATTTTATTTTTAGAATTAACTTAAATTTTAAAAAGTAATTTAAAAAAACAACTTTTTAGATAAAAATTTTTTTTTTTTTTAAAGCTGCCATTCAAACACCCTTTAATTGAATCATGACCCTAGTATTCCACGAACAAAAAAAATAAGTATTTTTTTTTTTTCCTACCGAATGTCAAGGCCCTCAAACGATAACCACACAAACATAGTTGGTTGTGGCAGCTGCAGCCGCAAAGGAGTGGAGCGGGGGGCATGGGACGGTGATTCAGCTCATCTGGCTAGCAAAAACCTAGTCAACAATGCATGTATGGTCCCTACGTAAGGCTGTTTAATGGTAGGAGTAGGGCCCTACATAAATTAATCGCTTTTACCTCCCAAATATATGCGTGTTTAACCTGCTATTTAAAGATGTCTATAAATTTGTAAGAAATATATACTAATGCTGTTATAGTAGGTTGAGATTTTTTTTTTTTTAGGTACATTGGACGGCGAAGCCGAACAACTAAATCCCTCCACTCCTAATATTCCACCAACAATATAAGTAGCTGTTGATAGAGATGGCAATGTGTCTTGTATGAGATGTGTTTGGCTCAATCCTATCACTACCTTAATAGGAAAGATTTTCCCTATACTCCGTCTCATACCTGGGTTGAAATATTTACGTTTGGGCTGGGTTGGACTAGCTTTTATATTTTTATTTTTATTTAACACATAGATAATATTTTTTTAATCTCACATATTTTACATAATAAAATGTAGATGATACTTTTTTTTATATTTGAAAATACCTTACTCTCTATATACTAAGTAGTATTTATATATTATTATAATATAGCAAGGCTATTCTAGTCATCTTGGTATATAATCGGGTTTGGTCGACCAACTCTAAACTTTAACCCGCCTCTAACCCACTTCAAGTTTTATTCTTTCTCTCATTACTTGTTCCTCGCACGTTTATAAATTTTCAAACACACCCACATTTTTTGGTCAAGTAGCCATCCCTAGCTGTTGCCCATTTAACACAGCCCCAAAACTGTTGCGATGGTTGATGCATAACCCACCACAAAATTGCTAAACCCAACAATCCAGCCCCATTCTCGTTTCTAATTAATCAGCTGGTCCAGCTTCCCCAACAGTTTCTAATTTCTAAAGTCTTTTTAAATTAATCTCTCTTGGACTTGGGCCGATGTCCAAATCCAGTGCATTAATATAATGCGTGTATGTACATATATAATAGAAGATTATATATGTACAAGCCATTGCCCAAGTGCAAAACTTGGGCTAATTGAATCGGCCAATTCGGTAAAGCGCAAAGCTAAGTTTATAATTAGCATAGCTAAGTTTCATAGCCATTGCCCAAGTGCAAAACTTGGCAGCCTTAAATACTTCAAAATTTTGAAGAGAACAGGCAAAATCGACTTGGTCAACGGTTTTTTAGTTGGCCGATCCAATACCTTGTATCCAACCGTCGGACCCTCTGATTTTTGGTTGGACTAATTGAATCGGTCAATTCGGTCCGATTTTGATAACTATGGTTCCTTTCTGTCACACATAGTTCTGCCGAGTTTATTACAAAACATACTATTATTTTTTTATTTATTTCTTACTCTAAGGTGATTTTAAATTTATTTACCAAATCCAAATTGCTTTAAAAGTCCAAGCCTACAATCATGTCTTTACAACACAACTTTTCTAGTTTAAAAATTATCTAAGATTCTCATTGAAGTTGTGTTTTTAAAACATAACTTTCAGAACGACTTAAGTTTGATAAATAAGTTAAAAATTACTTGAAATTAATAAATAAGTTGTAAATTAAATAATCCTTATTTGGACATAAATTTTAGTTCTACCCCGCCAACCACACCCCCCCCCCCCCCGCGGGAGGGCAAACAAAAAAAAAAAAAAGCAAAAATTGTTTATGCTGAAATGATTTGGACACATTGACTAAACTACTCTAACAAATGGCAAAATAGAAGACTTAATAGACCAATCTGAGGGAGGGGTTGGTTAACGTCTACCATACCTGTGTACCTGGTTATGGGTTTGAATCAGCCCGCTAACACACTAACTCCTTTATTAACCCACTAATTATATCTTGTATTCTTGATTCTTAGAAAGAAAAAAAAAAAAAAAGACCAAAGTAAACGCATAAAAAGTGAAAACTAATCCAGCTCAAAAGCATTATAACCTTGTCAATGAACTCAGAAATTTGAGTTCATAACAAAACTCCAATTAACAATTTCTATATACCTTTAATTACATGCAGACAACAGTTATCAATTAAATTTGAAACGCATCAGGTAAGACTCGAACTCAATATGTTCAATCTTTTAGTCCATGAGTGACAAATTCAAACAGTCATAGCCTTTCTTATCACAGTGGACGAACCATGTTACCTTGGACATAGTAAGTACATGCCTAGGGTAAACGACACTGTTCCATGAGTTGCTGCAATATTTTATAGTGGAGATATCAACTGAATGCCACTAACCTAGCATTGCTAAAATCTTGTTCTCTGTAGTTATTTTTTACCACTGCTTAATTTGTCATTTAATGGACAAATATTCAATGAATTATTGCTACTCAAATTCAAGTTTTAAAATGAAGAAGGCTGATGAAATACACAAAAGAAAAAAAAAATCATAATGGAAGAAATATCTACAATCATGATATGTCCTCACCCTATATAAGGAAATTTGGACATTTATAAGAACTCCTCGGTCTTCGTTGTTATTTGTTTCTTCTTTCTGTTTTATTTCTCTTTGGACCATAGCTTTCCTTGGCCAACTTTTCTAATGCTACCTTTGTTTTTTTTTTTTTCATATCTATGGGTGTTTAGGTTTTCAATTGACTTCTCCTCAAATACGTGTAAAGTTACTGTCTGCCTGAACCTTTTATGAACATTTTAAATTTCATTTATTACATAAATAATTACTAGCTATAAACAAATATAAAAAGAGATCGAACTTGATATCTCATATGTATTATAAATACCATTCAACCACTATATCACCTTAATTTTTCCCTAAGATACCTACTAGGAATCTTGGAGCCTTGTCACAAACGCCGAATTGACTTAGAAGACAAACATTGGAATTCAACTGCCCAAAGCAAAAATCACGACGGGCCGCTCTCCTGTATTTGCGGACATACCGTGAATTAGGGGTGGATGTAGCAAAGTCTTGTGGGGACAGTTGTTCTATTGACTTGATAATTTTTACTATTTTTTTTTAATTTTATGTGTATTTATTTGATCTTAAGTTGTAAAGGTATATTTTGCTCTCGTTAGATTTATTAAATCTACTTTTACTTCTTTCAGTTTCAGAATTTACTAACACTTACGTTTGCCCCTAAATATTACTAAACTTGTAGCAAAAAATATATATATCGTTAATTTTTATTATTTAGCCAAATAAATAACACAATTCCAATTCCTAACCCTCTATTCTAATATTAAGTTAAAATGTTCTCACTCATTTAATATTTCATTTACTAACTACTATCTACTACTATTTCCAAAGTTCAAAAAAAATAAAAAAGACTCAAATCCCAAAACCTTTTGTATTTAATATTTTAATTATATCTATAGATGCTTGGTTATCCAAATCTCAACATTTATTTTCAAAATTTTGAAATCTCCCTATATAAATTTGGACTAAAGTTTTCATAGCTGTATAGATTTTTTATAAACAACTTTTGCAAAGAGCCAATGTCCTTTTTCAACGTCTTTAATATAATTATTTTTTATTTATAAAAAAAAAATTATCAATTAAGTAACAAATTCGTGTATGCGTGAGTCTGTGTAAATTTTATCTCTGAACAAAAATTTTAAATTCACCCCTCGTGTGAATGGCGGTTCCTACCCGTAGAAAATTTGTTTCCTGAAACAGCTCGATCAAAGAGCTCCAAATCAACCTCGCGTTAAAGTTATTAAGTAAAAAACGCATTGTTATCAAAGGAAAAAAAGGTAAAAAAACTCGTAAGAAAGCAGCAACAAGAGCTTTAGAGTGGGATTCATTGATATACCTAAGATAAAAATCGCATTAGTGGTAACTAAAACGAGGGATTCGAATCCCCCCCATTCCATTCATAGAAAGTTGATATCTTAACATTGAAAATTAATGAACTATATAAGGCCAAGCGGCTGTATGCAAAAATTTTATTTTTTTATAACAAAAATTACTTTGTAAAAGTAAAAGCAAATATATAGGAGAATTAAGAACCTCCGGTTAATTGCTCTCATTACATATTTTATTTTTATTTTTATTTGACTCTCAAACTAATCGGAATAAAAAAAATGAGTTTAATTTTGATGCACTGTGTAAAAGTTTTTTTTTTATATAAACAGATAACCAAATTGCGACATCTTGCTTTTTCTTATTTTGCTCAATATTGTGATTTATATTTGAAAAATTAATCTGTTTAAAAATCATAACACATAAGGAAAGTTGAAGAGTTCTTTTCCAACTCTTTAATCATCTCTTCCAACAATGGATGTGGAAGCTTTTTCTCACATCTCTACTGTCTAGTCGCTAGGGTTCTCACTGGTAAAAGAAAAGATCTCTCTCTTTGCTGTCACTGGATTCCTACTGTCACGGGCTGGCAGGCCGGGCACCACACGGTGACACTAAATGCGACCCGCCATGATCATACGCAACGGAATACACCCGTGAGGCGACTATGCACCAAGCAATAGTCCCGCCAAACTCAAACACCAAGGCATAAGATTATGCGTTTGTCCAGGATCCATCCGTAATGCCCCGCATAACTCTTTAAGCACGGACCTCTGATGCTCAAGCCATAAGGCAACCCAAGCTATAGGCGATAGCAACGCCATACTCAAATGCGCGCACACACGGCAAGCAATGTGCTTAGCGCCAGTCCCTCTTGAAACACAAGCCAGATGGCCATGTGCAACTAGACATGCGCGCGTCCGCCAAGCATCACCCGCTAGGCACAACGCCTCCATCCTTGAAGCTCTTAGCGCCCCGCGTCAAGGTTGCCCGCAAGGAAGGCACCACCGAATAGCAACTGTTAAGCCCACAGCATAGTGCCCCGCGACACCAATGCTAGCCAAACCAAGCGGCTGTGTGCACAAGCGTGAACCCAATGCGCAAGTGCACACGAGACACACGGCATGCAAGTGTGCACACCGAGGTCCAATCCGTCATGGACATAAGCCCCACCACTTTATAATTATGGTGTAGCGGGTGCGAATGCCACAACCCCATCCTCGACGCTAATGCCCAACATCTGCCCCACCGGGCACAATGCCGCCCATGTAGCCCCTTGACTAGCATGAGGACTGCAGCCACGTGCCACAGCCGGCCCCCAAGTCTCGCCCACTCTCTTGGGGGACTCACTTGAATGCTGTCCCTTTCGGTAGCACCAGGGGGTGGTAGAGTCAACACCATGCCCCCCCTTATAATAGCATTCTGAGCCATCTCCAAACTGATAGGAGGAAACATCTTACCCCCTCGAGGAGTCATAATCCATAAATCCAATAAATATGAAAAATACAAATTACGAGATTGTCATGCCACCGGCCAATCATGCTCAGACATGCCTCACGCCAAGGTCCCTCGCGGCCCTCGACGTGCCACGGGTGGCAACCCGTGACACTACTCTGGCAATAAAATATGCTACTAACCGTGATGATGATAAATCAAAGAATGACAATTTGATGTCCACAATGTGAACTTCCTAGAAATTTGTTCATCATCCCTTAGTTATCTCTTTTAACTGTCAAGGAATTCTAAGTCCGTACAGTAAAGAAAGGGATCCAAAAGATAAAAGAATGATGGGAATATGATTTGTAATTGTGCCATTCAATTAAAGGCTGTGACTTTTTATTGCATTCCAAGCACAATTAACGATGACTATAACATTGGTTGAAGTTCTCTTTATAAACTCATTCTCTATATCTTCGTGTCGCTTGACTCTTTATTTAAGCCAACCAAGCAAAATTGAAGGATGATGTAATAATATGAAATTCTTGTAAAGGGAATTCAAATGGAAACCAAGCAAATAGGGAAGAGTTCGGAAAGCAAAGAACTCTTCAATTTTCTTTATCTGATATGATTTCTAAAAAGATTAATTTTTAAATATAAATTAAAATATTAAACAAAATAAGAAAAGCTGTAAGGTGTCACAATTTGGTATTATGTTTGTGTAAAAAATCTTTACATTAATAGTGTATTAAAATTAAACTCAACAAAAAATGTCACACCTACTGAAATTTTTGCTTTTTTCACGAGAACCTTTTTATACTGTGCTTTTTTCTTCTTGGCGCAGATCCTCTACCTCCTATTTATGCCCCCTTCTCTGTCCCGTTTATTCTATTGGGTCATGTCAGCAATATAATGAGATATTAAAGAATATTTTAAATTTATAAGAATTAGATTGATAAATATGACAATTAACATGTATGAATGGAAACAAATCAATATAATAACTCTTTCTAAATCAAAACTTCTCTCTCTAATCTCTTGAAAATCTTATGAAAACCTTAATCTTCTTTTGTCTTTCTTCAACTGCCAACCATTAACTGTGCAGCAAAGAAAATGTAATACGAGTAATTGAATTTGCAAAAGATCCTGTTCCATAAAATCAGATACCTTGTTCCAGCAGAGTAAGTAGACAAATAAAATTGAAAAGGGCACAACAGAAATGGAACATACAAAACTATATCTAGGTGCTTGGGTGCTCTGTTTTTCTGCTATCATAACCTTTCCTACATGGAGTTTCTTTGTTTTGGATTGATACTGGGAGGTCTTCACAGCTGATTTGATGAGTGAGTTTAGTGCTTTTCTTCATGTCTAGATTGTTAACATGAAGATATTTTTTAATATTAGGGTTTGGGAAGTTTTTGTGGAAAATAATACAAAAAACTGAGTCAAAATCTTCAAGTTCACAAGAATTATTTTTCCGAGTTAAGGAAGAGGAGAATTTTTTGAAGTAGCTAGATAAGGACAAAGGTTTGCAATATTTGACAGAGAAACGATATTGGTTTAGAAATCTACAACCTATTTTAGATTTGTTTTTTGATTTTGTTGTAGTTTTCATACTTATCTTTTCTAAATACAAAATGAAATTTTTTTCAAAAATAATTTTATTGCCTATGACGGTGAACGGCACAAACAGGAGACAGAGAATCCGCGTTCTTTCCTTCCGGTCAATCAAAAGTGTTGTGTATCCATTTTCCTTGTGGGCTTTCCCTTGTTTGAAAAATTGCACAGATTTTTCCGCCACCCCGTCCGGGACGATGCCACTTGTCAAAGTCTACTGGGTCCCATTTTTACGTGAACGTGAGGTCCGGGATGATTCACACATTCCTCTTCCACTTTTTATTCTTCAACAAAATTAAATCAAGAAAAGAAAATGATTGCGAAATATTTTGGAAGCTTTTAAGAAAAGAGGAAAGAGATGGGGACGTTAGCGTTGGTGGCATGTGCTTGAATGCCGCGGGTATTTGACAATTGGACGTCACTAGTAACGGTCCGTCAACTCGAGATTCTGTCTGTCTTGCCGGGTCCCTTTGGTTCTCTACCTACGGAACTAGCAGTGTCACCCCTCATGCTGCACTGTTTGCCTGAGCCGTTTAAATACTAACGCCGTTGATGTTCACCGTTACTACTATTTTGAGTATGATTTTTATTATTTAATCTTTCTAAATTGAAATATTTTAAATTAAAATATTAACAAAACAATTTATCCTTTTATGTTAAAATAAAAAATGAACTTTCGTAAGTGTATTTTTATTCTTTCACCAAATGTATCTGGATTTAATTTATTTTACAGATAAGTCCATATCATAATAAATCATAAAGGGTTATGTATTCATTTTTAAATTACATAGAGTTCATTTAATTTTTATTTAAATTACAAAAGGTAAAGTATAATTATTCATAATTTTTGTTAGTCTTAGTTTATATGGTGGTGTTTTGAAAATTATTTTTTGTTTTTAATAGCAAAATACATTTGTTAAAGGTATTTTAGTATTCTGTAGGTGAGATTTTTCGGGAAGGCTGGGCCGAGCTCTCAAGCCCAAGGTGGATGAGTCCAAACTTCTTCCTGCAAGACGAATGGGTTAGAATGGGTCGACCCTAGGTGGGTCGATTTCACTCCGAAGATTAAGTCATCAAACTTAATCGAGAAATATGAATGGAAGTTGTGTAAGTCAGGGGTTTTTTCTCCATACCTGGCTCTCGATTCCTCAGGGCTTTATAGAGTCCTTCGGGGAGTGTCTTTTTTCTCGGCCTATCAGCAGGCTCTCATGGTCTGCTGGTTAGGCATCATCATTGACGCCGCCTGACTACCTGCAGCGTCTGGCGCACCGTCGTGGGGGATTCCGGCTAACCGGACGTGCACGTCGACGTTTGTGTGGGCGGCCGCTCGTGCATTAAATGCAAGTCAACTCCGCATTTAATGCTCTAAGACCGCCAACGGTTTGCGCAAACCGTTGGCTGTCTGGGCCACGCTGGGAGGAGGTCGGCAGTTTGGGTCGGCCCTTCCTCATAACTGGTTTGGGCCCCGGGCAGCCCCAACTTTAATTCCAGCAGATTGGGCCTCACCCACTGGGGTGGGCCGGGGGTTATTTCCCCACAATTGCCCCCTAGCCCTTGCGTCGATTCAGCTTCTGAAACGGCCAAGGGTTGTAACGGTCACCCGACCGCACAAACGGCGGGGATTTAAAAAATCTATTGATGAGGCGTTATCGAATCGACGGCCAACGTAACGCTTCGGCAGAGCGTCATGATTAACGCCGTTTTCCCGCGTATGAACCGACGGTTCTGGCGTGTATAAAAGAACGACGCCCTGATTGGTTTTGGGAAACACTTGCTCTTTCTTTTTTTAACTTCCCTGCCTCTCGAATCACGAGTGCGTCGGCTGTTTCGGCACCTAACACTGTAAGTGTTCTTCGAGCCCGCAACTCTTTCGCTCTTCACTGTACTTTCTGTGTGTTGACGATTGCCCCCCGATGGCATCCCGTCTTCGTAAAATGTTAGATGGTCCGTCGGCCCTTGCTTCGTTCAGGGCCAGGTTCGAAATCCCAAACGAGATCGGCTTAGAGCCGGTCGACCCTGATGACTTCCGTATGGGCGAGACCGAAAAGGGAGTACCATTCCCGGTCATTGCCATCGTCGAAGGGGGGCTCAGGTTTCCCCTCCACCCTCTTCTTCAAAAGTTCATAGTAAAAAACAATGTGTCACCTTCCCAGTTAGCGTCAAATGTATATAGGATCTTCTTTGGTATGCTTGAAATAAATCGGCGACTGGGGGTGAACCTGGGTCTTGCCGAACTGGACTACTGTTACACCCTTTGCAAAGTCGGAGGTAGTTACAAGGTTTACCTCCGGGTAGTAAAGAAGTCCTTAGAGTTAGTGAAGTATTTGTCTTCTTCAGGGAAGGGCGTTGATGATGTAAGGGTTTGGGTAACTGGTCCGTGGGAGTTCGGCAATGTTCCCGAGAAAGATAGACCGGCGATTCGGTGCCCTAAAAAGCCCGTTCAACTAGGTTTGATGCCAATCTTCTCAGACTGTGTATCATTTTAAGTTTCGGTCCGCATCTATACTAACTCTCGAACTTTTTGCAGACACAAGGAAGCGGTCGAAAGCTCGTGATTGGTTGGTTAACTCCGACGACCTTAACAAGGTCTTGAAATACGTTGGTGAAGGTCGGCTACGATACATAGCTCGGGCAGCACATATCTTGCTCTCCTATCCGCTGCGATACTCGACTTTTACTGCCGAGACTGGTGTGCCCCCGAGTGTTCTAGCAAGGTTGGCGGACGAAGGTGCCGAAGGGGACTTTGAGGAAATCCCTACTAGCATAGCGATCGAGAGGGCGCGCATCCCTACAGGCGTGACAGTTGCGGTTGCTCCACCATCTGCATCGCGTGGCGAAGAACGGCACGAAGAGCGAATCGAATCGCACAGTTCGGCGTCCACTTCGTCTCCCTACACCGTACCCGACCGCCGAGTTGAGGTACCCACCCGAACGAGTGATTCCAGCCCATCACCCAACGAGATGGACGGCATGAGTCTGAAGGAAAGAATGTTTGCTCTGGCGGGGCAGCCGCTGAGGTCGGCCACTCCCACTCCTGCCGAAACTCCAACAGCCGAGCCGGTGGCAGCACCCGTGGAGGAGGCCACAACCGTGCAACAGAGGCCAGAGACACGGCAACAAAGAAAGAGAAGGCCCGATGTCACTCCAACTCATGCGCCCAAGAAGCAGAAAGGCAAAGCCACGGTGGACGAGGTCGGCGAGAAAGTGACCATCACTCTGAACATTTTGGGCCGTCCAATGACGACAGCGGATTCCATGATCGATCAGCCCGAGGTCGCTTTTGGTGTTTTGAAAAGCGTCCTTCAGAAAAAGGACGTGGCGAAGCTGGGCGAAGCAAGCGACTCGGCCGTCTTCATGGGCGCTTTCCATGATTCCGTACTGGTAAGACAGCTATGACTTTCGGTGACTATAGTCCTCTTAGGCACTTGACCTAACAACGACCTTCTTCAATTTGTGTAGGGCTGCCTAAATTCCTTGGAGGCGATGACACGCTTCCAAAAGCTTGCCGAGGTTCACTAGCAACTCATTGAAGAGCACGGCCGTCTGAAGCTTGAATGGATTGAAGCAAATAAGGAGCGGATTACCTTCAAGAAACAAGCCGAGCAGGCTTCCGCCGAGCTTTTGCTGACGAAGGCCGACTTCGAGAAGAGGGATAAGGATCTCGCCGACCTTGAGAAAAAGTTTGACGTGCAGTCCGTGGATCTGTACAAGGCCAACGAGGAGGTGGAGACCCTTAAGGCAGAAGTGGCCAAGCTGAAGGTGGAGGAGGAGGCCATATTGAAGCGGGGTGAAGAGAGGGGAGCCAAGAATTTGGCTCAAGAGATGATGGACCTCAGTCGCACCATTTTCCGACAGGGTTGGAATGGTGCCCTTATCGTGGCAGAGTTGGATAAGGCCTCCGATGTGTGGGGTCTTTGCCCGGACTACTTCGATACTACCGAGGACGGCGTCGTCTGTCCGAAGAAAGTCCTGGCCAATGCCCAATATGCACGGGAGCTTAAGTTAAAAGACGCGGCCGAAGCTGCTGCTGCTGAGAAGGAGAGAGTTGAAGGCTTGAAGATCGCAGCTGTGCCCCCGGAGGATGTGGTAGAAGTCTCGCCGGGGGTGTCTGCAGAGCCGGGGGAGAAGTCGGCATAGCTTTTCTTTCTCTTTCTCCATTTTTGTAACCGTCAGTACTTTTTTAATGAGAAAAACTCGTCTGTTTGTTTATTACTGGATCTCCTTTATTTGATTTTGTTGTTTAGACTTAATTTTTCTTTCTTCAGCTTTTCTTGGCCGGTCTGTGCAATTTGGGCAGAATTGACACTTGACTTTAGTTTTTCTCTGGCCGACTTGCCCAACATGGGCAGGACTACGTTTTTACCCTTGGTTTTTGCTTTGGCCTTTTTTGGCCAACCTGCCCAACTTGGACAGGACCAAGTTTTTACACTTGGTTTTTGCTTTGGCCTTCTTTGGCCGACCTGCCCAACTTGGACAGGACCAAGTTTTTACACTTGGTTTTTGCTTTGGCCTTCTTTGGCCGACCTGCCCAACTTGGACAGGACCAAGTTTTTACACTTAGTTTTTGCTTTGGTCAGAATGGTCCGAGTAGGGTCGTTTGAACAATCTTCATTTTCATTGATTCTTCAACTGAGCTTTATACATTTCGGGGACTGTTATAGTGTTTGGGGTTTCATATTACTGGTAGAACTTCCTCAAGTTGGTCGCATTCCAAGGTCGTGGCAATGGTCGCCCTTCTTCAACGGTCTCAAGTTTGTACGCGCCGATGCCGACCTGGGATGTGACCCTGTAGGGGCCTTCCCAATTGGGGCCGAGCTTCCCATCTGCCGCCTTCTTGGTTGCCCCCAATACTTTTCGTAAAACCAGATCTCCTGAAGCAAAGTTTCTTGGGCGGACCCGCTTGTTGTAAGAGCGTTTAAGCTGTCGCTGATACTCTGTGAGCTTGATCAAAGCGGTTTCCCTTCTTTCTTCGATAAGATCCAGATCTCTCGCAACCGTTTGGTCATTGACACCGGTGTCGAAAGCTGCCGACCTGATAGTTGGTAGACCGATCTCCAGGGGGATGACTGCCTCCACCCCGTATGCCAAGGAGAACGGTGTTTCTCCTGTGGACCTCCTTGGGGTTGTTCAGTAGGACCACAAGACATTGGGTAGCTCTTCCGTCCACTTCCCCTTGGCTTTTTCAAGACGTTTCTTGACTCTGTTCAGCATGGTTTTATTTGAAATTTTGGCTTGTCCGTTGCATTGGGGGTAGGCTAGTGTTGAGTAATAGTTTCTGATCCCCAATCCTTCGCAAAATGATCTGAAGATATTACCATCGAACTGGGTGCCATTATCTGATACGATGGCACGAGGCAACCCGAATCTGGTGACAATGCTTTTCCATACGAACCTTTTGGCGTCAGTTTCCCTGATGTTTGATAAAGGTTCGGCTTCTACCCATTTGGTAAAGTAATCGGTGGCCATGATGAGAAACCTTTTGTTGCCAGGAGCCCGAGGCAAAGGTCCGATAATGTCCAGTCCCCACTGAGCGAAAGGCCACGGACTAGTGATGGAAGCAAGATCTTCGGCTGGCTGGTGGATAATGGGGGAAAACCTCTGACATTTGTCGCACTTCAGGACGTACTAGGCTGCATCCTTCTGCATGTAAGGCCACCAGTATCCCTGTGAGATGGCTCGGTGTGCGACCGATCTACCGCCAACGTGACTTCCACATATCCCTTCATGGATTTCGAACAAGACGCTCTGTACTTGGTCCGGATGAACACAGTGCAAATAAGGACCTGTAAAAGAACGTCTGTAAAGTTCCTTACCTGGTGACAGCCAATACCTGAGAGATGCATGCTTGATTCGCCGAGCTTCAGCCTTATCGTCTGGTAGCTTGTCTGTGTCGAGGTAAGAAATGATTAGGTCCATCCATGATGGTCCCAGCTTCTCCGCTGTTAAGGCTTCATCCTCCTCGCGAAAAATGCTGGGATTGGCAAGAGTTTCCACGTTGATCGTCCTTCTCGAACCTGATTTCAGAGCCGTGGCCAGGGTCGCCAAGACATCCGCATGTGAGTTGTTATCTCGGCTAATCTGTCGAAGCTTGTAGTTTTTAAATTGGCTGAGAAGTTCCTTGGCCTTTGCTACGTACAACATCATTCTGTCGTTCTTTGCAACGTATTCCCCTGTGATTTGATTTACGACAAGTAAGGAGTCCGAGTAGATGACAATTTCGGGAATTCGAAGTTCAATGGCTCGACGTATTCCGGCGAGCAAGGCCTCGTATTCTGACTCATTGTTGGAAGCAGTGAATTCCAGCTTGATGGCTTGCTCGATGGTTAGACCATCTGGTGTAACGAGTACGATGCCCGATCCTACCCCCCGGTCATTGGAAGCTCCGTCCACATAGAGTTTCCAATGATCAGTTTGTTCCCAAAGATCCAGGGGGATTTCGTGTTGCGGTTGGCCAGCGGCTGGGGTCTCTTCTATTTCTGGTGTAATTTCGACAGAGAACTCGGCAATAAAATCTGCGAGAACCTGCCCCTTCACTGCCGATCTAGGCTGGAACTTGATGTCAAACTCCCCTAACTCTACGGCCCATTTTGCAATTCTTCCTGAGAAGTCGACTTTCCTTAGGAGGGGTTTGAGCTGGTGGTTGGTGAGGACGTTAATGGTGTGAGATCTGAAGTAATGCACCAACTTTCGGGATGCGACTACCAGTGCGAGTGTCAGTTTCTCCAGGGGTAGATACCTGCTCTCGGCTCCAAGAAGGGTTTTGCTGACGTAATAGACTGGGAATTGTTGCCCATTTTCTTGCCTGAGTAGGACCGCGCTGACTGCATGGTCTGACACTGCAAGGTAGAGGAAGAGCTCCTCATGCTGGATAGGCGTGGAGAGCAGTGGTGGTTTGGCTAGGTAGTTTTTTAGATTGGCAAGGGCAGAATCACACTCAGGGGTCCACTCGAATCGTTCCTGTTTCCTCAGGAGCTGGAAGAAAGGTCGGCACCGATCCGATGAACGGCTAATGAATCTGTTGAGTGCGGCGGCCATTCCTGTCAATCTTTGAACCTCTTTGGCATTCTTTGGAGCGTGAATGCTCTGAATTACACTAATCTGCAGGGGGTCCATCTCTATACCCCGATGCGTGACCAGGAACCCCAGGAAGTTGCCTGAGCCGACCCCGAAGACACATTTTGAAGCGTTCAGCCGCATTTTGTAGTCCTTCAGGATACAGAGTACCTCCTTTAGGTCCACCAAATGGGTGTCGCTCAGTTTGCTTTTTACCACCATGTCATCGATGTAGACCTCGACAGTTCTGCCGAGCTGCGTCTTGAACATCTTTGTGACCAGTCGCTGATATGTGGCTTCGGCGTTCTTCAGGCCAAAGGGCATAACTCTATAGCAATAAATGCCCCTCGGAGTGATGAAGGCCGTTTTCTCTTGGTCGTCAGGGTGAAGTGGGATCTGGTGATACCCACGGTAGGCATCCAGGAAACTCATCTTTCCGAAGCCAGCGGTTGCATCCACAAGCTGGTCAATTTTGGGCAGGGGGAATGGATCTTTGGGGCACGCCCTGTTGAGGTCGGTGAAGTCTACACAGACCCTCCATTTGCCGTCTTTCTTTTTTACTACCACGGTGTTTGACAACCAGCTTGGGTAATTGATCTCCCGGATCGCTCCGGCTTCCAAAAGCTTCTCTGTTTCTTCCAAGACGGCGTCCACATGCTGGGTAGCTGCCCTTCTCCCCTTTTGGATAACAGGTCGGCAGTTTGGGTTTACATTAAGGCGATGACAGGCAACGTCGGCGCCGATCCCAGGCATGTCATAAGGGGTCTAGGCGAATACTTCCAGGAAGTCTGTTAATAACTCAATGAGGGATTTTTCCTCTTGTTTGGACAAAGAGGTGCCGATGACGAAGTATTTTTCTCCTTGCCGATCTATGTATATCTTCTTCAGGTCCTCGACAGCTTTATTCTCGGGCGTCTGTCCCACATCATCTATGGTGGGGGTGTCTTCATGTAGCTCCATCATTTGTACTTTCTCTGGTCTTGTCTTGGTCGCACATGCTGTTAGAAAACACCGTTTGGCAGTCACCTGGTCTCCCCTTATCTCGCCAACTCCCGCTGGGGTCGGGAACCGAAGCAGCTGGTGATAGGTGAAGGGAACGGCCTTCATGAGGTGCAATCAGGTTCGTCCCATGATGGCGTTGTAGGGGGATGGTACGTTAACAACCAGGAATTCTGTTTGTAATGTGATCCCTCCAGCCGTCACAGAAATCGTCACTTTACCCATGGGCCAGACTGGGTCTGAGCTGAAGCCGACCAATGGGCTAAGCGATGGTTGGAGGTCGGACTCCTCGAGCCCCAATTGTTTGAACAAGCTGTAGTACATAACTTCAGATGAACTCCCTTGGTCAATGAGCAATCTTTTAACGTCACAGTCCGCCATTCTTAACGTAACAACCAAGGCATCATTGTGGGGGATCTGCACTGCAGCGAGATCCTCGTTGGTGAAGGAGATGGATGCATGGGTATTGCCGACCTTGGCTTTCTTGCTGGGTGGTTGTATCTGCATCACTTCCCTTAGGTGCGCAGCCTTCTGCATCTCGGCTCGGTACCTATGTGGGTCTATGGTTCCTGATTCGGCCGAACCGTGCAGCACGTTGATTACCCGAACCAGCCTTACTTCTGGTTCCTTCTGGGCTGCTTCCTGCACTCGTGTCTGCTCGGCTTCGACCTTAGTCTTCTCCCGATCAATGAATTGGTCGAGGTGGCCCGCTTTGGCTAAGTCTTCCAAATAGGTTTTCAGATGCCGACATTGCTCCATCTTGTGCCCCTTCTTGCGGTGGTAGGAACAGAACCTCTTCTGGTCCCTAGTTGCAGGGTCTCCCCCTAGCTTTGGTGGCCACTTGAAGAAGGGCTTCTCACGGATCTGGGGCAATATTTTATAGATGGGGTCTTTAAAGACTGTGTAGACCCCATCGGGCAGTCTTTTTCCTCGGTTGATGTCCTCTGATCGGGGCTTCTTGGCATCCTTCTTGCTCGTCTTTTTGGCTGCCGCGCCGACCTTAGGTGTCTCCCTTTGGGGTACGTCCTCGTCCAGCCGCGCATAGCGCTCGATCCTCAGCATTAGTTCTTGTATGGTGAGGGCTGGTTTCTTCATTAAGGACTGTCGCAAGCGATGCTCCCTGGAAAGGCCGATCTTGAACTGAGTTACAGCCAACTGCTCGCTGCACTCATCAATTTCGTTATAAGCCTCCCAGTAGCGTCGGGCGTATGCTCGCAATCCTTCTCCTTCCTCCTTTCGCAACGTCAGCAAAAAGTCAACCTCCTTTGGCTGTAAGCTGTTTGCAATGAAACGAGCTGTAAAGAGCTCGGCCAGTTGCCTCCAGCTTGAAACAGACTTTTGTGGCAATTTGTCGAACCACCGTAAAGCCACGCTCCCCAGGCTAGAGGGGAAGATCCGACACATCAGCATCTGGTCGCTGCACCACACTACCATGAGCTGTTTGTAATGCCGAACATGGTTAATTGGGTCAGACTTTCCGTCATAGAGGGTGAACTTTGGTGGGGTGAATTTTCGAGGAATTGGATGAGATTCAATCTCCTCAGTGAATGGCATGGATGCAATCTGGTCTAGGGCCTTTCTCATCAGGTCATGGGCTGTGCGTTCCTTAGTTTGCTGCCTTCTATCCTCCTGCTTTTCATTGTACCACTTTTCCCAGTCTTCCTTCCGCCGATCTTCCACTGCTGGGCTGCTGTTTGGCGGGGTTTCGCTCCTGTCCCTTCGCCGACCCGTGCGCCTGTTAACGCAACGCGCGGTACTAGGAGTGTAACTCCCTCTTACCGGTGGCGCTGATTCGTCCCTGGCGCCAACAACCTGCTCCCGATCTGGGGACCCATCTCTCCTATGCCCATTCCTGGCAGAGAATGCCTCCCTCATTACCCGCACCTGTGAGGTGAGGTAGGCTATCTCTTCTCCGCGCCGCCGAATTTCCCTCTCTGCCGCACGGAGTGTATTCTCGCTTGGGACCCGCCCACTGGAGGGTGACGGGGCCAGATTCCGAGGATGGTTCCTGCGGAAGTTTCTGTCCCTGACATAACCCGTATCCCTCCGCATTTCCTCTTGTGTCTCCGGGTGGCTTTCGGCGGACGTTCGTATCTCTGACCTCAGTATTCTTCTTTGCCGATCTACAAGTGTAGATTGGCAGTGTGCCGAACTGGTCTGGTTTTTACTGGAGGAGGCTCCGAAGCCCCTCCCATCGTAGTTTTCTTTCCTCTGTCTCCGGTTGTTTAGACTCATGGTTTTTCTAAGCCTTCCCACAGACGGCGCCAATTGTAGGTGGGATTTTTCGGGAAGGCTGGGCCGAGCTCTCAAGCCCAAAGTGGATGAGTCCAAACTTCTTCTTGCAAGACGAATGGGTTAGAATGGGTCGACCCTAGGTGGGTCGATCTCACTCCGAAGGTTAAGTCAGCAAACTTAATCGAGAAGTATGAATGGAAGTTGTGTAAATTAGGGGTTTTTTCTCCATACCTGGCTCTCGATTCCTCGGGGCTTTATAGAGTCCTTCGGGGAGTGTCTTTTTTCTCGGCCTATCAGCAGGCTCTCATGGTCTGCTGGTTAGGCATTATCATTGACGCCGCCTGGCTACCTGCAGCGTTTGGCGCATCGTCGTGGGGGATTCCGGCTGACCGGACGTGCACGTCGACGTTTGTGTGGGCGGCCGCTCGTGCATTACATGCAAGTCAACTCTGCATTTAATGCTCTAAGACCGCCAGCAGTTTGCGCAAATTGTTGGCTGTCTAGGCCACGCTGGGAGAAGGTTGGCAGTTTGGGCCGGCCCTTCCTCATAACTGGTTTGGGCCCCGGGCAGCCCCAACTTTAATTCCAGCAGATTGGGCCTCACCCACTGGGGTGGGCCGGGGGTTATTTCCCCACATATTCTTTTAACAAAATTTTGAAAATATTTCACTTTTTATATATTACTAAGTTCTTCTATGAGTTTTCGTAATAGTGCAGAATGCAGATCATAGGTTATCTTTTACTTTGTTTTAATTGCAAAACCCAAACCTCAACTAGAAACTAAAAACCATTAGTGCCGTTAAAACTCGCCGTCCGATTCTGACAAACACACGGCTGGCACTTCCGTCGATTAGCTCCGTTAACTCTGCACCCACTGTATCTAAAAGCCGCGTTAAAACGGGCCCCACAGACCGTCGGTCCCAGCAGAGCTTACTACAAGCTTTCGATTGCAGAACTTTCATGGCGTTTTCGATTATTATTTTTCAATATTTTCAGAGATTCTGAGTATTAAAATCAAGCTACATTTTCTATAGATAACAGCTGTTTTTCTTCATTAGAGGGTTGATTTGTGACTGCAGTTTCATATGCGTCCCTCCTTGTGGGTCCATCCTCTTTTTTTTTTTTCCTGCAAATTGACAGCCTAATCAACAGCCTGGAAAGAGCTGTTGGAGTTTCGCACTAAAAAGCTCCAACTATTGGTGTTCAATGGTGGCATTGATGAAATCTCAAACTGGGTTTTCTTCTCTCTCTGCTTCATACGGATTTCATTCTACTGCATATCACAAGCATTTAGCTGTCTCTCTTTCTCTCTCTCTGAGGTAAGGCTACTGAAGAACTTTGATCTCTTTGTCTTTTTTGTCACAGAGCTTCAAATAGATCAATCTCCGGTCCATGTTTCAGCAGAGTTTACGTTTATACATTTTTGGTGCTCTTGTATATTGTCTGTTATAGAAGCTATTTTTGTAGGACATTGCTTTAGATCGATCTGGTGTTTCCAATATACGGGTTTCTGGGGATGAGTTTCGGGGAGTTGGGTCCGCAACATTCGGGAAATTAAGGGATTGTTTTGGTAAATTTGGGGTTTTGAAGGCTTGGGATTAGAAATCTTGGTACACTGGAAACTACCATTGTTTGTAATTTTGGTTCCGACTAAACCATTTCCTGGTTTTGTTCTGTTTATAATTGGAGCCATTTGGGGCATTGGTAGTCAAAAATGGTGAAGATGAAACTAGTGAAGTGGGTGCCTCTGGTTCTAGCCGTGGTCCTCTTTGTTTTTGTAGTTCCTAAATCCTCTGCCACATTCACCCCTATTGATAACTACTTGATTGTATGTGGATCTTCACAAAATGTTACCTTCCTAGGTCAGACTTACATTCCTGATTCAATGCAATCTTCAATTGCAATGAAACCTCAAGGCAATTCTATTGTTGCAACCTCCAATTCTAGTGTCCCTTTTCCAGTCCATCAATTCGCTCGAATATTCCCAAGTATAGCGTCTTACAAATTTGATATCAAGCAAGAAGGTAGGCACTGGGTCCGCCTCTATTTTCACCCTCTTCCAGACTCAGGCCACGATTTAACATCGGCCTCAATGACTGTAGTCACCGAAAATTTTGTGCTCTTGAGCAACTTCACTTTCAAGAACTACAATAGTTCTTCTCTGTTTAAGGAGTATGCAGTTAATGTGACTTCAGACAACTTAATCCTTACTTTCATTCCATCCAACAATTCAGTTGCGTTTGTTAACGCGATTGAAGTTGTCTCTATCCCAGATGAGTTGATCCCTGATCAGGCACTAGCTTTGTCCCCTTCTGCCCCGTTTAGTGGCCTTTCAGAGTATGCCCTTGAAACTGTTTACAGATTGAACATGGGCGGTCCACCTCTCACTGCTCAGAATGATACACTAGGAAGAACTTGGGAGAATGACATGAAATACCTCCATGTGAATAGCTCTGCGGTGAATTTTTCAGTTAGCCCTGCAAACATAAAGTACAAAGGTGGTGTCACACCCGAAACTGCACCAAATTGGGTTTATGCCACCGCTGAAACCATGGGAGATGCCAATGTAGCCAATGTGAACTTCAACATAACTTGGGTCCTCCCTGTTGATCCCAATTTCACCTATTTTGTCAGGGTGCATTTCTGTGATATCGTGAGCAAGTCTATGAACAACCTTGTGTTCAATCTTTACATAAACTCTGATATTGCTCTTGGGAGTCTGGATCTATCATCTTTAACAGGTGGCTTGGGTGTGCCGTACTACAAAGATTTCATTTTCAATTCTTCCGCTGATTCAGATATTTTGACTGTTAGTGTTGGTCCAGATGCAGTGGCGGACATTGCCGCTGCAATCATGAATGGTTTGGAAATCATGAAGGTTAGTAATGAAGCCAGAAGTTTGGATGGTCTCTCACCTGTTGAAAGTCTCCTCCCTGTATCACCCTCAAAAAAGAAAAATATAGCCATTATAGTTGGTTCCATTGGGGGAGCACTAGCGGCTGTGGCATTTATCAGTTTGTGTTATTGGTGCTTAGTATTCCGCAGGTCAAAGACTACTCACCAGGGAAATACATGGCTTCCTCTGCCCTTATACGGAAACTCTCAAACCATGACAAAGATGTCCACAACTTCTCAGAAGAGTGGAACAGCCAGCTGCATCTCCTTAGTTTCGCCCAATCTTGGCCGGTTCTTCACATTTCAAGAAATTATGGATGCAACAAACAAATTTGATGAGAGCTTGCTTCTTGGGGTTGGCGGTTTTGGTAGAGTCTACAAAGGGACAGTGGAAGATGGGAGTAAAGTAGCTGTGAAGAGAGGAAACCCAAGATCTGAACAAGGTCTTGCAGAATTCCGAACTGAGATTGAAATGTTGTCCAAGCTCCGCCATCGTCACCTGGTCTCTCTTATTGGCTATTGTGACGAACGGTCAGAAATGATACTCGTTTACGAGTACATGGCGAATGGGCCTCTCAGGAGTCATCTTTACGGAACGGATCTCCCACCTCTCTCATGGAAGCTACGGCTTGAGATTTGCATTGGGGCTGCTCGGGGCCTTCATTATCTCCACACAGGGGCATCTCAAAGTATAATTCACCGAGATGTGAAGACAACGAATATACTCTTGGATGAGAATTTTGTAGCCAAAGTAGCTGATTTTGGTCTCTCTAAAGCAGGTCCAGCACTGGATCAGACCCATGTAAGTACTGCTGTGAAGGGTAGTTTTGGGTACCTTGACCCGGAATACTTCAGAAGGCAACAGCTTACTGAGAAATCGGATGTGTATTCCTTTGGGGTGGTTCTAATGGAAGTTCTCTGCACAAGACCGGCTTTAAACCCTGTTCTCCCTAGAGAGCAAGTGAATATTGCAGAATGGGCAATGAGTTGGCAAAAGAAAGGGATGTTGGATCAAATCATGGACCAAAATCTGATGGGGAAGGTAAATCCAGCTTCCCTTAAGAAGTTTGGAGAGACAGCAGAGAAGTGCCTGGCTGAGCATGGGGTGGACAGGCCATCAATGGGGGATGTTCTGTGGAATTTGGAGTATGCTCTCCAGCTTGAGGAGACATCATCAGCTCTCATGGAACCTGAAGATAATAGCACAAACCATATCCTTGGCATTCCATTGACTCCGCTTGAGCCATTCGACAACAGTGTCAGTACGGTTGATGTGGTGACTTCAGGCACCGATGATGATGTGGAAGATGCTGCCACAAGTGCTGTTTTCTCCCAGCTGGTAAATCCCCGTGGAAGGTGAGAAGTGTAGTCCACATCGTTGTGTTCTCAGCCTTCGGATGTCCTGCTCAAAGTTTGGTTGTCCAGGCCTCGAGAGTGATTTGATATCTCCCAAGTAAGGGAAGGTTATTCTTATAAACTTTTACTCCTTTTTGTTTTGGGTTTATACCTCAATTTTTTGTGATAATATAATTGGGTATGTATTGTAGTAGATTGGTGGAAACCAATGGCCCCAACAAGCTGTGCGTAAATTACCACAGATTGTAATATTGTTTCGATTTGAATGAATATAAGTGTTCCATGCTATCCTTACATAGTTCCAGGTTTCGTTTTGGATTATATTACTCGTAAAATTTTTTGTTCAGAAACAAAAAAGACACAGAAAATAAGACTTAATTTATCAGCTTTGGGGCCGAAGCTGCTTGCTGTAATGGTATTTTCTTGTTTTTGGATGGCAACTCTCATAGTTGTGCTGTTTTTATTGCCCAAGAGTTTTGACACACTCCCTGAAGGGAAATGCAGTATGGAGGAGGCTTTCCATTGTCAAGACAACATCTATGGCAATTCCCTGGAAACATACCAGAAATAGCCTGAAAAATACCCAGTTATTCATCAAGAAACAGTTCCAGATATTCTTTTAGAAATAATGAAGTTCAGTACTCATTTCCTGCAAACAATTCCATTCCCACTGCTGGCCTCACCAGTGCCATCTAGTCTGCCATAATCCATCACTAGTGAGTTGTCCTTGTTGAGAACCCTAGCTAACTGGAGTGAACACACAAGAACCGCAATCTGCAGATAGAAGCAATGTGGTCCTATAGTTATCTTCGTCTCCTACTACCGGCATTTCAATACCTGGCTTCACTGGATTCTTAAAATCTGTCTGGTAAGTCCGGCTAACACCTTCAGCCTTTCGAGGATAGGCCACAGAATCGGATCTGTACCCTCTAATTGAGCGAAACACTCATCTGAAAGTATCTGATAGTTATGGATTCTGTCATCATCCTTGGTTACAGCCACCACATTGACTGAAATTTCTGCAACTTCTGGGAGAGCAACTAAAATACTGTTCTTGCTTGATGTTGTCTCTACTTTTGAGGTCATTTTTTGGGGATTTCCACAGGGTTGGGTGGCCCTCGGGTATTACTAGCTCCTTCCCATTGGAAGAGAATTTTAGTTAGTCAACTTCATCTTCCCATGTTGTTGCCTTGGTGGCCTCAACAGAGAAACTGTGACTCAAAAAGGATTCCTAGTGCTTGAATCCAAGTGTAGTCCCAGGGTCTACCAACTAACCTTAGGCCAATGAAGTGGGCATTTATTTGGGGATTGAGATAACTGAAAGGGGCAATTACTATGCATTTTTTGTGTCCTGTAAGAAAATTTTGATGTATATTCATGATTCAACAAGCTTTATTAACTGTATATTGAACAAAATCTTATATTAGGTTCATTGACTTATTTGCTCATGCATTTATTTGAAATTTCCATATATGATACAATCTTTTACATCCTTTGAGTTACTAGGAAGGTATTCGAGATAATTAGAACTATCTCATTTCTTGCAGACTATTCCATTTCCATGGGACAAACCCTGAGTGCAGTCCAGAGTGCCATATTCCATGTCTGATCGATTCTCTCTATCTGCAATATTGGTTGGAGAGAACAAACAAGACTTGCAATCGGCAGAGAGCAGCGAGCTGGTGCTATACTTGTCTTCACCTCCAACCACAGGCATTGAAACACCTACCTTTGCTGGGTTCTTAAAATCAGGCTGGTAAGTGCGGCCAAGCACACCTTCAACCTTAGGGGAGAGGCTAAAGAACCTAAACTGTACCTCCAAGTGAACAAAGCAGTTATTGGAAGGTATTTGGTAGTTATGAATCTTGTCATCTTCCTTGGTTACAGGCATCACATTAACAGCAATCTCCATGACTTCTGGGAGAGAGAGAATGACACTGTTCTTGTTCGATATTCTCTCTACTTTTATGTTACTTTCCGGGGAGTTCCACACGGAGAGATGGGCTTCTGGTAGGACTACCTCGTTGCCATCATAAGAGAATTTGAGATGGTCTATGTTGTCATTCCATGTTGTTGCCTTAGTGGCCTCAATAGAGAAACTGTGTGAACCAAAAAGGATACCTAAGGCTTGAATCCATGTGTAATCCCGGGACCGGCTAGGCGGACGGAAGCCAATGAAGCGGGCATTGATTTGGAGGTAAAGGTCGGAGACTAAGCTGAAGTGCTCGTTGCTCTTTCCGCGAAAGTAGAAGACGATGCCGTCTCCACCAACAAAGCGGGGGTCATAGCATGCAGCTCCATAGCCATTGCAATTTGGTACGCGACCTATATATCATTAATAGCACGGATTTACTACTACTTGAAACACAACAAAGAAAGAAGTAGAAACCAGAAATCAAAAGATTGATGAAGATAATTAAGATCCCTTACGTTTACACTGAGTACTGCACGTGCGAGAATCACAGTCGACGTAACAAGCTTTAGCTATCGGGTCAATCGGCTTTAACAAAGGGCATTCTTGTGGGCAGGTGAAGGTCCTTAGAAAGCATCGGTCAGTGCGAT
The DNA here is from genome assembly GCA_033060915.1 of Euryodendron excelsum. Lineage (NCBI taxonomy): Eukaryota > Viridiplantae > Streptophyta > Magnoliopsida > Ericales > Pentaphylacaceae > Euryodendron > Euryodendron excelsum. Next base: position 18,915,195 of record CM065381.1, on the reverse strand, counting down.
GGATGCAGGTTGCTCTTTGTGGTTTTTGTGCATGGATTGGTATTGAACCTGCAGATATAAAGAATAGCAGAATGATCAATGAGCAATTGCTGCTTAAGATCTTCATAGCTCCCCTTTAAATGGCAGAATGATCAAGGGGTGGCCTAATAGCAGCTTAGTTGAAGCTCTGTTTCTGCTTTGTGGGGTTTATAATTTTTGGGTCAATGCCTTGGAGGGTAGAAACTGTGCGCCTTAAGAGTGGCAGTTGACATTGAAAATGCGCCTCTAATTCTAAACCAAGAGTGCCAATCTGTGTCTGGTCTGTCATAACTGTGGAGCCGTGAAAAAGAAGCTAATGAAACATGTTTACTTTGTAATTTTCTATGTTTAATCTTTACCTGAGTTTGAAGGAGGAACATGGGGGGCTAGCTTGGATTTCCTGTATGCTTTCTGCGGTTTTTAATTTCGTCAATTCTTTCTGTTTAGTACCTTTGCTTTGAAAGGTGGTCGTTTGACATTGGGCATTTTAGCCAACTGTATTTTTTTCTCTTTTTCTTTTGTTAATATCCACGTTTCGTGTCAGTGAGAACTTTGGAGGTGCCGTAAAATAAATATTCATATGATTTTTATTTTTATTTGAATATTTGTATTTTTGTATACTCATGCGGAGGGTATCTTGTTGTAACGGTCAACTAGAATAATTTAGTGTTATTGTCAAAAAATTTAAAAAACATTAAATAAATGATTTAAATCCTATCCCTCTCTCTCTTTCTTTTTATTTTTGTTTTTTTGTTTTTTTAAAATCTGGAGGTGCCAACCCAAATTTTTGGGATCTATACTGCTCAGAGTTGTATACTATTTAGGAAAAAAAGTTTAATAGTTAAGTAGTATTAACGACTCAGTGGTAATCTCTATCAAATAGTGATACATAGTGCGTGAATACATCAACAACTTGAGTTTATAGAGTAGTGGATAGACTTTTAAAAAAAATACTATTTAACAAAATCTGATAGAATATTTGTTTAAAAGTCTCTCATTACTTCACAAACTCAAGTTGCTAATATATTCTCCATCACATGTCACCATTTAATAGAGATTACTACAAAGTACTCAATACTCTCTTTCCACTGAACTATTTTCTCTATTCAGGAGATTTAGATAAAAGAAAAGAAGCTAGTTTTCAGTTCCAACAAGATCTCTGAGCAGGCATAGCTCATCTAACTCAGCAAATCAATGCAGTGACTGTACTAGACTCTAAAAAAAAGCAGTCCCCATTCTTTATTTATTTATTCCCAAATGTTTAAATCTTTAATCAATTATTCCTTCAAACTCATACAGAGCCTCCGTCTGTACAAACAATATAAATTTAATACTAATACAAGATACCATTAAATAATGTCTGATCACAAGGGTAGTGCAGAGGGATAAGCAATCACCATATAGTTGTAAGAACACAAGCCTCTACGTATATACATGCATGTGTAGAAAATATGCAATGGTATCATGTAGTTTGTAAGCTTAATACTGGCACAAAAGGATAAATAATCATTTAACTCCTCTAACTTTGGCTCAGAATTTAATGTCATTTCTAAACCTTGGTTTCTTCTATTTAAGTCCTTCAACTTTTAAAAGGAAGTTAATGTGATTCAACTTATCAAAAGCTATAAAGAAATTAAATGTTATTTGTACTTTGTCATTCTAAACTATAACTTAATATTACTTTACCCCCATTCAATTAAAAATAGATACATTTTCACCATTATAAAATTTATAATTAGAAATTGTTTGGTCAAAGTTTATACTAATCTCTAAAACAAAAAGAAAAAAAATAATTTGATAGTTATGAAATGTTATAAATCATCTCAAAATGCTTAACAAATGATCAGAATGATTTATAAAATTTTGCTCTTGTGGACCATCAATTATTAGCCCTAATAATATCAAGAAGGTTTTTGAAACTACGTATTTGTTAACTAGGAGCAAAAAAAATTTTATATTGTATCCGATAAGAAAAAAAGTGTTTAATTTATTTATTTATTTTTTTGTCAATAGCATTAATACAAACTTCAATTCTCATAATTTAAAGCTAAAATGTAACGACTTTTAGTTTAGCAAGTAAAGTAAAACTAAATCATAGTAGAGAAAGTTAAAGTGTAATTAATTTATAATTTTTCTAACTTATTTTAAAATAAGTGACCGCATTAACTTCTTTTTAGAAGTTGGAGGGCCAAAATATAAGAAATCAAAGTTTAGAGATAATATTGAAATCTGAGACAAACTGAGAAAGACAAAATGATTATTTACCCAACACATAATTATCTTACACGGACTGTCACACCTCCAACCCAATTAGACATTAATTATGTCACATTAGGCGATGTGTGATCGCACAGGTCACCGTACCTGCGAATGATACCTTAACACCTAATCAAAAAATAGAACACAGCGGAATATAATAACAGTAAAAAAGAAATGTAATAAACGCCCCAATATACATAACGGAAACCACAAATCATCAATGCATGACCAATTGAAAAACAATCAACAATCCTTCAAATGCTCTACTATCGTACCATATTAATAAAAAACATTACATCAAGACTCAACATTCCATTTAAAACACAACTAAGAAACCGAAAGTACGACAACAGAACTCTCCCAAGCCCCAAGACTTGACATCTTGATACCGACATAAATGTTATCACGGCAAGGACCACGACTATAGTGAACCAAACTGCCATCTCCACGTTACCTATCAAAACAGTTTGTGTGGGTGTGAGCTAAAAGTCAACGTGCTCACAATAGATAATCAAACTCATAAAGAATGATAAATACAATCACAAAATCAGCCATCAATAAATAATCCATCACCCAATGATATATACTCATCTATAAAATACCAACATCAATAATATGTAAACATCCTCTCATCCCTACCAACAATGTAATATACTTCATGCGATGCAATGTCTCTTATGATGCAATGCACCCACATGTGCGCGCGATTTAGATAACGTTGGCCCAATATATCGATGACGCGTTATCAAAGAATGTCCACCGTGACACCCTTAGGCTAGTCCACTGTGACTAAGCCTTGGTTAACCCCACATCAGTTAACTCTCTACAGTGCAATGCAATGCATACAATATGGATGTAATACAATATCACCTCCACCCCTTATACAACCTTATCAATATCACCGCATATATATAACCTCATCATTATCACCACATATATATAACCTCATCAATAGTATGTTATATATATAATGATTAAGCAACTCCATATGAATAAGACTATCACAATCAACAACAACGTTCATAATAAGACAAACAATACACCAATAGATAATATTAATATGATCATCATAAATCGCATAATCCCACAATTAACATCAATAGATAATATTAAACACAATATATTCATTTGATGTGAATATGAATATCTTAAATCTCACAATTATCACCAATATAGATAATATTTCAAATCATATATTCATTCAATATAAATTAGATTATCTCAATTCTCACAATTAACACCAACAATACAAACATCTCACAATCAACACATAATATTACAAACAATATATTCATTCAATATGAATATGAATATCCTAGATCCCACCTGTCACCGTACACACCCCACGACCAAAATCACTCCTTGAATGATGTTGACGGATCTTGCCCTCCGTTAGATCCTACCACCACAACTATGTTAGTTTAGGAATTTCAGCAATCATAATCAATATAATGTTTACATAATTTCAATTAAACTCCCAATGGAATGCTAGAGCTGAAAAATACCAAAATACACTAAATCCTCTAATCTGTCACAACTGACACAGGCTTCATAATCTCGACATAACTTATATCCAAAAATTCTAAAACTTTAGAAATACAAAATAGACATCTCAAAGATTATCCAGACCAAATTTTATATTTTTTTAACATGCCCAAGTATTCATTTGGTATTTTCTAAAACAGGGCAGTGCTGTTGAATTTAAGTTTCTACAGCAGATGGTTCTCATTTGAGAGGTCTGAAACCTAAATAAACGATATCTCCTTGACCTAAAATTTGGTATACAATCTCAACCATGAATCCAGAAAATACAGTAAAAATTTCATAATTTTTGGATTACTCTAACTTAGTCAAATGCTCTGTCAAACCAGAGGTTACAGATCTGGGCAGATCTGGGCATCAGACTTCTACAGTGGCAGTTTAACTTTGAAAAATCACACTAATTCAAATATAAAATATTTTTGGCTGAACCCAAAGCCCAAATTTTTTTAAGATCTCAAAGTTTCAGTGTACAAAATTTCAGCTATAAATAAGATTTTTAAAGAGGCCAAATAATCTCTGAAAGTGGTTACTTCTACAGATTTTTGCAGCAGAAATCTTTCAACTTTGGACAAAGGTTTCTCTCTCAATTCTTAACCAAATCAGATGAATTTTGTGTCTAAATCAAGTAATTTTTTGATATATTTCTGCATATAGTCTTAAAAGTTAGATCAGCACTTGTTAAGGTCTTGGAAACAGAGTTTGAAAGTCACTGCTCCTGCCCAGATTCTGGGCAGCAACCATAGTTCTCTCACCCCCTTTTCCTTCTCCATCTTCCTCCTTCCATGATAAGGATACATATACAACATACAACATATGTACAGCATACACAAATATGGTACTCACCTTGTTAATTGTAACAAATCCTTTCCTTGGATTTTCCTTCTTTTCTTCTTCTTCTTCTTCTTCTTCTTCTTCTTCCTTTTCCTCTCCTCTTTTCCCTTCTTTTCCTTTCTTTCTTCTTCCTCTTTCTTTCTTCTCTTCTTCTTTTCTTCTCTCCCTCTCTATACGTAATAGCAGCACTCCCCCTTAACTTGCCCTTTTCTTTCATTTCTCTCTCTTTTTTTCTTTTGGCCCTCCTCCATTGACTTAAACTTTCTCTTTCTTCTCTCACTAAATTTTATCTCTTTCTCCAAGTTTCTCTTTCAACTTGTTAGGTAAATATATATATCACACCCTTAGATGTCCTTCAACATTCCCCCACCTCACCACTTCCATGCTACATGTCACACCTTCATTAGTTCACACTAATGCACTCTTACCTTAAGTAAAAACATATGAAGGCTAATGAGGTATAATGAGTTTTGTAGTAAATAAATTACACACACATGCACTCACATAATTTTACATATTTGACATTATAAGATTGAAGTCTCACACGGAATGTGATTGTAATTTTTTATTTCTTTATTTTTTGGGTATTTTCTTTGCTTACAATAATTTTTATACAAAATAATGTTACTATTTGTAGTCTTTGTATTTTCAATTAAATCACCCACCATTATTATGATAGAGATTTTTATATCAAAATTATGTAAGAATAGAATTATGCTTTTCAAAAAACAAAACAAATAGTGTTAAGACTATACGAACTCCTGAATTCAAAGAGATATGACTAATTAGAAGCATTTATTTGTTACGAAATGATCATCAAAAGATGCTTACACAACGTAGAAAACAACAATCGAAACAAAACGCGACAAAAACAGAAAACAATGCACGAAATTTCTCTGGCAGCCAAACCAGTTATTAATTCCATGTATGAAGCTAGCAGTGGCTTCGCTTATTCACTGAACAGTGATCGACATTGATGAGATGAGAAAGCTCTCATTTCTTGCAAACGATTCCATTTCCACGGGCGAACTTGCCGGTACAATCCAGAGTGCCGTACTCCTTAATCACCGAGCTTTCTCTCTTCACAACTTCAGCCGTAGAGAACACACAAGCCTTACAATCCGGAGAGAGAAGCGACGAAGTTCTGTACTTATCTTCGCCGCCCACCACCGGCATCGCCACGCCGGGCTTGGCCGGGTTCTCAAATTCCGGCTGGTAAGTCCGGCCGAGCACTCCTTCAACCTTGGGGGATAAACCATAGAATCTAAACTGCACTTCCAAGTGAGCAAAGCAGTCGTCGGAAGGTATCTGGTAGTTGTGAACTCTATCATCTTCCTTCGTCACCGGCACGACATTCACGGCAATCTCCGCAAAATCCGGGATCGAGACTAAAACGCTGTTCTTGCTCGAGATTCTCTCTATTTTAACGCTGCTCTCCGGCGAGTTCCAGACTGAGAGAGGACCTACTGGCAAGAGAAGCTCTTTGCCGTCGTAGGAGAACTTGAGATAGTCGAATTCGCCGTCCCATTTTCCCGCCTTGATGGCTTCTACGGAGAAGGAGTGAGAGTTGAAGAGGATGCCGAGGGCTTGGATCCAAGTGAAGTCTCTGGTTCGGCCGGCTGGCCTGTGGCCGATGAATCGGGCGTTGATTTGGAGGTTGCGGTCGGAGACTAAGCTGAAGTGCTCGCTTCTCTTGCCGTGGAAGTAGAAGACGACGCCGTCTGCGCCTATGAAACGAGGATCGAAGCACGCTGATCCAAACCCATCGCAGTTTGGCAGACGATCTATTTATCAACACACGCAAATTATGTGAATATGTACAGTGAGAGATAATAATGTAAAAGTTTTGATATGCATTTGGTTTCTGTTTTGTGTTCTCAAATCCATTGAAACTTTATTTGGAAAACTGGTTTATGAAACTACTGCGTTAAATTAATTCCGAATCTCGACTTTGAGAAATATTTAAGAAAATATCTTAGTTTAGGAGTTTAGAAAAATATGTTTTTGAGTTTTGCAAAACCATTATCATTCAAAAAAGAGAACAATAGGGAAAATAATGATGTTTCGACGGTCCAAACTTTTTTATTTTTGAGAATGCAAAAAATAAAAAATAAAAACAAAAGCGAAAACACAAATAAAAATAAAACCCTAACCAAACAGGAAAAAATAAGGAAAATTCTAATTTTACAAAAAAAAAAACGAACTATTAAGATATAGGAGAAGGATCCTCTCCTCAACTCCGTTGAGCGAGACGTTGACACGTCAACAAAAAAAAAAAAAAAAAGTTCAAATAAGTTCCATTAAATCTTATTTCAAAATAAGTTCAAACAAGTTCCAATCATGAAATAGAGAAAATTCAAATTCACATTTCTTATATAAAACCCATTAAAGTGATGTGGCGATAACATGCTTGCAATTAAGAACCACATATAGCTTCAATTTGGCCACATCATATCTTGTACAAATTTTTTGTTTATATAACATTTACTTAAAAAAAGGAAAAAAAAAACATGTTTAGTGTAACAATTATCTTTAAAAACACTGAAAGGAGGAGACAGAATGACTTACGTTTGCACTGAGCTTCGCATTTGGGGGAGTTACAGTCGATAGAGCAGACTTTAGCTTTAGGGTGTTTTGAATAAGTATAGGGGCACTGTTTGGGACAAGTGATGGTCTTGTTCTCGCATTTCGATGTGTAGTTGCATGTGTAATAATATGGGTCCTCTGCCGCTTGGATCACACTCACACCTGAAACAAAGATCAGCAGAAAAGCCACAACGCAGATGCCGTCAATGGCCTTCATGGTTCTCTCCTCAATGGCTGATGAAAGAACTCTTAAAGAAGATGAAAACTGAAGAACTGATGAACAAACTCACTCTCTTGTGGTCTATTTATAGAGTTCAAGCAACAAGTTTTCTTTAGGCTGGTTGCATTAAACATATATATATATATATATATATAAGCTTCATTATGATCTAATCCAATAATCCTTAACTCAAATTTGAAGTATGAACATGGGTTTAGTTGGCTAGTTGGGACCCTTTGCTGGGTTCTTAATCTTGGTCAATGCTATGATCCTATGGACCAATAGCCTTCACCTTAAGGCATGTAACAAGCTTTACATAGATTTATTTTTGAAGTTTCTCCAGTTCTTTTATCAGATGACATAAAACCTGGTCTGATACTGGAAAATTCAGCAATTCCAGACTCTTTTACCACAATTTTTATGAGTAATATCCTTTTCTTTTTCTTTTTTGTTCCCCGCAGCTTTGAATATTATTATGTCCTTCCACTGATTGACCTTGGCTTTTTACTACTCTTAGAGCCCGTCTGGTATAATTTTTTTTTAGCTTTTTTAATTTTACTTTTATAAGTTAAAGATAAACAAAAAAGTAAAAAATTCAAAAAAACCTGACTTTTTTTTACTTACAAGTTAAAAAAAAGTTAAGCTAAAAAGTCCTACTAAATGGGATCTTGATACAATCTCCTAAATAAGTTCGAAGTTTTGGAAACTTTTTTAGATGCTAATGTTGTGTTTGGACCATGAATTTGGTGATGAAAAAGAAAATGTGAGAAAAAGAAGAACAAAAATTCTTTTATTTTGTTCTCTTTTTTCACACATTTTCTTTTTCTTTTACTTTTTATTTGATAAATTTTGATTCCAAACACAGCCTAAAAAAATTCTAATTAAGAGATTTAAAATATAAGCAAAAAATTGTGCCTTTGGGTGCATACGGTATCTTAAGATTCTTAACTGAAAAGTGAATCTTACAAAAAGGGAGAAGATTCTCGGAACTGAGTTGCTCTCAATTAACAATAGTCACTTTCATGGCAAGTCTGCAAACATTCACAAATATAATGGAAGGATAATGATATAATTACTGGAAAATTGTACAAAATGACCTGATTGTATTGTGGACCTATTACTTTAAAGCAAAAAAAAACCGATCAAGATATGTTTTAATAACAAAATTGTCATCTCCGTTATTTTTATGATGCAAACTTCTGTACAAAAAATTTAGAAGAATAGTGTTTTCCTTCAAGCAAAATGCCATTGTTCTAGAATTGTTGTACAAAATCTTGAACTAAAATGATGTAACAGTAGCAATGACAGTATATTTCAAAGTAATAGGTCCATATCTTAGTTACGTCATTCTGTATATTTTTTTATTCATTTTTTTGTTTATATCATTACTCATATAATTTACCTCAAACTTGAATACACGCTTGGGATAGGTTGGGCGTAGGGTCAGAGGAGGATCGTGTGACTGCCTCAACTTCTCTTCTAAACTTCAGGCCTTCTTTCATTGAGATGGGTCTAATTCAACCTGCCCAAGTTATATTCTTCAGTTCTGACAGCTACAGGAAGTGGTTGAATTTGAAAAAAAACAAAAAGGGGGAGGTATGAAGTTGAGTTATAGTTCTAATTATTATAACAAAACTCACAACATGGGTACCCTCTACGGGTTTCAATGAAATGACCTTAAGTAATTTAATCCGAAGGCCTGTTGAGTTGAGTTGATTATTCATATATCTGATATTACTCTTTTGGAAAATGCTATTTTTCTGGAAAAGTTATACAAAAATTCTCATTAAAATGATATGACGATGATATTTTTATAATTAAGAAACATCATAATGGATGTTTTGTTTTAAAATGAAAGGCTCTCATTCAAGAAAAATTATTCAGTGCTCCTAAAGCATTGTCAAGTAGTACTCTACCTCTCACATGAGAGTGGAACCCACCTCCTGTTAAAACAAGTGGGCTCCACCCTCATGTGAAAGATGAAGCACCACCTGGCAATGCTCCAGGAGTACTGAATAATTTTTCTCATTCAAACACATTATTCTTTACATAAATTTTGTATGAATTTTTAAATTGTACAACATTACCCTTCAAAAAGTAGGCATTTACCCAAGGCATTGATATACTGAGTTATACGCCTATTATCTAACCACCCTTTGCTTAACTCAACAACAGCAACTGGGTTTTCTTTCTTGGTTGGAAGTACAAGAAGGTGCGTAGCTTGTTAGGAATTAGCTGGCTACCATTGTCACGTTTGAGTTTTTTACATGCACATATAATTACAATTTTGATTACTTCTGATCTTTTGAAGGGCATATTGAGTACTCCTTCTTTGGTTACAGCAACGATAACCTCATCAGCACATCAGCGATCACTGTCTGTTCGTTATTATTTTCAATGTACCTTCCTACCTTCACACCAGAACAGTTGAATCCACCAGGGCACTGTTAAAATCTAACTTGCCTAAACAAAACCTATTCACAGTTGAGTTTACAATCGATTGTTATAATTTATCAAAGTTGAGGGTGATAAAAGGAAATATAGAAAGGTTCAGGAAAACATGGGTTGAGATAATAAGAAATTAAATTATTATCTTAAAATTATTTGAAGATATACCTTTAATAGAGACAATTGGAGAGCATGGATTTATGTGGCCACCCTCAAGTAATTGAGATAAAGAAAAATTGAGTTGTATATATATATATATTTTTTTTTGAAAAAAGGGTCTGGGTTCACTATCTATCCCAATTTCCATTCCGTTGTGAGACGCAAGCCGAACCAGCTGTTTCCAAAGTTAATTCTCTCATCCTGGCCCATTTACTTTGGACCTATTTCCACTAAGCCCACTCTCCGCCTGCAATTCCCTCCAAATATTTCTAATTCACTGAGTTAACTCGCCCAACACGACTTCCGAGGCCACACCAGAAAAAACCCTAATCGCCCTCAACTGCTTTGTCCAAAATTCTGAACAAGCGAATCCACTCCGGTCCTAACGGTACGTTTCCTGCCTCTCTCAGTTCTTCAAGAATTCTTGCATGAACAATTTGGTCTATTTTACGGCCACTGTTTCAACAAGTTGCCACAAACAGAGAGAGTTAGGGCTCGAAATTCGAATGTACATTTGGCTTTATTTTTGCATAATTGCATAGTCTCAGTTAGATTGATGAAACTTAGTGTTTTCTTGGTTTTGGCTCACTGATTTGCGTTAAAGAGAAGATGGGTTTGGAGTCAAAACGTGAATTCATGTGAATTTGTCTCACTGATTTGTGCTCTTTCGTAGCTGATTTTAGTTAAAGATGGTAAAAAAAAGATGAAATATGTGCGTATTTCTCAGTGGGTTTTTCAAGAAGTTGATAAAGAAAATACCCATTTGGTTATGGTTAGTTTTGTGTGTTCTATGGGTAGTACCGACGAGAAGTGTGTGGTTGGGTTTTGTAATGGAGTTGCGAGTTCAGTCTCTTTGAAATTGATATAACAAGCAAGAGGGGATGACTCGGGACTCAACAATGGGTACCCCAGTTTCAGATGGATCTGTTTTGAAGCGGTCCTTGAGAAGGAAAGCGGGTGTTCAGAATTATGATGAGAATTTGATGGATGAGTTCATAGAGAAGCATTTGGGTGGTTCTATGAAGAAAAGGAATAGAACGAAGGAAGATTTGGAGAAAGAAACTGAAACCGAGGCCATGATAGCTTTCTCGTTAGGCTTCCCTATTGATGCATTGCTTGAAGAGGAAATTGAAGCTGGGGTTGTGAGTGAATTGGGTGGGAAAGAGCAAAATGATTACATTGTCGTGAGGAACCATATACTTGCCAGGTGGAGAGATAATGTTCGGACGTGGCTTTCGAAAGGACAAATTAAAGAAACCGTTAGCAGCGAATATGGACATTTGATATGTTCAGCTTATGACTTTCTTTTGTATAATGGGTACATAAATTTTGGGGTTTCTCCGTCATTCACATCCCATATTCCCGAAGAGGCAACTGAAGGGTCTGTGATTATTATTGGTGCAGGACTTGCTGGGTTGGCAGCAGCTAGGCAGCTCTTGTCATTTGGTTTTAAGGTGGTTGTCCTTGAAGGTAGGAACCGACCTGGGGGTAGAGTATATACTGAGAAGATGGGTCAAAAGGGGCAATATACTGCTGTGGATCTTGGTGGCAGCGTAATTACCGGTATTCATGCCAATCCCTTGGGGGTCTTGGCTAGACAACTTTCTATTCCTCTTCACAAGGTTAGAGATAAATGCCCTTTGTACATGCCTAATGGGGCTCCTGTTAATAAGGAAATTGATTCCATGATTGAACTTGTCTTTAATAAGCTACTTGATAAAGTCACCGAGTTGAGACAAATAATGGGTGGATTTGCGAATGATATTTCTTTGGGTTCGGTTCTGGAGACACTTCAGCAATTATATGCTGTGGCTAGGAGTAATGAGGAAAGACAACTTCTTGATTGGCATTTTGCAAACTTGGAATATGCAAATGCCGGATGCCTTTCAAATCTTTCTGCTGCTTACTGGGATCAGGATGATCCTTATGAAATGGGTGGCGATCATTGCTTCCTTGCTGGTGGAAATTGGAGATTAATTAAAGCATTGTGTGAAGGAGTTCCCATTTTTTATGGGAAGGCAGTTCATACGATAAAATATGGAAATCAAGGTGTTGAGGTGGTTGCTGGGGACCAAGTGTTTCAAGCAGATGTGGTCCTGTGCACTGTGCCTCTCGGGGTTCTAAAGAAAAGAAGCATCAGATTTGAACCGGAGTTACCGGAAAGGAAGCTTGCAGCAATCGAGAGATTGGGTTTTGGGTTGCTGAATAAGGTTGCCATGGTATTTCCTTATGTATTTTGGGGGGAAGATCTGGACACATTTGGCTGTGTTAGTGAGTATAGCCACAGAAGAGGAGAATTCTTTTTGTTTTACAGTTATCATACAGTTTCTGGGGGTCCAGTGCTTATTGCACTTGTAGCCGGGGATGCTGCACAGTCTTTTGAATGCACGGATCCATCCACTTTGCTTCATCATGTTCTAAGCATCCTCAGAGGTACTACACTTCTTTAGACAGCAGGTGACAGAACGTCAGTCCTTTTTCTGATAATCAACATCAGTGTTTGTAGTTTTATCGTCTGGTCTCTTCTTGTTATTGTTATTATTCTTTATTTTGGGTTTTTGGCTCACCCTTTAGGGAACTTATGCGGAGTGGATTTGTATGTTTTATATGACTGATTCCACAGGTATATATGGTCCGAAGGGCATTGATGTGCCTAATCCAATCCAAACTATATGTACAAGATGGAGCAGTGATCCCCTTTCCTATGGTTCATACTCTCATGTCAGAGTACGGTCATCTGGCACAGATTATGACATACTTGCAGAAAGTGTGGGGAGCAGGCTGTTCTTTGCTGGTGAGGCCACAAATCGGCAATACCCGGCCACTATGCATGGTGCCTTCTTGAGTGGCTTAAGAGAAGCTTCATGCATTTTCCGAGCCACAAGGGATTGGCAAAGTAATCCTACGAAGTGTATACAAAAGCAAGTTGTACCAAGCAATAATATTCTGCTTGATCTTTTCAAGAAGCCTGATTTAGCATTTGGAAACTTCTTGTTTGTGTTTGATCCACTGATAGAAGATGCAAGATCAATGGGGATTATGAGGGTTACCCTTGGAAGGTGTAATAGTAAATTTGGTAACGGACGTTCTTGCAAAAGGGATAGAGAGAACGGTTTCCACCATTCCTTAAACCAACCACTGGAGCTTTATACGATATTATCTCGTGGACAAGCACACGAATTACAAATGGTGACTGGAGGGAATCAGAATAGATTGTCACATCTATTCAAAAATCTTGGCTTGAAGTTAATGGGAGCTAATGCTGTAGGACTCTTTGGTAACTCCTTGACCGCTAACATTGCTACAGCACGAAGAGGCAGGGGCAGGAATCGCTTTTATTCTGGACAACAATATGCTTCGTAGACATGCTTTTATTCTCAATGCGTTAACTTCGGGTCCCTATCGTGTTAGTGTGTTAGTTTGTTAGTTCAGGAAAGGGATGCTAGAAAGTCAGCAAGCCTTTGCTACTTAGTTTACCCTCTGTATGTAAATTAGCCAAGGGGGGTTTTTCACTGACTCAGAGGAAATCAATCGCTTGGTGTTTGACAAAGGTAGCCTGCTTATTTTTTGGTTGCTTAGCACTTGAACCAGGATGTGTAGGTCTGATCATGTAGCTGCAGAAGTTGATTAGCTTGATGACTATGTCTCACAAAGTAGTCGCTTATCTTGGTTGGGGATGAAGCATCACAATGAATCCAAGGAGCAGTTTCTGCATGGTAATGTCATGTATTCGAGCCCTATGCTCTTCATTGTCAATCTAGCAATCTTGGATTTTTGGGCTTTTCCTGCTCTGCAACTTGTAAGTGTACACTAGAAATTTTTGTCTCTTATTATGATAAAAGCTGTGTTTTTCAGGAGGATGATTTTTTTTTCTATATTGCAATAATGTTTAAACATAGCCTATAAGGAATGGTGGACATCATCTTACGCCTAATATTGCAATAAGGAATGGTATATTGGCTATTTTCACTCATTTCCCTAATTTAGCTATTTGTTCATGCATTCAAACCTATGTTACCTGGAATCACATTTGTACCGGAGCGGGAACAGGAACGTGATACGTCATACGTTTTAAAATATGGTACGCTAGGGATAGATTTTTATAAAGTATACTATTAGAATTAAGGTACTTTTAGAAAGAATTTCTTTAATAATCAGACATTTAATAAAACATAATTTATGTTTTTTTAAATTAATTATTTAAAAACACATTTTAGGAGTATTATAACTCTTTTTTTTTTTTTTTTTTTAACGTATTGTTATGTCAAAATTTTATTCTTTCTATATTTTTTTTTCATTATAGTTGATTTTTTTTCCTTCACTAGTTGACTTTTAAAGATATAAATAAGAAAAAAGTTTAGATAGTTTTGGATTGTTAAATTTTACCGTTTTGAAACGTTAGAATATCATGTTTCGGATTACTGTTCTAAAAACTTAATTTGTTAAGGTAGTAGAGTATTATGGTAACATAGATTCAAACTGTGCCGAATTTGAAAATCTTGTAACCTGGAAGCCAAATTTCAACCCCTTTCCACTCTAAACTTATTGTGTGTTAGATCCCTAACTCCGTTACATAACCAAAACCCACCACAATTCCTTTAGTAGGCAGTTTCAGGTTTCCTAAAGCCCGTGGGCCAATTAAAGTGACTCATAATATGGCTCATGGGCGACCCCCTATAGCCAATGTACAATGAATTTCAAAATTATTAAAATACCTCTAACTATTAAAGCTTATTAAACAAAACCTCAAAATTTTTTAAACAACATTCTAACCATATATTTCATAAAAATAACAAATTTACAAAATATCCAGAGTTTGTTTCATGTGCAATTCTAGATCTGCCCATCTTCTTTTTTCCAGTTTTGGCATGAGTCAGCCCCCAGCCCTCTTGATCTCTTTGCTAATGATATTTTATTTCATCATGTTTTTCTCTCTATTTCCACTTTTCACACTCTTTTATATCCAAAGATTCTCCAAATTTACAGATGCAAAAAAAGAAAAAAAGAAATAAAAACTTAAAAAGTTATTGGTTTCCCAACACTCCCTAAATGCCATTTATAATAGTTTTGTTCAATTAGAGAATTTTAACAAAAGGAGATGTGGGTAGGTTGAAATAACTTTTATCGTAAATTACTTAGTGATAACTACTTATGGAAACGAAAACTTTCTTTTAAAATCTTCGGGCACATTTGAAGGACTATGTTATCTAAAATTTAGGGAAGCTTTTTAAGTGCTGTAAATTTGAACCTTGTTGGGATGCCATTGAGTTTCAAAGTGTTTGCCAATTATGGTTGTATTGGTTGACTAACTAATAAAATTATCATGTAAAGTTGGTAGGTTATTGTAGCAATACTATGTGATGCATACATTCTTGAATCTGAATTCGCTATCAATTTTTCAAGTATAAATTGGTGAAGAGTGCATGCCCCTACTCTTCTGTGGGTTGGGGAGACCTTTGCTTGACAGAAAAGAGAGAAAAATATAAGAGATTAAACCAAAAGGCTTGTCGCCTAATCCTCAACTATATTTTCAGTTGATGAAATGGTTTCGAGAGTTAATATTAAGATTGTCGTGGTCCAAGTGTAAGAATTTTTAAATGCATCTTTTTGTTGAAACTCGTGGTTAATTGAGGAAGAATTGAAAACTAATGGCCATATATTACCTAAAAGATTGTGACAGGGCAAGGGTAACTAAGAGGATGTTGTAGGTAGAAGTAGAATATCATGGATGAATGAAGTAGAGTTAGAATTTTGTTGTGAGATTGTTGAATGCCTATTTAGTTAGTAAGGAAAATTATATTGACGAGATGAGTGAAAGGCAATTCATGCTTTTTATGTCATTTGAGTGCTAAATAGTGAAGAATCTTCCTCTGCTTGAAAGGAGTAAGATCAATGAATGGCAAAAAGTGATTATTTGGCTGACATTAATTAGTTGATATTCATGGCTTTCTTGGCTTCTAGCCAAGAGGGATATCCTGAAAGAAGGAAATTTGACATAGAGAGAGAGAGAGAGAGAGAGAGAGAGAGAGAACATGTTTTAACTTCCTCTACTGCATTTGAGTTGTGAAGTATCACAAGTTTGATAGCCCCTCTGCAAGTGTTTTGCAACATGAAGATTTTTCATCATACCGTCGAGTGTTGTGGTCATTCTATTATAGCCCTTTTCCCTTCATGCATTCTGTCCTCTGTAACTTTTTAATGATTTTTTAGCTGTGATTTTTTTTTTTAATTTCAAAACATATGTTATTAAGGTGACTCTGCTTTATACAATAGTAGACTGAACTAGAAGAATTACATTTTTCATGCTATATATATTAACAAGCCTGGCACAAGTCTCCACTAAAGGGAAATGTTATACCCCAAATGCTATATTAGACAACAACAAAGAGAAGGAAAATGTTCAAGGTCTGAAGTTGCCAAATTTTCTTTCTTGTTCTCTCAGCAACCAAACAGAGCCAATGTTAATCCAAAGTCCTAATCTCCCACCTTTTGGATGAAATCAATGCATGTCCAGTGGCACCACGGTCAACTCAAAGACATGAGATGCAACCCTCACACTTAGCAGATACAGGCCATGGCTATTGACATAGCAAAAAAAACTTTTTGGCATGTATCTTTAGCTGTTTTGACAATAGTTGCTCCCTAGTGTACGGTTTTGGATTTTTTCTATTCTATGATTTAGAATGGAGATCTCTATTTCGTTAATTGAAGAGTTGACACGTAAACTAACATAAAAATAAAAAGTCAAATGAGTTGACTAAAAATTTATTTAAAAATAAATAATTTTATAATTTGGAAGGGAAAAAAGTGTCATACCTATATACGCTCATTAAAGACACGAAAACATGCATGTGCTTGTTTGGATGCAAAATAGGAAAGAAAAGCCACAAAGATCGTCAAAAGACGATGGAAAAATATTGGAAGGGTTAGGGTTCAAAGTTCCTCTGGGAGGCGCTAGATCATGGCAACACAAAAAAAAAAAATAAAGTGTATAATATTATGATGTAGCATTACAATAGGATTTGTGTTGCTTTATCTACATAAAATAATAACCGTACACAAGAATAAGTGATAAATAAATTGTGTATAATATTATGCAAAGAGGAAATAAATACTTATCAACTCAGGCATGAGCAATGCTGCACTCACCTTAAGGATAGATAGTGGAGATAAATCTCGATAGAGAATGTAATGATAAGTTGTTTTGGATATAGAACGAGGAATGAAAGGCATATAATATATAGAGGAAGATATTGACCGTTAGGAGTTCATAATGGCCAAAAAGCCAATGGTCACTAATCCAACAATTAAGAGCAATTGACGGCCTTATTATCAATGATTTGCAACAATCACTAATCAACGACTATGTTGATTTTGAATCAAACATTAAATTTCGAATTATAATTTCTAATATAGGTTAGAACACTTCTATTCACCATCAAGAAAGACAGTAAGCCAAGAAATATATAACTAGCAAAGATGCAAGTGCATTGCACGTGATTAGACCTGTCAATGGGCCGAATCTAAACCGAATTCGACGAATTCATATCCAATCGAGATCCAAAAAGTTACAGACCCGATTCAGATCCGTTAAACACCAAATTTGAATAAGAGTCACAGACCCAATCCACTAATAGTTGGTACTGGATCCAAACACCGATCTAACCCAATAAGTTCTTTTATTCAAAAGACGGAATCTATTTGCAATATGCAAATTTCATAACTCAAGAATAATTCCACCTGCTAAGGACACTACAAAATCATTTTTTCACATGCAAAATCAACATAATCACATATCAGCCACGAGTTAAATTCCTCATGAATATTGACCAAATAGTTACACCTGCTAATACATTACTTGATCCAAAAACAAAGAAATATAAGCATTTTCAAACAACTTCATCTAAAAACTTTACATCAACAATAAGCCCATTCGAAGCAACGAATAAACAAAAATCCTGAAAAGCCATAAAGGAACTCCTTTTCCACCATTTCACAATGCATATTAAAACTTCAGTCCATTATTTGTTTGTATAGGAATGCGTAATCCATTCATCCCTGTGCATTTTACAAGGAAAAAAAATTTAAATATTTATAAAACCCATAAAAAAATTAATGAAAACACATTAAACATATATAAAGCCTCAAGCAGAGAAGAAGGCAGAGATTGCAAGGAAATAATGAAAATAAATTCCAACAAATAAACAAAAAATTCTAGCGGCAAATAAATTATAAGACTTGGAGGGATACATAACTCTGCTAAAACAACAACAACAAAAGCACTAACAACAACCAAACCCACAACATAGAAAAGTTTTCTCTGTTTTGATCAGAGATTCTAAAGTTATATAAATCAAATGGTAGTTTGTTTTCCTTTATTTTTTTTTATAGAAATCAAATGAAAGTTTCAACATAAGAAGGTACCCTTTTTATAATATAAAAATGTGGCAAAATCAAGCAAGACATCTAAAAACAGGTTAGAGATATCTATAAATATTGGATTAGATTAATAAACCCAGTAATTTCAAGATAGCAATTTCAAGATGAGCAATAAAGTTTCATTCAACATTCCACAGACAGCTAAGTTCCTCCTACAGATTTCTTCTCCCACCACTCTTAAGAACTTAAACTACTTAGTCATGGTATCCAACCGGATTTGAAAATTCCTATCCAAATGTTCAACCAAACACAGCTCCTGCAACAAAAGACACTGCAGCGCCTGCCAAATAACTTGTAAGTACCTAAGATTTCCCTTCGAAATGCAACCACAACAAATTTTCATTCATTCATCTAACAATGAATTTTTCTTCTAAATAGTAAAAGGGCAAACACAGATTATCCAAATGATGTGTATAGAGATCATCCTAATTAATATGACATAACCCAAACAAAAAGTGGTAAAGTCCCCGTTTGACAAATATTTGAAACCCTGATTCAACAAATGCATAAACAGAGGAAACATGACCAAATCAGTCCAACCCATCTCTTCCTTCTCACATTCTTCAAACCCAGATGAAAAACCAAAAATAAAAACCAGGAAATAAAAGTCAGAAACAAACAGGTTACAACCCTGTGTCTCTGAAAAAATGACCCATTTTGTTGAAAATACTAAAACAAATCCAACAAATTACAAGTATCCCTCTAACAAATCCTATCACTCAACCCCAAATAAAATGAGTAAATGATTAAGAGAGAAATATGCTTAAATAATTTATGCATGTGTGTGTGTATATATATATATATTAGGGGTGGGTACACGCGATTTTTTTTTGAAAATATTATATAAACAACAAGCTACAAAAGATCCAGCTGGATCAGATTACAAAAATTTTTCGGCATAGAAAATAAAGGGGACTTAGTGAACCTGCCAATGCTTGAGAGACTGACCAATGAGCGCATCTATTAGCTTGGCATTGACACCAGACAAACAACCATGAAGTTTGATCAACCATATGATAGATATCATCTATCATTGGCCGAATCTCCCATCGTTTCTCAGCAATATTTAATAGTTTAATCAAAATGGTTGAGTCTGACGCAATACAAACTTGCTGCCAACTATATTTTTGGGGTGAGATGCGTGTTAATCTTTGATCATTGCCGGAGTGGTCAATTTAATTGCTGGAGAATTTGAAAGAAACTAGTTGGAATCCTATTATTATCTATACTAATATATAAAGGGAGCACACCAATTTGGTGCCTCCCTCTTCTGTCACGCTCCGTGACATTTTCAAGTTTTAAAAATTTTTGTAAATACAATTCTATTGCAGCATAAATACCTATGCTCTACAATAACTGTAAAGGCAAAAAATAAAAATAAAAACCTCCGTAATTTGAAATTTGCGTAACTGCTTTTCATCGGTAGTTGAAAGCTTTTGGACTCTTTACCTTTATCAAAGCCGAAAAGATGCCAGAAATTGAAAGGTTTTGAAAAGACGCCAGAAATTCAAAGCTCTTGGACTCCTTGCCGGGTAGCCATTCAACCGTTTCCAAAAAAAATGCCGACCTGGTGTATATCTTCAGTATCTCTTCTATGATATACAATCATATATATATATATATAAAAGTTGTGTTTGTCTTTATATTTTATTTTTTTTTTACGTAGCGCTTTAAATGCATATACTTTTAAAATGTCACATTACAAAGATAATTGATTAAATAATTATTGAATTTATTTTTTTATTAAACTTGCTATATTAGTTTTGTAATATATATATAAGATACGATAAGATTAATTTTTTTATATAGATAAGATATATATATATATATAATATCAAATTATCAAGATTCTTTTTTAACTTAATATCTATAAAAAAAAGTGACTATAATTAAATAAAAAATATCATAAATATATATCAATATCTATTTACATTTTAGAGATACAATACGATATATTAGTTTTATAAGATATATATATATATAAAAGATAAGATTAGTTTTGTAAGATAGATAAGATATATATAATATCAAATTGTCAGGACATTTTCTGAACTTAATATCTAAAAATGTGATTATAATTAAATAAAATACAATATATATCAATATCTATTTATATTTAAAGACACGATACGATTGTATAATTAATTATTGTGAATTTTAAATTAACTATTTATGATTTAAACAATTCTTACTCCGTACACTGCACAGATGTACACCTAGTTTCTAATATATATGTTTGTAATGGCAGAGGATTTTGGTGGGTTTATGCGGCATTGATGATCGGTAGCATGGTGTATGGATGATGGTTTCATGGTGCCCAATTGATGGTGGCTAATTGGCAAAGGTCGGGTAAAAAATTAAGACTTTAGAAACTGGTAAGCTATTCAAATTGTTGGCATGATGTCTGCATTATCTTTTTCTCTTTTGCACAAAATTTCTTATGTGTTTTCTGTCTTTTTCCTTTTTTTGTTTTAAACAAAAACTAGTATTGTTTTTAATCTTCTTTCAAAAAAAAAGAATGCAATATTGTTAGTTGTTGGTTTGCCAGGCTATTACTTGAATAGGGAATGGATGGATCAGAATAGGTTTGGGTTTACTTTTTTCTTTCGTTTTTACCTTTTTTGAATGAAAGTTTTGTTTAGGTGATTTTGAAAAAAGAATCCAAATTGATATTATGTTAAATGTATTCTTAGTGGTCTTAACATCGAATTTCTTTATTTTAGTACTTTTATCCTTTTATTCATATATTTTAATGGTACTCAATATAATTTTAAAGTTATTTTTTTAATAATAATATAAAAATTAATTTATACACGCATTGCATGTGTCAAATTCTCTAGTCAAAATAAAATTACAACAGTTTAAAAACAATTTATAAATAATTACAACAATTATTAAAAAAATTACAATGAGGCAGTTTTAAAAAACACTAATTAAGGATCTCCTTTTATATATTAATATATAGATATATGTATATAGAGGGGGAGGGGGGGGGGGGGGGGGGGGGGGGGGGGGGGGGGGGGGTTGAGAGGGAGTGTGCTATTAGTAATACGTGTGATTCGAAACCAGACTTTGATCTGTTAGATTCAACAAGGATAGTTGTGGCCTCTCTTCCGCAAGGATAGCATTAGGCTGCGATCATCGACTAGAATGACAAAGATGACACGATACGGTGGGGGATGATCACGGCGGAGACGGAGAAGAATGCCGGAGGCAGACAAAGGCGGCTGGTTGGAGGAGAAGTTGATTGGTCTTGAAAGAGAGAGAGAGAGAGAGGACAGATGAATGTGAAGGGATTAAGGCTAAGAACTGTGCTCGATCAAATAAAAAGAAAAGTCTCTATAATCGGACCAGGTCTCCAACCGGATCTACCGAATCTATCCATATCTGGCCAGATCAATCGGATTCGGATTATCGGGTTATCAGATTGAATATCATTAATCGGATCTTAATTCTGTCGGATCTGGATCCGTTGACAGGCCTACACGCCATCAATTGTTCAAATATCGACATAGCACTTAATTATAAGTTGTTTTGTGTGTAGAATGAGGAATGAAAGCCGCAAGATGTATAGAGAAGCATATTGGCCGTTAGGAGTTCGTAATGATAAAAAAGCCAATGGTCACTGATCCAACGGCTAAGAGCAAGTAATAAAAACTTTTTTATTGTCCATGATTTCAACGGTCACTAACTAATGATTAGGAAGATCTTGATTCCAACATTAACATTTTCAATTATAATTTTTATCTAAGTTGATCACTTTAGTTACTATAAACAAAAGGGCACGTATATTGCACGTGATCAGTTGTTCAATTATCAATAGAGAATAGAATGATAAGTTGTTTTATGTATAAAATGAAGAATAAAAGTCACATAACATTTAGAAAAATATATTGACCGTTAGAAGTTTGTAATGTTAAAAAAGTCAACGGTCACTAATCTAACGGCTAAGAGCAATTAATAAATAAATTATTATAAATTATTTCTAATTATCATTAACCAATGGCTGGGAAGATTTTGGATCCAACATTAAACTTTGACGGGCAATTTTTAGTCTAAATTAAAAAATTTATTATTATCAACAAAGATGCACGTGAGTTGCATGTAATTAATTGCTCACATGATCACATATTTGTTGTGTGCATTTATTTTTTTTTTTCCACAATATAACCCTTAAATATGAGTTAAGTGAATTTTCTACAAATAATCAAAATTCCGCAGGCCAAGTCACCATCTCAGAAAAAATATTAGAAAAAGAAAATCATTTGATGTTAATTAGAAATGATTAGTATAACTAGGAAAGGAATTTTCGTAAACTTAAAAGGGTAAATAACATCCTCTTCCCCTGAGATTTTGGTTAAATACATTCAACTCCTTGTAGCTCTGAAAGTTACACTGATCTCTTTATTAGAGTTTGTAGGCAAAGTTGTTCATTGAGTGATGCGTTCATGGTGTCTTTGAAAATGCAAGGTTTTTGTTTTTTATTTCTCAGCGGGGGAGGGCAATGGTAAGACAGATAAGACAAGCGAGAAATAGTTGCAGGAAGAGAGAATAGAGAAAGAGAAGGAGATAAGAGTTTGGAGGCTTTTGTTTAAGAGGAAATCAGGAAGATAGAGCTTATTTGAAAGAATGATAGGAAATTTTAAGTGAAAAATGCGATGTTATCGAAATTTTGTTAACTATCTTAACGGCAGCTTAACTGGATGGGAGAATTTATAGCTAAAAAACAAAAATAAGAAAAGTTTATGTAATTTTCAGGACCTCAACAAGTGCATTCTATTAGTCAAAAACCTTTGGTGGGGTGGATGTTATTTAATTGATCTAAAATTAAAATTGATTCAAAGTATGATTAGATGTTACTAGTTTGGACAGTGAGCATGCTACCATTTGATATCATTCAAAGAGAGAAGAAATACTTATCAACTCAAGCATGCACAGTACTACACTCACCTTAAGGGTAGATGGTGCAGATAAATCTTGATAGAGAGTGAGAATGTAACGGTAAGTTGTTTTATGCATAAACTGAGAAATGAAAACAACAAAATATATAGAGAAATATATTGAAGGTTGGGACTTGGGAGTTTATAATGGTCAAAAAGTCTATAGTCACTAATCCAACAGCTAAAAAATAGCTAGTAGAAATACTTAGAATAAAAGTTACAATTCAAAATTTTAATGTTTGATCCAAAATCTTTCAGAACACTTTATTAAGTACTAGTAAAGATGCACGAGCTGCACGGGATCAGCTCTTCAATTGGCAATAGAAAATGTCATGAAAATATTAAAACACGTCCAACTTCATAAACGGATCGTAAATGGGTTACATCATACGAGTTTAATTACAACTGGATTCAAATGGGTGTAAAATAAATTATAAAGAAACTGTTGCCTGCAAAAAAGTGTTTTCATTTTTTAAAGTTATTTCTAAATAAATCTCTCCTCCTTCCTCCTTTTGCCATTCACTGTCACCATTCATCGCTGTCCATTTTCACCATCGCCACCCACCACCCGCACCTCCACAGCCAACCACCCAATACCATCACCTCCAGCCGCCACCCACCTCCATCATCCACGCCCACCCACTACCGCCACCACACTCACTTGAAGTTTTCTGATAAAAAATTTAAAAAAGTACGAAACTTAAGCCAAATATAACAAATCTCCAGATTTTTAAGTACAACCAATTGGTGATTAAAAATGAATAAGTTCCACTCCCTAACTTACATGTGCTCTTGATATCATCCTCGTGCATGTCGATCACATTATTGTGTTCTTGGACCAAAACATTAAGAGTAAACAAGTCCTGGATATATACATATATATATTTATATATATACATTATCTACATACATGAATATGTCGACTGGAGGACACAGAGAGAGAGAGGGGAGAGAGATAAATGAAGGCAGAAAGAAAGGAAAGGGAGTGGTGGCGGGGGGCAGCTTGGCAAAAGATGCATTACTTTTAAAAGCAATTAAATACGAAATTTTTCTTTACCCCCTGCTTAGTAGTTGAAAAATATAGGGGAAGCAAAAAGAAAAAAAAATTAAGGAAATTCTTTGTTTTCCGTTGCTCAAAAAAAATGAAAAAAACTTATATCTATTATAAAACTTTAAAGAATATAAAGCATATAAAATAACGCAAAATAAGACAAAGTATAGAAAATAGTTTTTTCAAGAACTATCAAATATTTATCATATTAGTTCTTCTAAAATAATTAAAGATGATCTTTTGGACCACTCAAGACTTTATTGATAATATAAAACTAAAAAAATACAATATGAGCTTTGAAGACTTACCTCTACTTCACTTCCTTCTATTTTTTCACTGCTTCTTCATTTTTATTTTCTCTCTATTCTTGATTGTACCTAGAACTATCTCTAGTCTCTTGTATTTATACTAGTTTGGAGACGTCGAGATTCGAGGGCTTTCCCGAGGTGGTAGTTGCCTTTGATAGGAGGTCATCCATTACATAATACTCCCGCTTGAATGACCATAAAATAGTACAATATATATTTTTTGGATATGTTAAGATTGCCTCATTAAAATCTTACTAGAAAAATTCAATGAGAAAAAACCTTAGTGAAGAAAAAAGATTATAGTGCTTAACTTTTTCTGTTTAATAAAAACTTGTTTGTTTTATGAAATATTTCTGATACGACGCATATCAATGTCATGCACTAGTTTTTCAAATGTTGTAGTTGGTAATGTTTTAGTAAACAAGTCTGTCGAATTGTCACTTGAACGTATTTGCTGGACATTAATATCACCGCTTTTCTAGAGCTCATGAGTATGAAAGAACTTTAGAGAAATATACTTCATTCTGAGCCTCCCTTAATCTGTGCAATACAAGTTGCATTATTCTCATATAATATTGTCGAGGTGTCTTTGACTGTAAATAATTTGTAACTTTTTTTAATGTATTGAATCATGGATCTTAGTCAAATGCACTCTCAACTTATTTCATGAATTGAAATTCTCAGAATGATTTAAAGAAGTTGCAGTTAATGTCTGCTTCATAGATCGCTAGGATATAGCAATGTTACCATAAGTAAATACATACCGAATTTGAGACCGAGTTTTATACAAATCAAAAAGGTAGCCAGCGTTTGCATAACTAGTTAATTCAAGTTGTGACTCTCTTAAATAGAATAAGCCCATATTAGTTGTCAATCATAGGTAACGTAGTATATGCTTAATTCCTTTTCAATATCTTTGCGTTGATGCAGAACTATACTTTGTCAATAAATTGACAGCGAATGTTATATCAGATCTTATACAATTTGCAAGATACATAAGAGCACTGATTGCACTAAGATATAGTATTTCAATACCAAGAAGCTCTTCACTATCTTCTCAAGGACAGAAAGGATTCTTCTGTACATCTAGTGAACGGACAACCATTGAAAAACTTAATAAATGAGCTTTGTCCATGTCAAACTACTTCAAAACCTTTTCAGCATATGCTGATTAATGGACAATAATTCCATTTGATAAGTGCTCAATCTGTAATTCACAACAAAACTTTGTTTTTTTAAGATCTTTCATTTTAAACTCCTTCTTTAAATAATTAACAGCTTTAGTAATCTCTTCAGAAGTTTCGATCATATTCAAATCGTCAACATAAACTACAATGATAACAAATCCAGATTCTGATTCCTTAATGGAGACGCATGGGCAAATTGAATTGTTCACATATTCTTCTTTCAAGAAATATTCACTTAGACAATTATACTATATGCGACCAGATTGTTTTAACTCGTATAAAGATCTTTAAAACTTGATTTAACACAAATTTCGTGGTTTTGAAATATTTGCTTCAGGCATCTTAAATTCTTCAAAGATTCTCATATATAGATCAATATTCAATTTTTCATGTAAGTAGGTGGTCACTACATTCATTAAACGCATATCCAGTCCTTCTAAGACTGATAAACTAATCAAGAATATGAATGTAATTGCATCCATTACAGAAGCGTAAGTCTCATCATAGTCAATACTAAATCTCTGCGAGAAATCTTATGCTACGAGTCGGCCTTTATATCGTACTATTTTATTTTTTCTCATTTCGATTTTGTAATACTCGTAATTTCTAATTGACTACATTTCACCCTTATTAGGATTAGAAATACCAAACCTTGTGAAATTAATATCTAAACTGAAATTCATTTCGAGCTCGGTCTAGTTGTAAGTTCAGAACTCGACTTCATAAAAATTCGGTCTCCCGAAAAGTCTTCGATACATGTAATACTCGACAAAATTCGCACCAGATATTACCCTAATTTTGATCAAGGCCTTCTCTTCCGTTTCTCAACGAATTTTGAGGAATCAACTGTCAAAAATTATCTACCCTTCAAGCTTGATTCCCTTGTGTTCTTGAAACGCATTTTCCAGGAGGTTTAATTTTCCGAAAAGTCCCCGAAAGTTGCTGCACCCGAAAAATTCGTACCCAATTTCGCCAAAACTTCGGTATGAGCTTTCTCTTTCACCCGGTATTGGAAACATACGAAATTTGAGCCTAAACCAATTATTTTTTCGAGAGCTTCCTACTTACGATATCGGAATGAACATTCGATAAAAATTTAAAGTCCTAAACTCAGCCACTTTGAACTAGGGGCTCTCTCCCATTTTTCAGAATTTTCCCACATTCCACCACTTTGCATGGTCGGCTACCCATGCATGCGTTTAGTACACATGATGTATATGTCATGGCTATATATTAGCCATATTAATAGCCTATTATACTATTGGTGCATGATATATATATATATATATATCACTCTCACTTGTAGCGAAGAACACACATACCAACATTTCACCATAACCCATGCTATCTAGATGCATTATTTTCCTACAACTAACTTTTTTTCTGATTATACAGAGAGAGATAGAAAGTGAGAAAGGGAGACCATGCGGGCTTGCTCCCATATAACTAACCAAGATACCTCCTCTCCACCCACCTCTAACCTCTCACCATGTATATATACATATGAGGTTACTACACCCTTTCCCGGGTTATTAGAAGCTACAGAGAGTTATAAAAAGAGAGAGAGAGAGCAATAGAGAGAGAGAGAGAGAGAGAGAGTCGTAGATAGATAGAAAGAGAACGGGGAAGAAGAGATCAGGGAGAGAGAAAGAAGGAAGGCAGGCCAGGTAGGAACATTCTCCCCTACCCCCTACCACCCTAAATCCACCATAACTCCACCCTCATCCCCATCACAGCGGCTACAAAACCTATCAAGAAAAAATTTGATATACACAGCTGGTTGATCAGATCAAGTCGAGCAAGGGCCTAAGGCTTGTCACAGGGGCATAAGGCTCCTCCTGGACCTCCAAGGGATCCTAAAGAGGACTCATACCTCTGTGCATGCGTTGGAATGGCCTTGCAAATCGAGGTTCGCCGAAAAATATGAGAATGCACCTAAATCCGACCACCGTCCACCAATTCCGACGAGACCACTTGGGTCTTCTTCATCTCGATGTCAGGAATAACTTCTATGAAGAACACTTTGCCAAAAAATCACGGGAAGAGGGTCAAAAATCCAGTTGCAAGTTTGGAACCCTAGGGTTCCGACCATGAAGGGGGGTTTCCGAGCTAGAACGGCCACTTCCGGCCACCACCGGTCAATCTCTAACCATGGATGTGTAACCCACGTCCTTACCTATCTCTGGGTCGCACATGCATGGCCAGGAGGTACGGTGGGTGGCCGGAAAATGGACAGAAAGCCCCACCAGTCGCGGTGGAGGAAGAAGAAGACTGTGCCTTCCTCCCCCACTCGCGGTTGGTGGCGTGTGAAGGTGCATCCCTAATCCTTTTGGCCTGAAATTTTTATGGTGTATTGGTAACACCAAATCATACCTTCCCTATTTTTCTGTAATTTTTTGACACTTATATGATTTTCAGTTAATTAAAAATAGTGTTATAACAAAGAAAATCATATAAATTACAATAATAAAGGGAATAATCTAAAATTTTGCCGAGATGCCTCATATATTATGAGGAGCCCAGAAATGGGAGAGTATAGGTCACTAAACCCCCGACATAAATTCCAAATAATCCCCTTCAGTTTCGACACTGGGAGATTTCATTCCTAACGGGCAATGAGAGGGATTCCAAAGACCTACCCCACCAAATTTCCACTGTATTGTGATTAGTCCATTTAATTAACACTATAAATTTAATTATGAGACTGCTGTTAGCCTAAGAAGGCAACCCAAGAGAGGGGGGTGAATTGGGTTTTATAGAATTTATATCAAATAATGCATCTGAAAACAGTTTATGTATTTCGACAATAATTAATCTAAGTATAAATCAATCAAGCAAATAATGAAATACAATACAAGCAAGTATAGTAAGCAAATAAGCAAAACAGAGCAAGAAAAGAAGAGCACCAGATTTATAGAGGTTCGGCCAACCTTGCCTACGTCCTCTCTTCTTCGATCCTTTCGAAGGTATTCCACTATGTAAAATCCCTTACACAGCTGTTAGTTTTGCTACAAGTACCCAGCTCACTCTTACAAGAGCTCTTCCCCAAGCTCTCACAACCCAAGAGATTTTGTCCAAGCTTCTCTCAAACTTACAAGTAATTTTGTCCAAGTTTCACTCAAACTTACAAGTGTTTTTACCCAAGAACACTTAAACTCACATGTTTACAAACCCACCCAAGTGAAATGAATAAAGGTTTTACAAATAATAACTCTCCTAAAGAATAGATGAACAAGAATAGCTCAATAGATAACCTTAATCACTTAGCAAAATATATAGTAGTGAGGGCACAACAGATTTTCAGCTTCAAAATATTGATTTAGCAAGTATAATCACTCTTTCTTATGTTTAGAAGCTGTAGGGATATTGTATTTATAGCCATGGATTGTTTCTAGCCGTTGGTAGTGGATGGAAGACCATTTGATACGAAAATGACGGAGTATAACGTTCAAAAATAAAGCCGTTACTGTAAATGAGTCGACTCTTTTTAAGCAGGGGTCAACTCTTTTTATGTTTCAGCAGATTTTTCAAGGTTCTACCCAAATGAGTCGACTCTTTTTCTCCACGGGTCGACTCTTTTTGTCTAAGACTGTAAAATTAACTCTCTATTGGAATGAGTCGACTCTTTTAGAGTAAGGGGTCGACTCTTTTGATCTCCATCAGAATTTTCAACCTCTGTTCAAATGAGTCGACTCTTTGTCTTGAGGGGTCGACTCTTTTTAGAAAAATCCTTAACTTTTACAATATTTCTTCAATCTTCTTCAATATCTTCAAGCTCTTCAAAGATCATCCAAATAAGGTTTCTAAGGCTTGAAAAGACTTTTTCAAGGCATGTTGACTTCAAGAACACCTTCAACTCTTCAAGATAAAATCAATTCACTTTTGATTACATGTAGAGCTCTTCAATCACCATGACTTCATCTATTTATCCAATTCTTCTTCAAGATCTTCAAGAGAGCTTCCAAGACTTAAGCTCTTCATATTTCAACTGTTCTTTGAGAACTCTTCAACAGATATGACTTCTTCTTTTCAATCAAGGCTTTGATCATTTTCAATCTTCTTCCTTGACATCCATTATCTTGAAATATCTTCATTCTTTATAAGATCACCAATGATGAATATGTCATTCCTTCATGCTTATCAATCTTCAATCCAAGATTTTTATCATCTTGGAATTCCTTCATTCCCTTATAAGATTAGCTTTGCTAAATATGTTTTCTCATCATGCTTATCAACCTTTATTCTAATATTTGCATCACAAGTTCTCCATTGTGATAAGCTTCAAGTCATGATAGAAATCTAATAATTAATCTGCACACTTAAGTAGAATTATTGGATCATTAAACCAAGTTTTATTATCATCAAAATCAAGGCATTGAGTCAACAACTGCGACCCTTAAACACCGAGAGGATGGGCAGATATCGTAAATTTTCGATAACCGAACCAGAAGGCTAATTATCGGCTCTTTATCAAACAGATAATACAGGACTCAGAGACAACCCGATCTGGAAACATCATCAATGTAGGAACCTATGCATTCTTTAAGTTACATGCTTACTTTTCTTCCCTAAATAATGATATGCAAGTTACTGTATTGATTTTATGCCTTTCTACCAATTTGCTTATTAAGTATATGCTTGTCTATAAATGATTTCAAAACCTACAGTACATGTATGCTTGCATCACTAAGGAGGAATAACCGGAATGTGAAAAGACCCCGGGTTTATATCATGGATGAAACCTGACCAACTGGTACACGGGGCTGCCACGAGTCAGCTTTCATTGGGGCTCGATATTGGACTAGATGATCTTGAATGGGATTTGCAATTGATGAAGGAGGAGTATCATGGGCGAACCCATTGGCTGGAAATGGCCTGGGTTGGACATACCTGTACGATTCTGGTATCGGTAAAAAGAAACTATCAGGGACATATGCATGCGATATCATTCTTTTTACTGCATTGCATTTAATCTTGTACATTATGAAATTTTTGGAAATCCTGCTGGGCTTCATAACTCACTCCTATTTTGTGGAACATTTTCAGGAGTTGAGACATCAACAAATTTTTCGAGGAAATGAATACGGAAACAGGTTTTATTGCTATATTACCTCTTTGGGAGAACATAAGTTAATTAGTCTCTTCGGACTATTTGTAATAAGACTTTAAAATAATAGTTTCATTATCTTTCCCTCGTGTTGTAATAATAAAAGTTATGACTTTTGATTTGTGTTGAGATCTATATTCATGCAATGTCGTTATCTTTAAACTCCTAACCCTAAACTCCCTGTCTTGACCTAGAGAGGTGAAGTGGGTCGTGAGAGCCTTCTTACGACTACTCATTTATATTCAACTGGTTTTACATCTTCAGATGTGTGGATTACAAGTCTAAATACTTTACGTTGTGCTAATAAGTGTAATTTTACCTTAATAGTTTCTTTTTATTTTGGCCAATCAATTTTAAGTCGGCATTCGTCAATTATCTGTGGTTCAGTATCTTCATTATTTCTAGTAATACCAAGAGTTACTTTAAATGAAAATACGTTGTCGACAACCATCTTATGTTTATTCCATCTTTCTCTTGTATTCACATAACTCATTGAGATCTCATTATTTTTAGGTACCATTTCCTATATTAGGAATATCTCTTCAAGAGGTTTCTCTTTAGGGAATTCCTTTACAAGAGTTCCTTCCACTGAAAGTTTAGATATTATGATTTTTTCAAGAATACTGACTTGCTATATATTTGTGTCTTACTCTTTTTAGGAATTATGTCTTTTACACCGACAGGTCTCCCACACTTCATACATGCTTTAGATTCATTTACTGCTATATTAGCAGATTGTCCTACAAAGACATCAATATGTGTTGAGGTATTAGCAATTAGTATATATAATTTTGTCATATTCTTTGTATTAGTGAACGCATCAGGCAATTGATTTGCAATTTTCTATAAATGAATGATTTTGTAAATTTTTGATTCACATTGACTTATTCGAGGATCAATATGAGACATTATTGAAACATTCCAACTGATCTCTCGTTGTTTTTTTAATTGCGTCTTTTCTCCTCCTAATGGTAGGAAGACTAACTTATCAAAATGAGAATCCGCAAAACGTGCCTTGAAGACATCACATGTTAAGAGTTTCAAATATTTAATAATAGATAGAAAATCAGAACCAACATAAATTATAAGTCGACGCTAAAGATCCATTTTAGTACGCTATAGGGGTGAAATTGGAATATATACAGCACAACCAAAAACTCGTAAGTGAGAAATATTTGATTATTGATCGAAAACAAGTTGTAATGGAGAATATTGGTGGTAAGCAGTAAGTCAAACACGAACTAAGGATGCAATATACAATATGACATGTCCCCAAGCAGAGACAGCTAATTTTATTCTCATAAGTAAAGGCCGTGTAATCAGCTGAAGGCGTTTGATGAAAGATTCTGTTAAACCATTTTATGTGTGTATGTGCAACAAGATGCTCAACATCAATTCCTATAGATATGCAATAATCATCAAACGTTTGACATGTAAATTCACCAGCATTATCCAATCGTATTGACTTAATTGGGTACTTTAAAACGTGCGCTCGTTATCTAATGATTTGAGCAAGAAGTCAAGTAAATAGAACGTTACAAGTAAAAAGTAAACAAACATGTGACTATTGAGTGGATGCATTTATTAAAACAATAAAGTAACGAAATAGTCCACATGGTGAATGTATCGGCCCAAATATATCCCTCTAAATTATTTGTAAAAGATTGGGGATTCCACTACTACTTTTGAAAGGGATGTTCTTGACACGCCTCCAGATATGCTTCAACTGGAGTCACTCCGCAAGGGTACGGAGGTCGCGCTTGTAGTAAAACCGGAGGATCCGGTGTCGTTCTCTCCCAAGGGAATTCTGCAAATATAGCAACAAAGCTCAACTAGCACGAGTACTTATCTTAATGGATTGCAACTGAAAATTCTTAACATAAAAGAGACCGAAAATATGTTGGTTTTAAGATGATGATGGTTCTATGCTTCATGCAATAATTTAGTGACTATTAAAGACAACAAAAGCTAGTTTTATGTAATTAAGGAGAAAAGCTTAGACATGGTTGTTTTGATCCACCAATTCACAACAAGGGTTTCCAATGAGAGGTTTATAACTCAAATCAAGAATCACACCTTGGATTCTTGATTTGGAAAATGTCGACTATAAAAATGTGGGTTTTGTTTGATTGAGCATAAAGATGGAATCTATAATTGGTACCCTAGAATCAAACCTTAAACATGTGCAATACCTATACCAAATATTGATTTGTGCATAAATATTGTCAAAGGGTTATGAATCTAAGTTTTTCTAATGAATCTCATGCTAACTCAAATGAAACCATATAATTTTGAGGATATGACTTTGAAGTTCATACAACCCATTTTCAACCCTTTGAAGATCCTTGGTGGATCTTCACAATCACATCCAAGAGGTATTTAGCTACTAAAATCTATGTTAAATAACATAAAAGGAGTCAAATCTACCATTAAACTATAAAGAACTAGTGTTTGGTTGCCAAGAAAATGAGGGAAAGTGCCAAGAAAATGATAAAAAGTTACTAGAAAAAGTAGAAATCATTCACTTCATATATATATCAAGCATTCATTACAATGATCCAAAAGTAATAAATGACATTAAATACAAAACATTAAGAGTAAATCTAACTTAAAAACCTTACAAGATAACAAAAACCCCTTTTTGGAGCTCCTTTTCCGTCCAGAATCTGCAGAAAAATGACCTATATCCCTTTTTGTCTCGAACAAAAGCTTTTATACTCTGCAGAAAAACAGAGCCTGTACACACCGATCGATCAGTGTACGACCGATCGATCGGCCGATCGATCGCCCGATCGAACGGTCAAGGCGATCGAACGCCCGATCGATTGCAAAACCGACCCCTTTGAAGTTTGCTTCTGTGTAGTCTGTTGAGAGAATTCCGACGTCACCGATCGAACGCCCGATCGATCGGAAAAACGCCCTCTCTGAAGTTTGCTCCAGAAGGTCGAACAGAGCATCACCGATCGATCGGCCGATCGATCGGTCATACTCAAGATCGCCCATTTGCCTTAGTTTAAGCTCCAAATCCTGCAAAAAGTGTACAAAAAGAGTTTTAACGCGTTTTAGGAGTTAGAATACTAAATTAACACCAAATTTAACTAATCAACTAACAATTTAAGCCAAAAGATTACTATTTCTAAGAGTAATCAGTTCTCACAATTAATTTCCTTTGTGAACAAGCGGGACATGTATAATCACTTGACAAAAGAATCTTTTGATTCTTTAGCGGATGACTGTGAAAGTTCTCAATTATTCGACGTTTCATCGTTGATTCCAGATGATCAAGACGATCATGCCAAAAATATAAAATTCTTTAGTTTAAAACACTTTTGGTGCATCACTTCAGGTGATCCCATAATTTTTATAGTTGTACAATATAATCCAGAAAAGAAGGTAGCAAACTTTTTTAATATATGCTTCTGGCATGAAACAATAGAAGTAATTTAAAGATATTATTTATTACCTTTATTTGTTGTCTTCATATAATACCCATTACAATGTATATTTTTAAAATTGAACAAATTCTTTGTTACTCTATATTGAATACATAGCATCATCAATATAGAGTTTTGTTTCTTTTGATAATAATATATTGGCTCTTCCAAAACCTAACTCTTCTAGAGCCTCTAATCAATCTTGTAATGCCTATATTATCTTAACATTATTTTGAGCTAATGCTAAGTTTATGATGTATTTTTTTTTTTTAACAATTGTGTGTGTTCTGACACTGTCTGCTAAACATATGTATTCCCCATTCATCTTTAAAATAATTGAAGTATTGGTACGATCTATGCCTTCGTATGCAAAATATATATGAAGTTTCAATCTTAGTAACTAAATAATGCTAGAAATTGTAAATATAACATATGGAGTTATGCATTATCAATTTAATAATCAAATTTATATATTTTATTTCTACAATAGACATCTATTTAAATTTAACTGTACTACAAGTACATGACCAATGAAATATCTTCATAATTCTTGAGAAGTTTATTTAATAAATATTTTTTATTTTATTTTTTTGTTACATTATTTCACTTCTAGTGTTATCTTGTGATGTTTTCAATTTACACATCGAAACTTTCAGGGTAATGTAAATAGTAACATCAATAGTACATATGAATTAGTAATTAATTTATTTAACTATTTACCCTTACCCTTATCTTTTATTATATTTACACGATGTACTATTAAAATATAATATATTATTTTAAAATATTTTTTTGAATTAACACTCTTGATATTGCTATTATTAGAGCATGTTCGAAGCATAAAATGTAAATATATTTTTCTATCATATCTTCATTAGGAAGATTTTTTTCACATCATTTTTATTATGGGCTGATTTGAATAATAAAAATTATACTTATCAGTACTTGTAAATTATTGTAGCTCCAAGTGCACTAAGTTATAGCCTTGTAACTTCAGTTACATTCAATCATAATCTAAAATCCTAAGCACATTTACTAATAATTTTGTAATTTCAGGTACATTTAATCATAGTGGGCTTATGAAAAGGTTACGGTCTTATGGCACTCGTATTTTTTTTTTTACAAAAATTCAACGATGACACAATGGTAAATCAAAATAGGCAACGACTATAATAAGCATAGTTAAATAATAATGGTAACATAAATTAAAACAGTACCAGGCAACAAAGCGACCTTATAAAGTAACAATAATTAAATAAACGACGTGCAGGCTTTAATAAGCATTCTACAATAATGCTTAATTCTTTTATTTAATTATATTTTTAAAACAATACATATAATAAAATTTGACAATCATAAGTTAATGATCATGTAAAATCTTTTACCGAACATATTAATATTAGGTGAATATTATGATAAAAGACAACAAACTCATAAAAAGATAACCAACAGAAATGTGAAACGTATTACGTAACATACTTTTCATTTAATATTATTTATTATATAATTATTTTACAATTACTATTCATGAAATCATTATTTATAAATACTAGTTATCAATCATAAATAGTAAAAGTACTATTAAGACATACTATTAATTACTTTGCAATTTATCTGGTATATACATATATATAATATCATTGTTTCTGTTTGAATTATAACTTTCAATCCAAATATTAAAATATAGTTAAAGCACATGTCTATGGAAAACTATTGAAATAAGGATTCCAAAACTATAAATATCATAGGTCAAAAATTCAAGATCTAAGAAAAATAAACTAATAAAGTTTTGAAATAAACGATTATTTATCTCAATTATTTAATTACTGTTTATACTATTTATCAACTATTAATAGAAATATAAATTATTTCATGAATTGAGGAATGAACAGTAAAAAACAAACAGTAAAGAACTCAAAATAAAGATAAATTAACTGAAATATTAATTACAGATAAAATAAAATACATTCACATATGTAATGAAGTACCTATCTGATGTAAAAAAGAACACAGTTATATTTTTCACGAGCACTTAGAGTTTCGTGTTGATAACATATTATAAAACTTAAAAAAATATAAAGCAGATACAATAACTTAAGACAAAGTATAGATAATAATTCTTTAAGAATTGTCAAATATTTATCATATTAATTCTTCTAAAATAATTAGGATAGATCTTCTAGATCATTCAAGACTTTATTGATAATATAGAATCAAAAAGAATACAGTATGAGCTTTAAGTACTTACTTTTACTCTACTTTCTTTAATTTTCTTCTTATTTTTTATTGTACCTAAAACTATCTCTGATCCTTTATATTTATACTGATTTGAGGACGTAGAGATTCAAAGGCCTTTCACAAAATAGTAGTCATATTTGTGATAAAAAGATAGTCGCGTTTGATGGGAGGTCATTTATTATGTAATAGTTACATAATAATATCAAGATTTATAATTTTTTCTCGTTTCTTACAAATTCTCTTTCTGGCTAGTAAACGAAGGGCAAACTTGTAACTAATTCTTTAATACGGTTAAAAAATGAAGTAAAATATGACTTGATGGATTAGAATTTCTGACCTATCTGCACTGCCATCAACTGTGGCCGCCGTCACGCCAACCCCAACATCCACCACTCCCACAAGCAATTACCCCTACCATATCATCACCATCGCTTACTGTGTCTAAAATATAAATAAATTAATTTAAGTTTACGAGTTTAAATTGAGTTATTGGTGATCTTTTCATAGTAAAATATTACTATAGATTTAGATTCAATTCATTTAAACTTAAACATATTTAAACACATAAGCCCATTCAAAATCGTCTAAATCTGCTCATCTGTCGCCCTCAAATATTATGTACATAAAATGATTAATAAAAGCCACTAATATGTAGAAAAATTATACTGACCTTGGTAAAAAAAAAAAAAGCCTTTTTGACTGTCACTACTACAATGAATAAAAGCAACTAATAAAAAAATGCTGAATTAACAAGGCCTTGTTATAAATGATTTTTATCTGTCACTAACCAACAATTAAAAAGATTTCAATCATTAAAATTTTGATTTGTGATTTTTATCTTCTAGAATAAGCAACGGCAGAGACAAGGGGTGGGCACAGGCTAGGCACCCTAGAGTTTCGAAAATTCCCTTTACTTCTATAAATTTTTAAATGTTTATAGGATAAATTATAATAAATTGGCCCCCAATACATAAGTTTTTTTTTTCATTTATCGTGGCCTACTTAATTTTGATTGGTTATAAAAAATTCACTTACTCCGATTAAAAGATCGTGCGGCGTACGTGCACCTTTGCTAATAGCCATTAGTAAATAAAGGGTTCAACTTGTATACTCAGTGCCGGAATAATTTCATTTCTATCCACCGTTTTCTTTTCAGTTATGAGACTTCCTGAAATTTAGTTTGAACTAAGTTTAGGGTCCATTTGGATTTTTTACTTTTATAAGCTACTATAAGGTGGGCACACATGATGCGTGTGTAATGTTAGATTATTATCAAAAATAGTAATTGTCGTCGAAAATGATAATCATCATGGTCAATTAAATCACCGACAATGATCTTGTCAATATCTGCAAGTGAATAAGGCAGGTAAAGGTTTAAATTTAATAACTGTAATAATTATCCTAATAATTACCGTTAACCTAGCTTCGAAGATATCAATTGGGTTCTTCCTTTATATATTAGAATAGAAAATAAGAAAAACAAAAAACAAAAAAAGGCTTCAGAAAATTAGTTTTTTGGCGTAAAAGTGAAAAAAAAAAACCTGGAAAATTTTGGCTACAAGCCCTTTCAAACGGGCCTAAGCATAGCATGGCTTTTGTTGTGGGAACCTTTGAATGGACCATTATGTTTTACAACTGGGTCTTGGGCTTGGCCTTGGTCTTGGTCTTGGGCTTGATCTCGGGCTCCCAAGAATATTTTTGGGCCATCTTCTAATTCTAATGAAACGAACTCTAGTTAACTATAAGTAGACGGTGGTCGACGCTCGACACCCCAAGGCAAAGCCCGACACAGTCGCGACTCTGCTGCGAAAATGGTGGTCTTATCCTGCGCTTGCTCTGCTTATCCTACGCACACTCTCAGTCTCAGAGCTCGTAGAGGCGTGGTTCCAGTGCGGTCGACCTCTCCAGCCTCCGTTTCTCCAACTCATCATCATCACCATGATCATCCCTTTGTCCCAGAGGTATACCGTACACTGTGACATATAGTATAATATAATATGATTATCGCGATTCAATTAGTTATGCCAAAACCCAAGAACTTTAGTTATCATTGGCTACTTTTGCTACTCTCCTCCCAAAACTCTTAAGACATTAACTGTAGTCCTCTGTTTGGTTGTCGAGAAAATGAACGAATTGAAGAGGCAGTAAAATCTTGGATAGGATTCATAATTTCTTTAATTTTCTCCTAGTACCCTCTGGTTTCCGGTTAGTCAAACAGAGGATTTACTCTAAAGTTCTGCCGCCCATCCCCGAATTTGTTTCTTGATGGAAGTCTAAACGCACCTTGTAATTTTCTGCAGGAATGGTTGAAAATGTCCATATTTTGAAGTTTTTATAAGTGAAAACTAGTTTTATTTTTTCTTGTAAAAGGATAGAGGTTTGTGTTTCTGTGGTGTTAGTGCTCAATATTTTGTTTACTGGTCCTTGATGCAGGTTGAAAAGGCAGTGGACTCCTTGTATTCGGAGTTCCGGGCTGTGGATAATCTGGTTGCACGTAACACTGCCCGTGTTCTTAGAGCTTTCCGGAATGCCCGGGTTGGATCCCATGTAAGGAGAATTAATTTGTATACAATGTGCTGGAGGATATTTGGGGTCTACTCTTTCTATTTGGAAACTTGGGTAATGGATATAAACAACTTGTTGATTGTAGGCTGATTACTTCTAATAAGGCTTGCAATATAATTCCAGAAGGTGGACGAATACATGCATTGTCTGGAGATTTTGCTAGATTTACTTTACTGTGTGTATTAGTCAATGCATTACATACATTTGCATATGCACAAATATGGCACAGATCCATTTAACATAAACTTTAACATCCTTGAAGGGTTGTCCAATCACTTTTCGACCTCACTCAATCCAGCATTGCATAGATCGGTGGATAAGAATATTTGTCCATTTGTAAATGGAAATTACATTAATAGGAATATAAGCGGAAACGTCTCCCGACTGGGTCTCCACTTGAGCCTAACCGTGCCAAGGCATTGGTGAAAACTTGATTGTTGAATGAGCCTGCTTAACAGTTTGTTTTACCTTGGCTTGTTGATTAAACTTGGACTAGTTTGCTTATGGTTAAACTTGAAACATTCACAAAGGGGCTTGCTTGTTTGACATCATTAATCGTTTAACCATCATAGTCATCATCTTGTAAGTGTATATACTTGTTCAAAGAAATGACAGGTTATACACTGATCTTGGTTTCAATGTGCTCAAGAATCATTGATGTTCGGGAGTGCTGACAAATTTGTATGTGAAATATTTAGAAATAGCTTTCTTTGTCTCCAATTATCTAAATACTAATAATCACAATCATATGTGCATCAGCACTTTGGTGGTTCCACGGGCTATGGACACGAAGAAGCTGGAGGACGTGAAGCCCTAGACCAAGCTTTTGCAGAAATTTTCGGTGCGGAAGCTGCGATAGTTCGTTCACAGGTTTCCCTCCTATTAATATATGTTTCTGTGCTTCTGTGGGGCATGTATAAACCTTTCTTAATAGGATTTGCTGCTACTGCCATCAGTTTTTCTCAGGTACCCATGCTATCACTTGTGCATTGTTTGCTTTTCTCAGGCCAGGGCATGAGGTGAGCTATCTCAGTATTGTTACTTATCATTCTCAATTGAGAATTCATATTTTTGTACCAGAACATGGTTTATCGTGATTTGATTATCAGCTTTTGGCAGTTGCTGGAGCTCCATATGATACTTTAGAGGAAGTTATTGGAATTAGGGACACTCATGGATTGGGTTCCTTGAAAGATTTTGGAGTGGAGTACCGCGAAGTGCCAGTAAGTTACTTCTCCTGGTGCTAACTACTTTTTATTGAGTTTATAAATTTCAGTTCCAAACTTTTCTCATGCAGTTTATTATTCAGCTTGCAGAGGATGGTGGGCTTGACTGGAATGCGCTTAAGGGTGCATTGACAACTCAAACAAAGTGTGCACTCATACAGAGGTCATGCGGTTATTCATGGCGTCGTAGTTTAAGTGTAAATGAGATAGGGAGGGCAATAAAGATGATCAAGGTATGCCTTATAAATATGCTGTAAGTATGATATAAACTGTGTTCTTGTCTGGGTTGAGTCAGAGTGGCCCCATTGCAACACGGAGGTGCATGAGGGTTTGTAGATGAGTAGATGTGTCATCCTCATCCTTTCATGGTATTTCCCAGTCTGAAGAACTTTCTGCTGGATGTTTCTCTCGATCTTGGTCATATCACTTTGGTGTCAACAAATTTCTTTGAATAGTAGTTTCAAAAGTCGTATTCAATCCATATTTGCTAGTTTTTTGTCATTTGTTTTTTCCTTAGTATAAATGCCTTGGAACTTCCACTTGTTAATGTTGCCAAACATGTTTCTTTGCAGATGCAGAATCCAAAGTGCTTGGTCATGGTCGATAACTGCTATGGTGAATTTGTGGAAAACATTGAACCTCCAATGGTGGTACGTAACATGTTTCTTGTTTCTTCTGTTTGAAAGAAAGTTAACGTTATGCTGTTAATCGTGTGCAGGGTGCAGATCTAATTGCAGGCAGCTTAATTAAGAATCCTGGGGGAACCATTGCACCCTGTGGTGGATATGTTGCAGGGAGGGAAAAATGGGTTAAAGCAGCAGCTGCTCGTCTATCTGCACCAGGGCTTGGGATTGATTGTGGCTCGACCCCGGGTGACATAATGCGTGCATATTTTCAGGGGTTGTTCCTTTCACCTCAAATGGTTGGGGAAGCAATCAAGGTACCTAATTTTGCATCTTGTATGTTTATGGTGTTTTTTGTTACTCTGCCATGCTATGTTGATTTTTGCATTATCTGTTACAAGGGAAGCTTTCTGATTGCTGAAGTCATGGCTGCTAAAGGGTATAAGGTGCAGCCACTTTCTCGGGTACCCCGGCATGATACTGTACAGGTTTGTTTTATTCAACATTATCTTCAAAAGGTATCCATAATTTGCTGAGAGTAATGATTTTCATATTTCACCTGACGGATGATCCCAAAATTTGATATCCATGAACCCATCGTCGAATTACTATTCATACTATTTTGTCTTATGTTTATACCTCAATATAATGGTATTGCTGTTCCATTTATTAGGACTGAATCTTGGTTCTTACCTTGTAACAGACCGTCTCTCTTTTGATAAATGTGAAACGATCATGTTACTGAGTCTTTAGCTTTCGATATTTCATCAAAGGATTTAGTTGGAAAGAATTTTTGCAAAAGAAACTCAATTGCCACATGCTGCTTTTCAGGCAGTACAGCTTGGAAGCCGTGAGCGCCTCCTTGCTTTCTGTGAGGCTGTACAGAGAAGCTCCCCAGTTGGTTCTTTCACCAAGCCCATCGCTGGTTCAACTCCCGGCTATGCATCCGAGGTTTTGCTTTATTATCGTTTTTGTTAATTCTAAGGGGATGAACTTTCTACTTTTTTTTTTTTGCAACAATATAGATACTAGCAACTTAGGTCGTTCTTCCTCCAACTCTGCCTCCTCTTTTTTCCTTCTTTCATTCTTTCTGAAAACCAAGCAAATTTTTAGGGAAATGAAGAACAAATTTCCAACCGTAGGGATTTTGGTTTTGTTCTGGCAGGGGCCAGTGCTTCATACAATCCTCACTTGCAAGATGGCATTCTATGGATACCTCATGAAGCCGAGGCAACTGAAGATCAATTTTTCCCAGCTCCATGAACCCCTTGCTCATCATGCATTAGTCATGCTAGTGGCATCTATATAGGAAGTGTTCACGTGATGGCAATTGCTGTCTCTCTCCTTTATCATTATTATCTTTTGCTTTTTTTTCTGCTTTCATTCTTTTGACAACCAGGTGAAATATTGAGGAAATATTGCAAAAAATTCACAACTATATGGAAGTTGATTTGCTTCCCACTGGCAGGGGGCAGAGCTACATATAATTTGAACAACTGCCCTCCACCCCCCCCCCACACACCCACCCCCCCCCCCCCCCCCCCCCCCCCCCCCCCCCCCCCCCCCCCCCCCCCCCCCCCCCCCTCCAAAAAAAAAAAAAAAAAAAACAAAAAACAA
This sequence comes from Euryodendron excelsum, assembly GCA_033060915.1. Taxonomy (NCBI): domain Eukaryota; kingdom Viridiplantae; phylum Streptophyta; class Magnoliopsida; order Ericales; family Pentaphylacaceae; genus Euryodendron; species Euryodendron excelsum. The sequence goes on along the minus strand of CM065381.1, from coordinate 18,872,397 downwards.
AAAAAAAAAATCAAAAACAAAAGAAAGCCCACCAATAGATAATATAAAAATGAATTCTGGGTTCTTCCTTGCTGACGGAGACCCCCAGGCTGAAGATTGTAAATTAGGTTGATATGATGATATGCAAATTGGAATTTGTTGATTTTGGCATCACATCAATTTCAACATTGAATAATGTGGTTGAACATTAAAAGTGGAGTCATGGTTGGGATTCTGATGGTAAGTTGCAGTCACATGTTTTTCTGAGGACAATCCTAATGTTGTTTGATTAATTATTTGTGGTTCAGGTGATCTTTGCTGATGGAACCTTCATTGATGGCAGTACAAGTGAGCTCTCATGTGATGGACCACTAAGGGAGCCTTTTGCTGTGTATTGCCAGGTGTGCTATGATTTCATGTTATCTTCTGCATCTTATTGGTAGAATTTAAACGCCTGCTAATTTATAGGATAAAAGGAATCAAAAAGTAGAGGTCAGACTTTTTAAATATCTTCAAATCTTGAGCTGCCAATGACATATTACTGGATAATAATCCGTTTAATAAAATTATTGGTATGTACCAGATGAAAAAATATATTGGCTAATGAATGCATATTCACTTGAATAAATGCAGGGTGGCACCCATTGGACCCAGTGGGGGCTAGTTCTTGGAGATGTTCTGAAATCTATATAATCGAAGACTAATCATGGAAATGAAGCAATGTGCTAAATTGGTATGCTTCCAACAACACTATTATTGTTTGACTCATCTCACCAGACTTCCAGTTGAGCCATTCAATTGTGGGAAGAATGAAAAAAACCCTCAGATGAGATTGCTTATGCATGTCAAGAAGGTGGCATCAAACTCAACTCAATTTTGAGTATAAGGTAAGAGAAATTTCTTTTCTAAGAGCACTGTCTTACGGTCAGTCTCTATACAATGAATGAGCTCACAACACTAGCCATGGAGCCATCTGAACTACTTTGGGGTTCTGGAGTTTCAACTGGTCTGTTTTTCGGGCCATAGAAACGAACAACTGGTTTACTTTTGAATACATGTGAATCTGCACATGTTTGTGGCTCAGCTGCTTAGAAACAAGGCTGCTCTCTGAAGTTGCAAGGAGAAATGAAGGTTGTTGGAACTAAGAGGCAGGAGATGGTTTCTTACAGTCTAGCAGTCTGTCTTTGTTTTTGTTTTGGTGTCATGTTTTTTAACCCCAAATGGGTTTTGTCAATGCAAGTGGAACCCCCCTTAATGCTTAATTTTGTGAAAACATTGATTGATTCCAATTTGCACTGAGTTGAGATAGAAGGAAATACATGTAATGAATGACAAAGGGGAAATCCTCATTCTTGTCCTCAAGATGGGTTTTGCGATCTTCTTGCCCTTACACATCGCAATCTGTTTACTCATCCTTTTTGCTTACCTATCTAATTGTCCTTTATTAAGAGTAGCACTCCTCCATTGTTATGGTGAATTACAATAAAAGCCCTTAGGTGAGGGGAAAATGTAAAAAATGTGAAAAGAAAAGAAATGAAAAGGAAAAATAAACTCTAAAATCAAGCGACTCTCAGTGTGAGGATTACAAGAAAAAATTTTTTTAACCAGACTGACTTGTTTAGCATCTTCTCATTTTGATTTTTGTGTTTAAAAATAAAAATAATAGAGAATTCGCAAACATAATCGTGCATACGTTTTCCTTTTGAAAATATATATATATATTTTTTTTATTGACTGAAAATCATTTTACAGTAGTTCCTAAAAATGGGATATCTTTATTTTTTCCAAAAATAAAATATGAATATAATTTTGCCAAACATATTTTTATATTAATTTCACTTATTTTATTTTTCAAGAATAAAAAACAATTTTTAAAAACAAACTCAAACTGGAGTTGGTTTAAAAGAGACTAAAAAAACTGTGACAAATTAAGTAAAATGACACACAAAGATAGTCTTTTATTTTGACACAAAAGGAGCAAAATTATTTTTTTAATAGTTGATTTTGCATAGATGAACTGATGAAAATGATCTTGCGACACAATCAGAGTTAATTCTAATGGTTTTTGTTCATTTTTCAGTACTATATTTTTACTTTTAAATAAGAATTGGTAAATAAGTTTCAAATAACCTAATTTTAGGAAATAAATTTTAAAACTACTCTCATTAGAGCAAAAACTCTCGCACTAATACGCATGACAATCAATTATTGGCCTAACCTAAAATTAAAAGATTAGATCATTTGAGTTCCCATTAAATATACGTGTAACAATTTCTATCCACCAAGAACTACAAGATCACCACTGTTTTTTTTTTTTTTTTTTTTGTTCAATATTAGAATCAAGTACTCTTTTTTAATATTATTCTTTATCTTTGCTATATAGCTATAAATTGTCGTAATATTAATAATAATCGAAATTTTGATTTTCGACATCTTAACACAACTTTAGGCTTAAAGTTGTGTTTTGAAGACATAACTTCTGATATTTAAAGCATCACATAACAAACTTTTACAAAACTTTCAATATTTGAATTTGGAAAATAAATTTCAAACAACTGGCGTTAATGAAATAAGTTTTAAAACAACTTTATTTTTGTAACGAACTCATTAGTGCGATATTAAAATTTTATTTTGATTTCGGACAGAAAACGATTTCTGAACTATTCATAGTTCATATATCTCGTTCCATACGTCTCAAGGCTCTCCATTATTTATTAAATTCAATTTCTGACACTCTCGTATTAATCGCTTTCTCATTATGTGTTCTTCTTTGCAATTCCTATAAGCCTACTCAATCACAGCTTCCACTTTTTTAACTCTATAAGTGCTCTCTCTATCGCTTCGGATTCGGAATGCTGTAAAATGGATTGTTTGACGGGTGTTTAGCGAGCTCTGTATTTTTTTTTTTTTTTTGCTTTTTCGATTTGCTTCAGCAGCTTTGAATCGATTCTTGATTAACTTATCCGTTGTTCTTTCCTTTGGCTATGGTGTAATTAAATCAAAGTTTATTTCTTTAGTTGTACAAACTGGAACCAGTATTATTTGCAGGTATAGATGATGACCGTTGAGAATTATTTTTTGTGACACAAATGAATTAATTTGTGCTACCGTACAATTACTGTCAAGAAATCATTTATGGGTTTTCTGTGGTGAGACATGGGAGGGAATACCGACTGAACTAGAATCATTTTTCTTCCCTGATATACAACATGGGATAAATCAAAGCCATGCTATTATATAGTATGATTATATCGCTCAGGCGAATTCCGTTCTTTGACATTTAAATAACATTGTAATATTTGTGCTCTAATTCATACGGTTTAAAGATTAAGGAGATTCGCCTTTGAGAAATTACTGTTTCTTTAGTTCCTTGCAATTTTTAATGTTATGGAAAGTAAAAAGAGAGCAGGCTGTTTCGAGTAGCAATGATATAATGAGGAAGGGACCTGAGAATTGCAATTGCAGTTTTGCAGAAGTGAGCTACTCAGCACAATTACGTCTGTTGGTCTGGTGCAACTGAATACTTAACATAGTAAAAAAGATCCACCATCACGCCTAAATGCTTGGCACATTAAGGAAGGCCCACCAAATGGGCCTCCCTCGCTTGGCAATTTTCTTTGTAGAATTGTTTGTTAGAAAACCAAAAGTGTACCTTTATGAGTGCTAGTGTGCAATTATTGGGCTTTGTGCAGATCCAAATCCTATGAATTTTGGTATAAGGTCCCACATTTGGTCTATGTGGTAGGATTGTGCATCAGTCGATTAGTTCGAGCTCGTATTAAATTTAAAATTGACCTGATATTGATTAGTTTTAAAATTTTAGAATCAGAACTAGACTAATTCTTTCATCAAACTAAACCGAACCAATTCGACTCAGGTTAATTCGGTTTGATTCCATGTCTCGGGTTGAGTTAGGTCTAGCTCTGGTTAGTTCCGGTCGAATCTAATTTTATGATGTGAAAAGTAATTTTTTTATTTAAAAATAAAAAAAATAAGAATAATGTTACATCCACAATTTTTTTCAAATAATTAAATAATAATATATAAACTTATATTAGCAATAATGAAGTACAAATAACAATAGTTTAAAAACGTGTGCAATTTTTACAAATTTGTTACATATATAGATTAGGTCTCAATTCTGGTATCAGGTTTGGTTGGATGAATTCAGGTCTCGGATCGGTTCGGATTCAGAAAATGACAATTGAGGAACCAAACTGAATTTATCATTTTGATATTTTTTTAAACTAAGAATAGAACCAACTTACAACAAATCAATCTATAGAGACCGAGTTATTTTAGTTAAGGGGTTTTTTGGTTCCTTTATACAGCCCAATACGTGGGTGTCTAAATTCTTTTGGCGCACCAAAGTGTCACTCTGAAATTCTCATTAACTGAGAATAATGAGGGGTTGGTTCTGGTTGTCGTTGGGGTTGTTTCTAATGGGCCAAAATCAGATTTAAGAGTTCAGCATACAAGTGTCCTTTTGGAGTATTAATGCTCGTAGGTGCAAATCATATGACGTGATCGTTGACTTGATAAGATCGATTGGAAAAATTAGAGTACTCCAGAGCTTTTTGCCCTCAATGATGGCAAATTTGGCTGAGTCTTCACCATCAAGGTGCTATAATTTTTGTTGCTATATTTGAGATGTTAACTAAAAGATGCTGCGACTACCGAGAAAGTAGCTGATGAGGTTAGGTTTGACTGAAAGAAGATGCATGTGCCTCATGATTTAGAGTGGTGAACAGGATCAAGATCAAATTTTCCGGAGATAGGGAAGAAGGCACCTTTGGGCAGGCGTGCAAAGATGAAAGTAATGGAGAATGGAAAACTTTGGATAAGATGCAGAAAAGGTTTTAGAAAAATAATGGAAATGCTCTTGTTCTGATGTAGGTGCGACTTATGCAATGGTAAAACTTAAGTGGATCACCCCGGAGGGTTGCAAGTTGAAACCACAAATTTTTTATGTTCTTGGACTCATGGCCCCAATATATGCTATTGACTCTTTTGTTGGTCTGTCAGATTTTCGTGGGAGCAAAGCATTTTTTATGTTGTTGGACTCAGTCAAGGAATGTTATGAAGCTCTGGTTAGTATTGTTACATGTTATAACCTCAACGAATGGTTTTAATCAGGAAAATTTTTTGTCGGAAGAAAGTTTCCTAGTTGAAGAAGTCCATGAGCAACCTTCTCATGTCATTATTACTAAAAAAAAATTAATTTCAATGCATGCAGGTGATAGCTAAATTCTTGGCTTTAATCAACAGTTACTTGAACATATCCGCAAGCAAAAACATAGTGTCTGATGAAATTAAAGGAAGAGAAATTCACCACTCATTCCCAATGAGTCTCTTCCAGGTAAAATTGTTTTAGTTTTGTCTTCTGTGCTATTGTCATGTGTCACTCATGTCTGTTTGTAAACCCGTTTCTGCTAATTTTACCTCTGATTGAGTTTTGTTTTTCTTTCTTAAAAAGGCAAATATTATCCACTCCCTTTTGGATTCCATTTATTTACCGGATAAGTAATATACTAATACTACGAATTTTTCTTAGTGATAGTCGGTCCTGTTACTGGTCTGGTTTTGAAGTGTAAGTGGTTACTGGTGGCAGAGACCTTCTCTTGCTGATGCTGTTAAAAGCTCGTCTACTATGGTTAGGGAGCCTATAAAGATCTGAGTAAAAAAAAATTAAAAAGAAACTCAGAACTGAGTAGCGCAACAATTAACTGGTTTTGTTGTTCAGCTCGATGGGTATATTAATTATGTCTCTATTCTCTAGCATGACAACTTGGATCACCAACTCGGAACTAAGTATGGCATCAATTAACTGGTTTTTCCTTTCAGCTTGATGGGAATCTTAATAATGTGTCTACTCTCTAGCATGACAAGTTGGTTCACCCAACCAATATAAATGCCAACTACTGAGATTTTACAGTATCAGAGTGTGAGAATTTCTGTCGATTTCGGCCATTTTTATAACTTCATTGCAGAAGTTTTTATGTGACACATTCTTTGTATCCACTGCAGCCTCACACTGTCCGTTTGAACCACCATACATTAAAGCTTCTGAAGTACTGGACATGGCAGTTTGTTGTGATTTGCCCGCTGTGTTCCATATTGATGATAGCTCTTCAACTTCTTGGAATATATCCTAGTTGGGTCAGCTGGACATTCACCATTATTTTAAACATTTCGGTTTCACTTACATTGTACTCCCTTGTGGTTTTTTACCATGTGTTCGTCAAAGAATTGGAACCACACAAACCTTTTGCAAAGTTCTTGTGCATCAAAGGGATCGTCTTCTTTTGTTTTTGGCAGGTAAGCTTCTCTCTCCCTTCCTTCAAAAGTTGAAGATAAGAAGCTTCAGAATTGAATAATCCTCGTCATATAAGGAGCCAAGGCCATAATTTCATGGTTTTGAACTTCTGTTTTCTGTGTGGTTTTTGCTTCTTAGAACTCTACATTACAACTAACATAATAACATGCGTAGGCATTTTTCTGAACTGGAACTATCAATAATGCTTTTTTCCCCCTTGATTTTCTGTGTTATGACATGAATGACAGTGATATTGGATTCCTATTCCATCCCCTCTCATAATCATGTGTCGTGTGCAAAATAGAATACCAATTAGAATTCTAAGAATGCAGGAAATTAATTCTGTAGATCTTTGGCAAACTATGACACTCCATTTTATTTTTTGTGGTAGGGGGTGGGGTTTCATTTATATGCTGGGTTGGGCATGTTATATCAGTTTCAGACCCAGTGTTGGTGGCTATAATACATTGTTGCTTCCTAAGGTAGCCAATATTTAGACATGCAAAGCTGCTTTCCAGTGTTTTAACTTATCAAAACTGACATTTTCATGTTAAATCTCGAAAGTCTCTTGGTAATTTTTCCTCAATGGTTCCCCCTTCCCTTGTAACCCAGAAAAATAAGGAAGGGAGAAAAGGAAAAGAAAAGAAAAAAAGTCCATGTACAGCACCGAAGATGAATGATTGGGGAACACAGCTGCTCCTTTGTATCATGCTACAGGTATTCCTCATGTTGATAAACGTCTTCTTTGCTTATTTTGCAGGGAATTTTACTTGAAATTCTCGTAGCATTGGGCATCATCAAATCTCATCATTTCTGGCTCGAAGTAGAGCAGATTCAAGAAGCTCTTCAAAATGCTTTGGTGTGTGCAGAGATGGTTTTCTTCTCCGCCTTTCAGCAGTACGCATACAGTGTAGCACCTTACAGAGACGACATCACTACATCAAACGTTAAAGACAAGAAAAAGGACTAATTTATAAAACCCACAACAATGCGTATGAAAATTTGTAAAGGTGGGTTTCATTTTTGGTCATTGTTGCCATTCCACGCTTTCAAATTAGCGATGTCATTACCATTTTATTGAGCATATTAATGTATTTACAATAATATATGGTCTCTGTGATGATGCCATAACCATTTTGTGGGAGTATAGGCATGTATAACATTATATGGTCTCTTTATGGGCCAGTATCTGGATTATTGAGAAGCAACAACGAGTGCAAGTTTGGAATTGAAATATGTGGATTAAGTTGTCATTTACCGTTGTTTAGAGCTGTTTGAAACTTGGAAAAGGAAAGGGAAGGAAAAAGAGAAAAATAAGGAAAAATATTTTGCCTTTCCTATTTATTTTTGTAAAGAAAAGTGGAAAGAAAGAAGACAAAGTGAGAATTTTTTCCCATTACTTTTCCATCCCTTTCCCTCATTTTTCCTTCTCTTCCCTCCTAAGTAGAATCCAACAAAAAAAAATTTCTCTTCCCTTTCCTTTCCTTTCCTTCCCCAAGTTTCAAACAGGCTGTTATTGTGTTCCTTCCACCTCCCACTGATGACTTAATTTGTTGCTTGATGGTTTTGAATTTCTACTAGGTATTAGTCATCTGGCTTACCACTCCGCTGAGAACTCATGTCACAGGTGAATGTGCAAATACTAGAGAGTATAAGCTGCAAGAAATGTGGGAACTGTGTCTTTATATATATGAACTAAATAATTTAAGATAGGATAAGTGATTCAGAGATTCGGAATTAGATGCTAATGTCTTTTAAGGTAATGTGATATTTGCAAAATGCTCTAATTTTTTTAGTCAAATGGGGATTATTTATTGAAATAATATCAAGAGTTGATTCAGAATGGATTTGCCTTTGTTCACAACGGTCGTTAGATCATATGGTTAGCATCTCAAGCGTAACTACGAACCACCTTCTGCAAGTAGGACCATGGGTCTAACTTGGTCCACGCCCAAGATTGAGAAGCCACGCGGTCCTCAAACCACGTATATAGATGAAAAATCTAGAGAGAGAGAGAGAGAGAGAGAGAGAGTGGGGTTGCTGTCTGGGCTTTATAGTGTCCAAGAAACATATATAGAGCAAAGAAAAATCCATTGTGTTTATCTCCTTTTTTTGGTTAAAAGCCATGAATTATCCGGAGACAAACCCACAATCGCTGTTTTAACTCTGTACTTCCGATCTTTTCCATGACAACACTAATACAAATTTCCATCAATCTCTCAGCCTTAAGCTCCATACATAATGGTCGAAACAAGAAACAGAGATGTTGTGGGTTGAGATTGTCAGAACCCATTAGCTGTCACTCTGTTTCGAGAAAGAGATGTCGTGGGTTGAGATTATCAGAACCCATTAATTGTCACTCGGTTTCGAGGACAAAGATTGGTTCTTTGCATCAAAAACCGTTCAAATTGGGGATTTCTAGAGAGGGATGGTCATTCTTAGAAGTGGGCAGGGATAAAGATGGGATTTTAGTGAGGGAGGTGGGGTGGAAGAAGAAGAAGAGGGTGGTTGTGGTCAAATTAAATCAAGGGTTTGGGTTCAACGGCGGCGGTGGTGGTGGGGGTGGTGGGAGAGATAACAGCAACACTGCTAGGATTTTGGGTAATCTTGCTTTGGCTATTGGCTTGACTTATCTTTCCATGACCGGGCAGCTTGGTTGGGTTTTGGATGCAATTGTTTCGCTTTGGGTATCTCTCTCTCTCTCTCTCTCTCTCTCTCTCTCATCATTTAAGTCAATTTATCATAGACATAGTTTAATGCATAGGTTAATTTATCATGCAATAGACGAATTTATGATGTGTTCTAAGATTTTAATTTCCAACAATCGTTTTCTTTCTGAGTTTCTTGTTAAGCTGTTGCCAAATGCGTATGGAAATAATACTTGGACGTTTGTGATTGCAGTAAGACATGCCATAATCTCCTGATCAAATCGTGTCCATGTATTCTATTTAAAATTGCAGTAACCCGCACAGCATATCCGAAAGGGGAATTTACCTTATAGTACCGTTGTGTACATATGTTTTTTAATGCCACATTTATTTTTAGCCCTTTCTTTCTTCTTTCTTTCTGCAACTATGTTTCGTGTATCTTGGAATTTTAATCCAATACTAAAAGGAGACATCTTCCTAAGATTCTATCTAAATTGATCTTATGGTAGATTGTATGTGTTTGAAATGTTACTTTGCTTGCTATCGTCATTCACTCTCTTGCCCAACTATTCTGTGTAGGCAATGGCAGCATTCATTGCTATGATTCAAGTACTTCACTTAAGGTGCCCGTGCCACACTTCACACATCTCTTAAAATTTGGAGCTTTTTTCCATACCTTTTTTGCATGCTATAGTTCAATTGATATCTGTCCACCGTTATATATCAGCAACATTTACCTTCTGAAATATTTTCTGATATTACTCAGGTGAAAGTTTCACCAATTTTTGTTGCTGGATCTGATTCTTTGATGCCTTTTCACATGCAGCTGCTTGCAGTAATTTTGCCAATCTTGGGTTTGGGAGCTTTTATCTGGTGGGCAGGACGAGATATAGTTCAAGGCAGTGTGAGGCTACTTTAAATTTTGTTTCTCTTCTCTACTTCCGATAATTTTCATCCTGTTGATTCAATACTATGTTACATAGACTCTCTTATATTTGTGTAGTATCTATGCCGAACACTCGACACTTAATGGCATGAGATATGTGTCTGGCATGCTTAGGGAACTATTTATTGTGTAAATATGCATAATACTCCAATTTTATGCATAAAATGCTCTATGTTAGTATGTAAAGACCATTTTACCCTAAAAAAATATATAAGTACTTAAGCAATATGAATTCTAGTCCTAATGTCCTTGGACATGAGAATTAAACTAATTCAACAATTACACATGTAACCAGACCTGACATGGGCATGAGTCCATGTAACAAAGATTGATATTTTCATTGGGCAATTGAAACAAGCTTCTTTGTAGGAACTCTACAATTTGTGTAATTGATCATGTCTTCTTAAGCATCTATAACTAGTTTCTTGTACCATATGTAAGATAGTTTAAAACGTACACAAACTCACACACGTATAACTAATTTACTAGAAGAGGCATTGTTCTAGTTTTCAGGTTGGTGAGATAGTCGAACAACTTGACTTATAGCTAGATCTTGGAGTACTCTTATTAACTTGGCTTATAGCTAGATCTTGGAGTACTCTTATAAACTAGTTACTCCTAATATTGGTCTATGTTGGATGATTTGATTAATATTCCGTTACTACTATTTTGGAATTTTGTCCGTGTATGGCAGCAGTTCACTGCCATGAATGACAGGATTCACCCCTTCAGACTGATTCTCTTATTGCGAATTTGTTGTGAGATGTACTGTTTATTCAAACACAATGTTACCTGCTGTTATTGGAGGAATAATTAAGCATATGTATGAATCAGATGGTTAAAATATTCATATTAGTCTTTTATTAAGTATTTATGGGAGGGAAATTATACAGGAGGTGCTTTATGAAGTGGACATTGTGGATTTTCTGTGTTCTTGAATGAACCTACAGTAAATCCACCAAACACATGAACTTACGGTAAATTCACCAACCATATGAGCAATTGTCTGAAGAATAAATGACTTGGCTGGGAAGATATAGAAAACCTTGAGCTGACAAAAATGTTCGAGAAACCGATAGTTTTAAGGGTTTTAACTAATTTCTCGCCCAGAGGGTGGGACCGGAGATAAGTTGTGTAAATAAATAAAAAAAGGTCCATGGCAGTGCAAGGGAGAAACTTCCCGCCATAACATGTATACAGATATTCCAATTGTTTTTGGTTTTACTACTAAATATTATACTTCTCATAGCTGAGGAGGTTTCTTAAGCTTGTGAGATGGAATACTTTTTGCAAGACTATTATTCCTTCTTAGAAGATTTCTACTTAACCAAGTATTATTGCTTCTTAGAAGATTTCTACTTAACCAAGTAAGGGGATTCCTACTTCATAGTGCAGCAAGGTTTCTATCTCTAAATGTATTAATATTGCATATCAAGCAATAGAATTTAGTAGTTTGGCGGTGCTTTTTTTTTCTTTTTCTTTATTTTGGGTGATGTTATTTTTTTATGTGGCTTTCTAGACTAGACACTGTTTTATACACTGACCAGCTCAACCATGTAATTTGGAAGTGTTTCCTTGGGAAATTTGTATCTCTGTCTGATGTCGTATGGTTCCCTCAACTTTTGTAGAATTCACTTTAAAAGTTTAAATGTACAAAGAGACAAAAAATGTAAAAACAGAAAAATATTGTTCCCATTGGATGGTTGTTATATGTGGTGGAGGTTATTGAACAAGTTCCATTCTTTTTTGCACTTATTGATTCATTTTCCTTGACTCTCTTCTCTATATGCAGTGTCCAAACTGTGGAAATGATTTTCAGATTTTCAGGTAAGATCAGTTATAACCCATTATGATGTGATGTCAATGATAATTTATGAACCATTCTACATATTTTGCCTCAGAAGTTACTCAACTTCATTGCACTTATCCACAAAAAAAAAGAGAGAAAGGAAAGAAAACGTCATTTCTGATGCAATTTCCTGCAGATCTGCTATCAATGATGATTTGCAGCTGTGCCCCTTCTGTACTCAGCCTTTCTCAGGTAACAACTTAATCCGGGCCAGTACACCGCTTTAAATTTCTAAAAGTTCTGTTACCACTCTCTTACAATATTATCGTGAAGAAATTTTATAAAAGACTCCACTCCCATTGATTTTGCTAGACCCTTGGTTTTTTTGGCAAGTTTTGCAGGATCATGTCTCTAGATTCCTTCCTGAGTCACTTATTCTTCTCTTTTTTTTTTTTTTTTTTTTTTTTTGGAGGGGGGTGGTGTGGGGGTTGCGGTGACATTTAGTCATTGAAGTTGTAGTTTTGAAAAGGTTATGGAGAGTATAATGGATCTGCTTTTAAAAATTTCAGTAGAAGTTAATGTCAAATCAACTATGCCTTTTTTTCCAGCTTTTTTTCGAGTCTGCACCATTGGTCTTGTCATTTCACTCTAATTACGGGCATATATCATTTTCCAATATGTCTTCTGACTATTTATCCATTCCATTTTCCTTCTTGCGCTCGCCCTGGTGGCATATTTAATAACTGAGCTTATCGTTCTTACTTGGAGCTATTTGGTTGGAGTTGAACACCCAGTTGACAGATTAAAGAGCCTTTTTTAATTATTTCGTAACCTGGTTTTCAGGTAGCGTGTACCCCAGCCTTGCCCAGTTTTTGGATTTTGTAAAAATATGCAGGTGTAAGGAGTGTATAGTGTTTCATGTTGTTCTGTTTTGTTCGTACTTTCTTTTGTACATTGGTGGCATCCCCTTGGTGCTATTTTAGTTATATATACCTCTTTTACTTATCAAAAAGAGAGAATATTTTATATTAGTGGGATAGAGCCCTTCTCTTCTCCTTTGTTCTCTTGTTGGAGCAGCTTTGGGCGATGTGCTTATACCACATTTTCTTAAAAAGCTTGAAAGCGTAGCTATAAATATTGGTTTAAGCATTAAATATAATTTGATCAAACTTGAATGAAAGCTGAATTCTGTAGTTCTTATGATTGTTTTTAAATTGTAACATTTCAAAATGGCTTCTAAAATAGGAAACATTCTTGTAAGTTCATATGTTGTGTTGTGCATAACTTTGATATTGGAAATAAAATATTGAATGTTCAAAGTTGAGCTGATCTTAAACCCTTAACTCAAGTGATGGGGTTTCGTATAATGTGGCATCAGATTGTCAATGTTTATATATTTTTGAATTTTTTCACTCACTCTCTTGAGTGTCCTAGCAAACAAGACGAATCTGATGGTGACTGTCACTCCATAATAATCTATTTCTAAAAGATCTTGAGTGATGAAGAACCTTTTAGTTAGCCTGTGTCTCAACACCAGTACACCATGGGGTGATCAACAGAGCATTAGTTTTGAATTATTTTTGTCATGGTATGCAGTACAGGTAGTTTTCACCTCTTGTTCATGTTTGAAATATTTTGCTTTCCTTCAGTGGTGAACGACGAGTTTGTGAGGGACCCTGTGAAATTCTCCAACCAATCTACTACATTTGGGCAAGCGTTCAATGATTTCTCTCCTCGCTCCAAGAAAGGTACTCTTCTCTTGAATGTGCATAATTTAAGAAGATAAATTATCTGTGAATATAGCGATTGATTATTATTCATGAGTTATGCTCCCACCTTCACTTTAGAAAGACTATGAGAAAGAAGACAAACAAAGGGAATAACTCTTTTGTCTCCCTGCCAAATCTTTCCTTTTGAAGTCCTAAAATACTATTGATTCTTTGGAATTGACATATTCTTGAATTTTTCACCATCGGTTGTGCAGAAAAGGATTTTTCTACAGCAGTTGTTGATGTTGAAGCTGAAGTAAAAGATGTAGACTGAAGCTTTTGCTGGTAACTCCCTGGCATATGGTAAGAATATCTGTATAGATCCTGGACTTCAATAATTATTTTTAGTTCATGCTACTTTGTGTTTAACTGGAAAGATTACAGGAGAAGATTACGAGAACTCTATGTTTCTATTATTATTATTATTTTTATTGAATGAGCATGGGCACTTGTTGATAACCAAACAAGAGAAGAAGAAGAGCAATAGCATTCTGAAAAGCAATGCGTGTGTTAGATATTTCTTGTTATGCGTCATCCTTGGACATCAAAAGTGGTAGCTAGATGGAACAGAACTGCTTATTGGGAATGGTCAGAAAAGCATACTTATGCAAGTTATACTGGATGTTCAATGTATCAAAAGTGCTTAGCAGAAGGGGGAAATATGTATTCTTGGGGGGGGGGGGGGGGTGGAAATTCTAAGTAATTATCAAGTATATGGAGATATTCAAGGAAATTTTTACCATACGTGTCTAAGCAAACTTAGATGGAGAAGAACTTTGCTGTATCCAAATTAATTTTCTCCAAGTTGAGTTCATCTGGAACAAGGTGACAAGAAATAATTACCTTAAAATTCTAGTATGAATTGACGAAAGTTATCCTAGATTTAAGAGAGAATCCGTGCCATTATGGGCATGGCATTTCAGAACTTACTATGGATGCCCTAGATTACGTTGTTAAGATTGGAGACATTATATAACCCATGAAAATTGAATTTCCCCATTGTGTTTTACATGCCCAAATCTTAAAAATTGATCCTATACCGTTGGTTAATGCCAATGGCACCAAAGATTTGTCAATGGTATCAGCTTTGTCTGTTATAATTTGCCTGCTATTCTTTTTCATTGCTTATTCTCTCCTTGTTCTGTTTTTATATTTTCGCAGATGTATCATATATTACATCCAATATCTGAGTCAGATGGCCTGTGATGCAGACACATTCCTGTTCTCTCAAAATGGACATATAGCTCTTGAATCAACAAAACACATTGATGGAGATGATCTGTGAGCATAGTGGCTTTGCAACTGTAACTTCTCACAAATAACTTTGAATATTATTGTTAGCAAATTTCTCCTCATAAATTTCCTGTAATTTCTTGTTCCCGTGTATTTGTTTTGGTTTGTAGGCATAGATTAAGAAAAATTTGTGTTCATAACAAGGTTTTGGTTGTACGACAATGTTGTTGCATAACCAGTTTGCAAAATAAAATTTTGGTCCTTCATATCTGTGAATACTCCTCTATAATTTGGACCTTTACGACTTCCATTTGTTTTATCTTCTACTGTTGATGAATTCTTTAATCGGTCAGTAATTCTTTGATCAATTAGTAAAAATACCGAGTTCCCTGAGAGAGAGAGAGAGTGAGTTTGCCTTGGAACAACACTCTAAACTGACAACTAACAAGTGCAACACCTTGGGTCCTGCCTTTTAACAGGAACCCAAACGCCCAGGAGCTTTATTGTTGAATGGCAGGAACAGATATAAGAAAAGAAACAAGATATCTCACTGGGAAACATAGTAGTTCCTGGGAAACATAAATAATTTTCTCTGCCGGAAGAAAGGAATTAAAATTAAAGGGCTGACTCAATTTCCAGCGAGACAAATCCCAGGCAGCTCAAAAATTCAAAGGCAATTCAGTGAAAAGGCGGAGCAGAATGACATAGATAGTTGGGGAATAAAAAAGCAACAAATATGTTGAGTTACCAAAAAACAATGAAACAACTAGTAACCTGAATAATAGGTATGGAGAAAATGGTATGGTTTCTCACTTGATTGTGCTAGTTATTTGAAGGTGAATGATCACATGAAGAATGCTCCCCAAGACGGGTTTGAGAGGCCGAGATTGAAGAGTTCATGGGCAAACAATCAGTGTAAACACTAGAGGATAAAAATGTTTTGAGATATGGGATGGAAGAAGGTGTCAGGATATGAACTTGAGGAAGGGCAAAGATGCAAGTCGACAGGAGGGTGTTGAAGGCCAGGGAGCAGGGAAAGAGAGTAAAATAAAATAATTCAGGAGGAAAATCAGGCCATTATGGATCACATTGTCACAAAGCAAAGAAGCATCAGCCAAAACCTGATATAACACATTACAATGCAGTTTCGAGCGAGAGCAAGCGAGAGAGAGAGAGAGTATAAGGATTGAAACTTCACAAATTCAATTTGTGGCGCTGATCCAACCAAAACCCTGATATAATACATTCCAATGCAAGTGATGATTTAAAGAAGTATCAGCACTGAAACAGAGGTCACCAGATGATTGAAGCAAACCCATGAAACATATTAGAAAGTGCTGAAATATCAGGATGATCACAAGGGAAATTCGAAGAAAAAGGTCTTAACATACATCACCCATCACTCTCCAAGAGATCATGTACAAAACCACCAAAACTGGTGTGTCTAATAACTAAAACCTCACCCAGTGACTGAAGCCCATGTGAAACACTTTATTCGAAGTTATACGTAGAGACAACTCTGAACCTAGTGCGATCCTTCTCCAACTTTCTGAACCTAGTGCGATCCTTCTCCAACTTTCTGCAAAGAGATGAGGCAAGTTAGAGCCAGTCAAAAAAGGATTCCTCATAGTTTTGGCAAGATTGGAATGCCAGTACACAAAAGAAAACAGTAAAGAGCTACTCCATGATCTCCATCAAAACAAGAAACAAAATACTATCATGACTACAAGATCCAGGACATGTCTCACATATTTACGTGAGAGAGAATTTCCAATAGATGGGAACCAGGTATTATCAATCAGAACAATCCTTACATTTCACCTTCTTCCTCTTGTCAAGGTTTTAGCCTCCTGAGGAAGCTGCCTAGAATGTTGAAGCTGCTGTCACCATAAATGTGACTTACCAGTTTTACAGACAAGACAATGTTTTCGCTTGTTTAGCAACAAGTCAGAGAAATAAAGTACCTCTTCCTTCTTTTCGTTCTTGCCCCGAGTGAACAACTTGTAACCCCCAAAGATAAGCAAGCCCCAGCCAGTTAGAGAGACAATCACAAACTGCAAGAGATAAAGGGTGGCGGAAAGCAAAAGTCAACATGGATTTGAGATTTACTCTCTACCAATGTTAGAAGGTCCAAACATACCAAATCTAACAAATAAGTAAAGAGGCCAGGGAAGTGAAGTCACAAAACCAATAACAACGAAAAGATAAAATACAAGACAATTTCACAAATTCTCTAGTTAATGACAGCTGATAGAATCAAGAAAGATAAAAACATATAATCATGCTTAACTAATCGTAAATATGAATCTAATAAAGAGGAAATTGTAGTGAAACATTCCACTTTCTGAATCATAAGGAACGGATCAAGGATCCTTTTTGGAAATATGGTAGCTATTTTTCACGCATAATTTGGAAATATAGGAATTCAAGATAACATTAATATTTGCAAGAACATTACTCACAATTTGGAAAGTATTGTATTGACTATATGGTTCAACATGTGCAGATTAAATTATTAACAGATTAGTGAAAGCTATTTAGGATACGATGCTATCCCACAATTTTTTCTTATTTATTTATTTAAAAGTTGCCTAAGGAGAACAAAAATTTCAAACCTAATGAACAAAAGTCGGGAGAAAATGGAGTTTTGGCATAACAATATGCAAAAAAAAAAAAGAAAAAAGGCCCTAATGCTCCCAGAAATGTCTAATTATTAAAAGGAAATTGTTCTAAAGGTATCTTAAATTCTAATAGTGTAATTTATACAAGTCCACCTTTATCGTGCCACATTTAGAGAATGAAGCATACTGCGTTCCAGGTAACTGAGGATTGAATGAATGCAAACAACAACAATACTTAGTATTCACAATCTGGAAGAGTGTGGAATCAATGGTTCAACATGTACAAATTAAATTGACAAAGTATTACTGAGAGCTTGTCGTGCTGCATGGAATCTTCTATTAATGAGCTGAAAGATGTTAAAAGAATACCACTCCAAATTCCTAAGTCTACTTCAAATAGATTGGTAAAAGACAAATACTCAGTCACGTGCACATTTTCACATGGGAAGGCATAAACTGCCTCCTGAAAGCAATGTAAAAGTTAAAACCATTAAATAAACAAAAACCTTTCACTTTGTTTATTTTACCAAATTTTGGTTGACTGAAACAAACTTGGGTGTTGCCTTAGACCATTGATAGGAAAAACTAAGGAGTACTGATTTGAAACTAACTGCAGCCAAATGCCAACAAAGGTCATGATAATCATGACAATCAGCTATACAGATAACATGGCACATAACAAAACAACACAGACAACACCAGAGACACGTCCACATCTATATCCCTTATTAGTTTATTGTAACATTATATTGAGCCATCAACTTGGCTCCACAAGAGTGGTTTCCAATATAAACTACACTTTTACAGCAAGAAATTATGTTTATACTGTAAAAAGAAATTGTCGTCAACTCAATTAAGTGCAGAAAATCTCTTCAACACCAAATCAAATTCTGGAGCATCACAAAGAGACACCAGAAATCCTGCCAGCTACAAATTATATATATCATGTGTCATAAAAAATAAAACAAAGAAAAGTAACACTCACATGCTCTTCTTTCCATTTAGAAGGGCTCAAAGGGTCCTCCCAAAAGTTCACCTTTGGAGGTCCGTGGTGATCTGCAATAAAAACAACCCAAAAATATCAGTAACCAAAAAATGAAAACATCCTGATAGGTTTGGTGAAGAAGCCTTGATTTTTCCACCAGCATAATGATCTTATTACTCCATAGCCATCCAATCTCCAGTACACCTAAGTTCAATCCATATTTCAGATATCCACAATGGAGTATAGGCAATATTCCCCAACTCCAACCGTTACATAAAACTCATCCTTCACGCGCTTTCAAATTCATGTTAATTTAAGAAAAAATTAAAACTAGTTTTTCAAGTAGGAGAGCAACCACAAGTTCATAGCCATGGAGGGGCTCCACTGTAGAGAATAGCACGAAATAAAGAATTAAAAATGATACTACATCAGATTGAAAATATTTTTCTATGTACATTGAAAATCAAAAACTCTGCTTGAACTAAATACAACATTCCTGCAACACTGCAACCTATTCAGACATCTAATTTCTTGCTTTGCCTAAGGAGACCAAAAATGTGTAGCCAAATTAATTATCTTTCGAGCTCCAATCGCAAGCCTTCAATGCTACATTTCCTGAATAGAGAAATTAAGCCATCATGATACCATATTACCAAGTAGCCATTCATAAGTTCAAAATGTGTTTATTCTTGCGTGTGTACTATCTAGAGATATACATGTATGTATAAGCGCCAATGAAAGAATTTATATAGACTGATAGACATGTGTGGTTGGGGCAGCGTGTGAATGAGGTCTGAAGTCACGTAAAAAGAATTATAGACTCGATAGGTTGTGGTGGAAAGAAGGGGAAGATTACCACCGCCACCAGCGAGGCCGCGCCGCTGGATTAGGTTAGCGGCTTGAGTAGTTGAAGCCACCGATTTGGGAGAGGAGAGTCGAGCGAGATTCGCAGCTTGACGAGCAGCAGCTGTCCACGCCGCCATCGTTGCGTCCAAAGCTTTTTCTGGTTCTTGATATATATATATATATAGAGAGAGAGAGAGAGAGAGAGAGAGAGAGAGAGGACGAGACGAGGGTGCGAGTGGGGTTAGACAACGGTGAGCGGTGAAGTTGCGGAAACTACACGAGAGTGCTAGAGTAGAGGAAAATGCATAAATGACCGGGCTACCCTCATCTCTTCAAGTAATCTCTAATATCAAGAAAACGACGTCGTGTGAATGGAATTAATGGGTTTTTGGTTACAACTAGTTAAACAGGCCCGTGCATGGTGTCATGGTCGGCTTTCTTGCGCCCCAGCTTAAATGTGTACCAAACTTTTGTTTCAAGGTTGTCCAAACCTTATTTAAATATTGCTCAAATAATGACCAAGACACCGTCATAGCGTTCTAAGAATGGCCCAAGGAAGCAGCCAACAATGTAGCCAAGTAGGGGCAAATTAACTCCACTTTGGCCTATGCTAACAACAAGGTGAGGGGCTGCCTTACCTCACTAGCGCCCAACCAAGCTCGTGCACCCATCCACGCTCCAGCACCAAGGTAACCTCACTTTGGCGTGCCAGTGAGGTTCCATAAAACCTCACTTTGTGCATGCCAAAGTGCAAGCTAGATGCCAATCGGATAACCTCACCCAAGGTCAGCAGTAAGGCTCCATGTTACCTCACTTTAGCCTAATATTTGGCATGGTATATCTTTATGCTTCATAATCTAAATGTAGCTAGGTTTTTTTTTTATAGAATCCTCTTAGGACCTAGTTTTACGTTTTTTAAGGGTTCTATTTATTGAGTTTTACAGAATTTATAGAAGGCCATTATTACTTTTTGGGCACACACCACATTTTTTCTTAAAAGTTCAGAAATATTTTAAAATGCTATTATAAGGAGGGGATATGCTCTTACCACCCTCCACCCCACTACTTCTTATATGGTTTTGAGGCATATCTTGTACATAATGTGAGTTATGTAATAATGCTTTTATCAATAAAATATATTTTATTACTTCCATCCATTTTCGAGATAAGTTGCTTGACGTTTAGCCATTAATACTCGATTTTAGCTTCCAAATGAGATTATTTAGATTTGGCTGACTTGTCAGACAGACTTGGCAAACGCTACACGAGTCTCATTTGTGACTGCCAAGCTCACAAAATGTTGGCTCACGACACAAGACACGGGTAGCTTTATTTTTTTGAATTAAAAAATATTACAATGGGAGGTAATTTATTAATAATATAAATAAATAAAAACAATTATAGCACATAATGAATAGTGGCAGCAGTTGTATGCTTTTGAAGCATCACTGTTAATAGTTGTTTGTTTCTTAAACAATAAGATTAAATTGTTAGGTTTAACATTTTAACGTTATAATCATAATGTTTGAGTCCATGAATTGACTTAAGTTGTTTTTATTTTTTATAGGATATAGTTGTACTCTTTAAGCTTTAGACTCACTGATTGATTGACACAGGTAAAAAATTCTTTAGTTTCTCCCCCTCTTAAATATGCGTGTGTATGTGTACACTTTTTTTTAAAGGGCTTTAACCAATTATTCACTCGAACTCATGTAAAGCAATCGTCTATACAAATTATATAAATTTTATACATTACATAAATTAAGCTTGGTCACAAAAAATTATGAAGTGGATAGAACTTGAAAATTTATACTTAGTAGACTACAAAACCATGGTATACAATTTATTTACAAAGAATATGGAAGCTTGTACAATCTATTTGGAAAATATTTTAAAAAGAATTATTAGGAGTTAATCTATTTGAAGAAAAGGAGATGTTTCTTTCTCTCCCTCTCTCTCCTTTTGGTGGTTCCGTGAGAGAAGATTCGTGGGGCTATTTCCCCTCAAACAGAATAATGCAAAGCGTGGGTAATCAATAACCAGTGGCCTGGTGGCCACCAACGTCGTGGCATTTGGCTTTTGCTTAGGGGCAAAACTGATCAAAAGTGTCCAAAAAAAAGAGTCGACGAAAACAGAGTGCGAAACTGCCTCTTTTTATATAGTTAGAAATTGTCGTCAGGCACCTGCAGACAAGTAGCTATTGAATTTGTATTATCAGAAAATTGCCACTTTAGAATTACTCTTCTTTCAATTAACCAAAAAAAAATTTGTTTGATTGTCTGCCCCGGCTTGTCAACTCATCTAAGCATTTTTCTAACTACTTGGATTCAGCTACATGAATCATAATTCAGTCATTCAACTAAGCATTGTCTGTTCTTAGTTAGGCATGGAACACAGGCCATGTACATTGTTGGAAGATCGTAGATGCATGACGAGGTGATCTCCATACAAATAATACCGGGCTATGCAATCCCTGCAAACTGAACATGAGCAAGCAAAACATCCACAGAAAGGGGGAGAGTTTTTACAAGATAATACAGGTAAACCTTCAACTTTAAACATAAAATAGCAGTCAAATGAAATTACAAGCGGATCACAAAGCTGTCTACGTCATGCTAATTCCATTTTTTGTTAAAGATATAACATAAGCCATTTTAGTGTAGGCATAAGCCAGTCGCAAAACATACTGTAACTCATTTGGTAACATAGGTCATTGAGCTGAACCCCTTTTTTATAGCCGGGAACGAATCATAACCTTTTTTGGATCGGACTTGAGAGGAGCCGATCCTTTAATGGGCTGATTTGGTAACTCCTTCAAAGGCTCTGATACATTGGCACTCTGGGTCGATATCTCACTTTGTTGCTTTATGTTGTTCATGTCTTCCTGCATCTTCTCCATCTTTGCTTGCATCTCCTCCATTACAAGTGTGAGGTCTGGTTTCTTACTATCATTTGAATTGTGGGATGGGGGTTGATCCTTTAATCCTTCCTTCACAATCTTGAATACTTGGATCCCACCTGCAGATGCTTGAAAGGGGCGAGAGTACACAATGAGAAGAAAGAAGAAGATATAATTGGGCTAGTTTATGCCTAAAATTACCAATTCCAGGTGGTTTTAAATGTATTTACCAAATTCAAGTTGCTCAAGAAATTATGACTTGAAAACACAACTTCAGGCATAAAATTGTCTTCAAAACACGACTTCAAGCTCTATGGAATTTGGGACAAGCTTTAAATTATAGAAGTTTCAAGTCTGAAGTCGTGATTTGTTGTGCTTTCAAGACACAACTTATTGAGCAACTTGGGTTTGGTAAATAAGTTTAAAACCACCTGAAGTTGGTAATTAAGTTTTAAAACAACCCTGATTTTGTCATAAACTCATAATTGGGCATTACTGATGAAATTAGATATACAGTACAAATGTGAAAAGGAAAAGCCTAAGAAAATCCAGCAAAAATACTGGTTGCTCCCTCAAGCAATTGAAGAGAAACACTCCAATGTCTGCACTCAACCAAAGAAGTTGACAATGTCATAGTAAACCAACTGGAAATTTGACAAATTTGATTGGTTTAACTCAACTTGGGCCAGAAGGGATTAAAACTCTATCCACTGTTACAAACAATAGTCGTAGTCATAAATAATCTTTTGCATTATTTCCACCCAAAGTAAAGTAACTCTACCCAATAAAGCTTTACACTGATTATTTCAAGTTTTTATAATTATTCTTTTTCCCATGTAAGCATATAGAATCACATGAGAAGCATAAAAGCTAAACAAGCTATTCACCCATTTGATAAATCATCTCTCCTAGAAATTCTCCAAAATAATCCTCAGAATGGAATATGTAATAGTAGAGAAAGAGAGAGAGTGAGTATGTTATTACAAACACAAGTCATGCAAAGGCAACTCCAATCCCTCAAATGTATGATTTCTACTAAGTGCACCAAAGGAGCCGCAGTCCAAAATAGTCAAGCACTACCCCTAATGGATGCTTCATCACCTGAATGACCAAGCTTGGGATCACTCAAGAAAAACCAGAAAGGAAGAAAAGAAGAGACCAGAACTCCTTAAGCATGTACCTATACACTGTGCCTACATAACACGGATTTACAAGAAACACCAATCTGGGAGTATTCCCTTACAAAACCAACGATGAATTATCAAGATTTTCCTCCGAGCTGTTCATTAACACAAGGAGAAGCCACTCTAGAAGGAACTTTTTCTTGCCGAATACTTAACTACAGAACCCCAACGGCAAAGTTTGACAAGTGAACAATTCATAACACTACTCTCTAAAGTTTCCCTTTCAAACCATAACATCAGTGGTTGTGATGTTCCATTTAAATGCCCTACTAGAAGTCTAGAATACTTACATGTGGTGGTTGATTTTTGAAAAGCATTATGACTTACAAACGGCCGATCAGTATGAGCATTAATAAAATAAAAGAAAAGCTTGATTTTATCAATTTTGAATATAGAATACAGCTTGATCATGAAAAGCATGAAGACTAACAAAGCGCCTCTATCTTGTGTTATCTTCTTCAATCCAAAACTCTTCTAAGCCATGGTCAAATCAACAACTAACCCAAGCTAACTCCTTTTCACTGGAATTCTTACACCTTAACATACTAGAATAAACCAATTACAGAAACTAAATACAGGCTGTTAATTACATCAATTAACCGAAACTCAAATACTATTTACCAATCAACCTGACAGTTTTTCATGATCTGTTTGGCTGGTGAGAGAAAGTAGCCAAAGCGTGCCCTAACAATTACTTGAATCGAACTATTCAAGTTCACAAAAATATAGAGAGAAAAGAGAATACTGACCAGTGACGCCTTTGAGAGACTCATTGACAGCGGAATCAAAGGCGAATTTACCGAGGTTCGTCAGAATCCGGCCGATCTTCTCTCGGCGATCAGAATCAGGGACGTACTCTTTCAGCTTTTCAGTTCCGTTAGTCCTAACGGCGTCGCCGATTTGTGTAACGGCCTTGGCGAGTCCCATATCGTGCGAACGCCGGCTTTCATTCGTATAGGTCGGTATAGCGGAGACGTTTCGGTTGAATAGTTTAACG
Source organism: Euryodendron excelsum (assembly GCA_033060915.1). NCBI lineage: Eukaryota > Viridiplantae > Streptophyta > Magnoliopsida > Ericales > Pentaphylacaceae > Euryodendron > Euryodendron excelsum. The sequence goes on along the minus strand of CM065381.1, from coordinate 18,848,185 downwards.
GCGGTTAATCTGAGCTCGTCCCAAATGCCCATTCGCGTTCACACGTAAAGCCCATGCTCACCTTTATTCCATGGGAGGGTATTCATATCAGAGGGCACTGCTACTGCTAGGGCAGACGTGGCTATTGCCAAAGCCAAAGTTGAACTCTTATCTGGCAGCAGTCATATTAGCCCTGGTAATAGAGGCCCCATTAAATAAACATGATAATATTCTCCTTGGGAATGCTTGGAACAGACGCGCTTGGAACAGACGCGATAGTCTGAACATCGCATTCTAAAAAGTTACACGTGTACTCCACTAAAAAAAAAAAAGGGAGGGCAACCGGAAAGAAAGGTTACTGGCTTTTTTTTTATTTTTTATGACATCCATCGCTTTCACTTTGCAGAGATTAATAATAAAATATTAAGAGAACAAAGTAACTCACTTTAGAGTAACTCATTTTTCAAATAAGACAAAAAGAAAAAATTACCCAAATATTGAACCCTAGAAGTTAGCGCAGAGAAGAAAAGAAAGTAGAGACGAAAGGAAAGTAATAGTGGAGCAAAGAAATTCTGAAATTTCTACCAATGACTTCTTCGATCTTCAACAATCCATGGCGCTTATCTCTCCATCTCTTTATCTATACTATTATAAAAAATTAATTTTAAAGCTTTGGTCAAATACTATCACGCTATTTTAAATTTCAAATTATCTTAAAAAATTTAACAAATTATTAATGATGTGCACATATTATCTAACTTAAAAAGATAAAATAATAAAGTATTAATTGAGATCTTGTAACTACACACTACTCACTTTTTATTTTTTCTCCACACTTACACAAACGAATGTCACTTACGCAGTGAGACACACTTCTAGTATATATATATATATATATAGGCCTTAATCAATCTGGACAGTCCATATGAAAATCAAAATCAATTCAACTCAGCTTTGGCATTAGATCATATTCTCTCTCTCCTAACATTTTTTTATGGGTCTTATGTGTTCATATTTACTATAACTCCAAGAAAAAATCCCACTAAAGCAAATGATGACTTTAAGCAAATTAATCATCATCATTAGCAAAAGCCATACCAATCAACTGTTTCCTAGCACAGAGAAACCTTGCCAACTTGATCAGTAGCCGCAACCATGCTTAGGTGTGTAAGGTGCCAGTTAACGACGTGTCTTGTAAGCTTCAATGATCAGAACATCCTCACTTGCATAATATCTCATCTTTTACTGCAAATGATTTGGGCAGTGTAGGCCAACTGGACATTGTCTCCGCTGTATGGACACTGCCGAGACGTTACTGTTGAGGACCAGTTCGTCAAAGCACCCGCCTTGGTCTTCGGCGACGGAGTACGGCTTCCGACTGCCACCAACTCGTCCGGCTATGACGCTATCAAGCTGCTAAAAACACCCAACATGCCTTCCTGTTCACCGCCCTCCCCGTCTCTGTTTCTCTCTCTTTATATATATATATAAAGATATACGTATACCTTCAGTTTTGTCTTTTTTAACTATTTTATTATTAAACCATTGAAAATTAAAAATGATGGAACGTCAGGAAAAACCTATTGACTAACAACCTGCTTTATTTCCGGTTGCCTTTGCCCCTTGTTGGGTGCAGTATACGTGTAACGTTTTGAGAGGCGATGGTCGAACCATCTGTTTCCAGCATTCTCTCTATTCTCCTTAATTTATTGATCATTTTAATCCAATAAACTTTTAAACAATGATCCGTAAAACAAAAACTAATAATAAAGAGCATCTTTGTTTTATTTTACAAAATTATGTAATAATATATGTGCCAAAAGCACTTCAAAAATTAAGTAAGACTGGCTTAATCTCAATATATTGAAAAAAAAAAATATATTCTAACCTCCAGTTATGCGTATTTTACTTTTTAATGGCATGGTATATTTATAGGCTTTGAAAACTGCACTCCTAAAAATGTTATTCTTTCTCCTTCTAAAAGTAAACCTCCCTTTAAATCGATTTATGAGTACATTGGACTTATCTTTAAAAATTCTATTCCAAGTCGAACTAAATCTCTTGTTCAATGGGCCTCTTTTTATCTTTTGAGAGTATTTCAATAGCTGTTGAGCTTGCCTCTTCTGAGTTGGCATTGTCATTCTTTTGTGGGTTTACTTTCACGCAGTGGGCTTGCAAAATTTTTATCCCACAATATCTAATATCCAAATTTTAATATTTCTTTAGTTATACCAAGGGGTTTTATTTGCATTATGAATCTAATGCCAAGGCTTAGCAATTACAGCAACCTTTTGATTTTTTTTTTCCTTTTTTTTATTTATGTCAAATTTTATAAATATAGTCTTATCCCATGATTAAAAAAAACATAATGGTAAATTAAAATTAATAATTTAATGTCATTTCTTTTATAATAGAAAAAGACAATCTCATTTATGTTCGCATTGTGGGGAAAAAAAGAGCGGTTTTATAAAAAAAAAATTCTTAAAAGCGATGGCAACGAACAAAAAATACTCTAGATAATAGTTATAAGGTGTGACTTCTACTAAAATTTCAATATCCATAAACACGTGTACATAAATACTTAAATTACAATGAAACTTGAAAACAGTAAGATGAAAGAAAAAACTTAGGAGGGAAACTTAGAAACAACAAAATAAGAAACATTCCTCAGTAAAGATTACAGTATAACAAGGAGGGTATGAAAAGTATTTTGTTGGCATCATCTCAAGATTCCAGTGTGATGCATATTCAGGCTTTTGAGGCTTACCAAACCTTCCAACCCTTTAGGTGGTCTTTTGATCTTACTATAGCTAAAGTTCAATAACCGCACCATTCCAAGCTTTGCTAGTGATAAATATTTTATTTTAAAGAGAATGATCCAAACTCAATTATATCATTTATTCCTTATCCAAATTGAACCGTTTAAGTTAAGTTGGCAGGCGAGTATAATACAAGTTGTTATGCCATGTAAGGATCATTAAAGAATAACATGGCTCGTGAACTGAGCTAACACAATGTTCATGAATTGGGTTGGTCCAATTTTTTAAAACCTCAGTTCAATTTTGAGTTTAAAAATTTTGTATTGACTAAGTTAGTTCTGTTTGGGTTAAGCCATTAAATAGGAAGAAGCATCCCTAGACCCAACTCTGTGTACGCAATAATTCATACATTATACGAATATGCTTAAAGTTATTAGTGAAAACGGGTTTAAATAAATTATATTGCACATCAAAACATCATATATGGATAAAACAATATAATTTGAATGAAAAAGCTTTTAAAGTCTTATGAAATAGTAATATATTGCTAGAACCACGGGCTAAACTAAATCAAAACGAAGCCCAACATGAGTTTTTTCGGTTTAATTTTTGTTAAATATGGTTGGGGTACTGGGAGAACATTAGGATATGGGGTAGGGGACATGGCCTGAAACCTCTCATACGAGTTGGGGTAGTCCAAGGTCATGACCAATTTGTATGGGTGTTTATGGATTAGGTTGGGTTTGATTAGATAGTGACCCACCAATCAATTTGCTAAGGTTAGATTCACAAATATTAGAACTGATTTCAACTCTATTTGTGATTGGGTTGAGTTTGGTTGATATGGGTTAAGTTAGAAATTAATCTCTTATTATAAAAAAAAATTAATAAGTACTTAAATTACAAATAAATTAAAACACCTGATAAAAATTTCATATACTATTAAAATTCAACTATTATATTAAGTCATTTTATCCATGAGGAAGATATACGTCAGTTCGGGTCGGTTTTATAAAAAGCCCCACACTTTAACTGAAAAAATTTTAAATTTACAAACTTCACCCGTTATTCATCTAAATTAATCATTGAAACCGATCAAATGTCAACGGGTTGGGTTGAGTCGCGGGAGTTGGCGGACGCATAACTTTTTGAACAGCAGTTGGGACAACTCCATTGCTCAATTTCTAGTTTAGTTAATACGATTTAATTTCACTTGTTACTCGGTTAAGTTTTGAGCCTATAAAATCAGAAGTCATCAAGGCCGATAATTCTGTTATGGTTTTGACTAGAACATATTAAAAGCACTTTCACATTAAAAATCACTAGAAAATGGTCAAAAACGTGAAGCAATTCTATGCTTCTTTTACACAAATCTTATAAAAAAACACTTTAAACAAAAGCTGTCGCACAATGAAATAAACTATAAATACCGTTCGCTGCGGGTTTATTATAAATCTAAATAGTTTATAATCTTATTTTTTGATGTTTTCATTGGAAAAAAGACAAAAAGAAGTTAAAAACATCCCAAAAGCTCACGTACAAAATCGAATTTTAATTAAAAAAAGAAAGGCAAAAAAGCTATAAAATAAACTGCATATATATATTTTATAGCAATCTAAGAGTAATCCATAAAATGATCAAATCTTTAGGGGCACTCATTAAATACTTATTCACACACTTAAATGTTTTCGATGTGGAACACCAGCTCAAAGTACAAAGTCAACCTCCAGATGTCGACCGTAAAATCCTAACTGCACCTACAATCACACCGTCTTTGGTTGAAGTCGGTTCGGAGACGCACCCTATTTGTTTTTTTATTTATTTTTTATATAGCAACCCAAGAGTAACTAGCAAAAGGATACAACATTTATGAACACTCTAGAACCATCAAATACTCACTCACACACCAAACGTTCTTGATGTGGGATGCCATAAAGTATATTAAGTTGTAACCAAACATGATCAGAGCGCATGTTTATCTTTTCAATCTAATACTATATGCATTGAAGTAGTAGTTGTGGAGACATTTGAGTGCATGTCTGGCAATATTTATTTTAATATATAAAGGAAGAATCCTATTCGGTGTTTTCCTCTTTTTGAAGATGTATCACGTGTGACATTTTAAAATTTTAAAATTTGTCTTTTAAAATATAATTTACTACTGTTGCAGTAACTTTTTTATACAATAACTGCAAGGTAAACATGAAAATTTAAAAATAACATAATTACATCTACATCTCTGTCTTTCTAACCGCTGCAATTATAATTGTCAATTTTACACTAATCACTTCATCACTTTTGTCATTAAGGCGGTATGTACTGGTACCAAACTGTACCAGCGTATCATATTGAATTTGTAGCTGTAAATATTATATATTTATATAAAATATATATATATATATATGCATATACTATAAATGTGTAAATAAATATCTAATTATAACAAAACATACACAAGTTATAAGTAGTTTAAAAAGTCTTTAAAACAGTAAATCATAAGTTTTAAGTATTTTAAAAAGACTTAAAATACGTACTTATTGTCTATTATATTCAAACAAAAGGTCTAAGTATTTTGATATAACAAATCACTATCAAAAGATTTTAGTTTCAATCATACTAAAAATTTAAAAGTCACTAAAACGAAATAACTAATATAAAATGCAATGATAAATAAGAAATGAAATAAAAAATCAAATTGTCCAATATAGTGCGATATAGATCGGTATGGGTGGTACAATCCGTTATACACCAATACATACCTGTAAGTTAACCGGTGCAATATTTAAACCTCTATATACTGTATAAACACTAGTACAGTGCTTACCAACCGGAATCGGCCGGTGCGGTGCGAGATTAACAACTATAGTTGTAATTATTTAATTTTTTCAGACTCTACAGTCTACACCTTCAATCCAAATTAATGAAAAATAGTTCAGTGATTAAGTAGTACTGTGTACTCAGAACTTATCCCTATTAATGACACATGACATATAAATATATCACTAAATTGAATTTGTGGGGTAGTGAGAAGGCTTTTAAGGCAACATCCTATCAGATTTTATCACGTGATATTTTTTCTTTTAAAATTTTCTCACTACGCCATAAATTGAAGTTAGTAGTATATTCATATGTCAAGTGTCATCATTTGATAGAAATGAGTATACTTATAATCACTTGTTAATTTATGTGTCCTAATGAATGTTACAGTTATTTATAAATTTTAAACTTTAGCTATCCTATTTACTAGCCGATATTGATAAAATCATATCCAGTAATTTAATTGACCACGACGATTGTTATCTCTGGTGATTTAATTTACCAAGACAACTACTATCTCTGACAATAATTAAAAATTGCACACACACCACATGTGTCTGCCCTTTAGTCCATAATACAAACTAGGAGTGTCTAGGGTCAGGTTAGGTTGTGTTGGGTTTGGAAGTTACTTGCCACCTGTCAGGTTAAAAAAATTAGAACCAGTTCTGACTTAATAGATAATCGGTGAAAAAAATAAGTTTTTAGTGTAAAATTAGTATGATTGAGTCAGGTTGAGAAAATAAAGCTCGACACTAAATCCGAATAAGGTTTAGCTAGTTGAAATCGACCCATTATGCACCCATAAGATGATGGATTTAGTGTCGGGTCGGTGTAATGTTTAGACAGCCCTAATATAAGCTACTTTCCAATTTTGCTTTCAGACTCTGATTCCGAGTCCCAAATGATTTATTTACATTTCTATGAATTTGATTTCGTTTTTCATTACCTTTTTAATTTCTCAGGTAGAGAAAGTTTCTTATAGGTTTGAGGATAGCTCTCGGAGCTCGAAACCCTAATTTTACTCCCTCCTCTCTCGATTTTCCCTCTCCAAGCTTCAGTCAGAACGGAGCAGTCTCTCAGGTAAAAATTTGAAACACAGTCTCTCTCTCTCTCTCATACGCAATCCATCAGCGCATCGAGGTTTTTGTATGCTCAGCTATAGTCCTGAATTGTTTTGATTGTTTGGAGAGGCACTGAGTTGTTTTGTATTAAAATGTCACTGAGCTAGCATCTAAAAAAATTGAGCACAATCTCTCTCTCTCTCTCTCTCTCTCTCTCATACTCAAACGATCAGCCCATCGACGTTTTTGTATGCTCAGCTATACTCCTGTATTGTTTTGATTGTTGGCGAGGCACTGTGTTTCTTTGTATTAAGATCTCACTGTGCTAGTCTAATTGTTGAAAATATTTTGAACAAAGCAAAATTTGTTTTTCACTTTAATCATCTCTTGCAGTGTGAACTAATGGCATCTAACTAGTTGAGCTATTGAACTGCTGTCTATGACCAATTATGCTTTTTGGCCTGCCTCCTCACTGCGCTTTATGGATGGAGGGCGTTTTGTTTGTTTTTAAGTCTATGTACAGAGAAGATGGTTGTTCTTTGACTATAATGTGTTACAGATTTGGAAAATGACATCCACACATATTAGCCAATGATGTATGTACAGTTAGTGGTTTCACAGCATGTTTCTGTTAATTAGTGTGACTAATATTTCGAGCATGACTTCTCATGGTTATTGAATGTTCAAGGCATACTATCCTAGAGCCTGCAATAGCTGATGCGAACCTTAGCGAAGGACCATGTATGATATAACAATATATTAGACATATAATTCAATGTGCAACAAAAACTAGTCTGCTGAATTTAAAAAATTAATAAACGACCTGTCTGGTAGTCCATCTAGGAGAGTTAACCAAATACATATACACGCATCTTTCAGTTTCACATATACATTGAACGAAAAAATGTGCAACTGAAAGATTTCAAAATATGCTGCACAAAACTAGTAAAAAATTGTTGATATAAAAACTGAAATTTTTTTGGCAATCAACGCAGTAGGGTAGGTTTTGCATATGCACTAACTAAATTAAATACCACTGCCAATGTGCAATAAGTACAGCGTCTAGTCATATAAATTTAATGCACATACTATCATATCACAGATATTAAAAATCAAGAACTTGAAACTTTTTGGGTTAAGTAGTCAACCATGAGCCCATGAATCCATATTCTATAGTACCAAGTATGTAATATGATTCAAGTTAACGATGTAATCAATCACATAAGAGCATGCCATGATAGAGGGCATATCAATCAACAACCACTATTTAACAAAATGGAAAAGATATGATTGAATAATTCAAAGAATAAAGTTTAGATATGAAAATAATAGTAATTGGACAAATGATGTGTGCGTGTGTGTGTGTGTGTGTGTTTTTTTTTTTCTTTTTTTATATCTAAGAGATTTCCATGATTGAGAGATTTATGCATGGTAAATGAAGGGCTATCTGGAGTAGAATGAAGCACTTTTGCTGTGCCTTGATGAGTTCAGGGCTTTTTTCAAGCCTAGGCACGACTTTAAGAACTATGGACTGTCTTATCCACGTATCTGTGGGGTGCCATGATACATGCAGTACCAAACTTCACTTAACACTACACCCCACAATCTAATTATTTGTATAGCAGTTTAAGGACAATGACTATGACCTTGGGTCCTCTTTATTTTTACTTCTTACATTTATTAATTTAAAAATAATATTGGCTTATCTCTGAAGGAAGTGGGGAATGACCTATGGTGCGAAGATACTTTGCTTTCAGAGGCTTATCCAAACCTTTATGCCATTGCTAGAGATAAAAATGCAATGGTGGCTGACTATTTGAGATTTCCCAATGGAACCATTGTTTGGGAGCCTCAATTTATTAGATCTATTCATGATTGGGAGTTGGAGGAAGTGGGGAAGTTTTTCGAGGCTCTGTGTAAAGTGAAAATCAATTGCGGGGTAGATGACAAAATGTTGTGGAGTAAGAATAAGGGGAATTTCTCAGTCAAATCCTTTTACATCTTACTTTGCAACAGTCACACTACTTTTCATTGGCTCAAGGTCTGGAAAGTGGGAGCCCCATCTAAGGTGGCCTTTTTTGTCTGGTCGGCAGTCTTAAACTCTATCCTTACCATTGATAACTTGGGAAAGCGAGGCAAGATGCTTCCGAATTGGTGCATTATGTGTCGTTAAGCAGAAGAATCTGTTGACCATCTCCTTATACACTGCAACGTGGCATGGCAATTATGGAGTTTGGTGCTATCCATCTTTGAAAGCCATTGGGTGATGCCTCTCTCAGTTGCCTCCTTGTTTGATTCTTGGCCTAAGGGACATGGTGTTAGTTTTGTCAAGAAGGCATGGAAGGTCATCTCTCTATGTATTATGTGGTGCATTTGGAAGGAACGCAATCGGAGGATTTTTGAGGAAGATGTGATGCCTGTTCATAGGCTCAAAGCCTTTTTGTTGCATACTATACACTTTTGGTTGAAAGGAAATTTTTGTGAATCTTCTTTAATTGTGATAGACTTTATAGGAGATCTTAAATTTGGGGAGGGTTGTAATTCTCTTATTTACACTATGTGTACAGTGGTGGCGTCCTTTTTGTGATTAATATACTTTTATTTACCTATCAAAAAAAAAAAAAAATTAGTGCCTTGAAATGTGCAGGACGTTCACAAATTTAAATAAAAAACATTTGAACTTGAGGATCCTCTTGGTGCCGCCTATCTGGTTTGGTGTAACATTTTTTTAAAGAAATATTCTTTGCTGATCTGTATTTGCAGTTTCGGAAACAATTACTGCTGAGTGTTTATCTGGTTACTTTGTTTGACTCGAAAAAATTGAGCATCATTGCATGTGCATCCATAATTCTATATTTGCAAAATAACTTCTCAAAAATTAGGAAAAAGAAGAAGTACAGTATTCTGTATAAATTACAATATTTGGTGGTTGTTATACTTTGGTTACAGCTGATGATATCCAAATGGCCATGGGTACAGTTTGCCGTTCCTAATCACTGGTCAGCACAGGAAAGGAATCTATGGAGACTGACATTCCTGGTGAAAGTAATGGAAGCACCAATGGAGTAAAGGAAAATGGTTTCCATCTTTATCCAGTTTCTGTAACTGATTCAGGTGAAGGTTTGCCATATGCTCCCATAGATTGGCCAAATCCTGGTGATAGGTGGAGTTGGAAGGTGGGGAGGAGAATTGCACACTCTGGCTACTTTTTGGATAGATATTTGTATCTTCCCAGCCGCCTTCAAGAGTCCATGCGTAAGAAAGGTGGCTTTGCAAGTAAGCTTTCAGTTGAACACTTTATCCGGGCAAGATTCCCTGGTGCTGATGTTGATGCATTTTTTGCCTCATTCCGTTGGAAAATTCCTGCAAAACAGTTATCTGGGGCAAAAGGTCAGCTTTCATTTGAAGCTGTTCTGATTTAATCTTTTCTAGAGTAACATCTTTTTTGTTTAATATGTTGCAAAACTTACAGATCTTGCAAATGTGTATTGAGTTCTTCTTTGTATCTTATGGGGGACAGCTATACCTCCTTCAATGGTTTGATGTTGAAAATGGAACCGCACCTGGCTGGGACGTTTGAAAATCTACATGTTGTATTTAAATTGAGTATTTTTTCATAATGATATAGGGCCTAAGATCTATTTTAGGCTTCCAAACTTTAAATACTGTGAGATGGAACGCTCAGTAGAGGGAGGGTATTGTTTATTACAATGCTGCATGCTTTAGGTTTAAATTTTTGTTCTTCTATTCGAGGTCCTTTTCTTAAGTAATTTCCCGTTGTCTATCTCAAGAATGTGATTATGTCATCGTATGATGGCTCTTCAATTATCCTTTCAAGCTGTTAATTTTCAAGTAGGTGACAAAATTAGTGGTTTAGCAGAAAATTTAGCCTCTAATGCAAAACGAATATCATGAAACTGGAAAATTATCTTGTACATGACATCCTTTCTTACTAGTATTGTTGATCATGGCTTCTTCTATATATCACGAAGCAATTTTAAATGTTCTTTTACATAAAGGGAATTTGTTTCTTCCTATTTTATTTCATACAACTCATCTTTGGCTTGTTAATGGGTTTACGCTTTTCTCTTTTAGTCATAAAATCGAAATTTGAACTTCTTTGTATGAGAGCAAGCAAAATAATAAAAGAAAAATGGATTTCTGTCTGTGCACTTCCATTTCCTTTTGTTCACCTTATTTTTCTTTTCCTTGATCTAGCCTTATTTGACATGTGGCAAGATGGTTTTCTAATGCTCTTATACCCATACATTTTTTCAGAATGCATTGTATCATCACCGGTATCGGTGCTATTAATTAGTTAAGATTGTCTTCAGAGAGTTCAAGTATTGGGAGGATTTTGTTTTCATATATAAATCTTCTGGCCTTGAGACATTTCTTTTTCTTTTAAAATCTAAATTTGCTGAACGATGTAGGCAGTGAAGAGGAGCTTGCAATGGACACAGTACCTTCTGAGGAGACAGCAGAACATTTGGGGTCTGAATCCCAGTTTGGAGCTGTCGTTTGTAAGGCTGGTAACAAGACGTGCAGTAGTTTATTAGAAGCAATGAATTCCCCATCAGACGCCATGGCTTGTGATATTTGCTGCAGTGAACCTGGTTTCTGTCGAGATTGTTGTTGTATTCTTTGTTGTAAGACTATTAATTCAGCCTATGGAGGCTACAGCTTCATTAAATGTGAGGCTACAGTAGGTGAGAGCTTTATTTGTGGGCATATTGCCCACATAGACTGTGCTCTTCGATCATACATGGCTGGGACAGTTGGAGGTAGCATTGGTCTTGATGCTGAGTATTATTGCAGACGCTGTGATATGAGAACATGTCTGGTTTCACATGTTTCAAAGCTTCTACAGACCTGTGAATCTATTGATTGTCGGGATGACATTGAGAAGATTCTAAATGTTGGCATTTGTGTTTTGCGTGGCTCACAGAAAACAAGTGCAAACAGTTTGTTGCAGCATATTGAATTGGCCATGGCGAAGGTATAACTGAATGGCTGATCTATAATTGGTCTTTTCTTGATGAAGTTTATCCTTGTTTTCTTAGGGTTTCTTGAAACTAGCAGTATGACCAATCTGATATTTGCACCAGCTTAAGAGTGGGACTTGTCTCAAAGATATTTGGAAAAATGAAGACATGTCTGCAATTACTGCAGGTACTTTTTCTCTCAACCTCCATTATTCTGAGAGGTTATCAGTTGGACACTTGACGAAAATGAAGTGATTTTCTCCTCTCTTAATTTTTTTTCTTTTGGGATTTCTGAAACAGTATTTTTAATTTTATTTTCCCCATTACTTTATGTGTGTATTGGAGGATTTAAGGAATTGTCAACTCAAGTTTTACCTAGTGCTTTGCCTCTTTGGAAATATAGAATCACACTTTTAAGCTGCCATGAGACAAAAGTGCAGTGTTAACACTTCCAAGTGGTGCCAAAACATCTTTTTATTCATTTTTTTTATTTAATTTTTTTATACAGTACTCTAATGTGTGATAATTCACAAACTTGCAATGTCTCCCTCTGTGCTTCTCCGCATCCTTTTTGAGTGAAGGAGCTCTGGACACACTAAATCACAATTTTTCATATTATTTTTACTTTTTTATTTTATCACTCGAACACAGTTGTATACATTTCTTTTGATAATAGGAGGGCTGTTCGATCGTGGAAATGATGCACTGGAGGTCACAAATTACCAGGAACCTCTAGATTTTGGAACAGGCTCACCTCAAGTGTTATCTGGGAACTTCGACCTCCAGACTGAATCTCTAAAACTCGAGGAGGAGATTGACCAGGTCCTTCAGGCTCTGAGAAAGGCACAAGAGTCTGAATATAAAATTGCAGAGGAAAGGCTTCGTGCTCAAAAGAACTATCTTCTAAATCTGTATCAACAGCTTGACAAGGAGAGGTCCGAACTTTCAACATGCACAGCATCAAATAACCCAGATGCCTTGCTCGACGCTGTCCTGACCAGGGTGGATCAGATAAAACGGGAGACTACGAAACTGAAGGACATGGAAGAAGTGGCTCAAGGATTTGGAAAGACTTCCAAAGATTTATTGGAAGAACATTTTGGATTAGAAGCGGAACATTGACATCAACTTCGGGTGTTTACTGGCTGTATGCAACGGCTGTTTTGTGTCAAATTTTGTTGTTTTCTTCCAATTCCTTGAAGTGATCGCTTGTGATTTCATGCAAATAGCCTCTAGTGGTGGTCCAGATTGCCACATATAAAAGAACTATTGCAGAATTTGCTCGTCTGCAGGCTTCAAACAGTGGTTTCAAGCTCCAAATCCATTGTCTGATGTTCAAGGCAGAAGACATCTCTACTCGAAGTGCAAACTGGCGGTAATTCCATGTTTTGGCCCACCTATTGAGCTGAATTTACGTCTACAATACCGTATTCAGAGAGAAATCTTTACAGAATTGATAAACTCCTGTCTCTCTCACATTTTACCATCTCTCGATAGAAATTTTGTTTTCCTTGCGAGGATATGTAGAACCGGTTTTCATCTCTGCTCGGCATGTTTCCATCTGAATGTACTTCTGAATATTCATTTTTATATGCCCTTGCTTTGATTCCTGCATTTTAATTTCATTTCCCGAGTGGTAGATGTGCTGGAGCCTTGAGCTGAAGTTGAAATGGCTTGTTTTAGAAACTAGTCTTTTGGTGTTTAATTGTAAATTCACAATATGAGATGCTATAAGAGCTAATTAGAGATCTTGACGTCCGACCAGGATAATTAGGCTGCAGTGACCAAACAGATTAAGAATCACTTTAGTTTGTCTTGCAGTTGGGTTTACAAGTTTGTGACAAAACACAATTCGATCATGAAATTGTTAGTACAGAACTTTGTTTTCTTCTTAGATTAGATATATCATAGTAGGAGTAGCTTTTCAACTGCTTGTTTCAAGTTCATTTTGGAGAAATTTTTTAGACAAAAGCAATAGAACCATTAATTTCCAGGAACCCGATTAGACAAAACGCCAGACTACACACTAGGACGACAATTTACATTTTTTTTTTAATGTTTTGTGGTTTATTTTATTTTGGTATAAGTAAGAACATCGGTTGTGATATTGGGTAAGAGAGATGTGGGTTCAAGCCCGTACCTATTGAGCTGACGGCTATTAATATTAAATTTAATGAAGTGCTACAATTTCTTCATTAAACTGAAGATTTCTAATTCTCGCCAAAATTAAAGAGGATTATAATTACTGCTGGGTATTGTTAGTTGTTTTAACAAAAATATTTCTTTCTTTCTTGATTTGAGAAAAGAAAAAAAAAAGATTGAATTGAATATCCAGCCATGTGGACCATCCCATGGCCACTTCGAAACTTGTTGCCAAACGCACTCATTCTTAAGTGCGTTAATAGATTACGACTTTTGTCGCTTTTACCTTTATTATGTGTTCATCCATTGACTTGTAACCACTCAAATGGACGACAGCTCCCTCGCTTCATCTATATGGTGGATTGTTACTAAGTCCATTTGACTATTATCACGATTTTATGTGGAGGGAGGTCTTGGGTTATATAAAAGATAGACAACATTACCTAATAGTTTAAGTTTTTGAGTTAGATAATAAGCGCTTGACTCGTAAAACTATATATGTATAATTTTCTAAATCACCAATTACTCTTGTTTGAAAAAAAAAAAACTTTCAATTACCAACTGTATCTCAAACTCGTCCATATGTTGGCCATTATTTTGACATATATATATATAGCTGCACTTCTGTATAAAACTTATTTGGATTGACTTATTTAATTAGTTTTATATTTATTAGAGTTCTTGGATCAGCATTCAATTTTTCATTTTTCTTATAAGTTTTTAGGTTACACAACATTCAATGATTCAAAGAAAATTAGTGAAAATGTAAGGACTTTCAAAGTCCTATTGATGAAGGACTTCTAGCTACAGGAAGTCATGCCAAGCAAACCCTAACTTGCAAGAGAGGACGGACTTTTGATGGATTTTTATTTTGTAAATTTTTTGAAGTCCAGTGTTTTCATATGTCAATGTTTATTTGTTGTTTGGTGACTTCTTTTAAATGGAATTTCGGAAGCCATGTAGAAGCACTTGTACTTACTACACTAAAAATTAAAACAAATTTTAAAAGGACTTTGAAAAGCCCCCAAACGCTACCTTAGGTAATAAGTAAAGAAAGCCACAAATTCTTAAATATCATTTTACAAGCAAATAATTCTATACAATGTCAACTTTTGTTTAAACTAATAATTCGAAGAAGACTCCCAAAGGTGCCACTCTCTCAAATTACGCGTGGACCACCATCAAAAGTTCAACTGCGCATCATACACCCCTAACACGTGCGAGAGCACGAAACTCCATCAACAAAGTTTTGTTCACTCGTGCGTAGCCTCAGCTATTTCCCAACAAAAGATCAAGAGAAGAGAGAGAGAGAGAGAGAGAGAGAGAGAGAGAGAGGCAATAAAAGTCAAGCAGACGCTGATTCATTTTCATTCTTCTCTCTCTCTCTCTCTCTCTCTCTCTCTCTTTATTTTTCCCTCTCTTGCCTTATTTACGGTGGTCATACAATCAGACGGTTTATAGAGAGAGAAACAGGAGAGAGAGACCAGCGTCCGTCATTCATCTTCTTCCCCCTAGAGAAATTGTCTGAGCCTATTAAATTCCTTTCTTCGGGCGGATCAACCACCATGAACGAGAAGGCCAACGTTAGCAAAGAGCTCAATGCCAAACACAGAAAGGTTATCCTTTTTTATCCCGTGAACACCTCCTTACATGCAAAAAAATCGATTTAGCCCCCTATTTTCTCTTGATGGTTTTCGATATTTCACCGATTCGATCTTTAGGTATTGGATCCTGAATTGGTCATTGGTTGATGCTGAACCTTCAAATTATCGATTAATGGGTTGGGATTTTTGCTGATCCAGACAAAAAAAACTGATAAGAGATCTCTTATGTGGTTGATGTTGATCCAGAAAAAAGAAATTGTGTCGGAGTTCCACGCTATGTGCGTTTAACATTGAAATTGATTGTTTTAATCAGATTTTTTTTATTAGTAAACAAACACATTGATTTTGTTTTTTTCTTGAGATGTAGATTATCTAATATGCGTGTTTATAGCTTAACGTTTATGGACATGGTATTGCATTTTGACACGGGTGGGGTTTCTGATTTTACTATATCATTACCTTTTTCTATGTTTAAGTACGTGCTTGTTGCAGAATATTATAGATATCTGAAAAGCTGATCTGTTGGGATAAGAAATAACGAATTTTAGAGGCATACCATAAGTAAAATGGAAATTTGGAAAAAATGACTACTCATTCACTCCTGCTTCTGCACATCTTTAAAGTTAAAGGAAGTTGCTCTCTTTTAAGTCTCCAAACTTGTGTACGAGTAAGACCTGGCTTTACATGAGTGTCTGACTTGCCAATTTGCTGTTTGGAAAAATCTTTTAGCTCAGTATGATGATGAAACAAATGCTAGATTTCTCATGTTACTGGCTTGACCTGCTTCCCATTGATTTGGTTATCTGATTTGTCTAAACCAGAAAACCATTGCCTAAGAGGTGTGTTTGCAGACAAAAGATACTTAGATGTAATTGTAGCTGTATACAGGTTTGGACATTGAGAACTGTTTTGTTTTTGGTTCAAGAGGTCTTTCTCCAATTTTATGTGTTAATTTGTAGACTTCATATTTGGCATAAGTTTTTTGGTTGGAGCTTATTTGTTTGAGAGCTCTTTTTTGCCTTGTGATTCACATTTACATGGATTGCACCCTATCCTTTTAACTTTAGTATACTTGCACTTATCACAATCTAAAAGAAAAGAAGTTTATACATGAGCCTGACTTTTCTTCCTCAGCAGCTTTTATATGATCATCTGCTATTATAGTGCCATTATGTATCTGCTGCATGATTGTGAAGAAGTCCCACTAATGTGGAATTGTGGATGTTGTTGTTCCATTGTTAAAGTCTGCAAATTTAAATGTTGATATACACACACCCCCCCCCCCCCCCCCCCACCCCCCCACCCCCCAAACACACACACACCAAAAAAAAAAAAAAGGAAAAAAAAAACAGAAGATATGTATATAAGTATAAATAACAGAAAAAGTCAGAGACTCAGTATTAGTTTATATGTTGGCTGGCATATGATGTTCGTTATGGTACTTTTTGTAGTTTCTTCTTCTTCTTGTTTTTTCTTTTTTGGGTCTCTTAGCATCTCTAAAAATATGTAATTGGGCCTTGGGCCTTCTGATTGAGACTGCACACCCACCTCTTCTAAGAAAGATAATCTATTTTGTTGCCTTCTTTTTCCGTTAGTCCGTTACGTTCCATTGGTATACATTGTTATAATCTTTCCTGGTTTTTTCATTCACAGATACTGGAAGGGCTTCTTAAATTGCCAGAGAACAGGGAGTGTGCTGACTGCAAAAGCAAGTATGTTATCTGGAAACTGTCAATTTTGCTGACATTGGTTTTGAAATTACGAAGAAATAAATACCATGGACAGAGCGAGATTAAAAAACAGTGGATCTTGCTACATTATACTATGAAGTCATGTTATTAGTTGAACATGGTTTCTACGTACTTAAGTTGCTGGTAGTGACTCATTTTTCATGCAGGGGTCCTCGATGGGCTAGTGTGAATCTGGGTATCTTTGTATGCATGCAATGTTCTGGAATCCACAGAAGTCTTGGAGTGCACATATCAAAGGTGGTAATTTGATCAGTGGTTGTTTAACTTTATTGGAGGCCTGAATATATTCAATATTGGGATGTTTGTGGATCGGCAGGCCCCTTAGAAGTTCCACTTTTTTTTTTTTGAAGTCTTAATGCCATAAGTACCATTCAGTATAGAATGTTTTATGATAGATACTAGTAATCGGGAAATAACTAGTAAGATTTTCGGGGGTTAATTGTTTGTGTTGTTTGAAACTTACTTTGATGAGCAATTTCTTATTCTGTTTGGCTGAGATTAAAGATTGTAACCAACTGGGCTTCTTATTAGTTTTTCCATGATATGGAAGGTCTTTTGAAATAAGCATACATCTCCTGATTATAAATTGCTAATTTATCAATTTAATTTTCATAATCACTAAAGCTCAATAGTAATGAACAACAAAAGCAATCCAAAAAATGAAATCACACATCATCTACAATAATAATATTGTTCTCCCCCTATTATAGAGCTTCCCTCCCCCTCTGCCTCCCTCATATCAGCTTCCTATGTAAAAGAATCAGGCAGTTTGTGGGGAGTAGAGAACTGCATAGTTCCACAGAAAGGGTATTAAGGAAATATAGTTTAGGAGACATATCCTACTGTTGAAAATGGGTTTTAATAAAGCTCGTGGTAATCTATTGGGATGTGAGGATGAATATTGGAAAGTATGTAGCTTTTTAAAGTCTTTATACAACAAGTAATTTATACAGAAAGCAGCATCAAAAGGAGATGTTTCTTGAGTACAAAAGAAGCACAGACACTTCTAGGAGGGTGCCGTGTTCTTGTCGGACACACATACTCCTTAGACACGCCAATTGGTGTGTCCTGAATTTTTTTTTACTAAATTTTCATTGGACACACTAGCAACACGTATCCATCACTTAAATACATGTGAAACACATTACAAGTTGAAATTATAAACATGTTTTCATCATGTTTTTATGTTAAATGATGATTAAATTATTGATTCAATGTTTTATTCAAGTTGAATTAGTAATATTTTTGGTAGTTTATAGATGTTACATTCATATACATAGCAAATAAAATTTGTAAGAAATATATCTTTTGCAGTGTTCCCGTTGTATCCGTGTTCTTAATTTTTAAAATTGCAGTGTCCCGTATCCGTACCTGTGTCCATATCCATATCTGTGTTAGTGTCCGTGCTTCTTAGGAATCCACAATATTAACAAATTGATGTAGACTAGGGAACACCACCCTTCCTGAGGTCTAGTTATATCATATAGAATCTATGGATTAAAAGGAATTCTCAAGTCTATTCATAGGCTCCTCCATCCCCTGAAAAGTCCGCCTGTTCCTCTCACTGCAAATGGTCCACATCAAACATAAATGAGCTAAAAGCCATGCATTCCGTCTGTGCTTCCCAACCCTGCCACCTTGCCAACTGAGAATAACCCCAACTGCATCTCTAGGGAACACCCAATGTATGCCAAACAAAGCCAAAATTAGCCCCCACAAGTCCCTCGCTACGAAACAATGAATGAGAGTGTGAGAGGCCCATTTGCCATCACAATTACAAAGGCAACACCAGTTAACAATAATTTGCCGCTGCATGAAGGTCATGAATAGTCGAGATCTTTTCATGGGCTGCATTCCACACACAAAAAAAGAAAATAAACTTAAGAGAGAGAACTCAAACCCCCCCCCCCCCCCCAAAAAAAAAAAAAAAACAAAACCCCCAACAAAAGACTACATTACACCGCTCAAATTCACATAGGAATGCTTCACCTTAAATCTTCCTTTCTTAGATATAGCCCAGTACAAGGAGTCATATCCTTCTCCAATGGTCTTACAGTCGTAAGTCTTCTTGGGAAGAGCAGTTAGGTGGACCAATTCCCAATCATGTGCGAGCCTTCTCAAACTCCAAATCCCAAACAACGTCATTGCATACACCCCTATCATAGTTTACCTCTGAAGCCTCCTTATCAATAGTAAGCTGAAAAATAGAAGGAAAATCCCTCTCTAATGCGGCTGCACCACCTTCGTATCCAACTTTTCACCTATCTGCCTCCTTACTTCGAAACTTACAAACTTCATGAAGTCATCCCAAACTCTATGAACACCTTTCCAAAGACCTTTCCCATGAGACATAGATACCTCCAAAGGGGCAAGGCATCCCGAGCCTTTCCATATTTTGCCTACACCACCCTCCAAAACCTATCTCTCTCGCTCACATATCTCCATAACCACTTGCCCAAGAGAGCTTAATTGAAAATATCCGACCTCCTATTCCCCAAAACACCTTATGTACTTGGAGTACAAACCTTATTCCAATTCATTGTACTCCTCCCACTAGGTGATATTTCCATTACAGTTACTTATTTTTCTTTCTAGTTTCTAATAAATTGTATCCTCTTCATGAATTCTTGTATACGCTTGCTTGTGAAATTTAGCAATCTAGACAAGGAAAGCCATGCCATGGAAGTCGGCCCCAATTATGTGTTATTGAACCTCCAGGGATTATGTGCTTCAGTTAACGTTGTCAATAATGCCGTTAGCGAGGCAGCAATGTAGCGAAACTAGCGATAGATCTGGCTGCATTGTCAATACTCTCTCTTTTTTTCCCCCATAGTATTTCAGTGTGATCATTTTGCTCTCTTTCTTTGGGAATAAATTTCCTGATCCACTCCCATTGAGATATAGCTGCCAACATCAGACCTGTAAAATTATTCCTTGTGACCTTTTTTAGCCATTCTTTGTTTCCTTTTCACAAGCAAACATGTGGTTGAACATACACCAATTACCTATGTTTCAGGGACAGAGATACAATTATCGGTGCGGGTATGTATCTAAGTGTCTAGTTCATCTAATTCTCATGTTCAAGGACTCCGAGATATGACTAGATTTGCTCTTTTTTTTTTTTAATTTTTTAGGGTAAAATGGTGTTTCCAAACATTAATAGAGCATTTTATGCATGATATACAAATCTTATACATTGTTATACAGTAAACTCAGCATCTTGTACATACTTGTTGGGTGCATGTCCAATAAGACATATTGAATAATTGAACACATCACATACCGTAACCCAAGTATTGAGTGTCCTTCACGGGTATTTCAAATTTTAGAAGAATTCATGTAACATGGCCCATTATTATATGCATATTTATCAATGGATTCTTTTTGGATCTTTATGCAGGTGAGGTCTGCTACTTTGGACACATGGCTTCCCGAACAGGTTGCATTTATTCAATGTAAGCCTATATTTAAGTACACCAGTTCAATTATTTTAGTTGAGGTTGATCCAAGATTATAAGAAGTGACTGAATGTGAATTTGGTTTCTTTTCCAATACAGCAATGGGAAATGATAAGGCAAATAGTTATTGGGAAGCTGAGCTACCCCCGAATTATGACAGAGTTGGGATTGAGAATTTTATCCGTGCAAAGTGTGCACTTCTTCCTAACCCTTTATTGGCTCATTTTCCTTTCTAAAATCCAGTGCATTATGCTGTCTGATTCTTCAACTGCCCATAGTCTTAAGGATACATCTATTGTATATTTTAAAGGTATGAAGAGAAGAGATGGATTGCTAAAGATGGCAAGCCAAAGTCACCTTCTAGAGCACTGGAAGAAAAGGCTTCTGTGCAATGGCAGAGACCTGGCGATAGGACTGGGCATGGATATGCCGACAATTCGGAAAATTCATCCGAGGAAAGGAAGAACTTTCAAGCACCTAGTACGAGGGATAGTGTTCCTAGGACAAGAATTAGTATACCTGTGCCTCCGAAAGGACCTGAGCCAGTACGTTGAGTTCTTTAACTGTCTGATTTCCTCCATACTTATGTGTTTTCTCATTTTCTCTCCATTCTTATTTGTTTTTTGAAAATCTATTGTCCTGCATGTTTGTTTGTAATTAATAATCATTAGTATGCCCGTGCCCCTTAAAGCTTTGATATTGTGGGCCTGACATATTTGCCTACAAACAGGTCACTCCTGCACCAAAGTCTCAACAGGTCATTCAGAAACCAGAACCAGCTATACTATCTGCTGAATCTACAAAGCAGGCAACAGACTCTAGTCCGGCTGTCTCACCACCTAAAGTTGATTATGCTACTGACCTTTTCGACATGCTGTCAATGGATGGTCCTACTGAAAATGGCTCAGAGGCAACCTCTGCTGATGATAATGCATGGGCAGGTTTTCAGTGTATGTCTAAGACTCGTGGTCATTTCCTTCAAATTTTATTTTATTCTATTTTTTCTTAATGTATTTTTTCTCTTTTTTTTTTTTTTGAGAAGCGGGGGTGGGGTGGGGTGGAGGGGTTGGCTGGTCTGTCTGGAGAGGGAGAGCTAAAAAATGTGCTAACTTTCATGGTTGAAGGTGGAGTAGTAGTTGTTATGGTAAAATTTGTAATTGCCATTACCATTACCTCTTGACAACTTGCAGCTGCTGCAGAAGGATCAATTGCTGATAAAACTGGCTCTACAAAACCAGATGATAATAAGACCCAGTCTACTTCTGGTATTGAAGATCTATTTAAAGACTCTCCTTCGCTAGCACCTTCTGTGGTACCAGAGAAGCCTCAAAAAGATGTTAAAAATGATATTATGAGCCTTTTTGACAAGGTAATTTCCACAGCATTATAAGCAATATTTTGTAGCACTCTGTGTATGGAATTTAATTGACTGATTCTCCAATTTTTTATTTGGTTAATTGTTGGAGAATCTAGTTTAGGCTTTGTTTGTGTAAAACTGTGAAGTTCAGGTTGTGTGTTTATTGATTGAGTGGAATGCTCAATCTAATGAACACAGAAGGACCAACCACATTACTTTGGTTTTTCTTATTGCTGTTGCTTCTACTACTTCAAAAATCAATGCATTTAGTCTTATAAAGGTTATTTTTTTGCAGTCCAATATGGTGTCACCATTTGCTATGCATCAACAGCAACTGGCTATGTTAGCACAGCAGCAGTCCCTTCTTATGGCTGCTGCAGCTAAATCAGCTGGTGCGGTGCCAAAATTTGCTGGCAATGCACAACCACCAGGGTCCAATGGTACAAACTTACCCACTCAAAACTGGCCAAATGTTGGCTACCAGTTTCCTGGAATGATGATGCCAGCTGCTGGAAATAATGAACTACAGAAATACATGCAGCAGGTAAAATATTTTAATCACACTGTTCGATGAATGAATTGAGTCTGAACACTCATTTTTCTATATTTTCTCTTGAGCCAGATGGGAAACATGGGACCAACACATCCAGTTGGGAGCTCTGTTCCATTTCCAACATCATCAAGGTACTTCACATCAGTGTCTTGTAGGTGACATTTTCGTGGCTTTGATCAAAATGTTTGATTGGGAGTTTAAAGCAAGAGACATAAATTAGTGTATTGTAGTTTCATTAAAAATACAAGCTTCTTAGCATTTCTCTTTCGTGTTAAAAGGTAATTATTAGGCAGTGTTTCATGCTTTGACTGCTATTTTAATTTGGATTTCTGCTTTTTTATTTATTTATTAGGATAATGAGGCATATAATTTTCCCATGGAAAATGCTTATCAAAAACCCACAAGCTTTAGGAAATACTTGTTTGCCGTTTTCTCATCTTCAATCATATGACTTCTAGGAAGGAAACATTTTTTACTTTATATCAGATGGTGTGGCTCATAAGAAACCAATACTCTCAGTCCCACCTTATTAGAACCTAAGATATTGCTTTCCCCAGTGCCAAATCGATTACTTTAGTGAAGGAAATGCATTTTCTATGGCTCATATTCTTGTAGCACACTATGAATTGCATAGTGGGGGTGAAACACAAGGGTGCCTGCTCCTTCTTTGAAGTAGGCCACTTTTTCTGGAACATAGTCTGGGATAACCGTGACAGTGTATATATAGAAATTTAACTGTATATACGCCCACAGAGAGTTTCCAAGAAGACCCCAATGGCAGTTCACATTTTTGTGAGACCTCTTACCAATTCTCCTATTTCCTACCAGATAATGCATAGCATTGCAAGGAGAGAACACGTGATACAGTGTGAAGTTTATCATGTAGACACCCCTTTGGTATTGCATAAATTCTTTAATCTCCAATAAGCTTACAATATAACCATCACTTTTTCGTTTTTTCTTTTTTTTTTTTTTTGCTGTATAAAACGTAGGAGGATGAGCCAAGTTTCTGTAATTTCCCTACAACTTTTATGCACTATGGCTGTAGATGTCCATGTTAGGAACCCTATATGTTGAGGAAGAAAGATTACCATATCTTTTGTAGTTGAACCTTCACATTTATTTTCATTTCCATTTGTTTAATACGCAGCATTTATACCATGGGCCAAAATACTTCTACTAATGGTGCGGCACCTGCTGGAACAAGTAGAATGCCATCAGCATCCCCAATCTCATCCGCAGTTCCTACACAGGTGGCAAAAGAGTATGATTTCTCTTCATTAACACAAGGGATGTTACCAAAATCCTGAGAGGCACTGGGAAGTGATTCTGGCTTTAGCCATAGCATGCCAAAGGAATATATTGCAGGAAAGTTAGCATTTTGGAGTTTCTTCCTTAGTTGGGGGTTGTAAACTATTTGTAGAGGAGGAAGTTTTCAGCTTTTCTTTTCATTTTTCTTCTCTTTTCATTTCTTCTTTTTCTTTATAATGTGGGTGGTGGCTTCATTTGTACGAGTTAGGTGTATGTGGAGTAATAAGCCGGGTGTAGATTGATTGATACTCATTTTTTTCCCCCTCTTTTCTGTTTTAGATAAATTACGATGATAGAGAAAATATGGATTTATATTTGAGATGAGATAATCTATTGCCTTGAAATGGCAAATTTGAAATTTTGGGTGCATGGGGTTTTGATTACTGGACCACCTAGCAAACCGAAGTTGCATGCAAGGATGGACATGAACCTTTAGTTCAATAACCTACTAGGTTATTTTACGATATGTTTGGACCAAATTCTTTGGTGAGGAAAAAGAAAATGAAAAAGGATATGAAATTACATTGTGAGTTTGATTGTTAGAGAAAGTAGAGGGTAAAACAACATAAAAAAAAAAAAAAGTAGTAAAGATTTTTTTGTTCTTTTTTTTCTCATCTTTTCTTTTTGTTGGTCTTCTAGATAAATTTGGATTTTAAACACAGGATTAGGGAAAATTTACTGCTGGGGGATATTGGTTTTGTTCTTTTTGTTTGATTCTCATTTCTTTCTATTGATTGAAGAGCTGATGCTGAGTTTTTGGATTTTTCATATTGATTTGAGGCCTGAGACATGTAACTTTCTGTGTTAGTATTGAAATTGAGACATATATAGGAAGCTGACTCTTTCAAGCGTCACATTTCTTGCTCTCTCTGTCTACTGGACGGTGCTATTACATACAGGAAAAATATGAAAAGAGAACAAAACAATATTGGCCTCTAGTTCCTACTGTTGGAGAAATGAAGTGTTCAGTTATTGGCAGTATGGACAAATTAGGATTGAAGAAAGAAAAATCAAATTACGATTGAAAAAAGGAACAATCAAATTGAAATCTCCAAGGAAAGCATCTATAATGGGTTAGTGTTTTTCTGAGTTATACGAAGAGGAGATTTGGATATTTTGCGGGTTAAAAACACGAAAATAGTTTCTTCACTCGGTGACAAAAATCTTGTCAAACCTTGTCAACGGGGTTGCCCTTTGTTTTTTCAACTATACATGTAATGTTATGTAGAGAGAGAATTCAAACAGAAGACAAAAATCTTGTCAAACCTTGTCAACGGGTTGCCCTTTGTTTTTTTAACTATACATGTAATGTTATGTAGAGAGAGAATTCAAACAGAATTTGATAATAGAATGATTTAGTTAAATGACAATCATTTACTTCAAAACAAAACACTAATTATAACAACGCTTAATTATAAAAATATCAAATTTTCAAGGCATTTTACCTTTTTATGAGGGACACAAAGCAATATAACATCACTCATAAACTATCTCTTCTCTTTCTACATCAATAAAAAGGTTTGGACTGTCATATTTGGAATCGCTCAAGGGATGAAACTTTGGGGAAGGAAGGGAAAGGAAAAAAAAGAGAAAATGAAAAAAATGTGTTTTTCTATTCCTGCTTGGTTTATAAAGAAAATGAAAGAAAAAAATAAAATAAAAGAAAAGAATAGAGAAAAAGAGAGAATGCTTTAAAAAATTTCTTTTATTTTTTATTTCCTTCTTTCTTTCTACAAAATCACAAAAAGGAAAGAGAACCATGCGAATTATTATTAGATTCGATTTGGGTTGAGTTAGATCGGAGTTTTTAAGGGGCCTCATGTCATGATTTTGACTTCAAAAATTCAGAATTAGGTATACCAAAGAAAAAGAAGGGAGAGAAAATTTTCCCAACTCTTTTCTCCCTTTCCCAAGTTTAAACAGCTGTTAATTTCCAAATGTTTTTCCAACATGGACCATTGGACGTAATCTATTGGCTTAAGGCCGACCGACTAACGGCGATTGTTGTTTTCAATCACTAATCAACTGTTCTTCTACTCTCATTGCTGTTCACCCTCCTTTCCTTTTATTTGCGTGTTCCATCGATTCATATCTATCAATGTCAGACTTCCCCTCCTAATCGGTCAATCTTAGCATCTGAATTCGGCCGTAAACGGCGTTGATGGACTAACCGTTGAGTGATCTAAATTAATTTCTGACCATCTGATTCATACGTTTCAATTCTCACGCAACGTTAAGTAACTTAGACCACGTATATACATAGATACATATATATATGCTTGTAAACATTTCACGTACATGCTCTTCTGGATCTTCAATATTGACCGTAGAATATACAATTCATTGCGTACACAAGCAGCTCGTGTTCATGGCTAGAGCCTACTTGCTCCCTTAGGATAAGTACTTAAAAAAATTAAAAGGCTGAAGAAAAATACCCAATGGTTGCCAAACAAATTGGCTCTTAATTATTATGTGATTGAAGGCTTGAAGCTCAAATTATTACATAAAATGCAACCTTTTGGTGATAAGCTCTGTTCAGTTTAGAGTTGGCATAAGATGACAGATGAAAATACAAATTTCACACACACTCACACACACTACATATATATATATATATATGTATACATTATGTTTATTCTCAACAAAAGCTGATTTAAGCAAGCTTACAGATTGACTTATTTAAATAACTTATGTTTTTTTTTAAAATTAAAAAGCCATAATGTGAAGGTACAAGGAATATAGATACAAAGAATAATCTGAAGGTCTATAAAATAGTAAAAAAAATAAATAAAGAAAAACACTAATATTTCAAAATATTTGCATAGAAAATCTCACCAAAATAACATGACAGTGATATTTTTGTAATTAAAAACTCATCAAAATAAAGTGACAATAACTTTTTTATAATAAAGAATTATTATGATGAATGTTTTATTTAAAAGTAAAGGCTTCTTATTCTAGTAATAAATTTAATATAAATTTTGTAATTACATAACATTATCTAAAATTTATATTAATTAAAAAATTAATAATAACAAAAAAAACTAAAAAGCATTAAAAACAATCACAACTGTCACTCACTCTACAAATAATGTAGGCCATATCAACTGAATCCACCAACAGTTAATGAACCCAATTAATATAATTTATATCAACGGATAAGTGAAACTACTTAAATAAAAAAGAACTACTAGCATCAGCCGCATCAGCCGCTGTGTGCTAATGTCAACCATGGGTCACCAATAGCGGATGAACGGACGCGGCACGCATCTGTCGCCGCATCAGTGGCTGCCTATTCTACACGCGATGGCATCATTTTCATATATAAAAATGGTAAATAAGCATAACATTGTATTGCCACGTGACAATAGCATACTGGATACACACATAGTGACGGATCCCTGTTAGATGGATCCGATGAGAGATCCACTCACATCCAGGAGAAATATTTGGTGTCACGGTAATAAGGTGATATTAAGTCTTCGTATTGATATAGTAAATCAGATCAATAACATATAATTATATAAATATTTATAATTTTAATTATAAAAAATTTTAAAATTTAAATACAATATCCTTGATAATTAATATTTAAATAATTATGTAATATTAATTTATTGACTCGTTACACTATTTCTCATAGTACTAGTATTCTTAAACTACTAAATAATTTATCATAGCTCACACATTCCAATAAATACCTTTCTACTCAAATCCCTCGGGCTCAAACTCCCTCTCAACGTCACCATCCCCACTTACTCCTCCTATATATGTATACCTATATGTAGCATCCACATTATAATTTCTATACCTCACTCTACATTGCTCACACTTTCTAACGGTTTTCTGTTCCGGACGGTCCCTGGAAAAGAGTTAAATTCCGACCAATATCAAACACTGCCTCTCCGGAAAAGTATGGCAATTCTGTCTCAGAGCTCGAGTAACTGGATGTTGTCCCTGAAAGTTATGTTGATATCGGCGGGTGTTCTGTCCATGGCTGTGATGTTGAAGCTTTATGTTCCGGTCGTTATGGAGTTTGCGTCCTCTGAAATGCCTTCTATTTGGAGCTTTGTGATTTCGTGGCTCAGACCTCCGTTTCTCTTCATCGTCATCAATGGTATCATCATCACCATCGTCGCGACTTCCAAGTTTCAGCAGAAGGTCATCGACGAGTCGCAGAAGAAGGTAGTTCAGCCGTTGCCGATCAAGGTTTCGGCAGATTATGCGGTTGTGTACGACGGCGAAGTAGTGAAGAATGCTTCGGTTGAGGTTCGGCCGGAGTTTGCGTATGGTTATGATGCGAATGTCGTGAAGGGTTCGGATTTTGATGTGTACGAGCACGTAGACGCTGGGGTCCCGGAGGCGGAGACGACGACCACGTTAGCTGTGAATGCTACGGAGGAGACGAGCGGCGAGGATGAGCTAACGATGTCGAGGTCGAGGGAATATTCGTTTTCACCAACTGAGAAACCGTCGGTTTCTGTAAGGTTTGGTCATCGGAAAGCTATGAAATCGAGTCCTGGAGGTAAATCTCTCTCTTAATTGAACAGTGTTTTGTTGCAAAAAACAGAGTAATTTTACATGTCTTTGCGGTGGGGGTTTTCAGGTGGGAGGAACTTGGCCTTGGGAGTGGCGAAACCGAAGCGGCAGGAGACGCTGGAGAGCACCTGGAAGACGATAACGGAGGGCCGTCCGATGCCGTTAGCGAGGCACCTAAGGAAGTCCGACACGTGGGAGACGCACGGTCGTGTGGGCCACCTGCAAGTACAAGAGCATAACCAGAGGATGACCGTATCGGAGACATTCAACGACTGCACCACCATCGGCATCGACACCAACTCGTTGCCGGGATCAGGGAAGCTGAGGAGGGAACCCTCGTCGGAGTCTGGGAAGCTGAGGAAGGAACCGTCGCTGAGTCAGGAGGAGTTGAACAGGCGGGTGGAGGCGTTCATACAGAAGATGAATGAGGAAATGAGGTTGCAGAGGCAGGAATCTCTGAATCAGTACATGGAGATGATCAATCGTGGAGCTCATCATTAGAGAGAGATTAATTGGTTGTGTTGATTCTGTGCAGTTGGGACAGAAAATCTATAATTAGCCAAATTTTCTCTCTTAATTGGATAAAAGTAATCTTTTCAAGCGCACGATCAGGAGATCAGAAGATGAATGCTGCTAATTTCTCTGTTGCCGGAGATTTCGCAAGCTGGGTTCCTAGAAAGAGTTGAAGGAGTTATCCAGCAGGTTCTACCAGCCAACCTGCAGGAAGATTGAGGTCAATTCAGTCTTTTGCTTGGCTTTAACCGTGTCGTGCTCTTATGGGATGTAAATGATTAGTACACACTGTAGATCTCACTGGTGTCATGTCAATGGCCATCATTATGCTGATTGCTGAGCTCTAAGCTGGGTCTTGAGCTTTGAAATTTTGCGGTTCAACCACTAAAATATACAAGAAGATAATGAATTATATATGAACCATATTTTATAAAATTAACCAAGATTTTTTACATTAAATTGCTAGTAAAGTTGCGCAAAATCCTAATGATTGGTATTGCGGCTGATAATAAAGTTTGGGGTAAATTACATCTACCGCCCTTGAAGTTTTTAACTAATATAACTTATTCTCTGTAATTCTAAAAATCACATTCTCTTCTATTGAGATTTTAGATGAGTTGCATTTTCTCCTAGATATTAACTCTTTTAATAAAATATATGTGATGCCAGTAAAAAAATAAGTTCATTACTTAAATTGTTCTTAATGTGCATGAAATGACATAAATAGAGTTTTTTTTACTTCTGAAATTAATTAATATGTGTTGATTTTTAAACTTTTGTTTTTTTGCTTCTAAATTTCCCCACGTTTGTTATTTTTTTATTATAGTATATAGGATCTAAAAACTTTGATAGGATTGATTTTTTTAAGTTAAACCGTTATTTTTTAATATAAGTTAACTAACGTTGTTGTTTTCGATATTATTTTTTATAAGGCATTTTTTCTCATATTGACTAGAATTTTTTTTTTATAAAACTTTATAGAATTTATATAGGGTTGTAATTATAGCATATAAAGTTTTTAAAAAATATGAGACTTATAATTTATTTATTAATTAAATGGTATTTTATACAGATGTGACATTTAATTTGCTCTTAGAATCTTATACTAGTAACGCATCTTTTTTTATTAGAAGAAGGCTCAAAATTAACACACTAATTAATTTTATAAGCAAAAAAAATTTATTTATGTCATTTCATGTATATTATAAGTAATTTAGATAATAAATTTTTTTTACTGACATTACAAATATTATATTAAAATATTTAACATTTAAAAAAAATACAACTGATCTTAAATTTTTAAAAAGAGATATAATTTTTAAAATTTTAAAAGTTTGAATTATATTAACTTGAAACCTTGCCTTAAAGTTTGAGGAGTGGTAAAGACTTTTTGGGTATAGCCTTCTCAAAGTACCCGGAGACGGAGAATCCGGGTGGCTGAAGTTCTTTCTGATGGCCATCTTTTTCATTCAGATTTTGCCTATCTCAGACTTCCGTAACTCTGTTCGTTAGTCATCAGTGCTCTCTCTCTCTCTCTCTCTCTCTCTCTCTCTCTGTTCAAGTACTTTCTGTACCACTAAGGAATTATCAGCCGACTAGCCACACAAAGAACAGCATTCAGTGACGGGGGCTTTCTATTTTGTCGCTAGCTTCTGTTCACTCAAACGTCTTGACTCGTGACAACGGCAAAGAATAAGTTGCAGTACAGAAAGGTTTCTCGATCTTTTGACAACCAATAATTTGAGGCCAGAACAATCCAGTTGATTTGTGCGCACCTAAGTTAATTGGAAAGTTTGTGTAGTCTTTTTTTTTATTTTATTTTATTTATGTAAATTAAGTAATTATAAAATTAAAATTTTAAAAAAAATTCTTATATTTGAGAAGAATCGAATTTTTTATCTCTTTTTATAAAGTCATGAGTTTTGATCTAAACACTTAATTAGTAAAAATTAAAAATAATAATTTGAGAAAAAATACTGTTCTTTGAAAAAAATTGTATAAAAAATATCACTAGAATAATATAATATTGATATTTTTATAATTAAGAGTTATCTTGATTTGTTTTTTATTATAAAAAAATACTATGTTTTTAGAAAAAAATATGCACAAAAAATACACTATAATGATATGATATTTATATTTTTATAATTAAGAGTCAATATAATAGACATTTTATTTGATTTACAAATTGTACTTTTCTTGTTGCCCCTAAAGGTTGGACACATATTTCGAGACCATACAAGCCTGTTGCATGAAATGCCCCAAAAACGAAAGCAAGCCGCTCCTGGTAGAAATAAACGGATTCTAAAGATGTTGGCGAATCCAAAGAAGGTAATGGCTCTTATCATTGTGTTGAGATTGTCTTTATAAATTTTTTAAAATAATAAATTTTAATTATAAAAATACTATTGTCACATTATTTTAATAAAATTATTTATATAATTTTTTTTGAAAAATAATATTTTTCTAATTTGAAATGTGGACCAGATTCATGGACCGATCGGACTCCACTATGTCATAAGTTGGCCTAGCCCCAATTCAAGGAGGTCCGGCTCTTTTGTTTAGTCATCAGTTTCATTTGTTGCAATACTCCACACAATCAAACCTGTATAGCTAGGCCCATCCCATGATGTAACTATTTTGTGGATGAATTTGTTGCTAATTGGGCGCTTGAAATGAATTAAAAGCGGCCTACCGTTTTGTCTGACTGGCGAAGCTGATCAAGGGGATTCCTTTTCCATATGCTATATATATATATATATATTTGATAGAAATTCTATATGCTGTATTCGTTAATCTAAAAGCCTAAAAGGGTAAATGAAGCTTCAGTACTCTGTTTTGACTCGATCAGTTAATCAAATGACTAATACATTACCCGACATAACTTTTTGGTGCAATGCCTTGGGATCCATTTGGTGGGATATTCTCGTGAATCCTCTCACCTTTGTTCAGACGAGTAATGTTACATAATTATAAAATTCATACAAAATTAAAATAATGACTCTTAATTATAAAATAAAATATTATTACATACTTGAATTCCTTTTGTATTTGCTTGTTTATAAGAAAGATTTCTTGTTTTTATTATAAAATCGTGATTGGATCTGCATATGAGCTTATTGACAGAAACAAATCAATTTAGATAGACATTTAGATTAATAAAAAGAAAGCTTAATCTGAATGAATCAAATTTTTTCTTATATGATCAACCGGTCTTGAAAGAATAGCATTCCCGTCCTAATTAGTTGATTCACAAAAATACCTTTATCTCGAAACTTTATTTCTTCCACATTTTCACACAAGAAAAGCATTATGAAAAGTGAAAATAATTCTCACACGTTTTTCGTTCCAAAAAAGAAAAAATAGTGTGCTTAAATTGTTCCCTGCACAATGCAAGCTTTCATCTTTTTATTTCTTTATTTTTTTCGACAATAATCTTTTCATAAAGACAGCCACAGATCATACCGCAAAGGTGATGTGGCTTCTCAACTAACTTGAGCCATGGGACCCTAAAATACACCAAGAATCAATAGCAAGCTTGAGAATTGGTCTAGTGGTTCACCAACAACTCCGGTCCTTTTCTTTCACAATATATAATGATGTCTCTCTTATACTTGGAAAAATACAAAAAATAAGAGTGCATATGTAATCATGCAATTTGATCGTACTTAATCAATGGTGTTTAACCACTTTGGGACCCTTATTGTGAAGTTGAATCCACCAAGTCAATCAAAGCACTAGCCATCAACATGTGAAACAAAAGTGCAACCATGAAAGGATCAATTAAAGAGTGACCCAAATGGAGAAATGGTCTACAATGTCACCATTGTTTATTATTTTTAGAAAGAAAAAGAAACAAAACAAAGCATTAAGCTCTAACACTGAAAGGGTCAATGGTGAGTGTAGAATTAGGTGGCTTTTGCAATTTATTTTGTTCTTTTTGACTTCACTCCTGAATATCTACTTATTAGCCTTTTGCCCTTAATTAGCGGGAGCCACGTTACCGTTATCATGAACCTTCCCCTTCAAATTAGGTGTAACCTACCCAAGTACCCATAATTTGAAAAGTTCAAATTTACACATATCACCTTATCTTCTTCTCCATTATTTATTTTATCCGAAACAGTAACCATTTTTTTTCCTATTTTGACTTCAACTAACTACTCATTCGAACTTATGCATTGCCACACAAATTATGTGAACTTCATATATTATATAAGTGATGATTAGTCACATTTTATATCTCAAATTCTTTTCTTTTGTTCGGTTGTATTTAAGGAAATAAATAGGTATTTATGAGCAATTTTTTTGGTTTGGTGATTCATAAAAAATAAACATATTTAAGTAATTTTATTTCTCCTGATAAATTTGAGATCGAAACATTCGCTAAATGATTTTTTTTGTGTTCATATTTTCTTATTTACCAGTTTTCACCTTTCTCTTTTCTTTTTGTGTTTGTTTCTTTTTTCTTAACATTTTTAGTTATTTTTGTTTTAATCTTTTCCTTTTGTTTTTTTTTTTATTTTATGGAGACAACTAGCATGGCTACCCACCTATGTGATCTACAATGATCAGGGGTTATGCTTTGGATGCAAATACAATTATCACAAGTTATTTATTATTTATTTACAACTTTTAAATTGTTGATCATAATTAAACTAAAATTTAGAGTTTTGGTTAAAATTTTTAAAATTGTTATAACATACAATTAAATGCTAGGATCCTTGAAATTTCAGTTTTAAATAGGGCAGTAAAACGAATCAAACTACTAAATCTTAATTCGTGTTCAGCTCATTAAAAACTCATTGAAGGCTCATTATATAAATAAACCAAGCTTGAACACGTTTTAAAACTCGTTAATTTTCTGAATTCAACTTGAACTCGGCTTGATAAATTTATATGTACTGAAAAAACTAAGCTACTCAAGCTCAACTCTTGATCAACTCAATTAAACATGTTTGAAATCAACTTAAAAGGTAAAAAGGATCAAAATTGAACTCATTTTTAAAACTCAAATAGTTTTCAAACTAAGCTTGAATAATTTATTATTTAGCTTAACTCGACTTGTTTAGAGCCACATGTATAAGTCTTACATTAGATAGCTAAAAATTATTTTTTCTTTTTAATTTTTGAGTTAGGAAATAAGATTAGGATTTATTTCTTATGCCTTAATAATGAGCAATTTTTTTTTATTTTATATTTACCACCGAATCAAAACAATGTTGTTGAAAAATAATATGTTAATTTGCCAACTGAAAGTCATGAGACTATCTTAATTTGTTCTTTAAACTATCCTTTTGACATCCATCTCGTAAATAATCCTTGATGTGGCATTAACTTTCGAGAATATATTAATGCAAAACTCCCTTAATAAGGGTAATACGGTCAATTGGCATCTAAATATTCGAACTTTCCTCTTGGGCTTGTGAGGTCGCATTCAGCAAACTTTGACTTGTAGATATTTAACAGTTTGCAATTTTAAATCTAGGGATCGATGGTTCAGAAAATGTCTGTACATGGTTCAAATATAATATTTATTTTTGCTCAATCAAAATAAAGAAGATAAAGAATGCCCAAAAATTACAAATTTAAAAAAGCTCTAAGAGAAACACTACTATTCTTGTTTGGTAGTTCACAAAGCTTGCACATCCACCCTTTCACTCAAATGAAATTATCATATTACCGTTTGCTTGGAAACAACTTACAAAGATGCCCGAGTGTCATGACAACCAAATAAAGTTTACGGTCGGTACAATAGACAATATGATTGACATTCCTTATCTCCTTATCTCATTCACGAATTGGAGCAATGCAAAAGAATTACTTGATAGCTGCATAATAAATGCCAAATGGGGAAATTATATTTGAATGCAAAAAGGGGAATTGAAATAAGATATGCCTAATCCATGCAAATAATAGTAGAACATATTACAAGTATCATGGAAAGAATGAAATATCCTTTGAATGACATGTCTAGGTTGGATAAAGTGACATTTGTATATAACATCTCTGGATATTTATATTTCTTAAATAGATTATCTTAAAAATATTCATGGCTTGTTATAATGAAAATTTTAAAGTATTGAGAAAAAGATGATGGTTATAGGGCATTGGGTAACGCAGTTTTCCTTATTTTTTTTATAGCAATTTTCAAGGGTAGTTTTTTTTTTAAATTCCATATATTTACAATATTTTTACAATGCTTTTGTGTGTAAATATGTCATGTCTCATATGAGGAAACTACAAATTGCTATCA
This sequence comes from Euryodendron excelsum, assembly GCA_033060915.1. NCBI lineage: Eukaryota > Viridiplantae > Streptophyta > Magnoliopsida > Ericales > Pentaphylacaceae > Euryodendron > Euryodendron excelsum. Next base: position 18,813,100 of record CM065381.1, on the reverse strand, counting down.
TCATCATCATCGTCAATTCATTACATACTACATTTCATGATGATTGATCATTTATCACCTAGAATGTTAGCTTATCGACCATGACTGATTTTAAGCAGAACATTAATTGTCTATTTATATTGAACTATGTGTGCATATTTTTGTTAAATTAATATGTTCTTAAATTGAATGTCACTAAACTTTGGAATATTGGCAATAGTAACATTTTTTTTATAGACTATAAATAATAGTTTCTATTTCATTAAATTTTCGTGAGTACTTACATTTCAATAAGCTGCGATCATAGTTTCCAAAATTGCAAGGGGAATTTAGGATAAAAAGGAGAAAATGGGCATTCCAGAGTCTAAGTTAGTAATTTCAGGCAAGTCTGGGGGCGGCTGGGCTAATCCGAAACATTCTTTCCCCACTTTAGTACTTCAGCTTTTGTTGGTGCAGTAATCAGATTCAGGCCCCGATTTTTGTTTTCCATGTTTATTCATATTTATGACATTATATATTATGTATTTTATCCCCTATTCATATTGAGAAATGTACGACCGACCCCAACGCTACCCCACCTGAAAAATTCAAATTTCTTCAAGCAACAACAAACAAAATATTCCATTCATTCAATGAAGTTTGGACTATTTATATTATATTTTTGTTTTTTGAAAACGGAAATTATGCTTTTCAGAAACAGCAACAACAGCTTTTTAAAAGCAATGAGATAATTTCTGTTTCGGCCATTAATCCTCTCTCTCTCTCTCTCTTTCTCTCTCTCTCTATACTTTACCTTACTTCCTCGGCCGTCTTAACCTCGAAACTCGACAGTGAGGAAGCCAACCCGTCTCTCCTCAATTTAGTCTGTTTTCGGAAAACGTTTTGGTGCAACAGATGTTCGTTGTTTGCTTTCTGAAATTGTTTAGTGTTGACATCTCATAATTCGTAGTTTTGTTTTCAAAAAACATTTTGGAACAACTCATAGTCTTCCCCACAACTTGAATTAGGTCTACGAGACGAGTTCGGCGGTTTTCAATCCCTTAATTCGAACAACCACGCCGTGTTTCCGAGCTCGCCGAATTCTGACCCGAATTAGGGTTTGAGTTCGTGTTTTCCGGCAATGTCGCTCCCGTCGACATTGTTCGAATTCTGCCAACGATAGAAAGTATTCTGTAAATTTGGGTTGTTTTTGGCTGAAATTTGGGATACTATGATGTTGTCAGTGTCGCCGACGTCAGTAGCTCGGAGTTCGCTGGAGGAAATGCTGGATTCGCTCCGGCGAAGGGACGAGGAAAACAAGCCAAGGGACTTGCCCCCGGCATTGCCGGCTCGGCCGACGTCCAAGGCCCGCCTTCCTGCCGCCAGGCGGTCGTTGCCGAAGAACTTCGAGGTTGACACCGCCTCGGCCGCTCTGGCGAACTCGTCGAATCAAACTTGCAAAAAGGAAGAGGTTAAACGACGACGAGTTGGTAGTTTTGGGGGCAAAAAGAACAGAGAGTTGCCCGGTGAATCACCGTATGTTATGGTGCCAGAAGAGAAGGAATTTGAACAGAGGTTGGGGGAAACAGACAGTGCAAATCTTGCAGCGGTGCCTTTGGTGTCGCTGCCTAGGTTTCGGGAGTCCGAGTGGGATGATAACATTGGTTCTTTTAGTAAGAAGGTAAAGCCTTGATTAGATTGTGTTCTTTTATTAGTCTATCTATTTGCTCGATTCTTCGATACAGTGGTGAGTATAGTAATGATATCCATTTTGGTTCTTAGGCCAGTTTTTATTATACCAACATTTTCATTCAGGCCAGATCAAAAGGCATAGTTTAATTGTCGCCGCATCCACCCATATGATGTTTTTGACTAGTTCTTTCTTGCAATCCATTTTTCTGTTTGGTCAATCGAAGACCTTATTCAACCTGTACTAGCTTCTTTATCTTTCAGGATCAAGTGTTTCTTTTTGTTTTCTTTTTCAGTGTGTTGTGCTGGAAGTCTAGAAATCCTAGTTTCTATTACTCTAATCTCTTTTTTTTTTTTTTTTTTTTGACTGGGGGACTTATGTTTCATGCAGGAATATAATTTTCATTCGTTCTTTGTGTTAATAAAAAAATTAGAGAAATGCCATCTTTGCTGGGAATCTTTATGAATTGTTTATATAATTATATTATCTAGGACACTTTGATGTTTGTTATTCTTTGGAAATTGGGACCTTCTACCCATGCCAGAGGAAGAATTATCCCATGAGTCTGGAATACATGTTGCCCTACCTATGGGTAGCAGAAACATATCAGACAAGTGCCCCCACGCGGGGGGTGGGGGTGGGGGCTATTGTCTCATATGTCTGCCTCCCTCATGTGCCCTTACTCCCTTAGACCTATGGAATAATTTATAGTGCCAGAGACTCTGTTTCAACGTAAGTAAATGTCTCACATTTTAATTGTCAGAATATTGTATCTGTGTGCTTGAGTTTTGTTTGGACATATGATAAATGTTCAGGTCATGGACAATAATCTGTGATTATTTTTTGTTTTTTGTTTTTCCTTTTTCCTTTTTTGTTTTCCCAGCACTGTCCTATGTTCCCTTTGCAATTTTTTTTTTGGTTAGTTTTCAGTATGCTATTCTGCTCACAATATTACAGGTGTTTTTCCTGAAGATGATTCATTTTGTTGACAATCACTTACATTGAAATTAATTTGTCTCAGAAACTTCGTGTTTGGTGTTGGCTGCAAAATGGGCAGTGGGAGTTGGGACACATACAATCAACTTTAGGGGAGAAAGCAACTGTTCTGCTCTCGGATGGGACTGTGAGTTCACAAGTTCTGCATGCCTTCTTAAAGCTTATAACTGTTGTAAATCAGTTATATATGGGCTTTACATGCACTTATATTGGGTTATTACTACAGGTTGTGAAAATGTCAACAGGAGAGCTGTTACCTGCAAATCCAGATATCCTTGAGGGTTTGGATGATCTCATACAGCTCAGTTATTTGAATGAACCATCAGTTCTTCACAACCTTCAGTATAGATATTCTCATGATATTATTTATGTATGTATAATTATGGCATTTTATTTCCATCCCAACTAAATTGAATCTCCCTTTTCCTTTCCTTTGACCACTGCTTATGCTTGTTTCTTGTAGAGTAAAGCAGGACCTGTTTTGATAGCAATCAATCCCTTCAAAGATGTCCAATGTTATGGAAATGATTTGGTCAGGGCTTATAGGGAGAAGCTTTTTGACAATCCTCATGTTTATGTTATAGCAGATGCTGCCTATAATGAGATGATGAGAGGTGAGTCAAACTATTTTTTTATTTTTTTATTTTTTGATTAGCCAGAGGTGAGTCAAACTATACTTGAAAGAGTTTGAGAAATAAAAAAAGGTTCCTTTTCTGCTATTTATACTTTGTTACTAAATCATTCATTGTTTACTCTACTCATGGACCTTGCAGATGAAGTAAATCAATCCATCATCATAAGGTTAGTTGAATGTCTTTTCTGCGTGTGTGTGTGTCCATAAAGTGGAAGCTCTCCTGTTGATGCTGTATTGATGCTTCCTTTGTGTTCCTTTTGTGGCAGTCTCCTATAGGCTTAATTTTCAGACACCATGAGATTTGAGTTATACTGATTCTACACTTGTTTGTCCCTGAGAAAACATTTGGATGTATCTTACAGTGGGGAAAGTGGAGCTGGGAAAACGGAAACAGCAAAAATTGCAATGCAGTACTTGGCTGCTCTTGGTGGTGGCAGTGGTGGGGTAGAAAGTGAAATACTCCAGACAAGCTGTATACTGGAAGCATTTGGGAATGCGAAAACATCCAGGAATGACAACTCTAGCCGATTTGTGAGTCTCTTTCTGCCTCTCTCCCAACCTCCACCTCCATTTTTCCAAACAGAATCACTCCTAGTTTTATTTTGCGTTGTAACAATAACATTCTTGATGAATACTACCCCGTTGTTTGATCGTTGAGCAATACTTAACTGGATCATTCAAAAGACATATGGATCAACTCACACATGTTCCTGATGTGGTGCAGGGGAAGTTGATTGAGATTCATTTTAGTGCAACAGGGAAAATATGTGGTGCTCAAATCCAGTCCTGTAAGCTTGTTTACATTAGAAAGTTGCTTATAACAAACATTATCTTATGACAATATTTCAATTGTGTTTACTAACTTCATTTATTTGACGTCATATGTGCTGTAAAATATCATCTACCACAATAATCATGGATAGTTCTGCTCGAAAAGGTAAATTGCTTTGATATTGAACTCTTTCTATTTTTCTTTTTCCTTTTGCTGGTCTGTATAAATCAACACATGTCATTTTAAGAATATCATGTCTTCTTTGAGCAGTCAAGAGTGATTCAGCTCACCCGGGGAGAAAGGTCATATCATATCTTTTACCAACTCTGTGCTGGTGCTCCATCTGGCCTCAAAGGTTGTTTGCATCCTATCATTATTCCATTTGTGGAAATTTAGTGCGCTTATTTCATAAAACTAGAAATGGGTGTTAAAGTGATGGCTTCTGATACACATGATGAGTTCCAATACCATGATATCCAAAAATTATATGTTACATGACTCTAGGTGTGGCACCTTGTGCAATGCGCATTCATATTGCATCTATTGAAGTGATGAAGAATGCTATGTTATTTGTGTAATTGTAATGTACCTAAAGCCTCTAACCATACTCACAATTTTTATGGGGCAAATTAAACTTTTCTATGCTTTATAAAGTTCTGAAATCATGACTAGGGGACTTTTTATTCCTGCAGTTTGTTGCTCTATATGGCAGCTGGCTACAACTTTCATTGTTGTGATCTGCCATTTTGTATTTGGCACCAAGGATTTTCGGTCAACATTTATGTCTTTTACTAAAAAGCTAGAGCTCTCCACTGTTCCTTTCTAATCAGATATATGATGGAGTTCTCTATATTAGCTATTTAATTACAATCTAACAAAATTTATGCCCTTTAACATCATGTATATTTCTTTGCAGATAGGCTGAACCTAAAAACGGCGAGTGAGTACAGTTATCTTAATCAGAGTGACTGCTTGGCCATTGATAACGTTGATGATGCTCGGAAATTTCAAATGCTTATGGTAACTCAAAGATTAGACTTTACTAAAGAGTGAAAATATCTTTCGGTTCCTTGTGCCTCTCAGTTAAGATAGTTTAATTTAATTTTTTTTTCCTACTTTGACAGGAAGCCTTAGATACTATTCGAATTTCCAAAAAAGACCAAGAGCATGCCTTTGAAATGCTTGCTGCAGTTTTATGGCTGGGAAACATATCATTTCAAGTAATTGACAATGAAAATCATGTAGAGGTAGTGGCTGATGAAGGTACGGTCTATATTTTGGTTTTCTAAATATTTTATTTTCTGATCCTTGATGCTGTTTCTAAGACAAGTTTGAATTTCCATTGCTAGCTTTTTTTTTTTTTTTTTTTGATAAGTTCCATTGCTAGTTTTTACCACCTTGGGTACCTGTATTTGGTCCTGGGCAAGAGCATTGATTGTATATCTGCAATCTAGGAGCTACTGTTAAGGATATGGTAAATACAGTTGTTGGGAACTTCTTAGGGGCTATAGACTAAAAAATGTTTCCAAGTTATCTATTGTCACATGCTCCTTTTGTGGGCTATATTTGAGCACCCATTCCAAGTTCTTTAATTATCATTACAAAACAAAATGTAAAAAAGCTGTGGATAAACCAAATTCAGTTATAAATATGTCAACTGTCAAGGCATTACTTTAAGCTTATTCTTAGGCTTAAGCTTCACACACTATTTTAAACTATGACAATAACCTAATATTAACATGGTATGTGGCAAGTTAGTACAAAGAAGGATATTACTACATTTGTCCAATTACTCAGCAGAGGTAAAATTGGCTGTGCATTCAAATTGACTTACCAGCTGAAGCAGTTGTCCTTTCAGAACCAGGAGTAGTGCAACGCGCCAACCTAAATGAAAAGGTCACAAGGCTGATTCATTGCTCATTTATGACAGTTATCTTGCTTGAACTGAATGAAAATCTGCAGAAAATGACTCTTCACAAAATGTGAACCCTTTTTTGGAAATTTGGATATCACTTGGAACAAGCAGATGAAACACTTGAATCCCAAAAATTTCTAGCACTACTGCTCTCTGGAGTTCTTGTGATGCACAAATGACTCAAAGAAGGGCAATATTTATGAAGTTCTTTTTAATGTGCCCGTTGCTTGCATCGTTACATAATTATATAATGGATCATTTCCTCTCATTCTGAAGGAAGTATACAAAGAGGTGCAAAAGTCTAGCCTTGTAAATGATGGAGGGTTGTTTCCTCTCGTATTCAAACAAGATCATTGTGAAATAATTTATGAACCAGCCATTAGGTCCTGTTCCTGTATAGTTTGCCCCAAGGCCATGGTCCACATGCATATCACCTCAATGTGTTTGCTGCAACCAGCTAACTATATATTATTCCTTCAAATCTGCATGCTTTTCTTTTTTCTTTTTGAATGCAAAAATCTACACAACGATTTATCCAAATTGTCCTATAGTTTGGACGTCATCTTATATTGTGCAACCCATCCACGTTAAAAACAAGAGATATTGAATTCTTTCTCATTCAGGTTGACCTGTTTTACTTTATTTTGATCTCAAGCCCAAGAATATCTTCAGACTGATACCAAATAAATTGCATAGGCTTATATTCAAATTATATGGTATATGAAGTGATATACCTTCAGCTATTCTCTTCCAGAACTTTTTCTGCATCCTGCTCTGATGTGACACGAGCCAAATACCATGGGTCCTTGTGATCAGTGTCATACAATGGTCCTCAAGTTTTGCTGCTTATAAACCCAGACATCATATTTCTTGAAAAGCCATCCTATGTTTTTTGGCAGCCCCAATGAAGACTAATATTTTCAGCTATTTGATAAACTCCATCATCATTATAAATTGCATCTTTAGATGCAAACTGCATAAACTCATTAGAAAATAGTTTCAGTTTGTTTGCACCCAAAAATAGTTTGAGCATTTTTTTCACTCTTGGGACACTTTTAAGACAGCTACTGGCAGGTGAACTGCCTCCTTGCAGGCCATCCAAAGTTGAGGATAAACTTTCTAATGGGTCCTCACACTTTGCTTTAACGAACAGTAATAAATCATGCATTCATCTACTTGGGGCAGGGATTCTGGAAAAGTTATTTATAAGTCTTTTAGGTTGTTATTTCGAATAGATAGATGTGCAATAGTGTATAACTGACTCCAAACTTAAAAACCAATGAAGAGGAAGCAATTGGATTGTTTTGGTGGCAAAATGTTTCCTGCACAAATTTTCAGCATTGGCTTTTGTCAGGATATTTGAATTTAAGATTGTTTATGTTCCCCAGGTAAGGACTCCTGTAAAATTGTCTTTTTGATTGCCATCTAAACCAGATTTCAATCCTAATTATTTATTGAATTGCTATTTCATTTTATGGAGAACCAGGATAAAATTCTTATGGATTATTTTTTCATGTGCATGTGTGCCTGTCATTAACGCACAGATTCATCATAAAAAAATTAAAATCTAATGAAGGAAAACATATCTGGACTTTATACAAAAGTACCAAAGTTTATTGCCTCCTCTTTCTTTTTGCAGCTGTTACCAGTGCTGCCAGATTGATGGGTTGCAGAACCCAGGACCTGATGTTAGCTTTATCTACCCATAGAATTCAAGCTGGGAAGGATAGTGTTGCCAAAAACTTAACGTTGCAGCAGGTCTGCAATGTATTAATATAATAATACTCTCTCTCTCTCTCTCTCTCTCACACACACACACACACACACACACACACACACACACACACAATTACGTTGTAGCTGAATGTATATATTAAATCATATAGGTGCATACACACACACACAAAAGACTCAGTCCACCTACTTCTAACATGGAACCCATTATTTTCTTTTACTAAGGCAATTGACACAAGAGATGCTTTGGCGAAGTTCATCTACGCAAGCTTGTTTGATTGGCTGGTTGAAGAAATTAATCAGTTGCTTGCATTGGGAGAACTGCATACTGGGCGATCCATAAGTATCCTAGATATCTATGGTTTTGAGTCATTTAAGGTTTGTAATTTGCATTTGTCTGTTTATTGATATATATAAAGCAACACAATTGTCTAGCATGTGATGATTTCATCTACTAATTTTTCAGAAGAATAGCTTTGAACAACTTTGTATAAACTATGCGAATGAGAGACTGCAACAATATGTCAATCGGCATCTGTTTAAACTTGAGCAGGAGGTTAGCATCGCATATTTATTTTATATGAAGAACCACAGAATGAATATGAATGTGATGGTACTTAATGAGAACCACATTTGAAGACACTTCTTTGTGGATTTCTGGGTTTTGTGCCAAGTTCTTCCTACTCATGTCATCAATTTATGAGGACAACAGCTTGTTTTTTAGCTCCTCGAAGATCTTTTAGCAAGCTGAATGTGTCAGAATACTAATATCCCAACTTGTTTATTTTTGTTTTTAGGAGTATGAATTGGATGGAATTGATTGGAGAAAAGTTGATTTTGAAGACAACCAAGAGTGTTTGGATCTCTTTGAGAAGGTATTTTTGTTTTAAAGCCCTCTTTACCTCGTTCAATCTATATATACGAGTTTCTCAGAGTCCCTTCCACTGATATCGTGGAGCATTGGACTACATTTCATATTCTTATGATTCTTTAGAGTATAGGTCTTCCTGACTCTTATGGTGAACCTTTCGTGCATAAGTCAAGCCATGTTCCTATTGTAACATTGTTTCTTAGTTCTCATAAACTGAAGTTGCAAAGAAAATAAAAGATTGAAAATTTTGGTTCCCAATTCAAGCATAGTAATACACTGTTTCATTGAAGTTCTCATCTTTTTGATAATATCTTATCATATGAAACCTAATCATAGGCTTTCATATTTCTACTCACTCTTTCATTTTTTTTAATCAGTGTTTCTAGTTACTCTTTCATATGTGGTGGATTTTGTATTCATGGCATCACTTCTATGCATTTTGCAGAAACCTATAGGGCTATTATCTTTGTTGGATGATGAATCTAATTTCCCCAAGGCCACTGATTTGACCTTTGCCAATAAGCTTAAGCAACACTTGAATGGTAAACCTTGCTTTAAAGGAGAAAGAGGTGGAGCTTTCAGTATTGGAGCTTTCAGTATTCACCATTATGCTGGAGAGGTAAGTTTTTAGATGGGTTACCTGGAATTAATCTGAAATTTACAGCTCAATTGATGATTATTTGTCTCAACTATGGAGGGTAGTGTACTATTTCCAGAATAATAAAGATGAAGTAATAACCAACAGTTATTGAGCAATTAAAAAATGGTATTGCATTAATAGTACGCATTTGTGTGTGTCAAGAGAGATGGAAAGAAACTTCTGCACTGGACTCAAATTTAAAGTTCTCAGATCTCTTTCTCTGGCACTATTCCATTCCCTGTTAAGTCCTAAGGGCTTATGGTTTAATCCCATAATATAAATAACTGCACTGGAAGAATTAAAGTGTAATTTAAACAGGTAAACAACCTTGTCCTCAAATTTCAAATATTGGAATCTTAGCATGGCCAAGTTGGCTTTGTATATAGGAAATATATGGGGATGATGATGTAGTTTTGTTGACTAACTTTCTTCAATTTGAATGTAAATACAAAGAAAATGTCCAATGAATGGGAAAAGCATTTGAGGCAACTACAAAGTTGATATTTAGAGCTCCAACTGTCATGTTGTCCACACTCCACAGTATGAGTTGCACAACAAAAGTGCTTTTCTGCTTCTAAAAGTTTATCTTTTTGTGCTTTGGAAGAAAATAACTTTTAATCATCTTGCCTTTTTAAGAGATACTTTTGACCTTCTTAGAATAAAGCTTTTGGCTTCCTTGCTTCTAGAAATAAAATAATATTTTTGAGAGAAACATATATTTTCTATTTATTTAATCTAATGATTCAAGGTGCTTATTTCTTCTTATTCATTCACAGGCATGCTGACAAAAAGTTGTCAACTCATCTCAAATGAAATAAAAAGTTTTGTTGATTAACAGGAGCTAGTTTGTTTGGAAAACATGCCTAGATAGAGCATGATTGATTTCACTTGTTGTAGAATATCGTTATCTTGGTAGAATTAGTATAGCTACAATAACAATCAATCATGATACTTCGAAATTGTTTCTTGGTCGGCTGTGTCTACTTAGATATTGCAGGACTTTGGACCTTTTACATTTATGAATACTGACATTTGGATAATTTTTTTATTATTATTTAGGTTCTGTATGACACAAGTGGCTTCTTGGAAAAGAACAGAGATCCACTGCACTCTGATACCATCCAGCTCCTTTCATCTTGCAGTTGCCGGCTACCTCAGTTGTTTGCCTCCAATATGCTTAACCAATTTCAGAAACCAGCCAGTCCTTTAAACCACATGGGTGTTTTTGATTCCCAGAATCAAAGTGTTGGCACAAAGTTCAAGGTAGAGAGGCTTTTGAAATTTCTTTTTGAATTGGATTTATTATGGAGCTGTAATGTAGTTGATTAAAACTCTGAATTTATGACAATGCACGTCATATAAATTTTTACAACCAACTTACTTCTGAAACTATATGTGAAGATTATGAAGAGTATAAGATCTCACAGTAGCTTTTACATGTTGATGTGGTTATTTTAAACATTCTTGCATGCCCACAAATTTTTGGGGTTAAGATTTTATTGTGATGGGCTTTATGTCGAATGTCTAAGTTCTTTATGTTTCTTTGATTGCATGAATATCTCAGAATTGAAAATTTAGTAAAGCGAAATAGATATAGTGTGTTTCGATGTAATGGAATATGCTTATTGCATCAATTATGTTGTGCAAAATTATATTTTTAATTTCTGGTATGCTTGTAGGGTCAGTTAATCAAATTATTACAGCAGTTGGAGAGCTCCACACCGCACTTCATTCGTTGCATTAAACCAAACAATAAGCAGCTTCCTGGCATGTATGAAAAGGATCTCGTCTTAGAGCAACTCAGGTGTTGTGGAGTTCTGGAAGTTGTTCGAATCGCAAAATCTGGTTATCCAAGTCGATTGACACATCAAGAATTTGCAAGAAGGTGTGTATAAGACTTTGCTTTAGTTATTTAATGGTTATTCTTGTGAATGCTTAGCATTTTTGAATATATATGTGTGTATTAGGTATGGTTTCCTACTTTCAGAGGACAATGCATGTCAGGATCCATTAAGCATATCAGTTGCTGTTCTGCAGCAATTTGACATCCTCCCTGACATGTACCAAGTTGGTTATACAAAATTATATTTTAGGACTGGACAGGTGAGTTCATATGTCTTTCTTATATCCTTAATGTTGTCTTTGTCCTATTACTGAATCATAATCTATGCTTTACTGGTTAATAATCCAAAACCATGGTTTTCGACTTAAAAAGGGTGAAGGTTTTAGGTGGGCAAGGATCTTTCTGCAGTTTGAATATGTATTCTATTGCAGGCATAATTTATCATAAAATTGATACATTTTCATTCGTGGGCTGGCTACATTATTATTGGCGGGAAAATCATAGGGATCTTTTCCACTTACATGAAATGCCCTGTGAGTTTTGGGTCATCTTCAAAAACTACACAAATCTTCGAAAAAGAAAAGTAAAGAGAATGAATAGAGAAATCCTGCTTGAAGATTGACTAAGAAATTCACCTACTCCAATGTTTATATGGAGGAGTATTTAACTCCATGAACTCAGTAACTCAAAGAAAACTCTATGTTAACCTGCTGAACTATAAAGCAGTAAAACATAGTTCTTTCTAATTGAAACAATATTTCCCTGAAAATTGGTTTTCTCTGCTGTTGTATCATGGTGCTTAATAGATAGCTGGATTAGAGGATACAAGAAAACAAGTGCTGCAAGGCACACTTGAGGTGCAGAAGCGATTTCCTGATCATCGTGCTTGGCGTCACTTACCCGAACTCAAGAAAGGAGTAGTAACACTGCAATCATGTAAGGCATATATTTATTATGTTTAGTTATTTGTTTAGAAGAGGTTTGTAGCCTCATTATTTTCATGCCACTGCATGCATCTGTGCCCTATTCTAGGCAAAGTCACATCTCTTTAGGACCTTGTTTAACTGGTCTTGAAATATGTTTAGTCTTAAGAGGTCCAAATATAACTCCTCTCTTGGATCGAAATCTATATTTTTCAATTATGTCTCCATTTTGTGGATTCAAAGAAGCCTGCCTTCTATTTATTTTACAATCACACAAGTTTCAAATATGTTATAATAATAATTTAATCTTGCAGTTATCCGTGGTGAAAATGGTAGACGGGAGTGTGATTTATTGAAATCCTTGAGAGAGCGGGCTGCTCACAAGACACTTGAAGAACAGCTGAGGGCTATCATCCGTTTACAATCTGGTAAAATTTATGGTATTCATCGCACAAGTCTCTGGCTGTTCAATTGCTTAGTATTTTGCTATTCTTACGTTTTCTGTTCTGCAGTAATTCGTGGGTGGTTGGCCCGAAGGCATTTTATTTACCTGCAAAGATTGAAAAAGTCAAATCTTGACAATACAATACAAAAGCCAGGGAGGAAGTTTTCAGAAGTTAAGGTATTCCTTATGATGCACCCACTACTGTGAAATTTACAACCCCCCCCCCCCCCCCCCCCCCCCTCTTCTTCCCTCCTCTCTCCCTCCTTTTGTGCTATACTAATCTGCGACCTTTCATTCAGTTCAACTCATTGCTGACTCCATAGTGAGCTTTCATTTAATCTGGAATTCCATTTTCATCATGTCTGTCAGAGTTCTATAATTTCCGTCATACAAACAGTTGCAGTGTTAGGGTATGGGCTAAAACCAAATAATGATTATTTTGTTCTGACATGCCCCTCAGACATGACCTGCTCTTAGCGTGTGGATGGACAAACAGCAGGGTACAAACATAAAAACAGAACACAATGCACATAGACACTCTAGACCTGCCAGAATCAAACCTATGATATTATGTTAGACTACTAGTTGTCCCAAAAGCTTAAGCCAATGTATATTAAGTGCTCACAACTTCCTTATTACTAGTAAGTGTTCGATTTGAACATGATTGAGTTTGTTCCCTGATTACTCAGCACTTGGGTGGTGGGTGTGCTCAAGTCTCCCAGGGGATTAGTCCCACTGAAGGTGGGGATACCCCTTGTCATAAAAATAAAAAAAGAAAAAGAAAAAGAAGTGTATGATTATCTATTTAGGACTGAGAAAAATAAAATGGGAAAAGCCAAAGTCTTGGATCTAAAACTAATAATGATTGAATTTAGTGTGAAATGAAGGGTTCATTTTTTGCCTTTGGTTTGATAGACTAAAATGTGTGCCGCGATAATTAGAATATAATGTTAAATGATTAGAGTCCATAATCAAAGTCCATCTTCATAATTGGTCTTATAGTCTTGTTCTTGTAGCTACCTAGCATTTTAGTCTTTTGTGTTAATAATATGGTGACTGTAGCCTTTTTCCTATAGTTACAAATGTTGAAGACTTACATATTCAGGCGTATCTTAATTTTGTTATCTAATATGTTATTTCAATCGTTCTGGTTGCATGTATGTGAAGAGAACAAGGGTTACATAAAACGAAATGAAGGAGCGGAGAATGAAATTGTGAAGTACTGAGTCCAGATTATTTATTGCTATAGCAGTAAGATTGTGCCCTCCCCTCAAACCACCATTTGTAGCAGCTGCTATTATTTATAATTATTGCCATTGAAGTTATTTTGTGGAGCAAGGTCCTCCACATCAGTGGTGGAGTTCAGGCGTCAATAGATGTCTGTAGTAATCGGTTCTCCTGCAATGTGTCAACTGGTTTTGGACTTTCCTCCTATTTTGCTACCTTACCTTCCCCTGTGGCAATCTTATCCACTTAAATTCTCCTTCAGTCTGTCTGTCTGTCTGTCTGTCTGTCTCTCTCTCTCTGTCTCTCTCTCTCTGTGGGTGTGCACGTGCGTGTTTTCAATGGTGGTATGGTTCATTATCTCATGATGTTGCCGCTTTGGTTTGAATGTATTGTGATCATATGAAAAGTTGGTGTCTTTTCCATACAATTAACTTTGCCTACCAAAAATAAATAAATGTCCTTTTGGATTTTGTGAATATTCTCTAAAGGATGTAATGTCTTCTTTTTATCTAGATATCGTGGATTGCAAGCTGTTTTCTTATATTAAAGGCTCTTTGTTATTTTTACCTACCACAAAAGCTCCCCTAAAATGCATATGTAGACATAAAATTTTGCCGAATTAGCATGTATTGTGTTTATCTTCAAATTAATTTAAAAAAATGAGAGCATCTGCTTGTGGTTGACTGCCTGCCACAACTTAGCTTAAGCATCTTATCATTCTGAAACTATGCTTTGGGTACAGCTGGGGTGTATAAATATTGTTCTCTTTACTTAATACTTGAAAATCACACCTAACCGTATAATGAGGCTTATATGTTGAAATTAAGTCGTAAGCAACACTACCATGTAAGCAGCACTCTGGATTTTGGACTATAGTTCAATTTACTTTTGCTTGTAAGGAAATGTTAGGCAATGCACATGTCTTCTGAGCATAAAGTTTTAAGAACATGGTCATGAATGGAAAATCAAGTAATGCTCACTTTATGTAATGCTTTGGATAATTAGCAGGAGTTGTTGCAAGAGCGTGGTATGGTTCTGCCTTTAGTTCTAGAAGAGCTTCAAAGGCGTGTTTCAAAGGCAGAAGCTACTCTAGGGCAAAAGGAACAGGAAAATGCAGCATTGCGGGAGCAACTACAACAATATGAGATGAGATGGTCAGAATATGAGGCAAAGATGAAATCGATGGAGGAGATGTGGCAAAAGCAGATGGCATCTTTGCAAGTAAGTTTGCATGTTTATAAATACATATGGTTAGAACTGCATACATACATGTTATTATAGTCAGCCAAAAGAGAAAAAAAATACTGGGAGAAAGTAAAATGGTGGAAAAAAGATGTTAATTGGATGGCTGTTACTCATTTAATTAAATTAGTCACTTGATCTATTGGACAGGAACCATCGATGGTGGATCATGGTCAATTTTTGAGGCTGACATTGCATGTGTTGACAGATGTGAACATATTACCCTGTGTCATGGGACCCCTGAAACCACATTTAGCGAAACTTCTAAGGACACAATGAAAGAACCAAGAACTATACTAGGACTTGTAAAAAAGAAGAGCTAACAAACAAAGAGGAAATGGAACTTACTTTCATACTGGTCAAAGCAAAAATAAAAAAACTAGACTTGTTAGCAAGTTAGCAACAATAAGGCTTTCTGTTACATTGACTGGGTGTTAGCTGTTCTCTAGCTAGCATATAGGCTCTTAATCCTCTTTTAATATTGGCATGATGTGCCTCTGTTGCTTACCGGACCATTTTGCGATGCCAACGTAGGGTAAATTTATTGGTTACTGGACTTCTCCTTCCCCATGTGTCACTTCTGTAGCAATTTTCGTAGGCATGTCTTTATTAAGTTTCAAATGGAATAAAAAGATTGAGCCAAGCCTGCCAAGATCTATGATGTGCTAACTGTACAAAAATATTGGTCAGTGGATCTGGTTGGGATGGACTGTGAGGAGCTGAACAACATAAACCAGTAAGCTTGATATGGTTGCTGACTTCCTGTGGCTTTTATGCTTCACCTGCAGAGGCCTTTCATTTGATAAATAAACAGACCCCTGGATTCTGTTTAAGTGCACATGTATTAGTCATGGTATTCAGTTTAGAAAAAATCTATTAAATGATGATGAAAGATGATTGATAAGAACATCTAATGTTCATAAGATATTTTAAACTGAGAATGACAGCATAAATATGCAATTGTTCATCAACTATAATTTGTACCAGTTCCTGATAAAACATGTGGACGAACAAATCATGATTCTGTATTACCTATCTCAGAACAGTTGTAGCCAAATATTTGGGAATCCTGTTCTACACACTTGAATTTCTGATGTGCCTAAATACAGCTATTGTAATATCTTCTGCAGGTGGGTGTGGATGGAGCCAAGCAGAGTCTTGCTGCTGACAACAATGTAGGTCAACCTGGCAGGCTAGACGGTTTTCCTTTGCCCTGCTATTACGATTCTGAGGATACGATGTCCATGGGAGCGCAAACGCCTGGTGGAAACACGCCCATCAAGTTCTCTAACTCTGTTAGAGATGTTCAAGCAGGACGAGAGACTAATGGTGGTTTGAATACTGTCAGTCATCTAGTGAAGGAGTTTGAGCAACAGAAGCAGAGTTTTGATGATGAGGCCAAAGCCATTGTTGAGGTCCAATCAGGGCGTCCTGATGAAGAGCTTCGAAAGCTGAAACTCAGGTTTGATACATGGAGAAAAGAGTACAAGTCTCGGTTACAAGAGATGAAAGCAAAACTTCACAAACTTAGGCATTCAGAAGTGGGCAAAAGTCGACGGACATGGTGGGGAAAGAAAAGCAAATGAGTAATGTAGTATTTTAGTTTTAGATTATACACCATCTATGTTGGGGTGTGGAAATAGACAACCAAGTGTAGTGTTGTGGAAAAGAATGTTGTCAAAATCGTCCCTCAAATTTTCCCAGGATCGTTCTTGTTCCTGGTATCTGTCGTGGGTGTTACTGTAGCATGAGTTTAGTGTGTATAGCCGAAAGGGAATATGTTGAGATTCTTCCGCATTTTTTCCCGACTAGTTTTAGACTCTATTTGTGAATATGTTGTTGTCAGTAATGTAATCTCAGTGTGTGTAGCATTCTAGGTGTTAGTACTGCGACTATGGAAGAGTGATGTTTATATTGCCTCTCCTTTTCAGCGGAAAACGATTCATATTATCTGATTTATGGAATGTATGTTATAAATTTATTCAAATGCAGTAATTTCTTACATTCTCCAGTGACATTTGGTGCACTTTTAATAGTTACTTCAAATTTCTGTGAACTGAAACCTGTAGCAAGCTCTTGGAAAAAAATTCCTTACTTCAGTAGTAAGAGAGTTATTGCCTACGTAGACAGGACCTACTTTTGCTGTTAGTATTTCAAATTCCTGGAATGCCTTGACCTGTTGAATGAACTTCTTCAGGAACTGGGATCAATATATTGCTGTATGGGCTTATGTCTGCTTGATGTATACAATAATTTCCCCTTTGATTAGGTAACAAATAGCAATGTTTAAGGCGGCAAAACTAATCAAACTATTCAAACTATTCGTGTCCGTCTCATTAAAAGATTGTTCAAAATTAGCTTGTGATGTAATTAAGTAAAGTTTGAGCACATTTTAAAGCTTGTTAATTTTTTAATTTTAAACTCCACTCCATACGCTTGCATGTGTTGAAAAAAAATCAAACTATTTGAGTTCGTTTAATTAAAGTTCATTTAAGATTGGTTTGAAAAATTAAAAGTTAAAGATTGAACACATTTTGTAACCCACAACTGACTAATTGGCTCATTTACAGCAATGTCATGTTCATCTAAATCAAAACCAGCACAAGCACCAAATCCAATCTACATAATTGCACAGCATAAGCTGTCTAAAACCTTTCAGATCCAAGAAGGTGGAAACTGCAACAATTTACAAGAATCTACTCATTCTCATCCAATGACCCAATACAAGATTAATGAAGTTATACAATGAGTTTATGATCCTGGCACAAACTTGGTGGCATAGACCCATGCATTGTTAGCCACAGGGTTGTCAAGGTGGTCCAACAGGTTCTCCAGTGGTCCCTTGCCAGTGACAATGGCTTGAACAAAGAAGCCAAACATTGAGAACATGGCTAGCCTCCCATTCTTGATCTCCTTCACCTTAAGCTCAGCAAAGGTGACTGGATCATCAGCAAGGCCCAGAGGGTCAAAATATTGTCCACCAGGGTAGAGGTTGTTGCCCTCTCCGACGCCGGGAAGGCCATTGATTCGGAACCCTTCGACGAGCCCCATTAGAACCACTTGGAAGCCCAGCACTGCCAGAATGCTCTGGGCATGAACAAGATTGGGGTTGCCCAAATAGTCTAGGCCACCTTCTGAGAAAATTTGAGCTCCAGCTTTGAACCAAACTGGCTCTTTGAAGTCCACTTTAACCCATTTCTCAAGGACTTCTGGGGTGATGCAACCTAGTGCTCCAAGCATTGCCCATCGGCCGTGGATGACCTGAAAAACATTAAATTTCAGATTTTGGGAAAAATTGGAAGGCAAAAAGAGCTGCTAGTTACATAGAAAGATACTGCAATTACCTCAAGAGCCCTGTTCCTGGCAAAAGCTTCAGGATCAGCAGATAAACCAGCAGTGTCCCATCCATAGTCGCCGGGAAATTCTCCGGTCAGGTACGACGGAGTCTGAGCTGAAAAGGGTCCCAAGTACTTCACTCTGTCCGGTCCGTACCATAATTCATTACCCTATTCAAAACCACAAGCATTAACCCACAAACTTTAATCATCAAACCAACCCAAGAAAATGAGAGAGAGAGAGAGAAGAGAGAGAGAGAGAGAGAGAAAGAGGTACCATGGTGAATTTGCCAGTGCCCATAGAGACAACATCTCTGAGAGGGTTGGCATTTGCTCCCCTGGTTTGACCTAGAAATGGGGTTAGCCTAAGGACAGAACTAGTGCTAGCAGTAGCTGCCATTAACATTGATGACATGCTTTTTCAAAGCTTGGAATTGGGTTCTGTGTGATCTTTCTCTTCTGAAGAGGGTGAGAATTGCAATCTGGAATCGTGCAGAAGGGAAGCTGCAAGTATATATATGAGTGCAGAAAAGAAGAACCAAAGATGCGTGGTGAATATTGCATGATTTGAAGTTGTGGTGCTGGCACACCGACTCTAGTCTTAGCACTGTCTCATCAACCAATCAAAAGGCTTCAAAAGATTTTAAAAATCTCCAACTCATATCATTCTATCCACAATTTATCTTCTCTCAATTGATTGTTATTTTTCTTGGAAAAAAAAAAATCGTCTGTTTCCTCACCTACAGGGGCTGTGTGTGAGAGTAGTCTACAAATCTGATCACAGGAATTGTGACTGAATTTGGATATACAGCTGGAAATGCATATTCCTTGTTTGTGGTCCATCTTTACTTCGAATTTCTTTGGTTCTTGTGCTTCACGGAGTTCAAACTACCTCGTTTGGATTATCTTATAAGCTAAATTATTTAAGTAACTTGTAACTTCTTTTACTTACTTTTCTTTTGGTAAAAAAAGTTAAAAGCCTAATTTAAAAGCCCAGAAAAAGGTATAAATTGAATTTTGGTGGAAAAAAACTAGTACACACAAAAACAAAAAAGAAGCTACTTAAATAAGTTGACCATATGCGATAATTCTTTTTTTAGTAATGCCAATTGTGTTCATATATTTATCATACAAAATGCAGAGTTAGGGGGAAAAAAAGATGTAAAAGAAACTTTCATGGTTTCCATTTTATATGTTCTTTGTGCTAAAATCACCACAAAAAATCCATAAAATCTGAACGACTTTTTCTTCAGATATCTAGAAATTCCATAAATCGACAATTTTTCAAACGACCAATATACCCTGCATTGCTAGCATTCTAGCCATATAATTTGCTATCATTCAAGCCACTCATAATTTCCCAACTGATGGATCATTAATTATGATGAAGATATAACATTCATATAAATGTTTGATATTATAACATTCAAAATAAAGTAAGCTAGCTCTGGTTCTGACAAATAGAGCTCATTTCATGGACCTCCTCCATGTCTTACATCACACATAAATATAAATATGACATGCATACTCTAAAGATTGCATAAATCTCTAAATTTGCGATAATTCAAAGAAGCTCCAGGCCAAGGTTAAATGCAACAATAAACCTCAGTATGAGTTGGGTGTGGACTATTATCATCTTCGCTGTGCTTGATCACTATTTTGGCTTCTGAAGAAGCCTTTGGCATCTCCTGTATTTGATCCTGGATAGGCCTCAAAGACATTTCTTTGAATCCCGAATGAGTAGTAATCTCGTTTGTCTCAATGCTTACTTTCAAATAGGTTTCTGCAGGAAAGATCATCACTAAAGACTCCAAAACCGTAGACTGTCTAAGCAAGAGTTTCACCATTTTCATCTCTTCCACATGGCCTATAAAATTACTGATTTTTACAATCTTAAGGTGATAAAAGTTGCACTCTGAAATGTTTTCTTCTTGTGTTCTCAAGCATGCCCTCCAATCAGGATTTCCAGCTGATCTAGGTAGCTGCTGGTACCAACATAAAATTATGATCAACTGGCATACTGTTAAAAAGAAAATTAGTGTATAAGATTGGATCATGCTAGCTAACGAGGATGGAAGACCTTAGACTCATGACCTACAAATTAAAGTTTGGGTGATCTGTGTTGTGCTTCTAAATTTGACAATTTCTTATTGCTCTATTCAACCATATAATGCATGCATACTTGCATTATGATATAAATTATATGTGAATTCACTTAGCTAGAAATAACATCTTTAGTAACACATCCAAGAAAAGGTGCGTGTTACAGGGGAGGTCGATCGTGTTCTCATCCAAAACATGTTAACTGAGTTCTCTTAGAACAGCCCTAATATGTTTAATGAGATTTCTCTGCGAAAATGTTGTGTAGTGTGTGATTCTCGAGGCAAAAATAAGTGACTTTGTTTTAGAGCTAAGAAAAGTTGTTTTTAACTCTCTATCTAAATTTCTAGAAAGCAAAATGACATCAATGAGGTGCCCAACCTCTAAGGCGAAGTAAGTAAGAGGGGAAAGGCCAAATGAAACTTCTGGGAGCTGAAGAAATTACCTGTATGAAGAGTTTCTCTAGATAAGGACATGAACATCTTCTGAAGAAGCTGCAAACAGAGGTGTAGCACCTTCTTCTCGATTCATATAGCAGCTGCAGTTCTTGCAAATTATTAAACATACTTTGGAAAGTTTCCTCCGACCGTTGCTCCTGCAGATGCTAATAAAGAAGGTCAATAACCATCTCATATACGCTGACAAAAAAAAATACAAAACCAAATAGATGACAATATACAATTTTCATGTCACTACTTAGCTACGAAGAATGAGACGGATTTTAACTCTACCCTCGCTGCAGCATCAGACACTGTTAGAACCTTAACCTCGGAAAGAGATGACAGGATATCCAACCAGCTTTGTTGTTCAGGAAGGGAGGCTTGTTTACCAATTGAACTAATCAGTGCATCTTCAAGCGCTGAGATGTTATTAAAGAAATATTCATGTAGAAGGCTTCCATAGAAGTGAAAAGATTGAAGATTTGGAGCAAAAATTTCAAGGTCATAAGCTCCCCTACAGTCAATCATCTCAAAGATCTTGAGTTGAAGATGTGGTGCGGAAACCTTTACTGAACTCAGCCGTGGGCAATTCCACAACGTTAATTTCTCAAGAATTGGACAAAATGATAGAAGACTGTCAATCGTGTCGTCTGTGATGTAAACTTGCTTCAAGATAAGAGATTTTAGAACACCAAAACCATAAAATCCCAGTGGAATGTCAAA
Organism: Euryodendron excelsum; assembly: GCA_033060915.1. Classification (NCBI taxonomy): domain Eukaryota; kingdom Viridiplantae; phylum Streptophyta; class Magnoliopsida; order Ericales; family Pentaphylacaceae; genus Euryodendron; species Euryodendron excelsum. Next base: position 18,791,612 of record CM065381.1, on the reverse strand, counting down.
ATCACAGAGTCTCAGATGGAGATGGGTGAGAGAAATGCAATTAAAAAGGGACAGAGGCAAGCTAAATACGTTACTCCTGTCCTCAAGAGAGAAATAGCCTTCAGAGCCTAGTCCAAAATCAAGATCAATCTCAGTAACTCCCTTTGATGTTGCAAATTCAATCCATTTATGGATGTAGGATTGGTACAAGTCACCTGGACTGAGAAAGAGCCGAAACCTGTCAAGCTTCTTACCTTTGTGAAGTAGAAGATACCGGTTGACAGTATTAACGAAACCTTCACTTGTTTGAGAGTAAGCAAACTCACTGTCAAAATCCAGGAAAGTTGTATGAAACAAGTAGTCTTTCCAGAGATCTTTCCATCTTCTGGATAAACTACTAGTTGCTATGGCAGATTTCATAGGCAGCAGAGACAAGATGTAATGTAGAATGCAATCAGGTAAGCAACTAATCCTGTCATTAATGCTTTCCTCCATGGCTTTACATTTGCAGCTTTAATTAGTGGCCGATTCTTGTTTCTGATTTGCAGCTGATAAGCTGGAGGAATAAATGGCCTAATTTGGAAGTCCCCTTAATTGTCTCAGCTAGCAACTAAACCATCTTTATGTGATTTGATATACAGGAAGGCAAAAATGAAAAAGCAGCCATAGTTAGCAGTGGAAGCATTGTTTTCAAAAAATCATCCCTATTCATATTCCCGCCTCTCCACGGGAAAAAAATTTGAAAAATGAAAAAAAGAAAAGAAAGAAAGGAATTTTTTGAAGTTAAGCTTAAGATGCCTAGGAAACAAAGGAAAGGCGGGGTGAGTGGGAACAAAAGAACTTAATATACTTCTCTCATTATCACAAGAGATAAGAAAATCAAAAGTAGAAAAGTTTAATACTTTGTATCATGTCTAGTTATTTTCCACAACCCACTACTTTTAGTTGCTGTACATTAGATCATGCCATCAATGACATGAAAGAAAGTCTCACTAAGCTGTTCTGGAAAGCAAGGCAAACATTGTATAGCTGTGTAAAAGAAAAAAAAACAATAAAGGAAGAGGAGACACTACTATGTAAAGCAGGGAATGATATCTATAGCCACTAAGAAAACTTTTGAGTTGCCTAATCTATCCTCAGTTACGTAATTAGTTTCTTCTTTACAAACTCTTACCCGTATGTCCCCTAGCCAAAATTGCAGAACAATAACTGACATAACTCTCACCTACTTTCAGCACCAAGCTTGGACATTGGATTTGAAGAAACCATTGCACACAGGAAGAGCCACAACTCTTAATAAATACTCATGCTTTGCAGCATACTGATAGAGTCACAGCCTTGCATGATTCATCTCTTGCTGTCCTTGGGAAACAGGGAATGTCAACCTCAACTAAGTAAACTTGTTCTAATTGTGAGCTTCAACAACAAGAAGCTTAAAGTCTGCTAACGATTCCCCAACTATCTGCAAAGAGAGACAGCATTACAGAAGCAATAAAAGCCAATTTTGAGCATTTAATTAATTGTGGATGGTAGGACACGAGAATAACAAGAAGCTCCCAACCATCTTACCTTTCATTCTACAAATTGATGTGCTGGTGCACTCATATCTTCAGGCCAGAGCTAGACTGGTTCAAAAGTTAAAACTACCGGTTCTGTAAGGACAAGATCAATGCCAAAAGACTCCAATCAAGGCGAAGAAGATTCCATGGCTTAGAAACAAACAGAATATATGCCACAAGATAGAACTGGGTGGCACCAGAGAGTGTAGCAACTGCACATAATTAGGGTACATTTGTACAAGGCTTGCTTGAGTAGAATTGGGAATACCTTTAATAGCTAAGAAGCACGGATATGGACACGGGCACAGAAATAGACACGGGACACAGCAATTTTCAAAAAGTGAGAATACGGACACGGTAGGGATATGGTAAAAAAATTATATGTTTTATACATTTTTATGTGTAATGTATATGATGTAATATCCAAAGGTCATCAAAAGTGTCCTAAATGTTCCAATAAGTGTCCTAGATGTGTCCAATGTGTGTCCCTGCATGTCCTAGACGTGTCCATTGAAAAATAAATAAATAAAAATTTAGGACATTCCAATTGGTGTGTTCGAGGAGTATGTGTATTCGACATGTGTCGGACACGGATACGGCACCCTAAATGGAGTGTTCCTGTCTTGTTTAACAGGATTGCTGATTCTAAAAAGTGGATCTGCCCCACCCCCAATTTTCCCTTACTAAAAAGAAGTGATGGTAAATACACTAAGGCAGCTTGCCAACTCGGTCATAGGTCTGCTCCATAATTTGCATGGTCCAATGTATTATATCCATGTTGTTTTACATGGAGTAAAACTATCTGTCCAACAGGACTCTCACTTTAGCTTTGCAGAAAGTAATCCTAGATATTGACTTGTTTCCAATAAAAATAGAAAATCAATATAAATTCTCTCTACTGAGTTAAAGAAGGCAGTGGTCAAAAGGAGGGAACATTCTAGGTGTTTTTAACTGTAACTGATTTATATGATGACATTTCCTTTGGGTGAAGGATCACTTTAAGAGCATCTTTACAACTTTATTCTCCCACTGACAACAGTGTTTTCCTTCACTTTAATCTGTTATGCACAATTCTTTTCGGGGAAGTAACTCAAATTCAAAGATCTCCAACTCTCAAAGCTTGAACACAACTATAAGACTTGTTCAACTCAACCAAGCCAGCCAACCCCCACCCCCTGTAAAAAAAAAGAGAAAAAAAACTCATATCCTGTGCAACATAATCACCTTACAAGTCTACAACACTATTCCCTTTAAAGTAAAACATACACTCCAAAGGACAATCATAACAAGCAATAATAGGATTGCAGGTAACATCAAGCCTATCACTAGATGCTTCCTCCCCCTTTCTTTTGTGCATCATTTAGGTTCTGGTAGTGTTCAACTTAGAACAGAAGATGTGGAACTTTCCCATTGAAATTCAGCCAAAAAATTTGCATCAGATGAACAGTGCGTGGCAATGCAGTCTATGATTCTAACAAGTCCTGGAGTATTTTTACCATAAGATAGTATGAAAAATTGAGAATGGAAAGGGATATGATATTAACAATTTAGACAATAATACATATTCAACAAGCTAAATTAAGTTTTGAAGCCACTCAACTACATAGTGGTATTCAATTACATGCATAAATTATTAGATTGGAGAGGCTGTTATGAGGATACAACAAGCTAAAGTTGCATTTGAAAGTCCATCAAAGAATCATAAGACCAAACAAGAGTTTTTGCATGCAGATTTGGATTTATGAAACTTGTACAGGCCATTACGACTTCCTGAATCTTCCTTACTGAATAATCATCAAATATTGCTTTAGGCAAGAGGATGAAGCCTCTCACACCGAAACCATAACCGCATCATGATTCCTGGTAGAATGAGGATGAGATGCAGAATCTTAAGTGTGTTGTCCTTGATATCTTCTGAGATAAAATTTCCTTAAATTTGATCAGTTTGAAACTAAGACACCTGTTCTCACCAGAAGAGTCAAAAGCTATACAATCTTCATTTTAATCTCATTTTCATGAGTTGTCTGCATATATTGTATTGAGCAGGCTAAGAAATGGCCCCAGACCAACTATCTCATACGTACAACTGACAATAATCAAAGGCATCCATCTGGTATAAGGAATAAATTCAGGTCTCATAAATGAAGTCAACTTAAATGCCGAAAGAACTATGGTATTTAATCAATGCGACCCTTGAAACGAATGGCAAACAGAAAGTAAAGAGACAGGGCAAGGATGTATTGACTGTTTCATGCTCTAGATTAGTAAGCATGCTAGATAAATAAACTCTATGTATTGAATAGAGGGAAAATACAAATTTAAAGAGTTGCGAACAGCAAATGAACATTGCAATTGCGGCTAGACCTAATTAAGCAAAACATCTATCCTGCAGTATGCAGCTGGTGAAACCCAAAGTATATCCATTTTCTGACCACCACCAACCTTGCTTAATGTTACCAAAAAAAATCTTATAGCACTTTCCCAAGTACAGCATTCAGTATATTGAACAAGTACCTCGTCACACGGCAAACTAAGTCTCTGTCCCATGGTCAATGAACATTACATTGTTGCATCATAGGATGAGAATAATCAACATACTTATCCCATAGCAGTTTGTATTTCTCCATGCCAATCTTCAACCATGGTTTTGAGTTTCCATTAAAATGCAGTACAGCCCCCTTCTGTATCAACTGTGGATCAACACTTGTGTAGCCTAATCCTAAAACATGCCAACTGGGATCCAATGGCTCAGTCAACCCGTAGAAAGTCAAAAGTCCAGGAGGCAATGTTCCCAGCTTCCACAATGTCCGGTCAATGTTTTTCTCCTGCCAGTAGTGGTAGATTCCAGTTACATTCCTGTTCCTCCACTCAATCAGATCAAAAACATTCATTCCAAATGCCCAACCACAAGCGTCTGGATCAAAATGCCCACGTATAAGTGGGTGAGAGTAATTTAAGTACTTATGATACCTGTGGAATGTCTCCATACATGTCTCAACAGCTCCATTTACATTTCCATTCAAATCAACATAGAAAAGAGGTGACAGATCCTTCTGAACCACAATATCATCATCAAGAAATACTACTTTTCCCAGTGCAGGGAAAACTTCAGGAATGTAGAACCTGAGGTGGTTGAGCATGGAAAGGTATTTGGGGTTACGATACTTGATTGGGGTCTGGCTTTCATCATTGTTTCCAGAGAAGTAGTAGTTTTGAGTTTCAGAGTCTTGGAGCTGCTTAAGGACGGGGACATAAGAAGCATTCAGCCAGCTGAAGTCTTCGAACTTCTGAACCTCAATTGTCACCCCACGGAAACCGTTCATGGAAAACCAGGCCTTCATTGGGGCATAATTAACTTCATCAGTCACGAGGTGGAATACTACCAGATCAGGATTGTTGGAGTTTGAAGCAGTTGAGTTGACGACGACCGAAGTTGCAAGTACATTGTCAGAAAATACACAGAAATGATAAAGGCTGTTGTCTTTAAGTTTATCTGCAAACTGATTTCCTCCTGTGAGTTCCTTTTGGAAATTTGAATTCCTAAACCATTCAACCGTCAACCTGACACCAAGGCAGTATAGGCTTTTTGGGACTTCCTCAGCAGCTATTTGCCCGTACTTTGAGCTCTTCTCACTCAAAGAGCTGGCCTGTTCTTCAAGAGACTGGATCCTGGCTTTTAACTTTAGGATCATGGTTGCACTATCATAATGGAGTTGCTGGGCTTGATACAGCACAAGAGCCATATTACGAATTGCTGTCTCTGACTCTTCAGCTGTCAATGGTGTTTGCCTAGTTGCTGCATTTGAGAGGAGTTGTTGTGACTGGCGGATCTGGGCACTTAGCTCCCATGCAAACTGAAGGTTGTTGCTTTCTTTTGCAATCACAACAAGAGCTTTTGCAAGAGCAATTTGGTGATTCAGTTGCCTTGTGATTGAGTGTGGGCTCAACACATCTCCAGTAATGTTAAGTCCTTGCATAAATTTGTAGCGCTTGTTATATCTCTACAGAATAACGAACATCTCAGTTTAGTTGTTCATTGATGATGAAATAGGCAAAGGAGAAATGAAAAAGTTGAGCTTTCATTGTTGACAGTTACACACAGTTTAGGACCAAAGATTTTGTTCTTGAAATTCTGTTTCTAGTTTCATTGCAGACCACTGGAAAATTTCTACGCAGGCAAAGAAATCATCATAGCCTACCCAACAATCCATAATCTAATTTGATTACCCCATCAATTCATTTAGCAAAGCAACCAAATTAAACCTTTTTAAGTCATGCAGGTTAGCAACTATAGTACAAAAATTTGTTATAGCTTTGATTACAACCATTGATCCAATATAGGAAAATATACCATGGTTATGCAACCAACATGAGGAAACACTCAAAATAAAACAAACTAAACAAAGTGGAACTTATCTTCAACTTAAAAAGTAAATACATTATTAAAGCTTGTTTAAAGCTAATCCAAAAGGGCCTTGCCCTGTTTTGGTCCCACAATTTGAGAATTGAGGTTGAAGAAGAACCAAGAAAAGTAAAGCATTCTATGAACTAATATACATATCAATACAGAGTAATCATTATAGATGTAAATGTGGGTGTACGTATATGTCAATAAATACCTGAACCATTGCTGGTGTTGATGATGATCCTTTGTGTAGACCAAAGAGAACAAAAAACAGCAAAATCAAGACACCACATAGCGTGAACCAGAACACCTTTGAATATCTTCTCCTCACAGGCCTTCGAAAATCAACGGCTCTTCGCCTCATGGGTTTCTTGGCAGGATCAAGCTATATTGAATAGAATATGTATATATATATATATATGTATGTATATCTCTGTGTATAATTCTGGGGATGGAAGATAAGGTTTCTTGTGCTGTAGATTATGTTCAGTGATTGAAGAGATACGGCAATGGAAGTAATAGGGAGAGCTGAGATCGTTGTCAGTTATCAAAAGAAACACGATTTTACAGGTAATTAATGGCTTCTGTCACTATCTCCAATTGTCGGTGCAGGTTTTACAATGAAGAACCAAGAAGAAAAGAAAAATGCGGTGAGCGTGGATCGAACACGCGACCTTCAGATCTTCAGTCTGACGCTCTCCCAACTGAGCTATCCCCGCTGTAGTCGCTTTTGCTATGATGATTTTAAAAGTACCAAGAAAAGAAAGCTAAGGAACTACTATAATGTAAATTTTTGATTTTTTGAAATAGACGGAAAATAATTATTCTTTTTTGAAATTTCAAAGACAAGGATAGAGCATAACAAGGAAGAAAGAGAAAGAAAATGAAAAAAAAATTGAAAAGAAGAAAATATTTTTTTAGTTTTTCTTTGAACCTTTTTCTCATCCTTTCTAAGCTATAAAGCAAACGGAGAAATGAAGGAATTATTTTCATTATCTTAATATCTTTTGCTTCATTTTCTTCTCGTTTTTTTTTTTTTTGGGTGTATTATTTTTGTCCACGCCACGCCATTAGTAAAGGGGAGAGAAAAAAGCCAATGCCTTTGCCGGCAATTCTATTCCAACAATGGAATTGGTCTGTCATGAAAAACATTGACTATGCTGTAACATTAGACTCTTGCTCTTTTCTAAACTTTTTGAATTTGTTCCAACGGTCAAATAAACTAGCATAAGAACTTATTATATACATGTTCCCATCCTCCATGTCTTAACCAATCTTAACCATCCAATCGTCGGGCCCACAGAAAATACCTTCCGATCTTACGTTGAGAGGGATGATCCTCCAAAAAGTCCACTAATCAAACGGCATACAATTACGAGAGCATCTCACAATTTCTTTATCGTCATAAATTGTCCCTTATCGGCGTCGTATATAATTTTTTCTGTTCGTTTCAAGAGAAAAACCCAACACAATGATGATGATGGAGGTTTTCGAACCCCTGGTCCGACCCCCGATCGATTCAGAGCGTCTTTGAGAACTGTTCATGTTGTAGAAAGAGAAGAAAATTCAGAGAAGATTAGAAATGGTTCAGAGAAAAACTAAACCCCACCTTTCAATGGCTAAAGACGCAGAAATCGCAGAAAAAAGAGATGGAGTTGCTCAGAGAAAGAGCGTCGAACCAGTTGACCATTGGGCTTTTCTGGTCAATTCTGATTCTTCACATGATTCATGATTTTTGCGTGTTCGAGTTTCGTTTCGCTTATCTTGACATACATTTGAATATTCGTTTCTGTCTCTGTGAATAATTGGATGTTGGTTGCTTTAAATCTTGGAAATGATTGAACTAGGCAGTGGTTATTGTGCTTTGTAAGCAAAAAATGGTCGGGTTTTTCGGTTCAGTAGGTTGATTTCAGTATTTATTGAAATGATATCGTCACTTCAATACCTTGATTTTTGTTAATTTTAGGGTGTTTACTGGATCAGAAATTTCAGGGTTCTTGATCTTGGCTTGTTTGGGTTCATGTTTAATGCTGGGTTTTTGTCGTCTTGGGATTAATTATTGCTTTGAATCTGTGTCCCTGACGTTGTTGATCCCATTTTTTCCTTTCTTTTTCAACTTTAAAGTTCTATTAGTTTTTTTTATTTCTTTTCCTTTTTTGCTTTAGTAGATTACTAGATTCATCTCTGGTTTGCATTTTATCATGTTTTGAATCCAATCATTTGGAGAATCTACGGCTCATTATTTGTTTCTTGCATTCGTTCCCCTGGAAAAAGTGCCTTTTTGTTTTGTATTAATTTACAAGGCCATTTTGTTTACCTACACACTTGTGTTCCCATTGCTGATTCACATATACAGGATGAAATTGAAGCTCCGATGTGGGTAGATCTCGATCTAGAAGCTAGGTCCGGTTATAAAGACCAGTGAGTTTCTTTACAACTGGTTCTAAAATTATTGCTCCATGTGTTCTTGTAAGTCAATAATAAGACTCCACTTCTTGAATCCCGGTATAATCTTCTTCTGCTACATTGCAGTGACCATGACTGGTTCCAGATAAGCCATCTGTAAGTATCTTCCAGTTACTTCATCACCTTTGTGGTATTGCTATTTTTAGTTTAGTAAGAAAAGGCTGTTGTATGATTGAATTGTTTAAATTTTTTCAGGTTCCATCAATGTTCTTCCCGTCAGTTAATTTCTTCATTTTCTCATCTTGGTGAGGAGAATGCAAACAGGGACTTCGGCATAGAGGGCCCATCTTCTCCAAAGCTTCCACCTTCAGTCTCAAGATCAAGAGGCAAACACTACAGAAGCAGGGAGTGGGGGCATAGCAATTGTGAGGTTACATCAAATAAGTGGAACCCAGTGAAGAATTTAAGCAGTAAATCTTCATTGGTGAATTTAGGATCTGGTGAGAAAATAAAACCCAAACCAAGCAATGGAAATAAAATAGGAAGTGATAGATCGAAAGCAAATTCAGGTTGCGAAAGCACTTTAACTGAAGCTTCTGGACCAAATTATACAAAACCATCATCCAGTGTTGGGGATTCAAAAACCAGTTCGAGTTCTGCAGCAATTAAGGAAGTCGAGAACAAATCAGCAAGCACCATTACATCTGAAAGTAATGAGCAACAACATCAGAAGTTATTGGAGATATCAAGTCAAAAGGTTACTCACACGAGTGGGCTCCTTTCAGCTCTAAAGTTTACTCTTGGGAAAAGCTGTGTTACAAGACAAGCATCAAGGGTGGAGATATTTGGTGAGAGGCAATCAGAAGGACGTAAATCTTCCTCGGGAAAATCCAGTGTGGGGTCGTCTTCACACCCTGGCTATGGTGTCAAGAAGACGATACTTGCTGCATCACAGAACAAAGATGCAACGCCTGATAGTAGAAATGTCAAGAGAGCGCCTCAAGCAGCCAAGGACAAAGTAAAAGTGTCAAATATGTCCAAGGAATCTATTGCTAAGACTCAGGATTTGACTTCTAAATCTAGATGGGGAAGTAAAACCATTGCTGCTGCAAAGTCAGCTCACCTGGAAACTGCAAAATCTAAGGTGAGAAATTGCAATAATTTGATTATGACACCCATCTTACAAAATTCTGCAAATTTTTAAAGAAATGTTGAATTACTGTTGACTTAATTAGCAGGCAAACATGATGAGATTTTACTATATGCAATTCAAACTTCCAGATTGGTGGCGAATATCATGAATGAAGAGCATATCTCTCGAGTGATTTATGCTATTACTTCACAATTGTGAATGCTTTGTAAAATATCACACTCAAATTGGTTCTTGCTTTTACACCAATTTATTATATTTATCAGTTTTTTCCTTGACTAATGACTTAAAATCTGATAGGTAATAACAATGACTTAAAATTCTGATAGGTAATAACAGAAGCATGGTTAATCAGCTGAATTGTACATAAAATTTTCAGGTTAACCAGGTGGTTCATTCGAAAGTCATGAGGCTACATAGAGTCAATAAACAAGATTCTGTTGCTGCTGCTACAAAAGTAGGAGTCAGCAAGCATAACAGACTGGGTGATGGTAAAGAGAACGCTATGAGTCAGGGATCCAACACCAGAGCTGGAGGCATGGTTCAAGTTCAGAAAGCGACAAAGCAAATTGCACCACAAAAGAGTGGCAGAACAAGATTGATTGCTCCAAAGGTGTGCCAACTGTCAGTTAACTGAGCTATCATGTCTTGTTTTCAGCATAATTTAGCTTTGTGTGGAAACTTTTATTCGCGATGAAGCTATTTAATTTTCAATCTGGAGTAAAATGTACAGAATAAAAACTTAGCATATTAAATCCACAAACTATTTGAAGAACACAATTATAGAATTTTCCACCACTAATTAACCTAATTTGTGAGTACTTGGTTTTTGAACACTAGTTCTGTTACAAGATTAATGAAAAGCATTATAAATAAACAAAAGGGTGAAAAATGCCCAACTGAAAGTATAACTTAGGAATATCCTTACCATAAAAATCTCTGTGATCTTGGATCGACCAAATAATCCTTATTCTTCACCTTGGCGAGATTCATACATTTGATTATATTTCACTAACACTACTTAGCTCATTTTGACTTTCCCTAAATACATAGGAAAAGAAATGAGAACTTGGAATGGATTGAGGAAATAGTCTTGGGTTATGGTCTTATCTGGCATTTTTACAATTGTTGTTTTTTTTTTTTGTTAGTGTGCATGTTGCCCTTCAGTTTTCAGCGGCTACTTAAATCATATACATGATAATGATCATGTTACAGACCAATTAAACTCTATTTTAAATTCTCTTAGAGGGTTTGGCATTGTTGTTCAGTTTCACTCAGGATCTTGTTTTATCTTTCTATGAACAGGGAAAAATCAGTTGCCGAAGTGAAGGGAAAAGTTTGACAAATGTAATTCAGAAGGTACACTTTCGGTAAAAGAGCAGCGGATCTAATTGTGTATAGCATATACTTTAGTTTCTTTTTTTTTTTCTTTTTTTTTGTTTTTTGGAGCCAACTGAAGTTGGAGTGAAAGCAGCACCAAGATCTCTGTTTTGTTGAATACCTGGTAGTAAATTTTGGTTCTTAGTCTCCAGCGTTCCGTGAACCAGAAAATTTTGCCCTCACATTGTGCCTGCTCCACTGTTTCACTAGCCATGCTTAGATCCTCTTTTATATGAAGCTCAAACCATCCTTCATTCAAAAATTTAAGAGCAAATTATATTTTCTGCCATTGTACTTTACACTGAATCACACTTTAGGTCTATACTTTCAATTGCAATATCATCCTCTCGTAAGTTTTTGTTTATGCAATTGATGGCCAAAACCCTTGTACATCTCACATGACCCTTTTTCGAGGGTAAAAGTGTATTTTTACACCATTTAATGCCCAATCACCTTCGTCTCTCACCAATTTCTCTCAAAACTTCTAAAAATTAAGTCATTCTATGTATAAATTGAAATTAGGAGTACAAAATTACCCCCTAATTGTCTTATGTTGGGGAGGGCTGAGGCCTTTTGAGAGCCAAAATAGTAAAAAAATACATTTTTATCATTAAAAAGGGTTCATGTTAGATGCACAGGGCTTTTGGCCGTCAATTGTAGAGATAGAAGCTTACAAGAGGATGGTATTGCAACTTATTAAAAGTGTTGGAGTTTAATTATTGCAATTGAAAGTACAGATTGTGAAGTGAAATTAAGTATAAAATGCAATGATACAAAATATAATTTACCCAAAATTTGATATAATCAATTATATTTGAATTCAGATTTATCTTTTTTTCTTTTCGTTATTTGATTTTTCTTGCACTTGCTCCAGGTTGTACTTATTTGCAAAAATTAAAATAAGGGTTAATTATAACAATGCTTCATAAACTACGATTCAGTACAACTAAACCCCCTTAGACTTTAAAACATAGCACATTGATCTTTTTGAACTATCAATCTGTATTAATTAACACTTTTATTAGCAATATATTAAGCAATCTGTTAGGAAAATAAATAAAAAATTGTTATGTAATTTGCACATGTTTATAAAAGTATAGTTTTATACTTAAATTAATCTCTTTTTTTTTTGTAATAATTGTCTGTTGAATAAAATGTCCTTTGAAATGGTGTGTAAATGCTAATAGAAGGAGTTAATTGATACTAATTGGTAGTTTTAAGATTTAAGGGAGTTTATTGATACTGAGTTATAGTTTAGGAGTGTTGTAATTAACCTTTAAAATAAAAAGAAATGGTATTAATAGGAAGCTTTTTATAAAGGATTAATTACAAACACACCCCTTGAACTATGACTCTAGATCACAAAGGCACCTTGAACTCTAAAACGTAATAAATTGACACCATGAACTATCAATTTGTATAATCAAAACTTTTTGTTAGCAATCTGTTAACATTATATTAGGAAAATAGATAAAATATTATCATATAACTTAAACATATTCACAAAAGTTCTTTTTATACTTAAATTATATTATCTTTTTGTAACAATTGTCTAATAATTAAAATGCCATTTTCATTGTACCCTATATTTACATATCATTTAAAATGACATTTTAGTCATTTTGATAATTATTATAATAAAAGGAGATCAATTTAAGTATAAAATCATACTTTTATGAAGATATACAAGTCGAATAAAAAATTTTCATCCATTCTTCTAATGAATTACTAACAAAAAGGGTTAATTAATATAAATTAATAATTCATGAATTAATTCCTTATATTTTAGAGTTTAGTGAGTCATAATGATAATAAGTCATAATTTAGAAGGTATATTTAGAAAGATTGAAGAACGTATGTCCATTTATTCTCTAATGAAGTACCTTCCAGATTCTTGGCAATTGTTGCAACTCCCCAAAAATTTGCGAGGGAATTTTTTTCAGTTACATGTGAGACTCGGGGTGAACGGGGAAGGGTGAAAATGTAAAAAACGTTTGGGTTTTTACTTCCATGCATTTTCCCATTCTCTACTACTAATGCATGGAGGATCATTCAAACTGAAACAGGAAATACATAACTTGGGGAGTCGGTAATAATTTGTTCTTGAGAGTTTGTTCAACTTTAGCTGCAATTCAAACTAATATGTCATTACCAGCAGAAAACTTGCCCAGACCTTTCACACAAAATCCCGCTTCATCAATCTTACAATAACCAAATCAGAGTCTTTTTACATATTTTTGACTCAATTACAGCATTTTTTTACTAAGGTCGAAGCAAATGCTGCACACAAAAAAATGCTTAGCAGAGGAGCCATATTCCAAAGCCCAGCTCCACTATTGCATTATGTAACTAAGCAAACTAGGCAAAAACCAGCTCTTTTCTTACTCCATATCCATTTTACAAACAATTCACGTCCTCTAGGTACTTAATACTAGTCATGAGTGCAGGATAACAAATCCATCAATGTTAGTATCATAGCATACTCAAAAGTAATGGGGCATCAAATCTCCAAAAATTGTGAGAAATGTACACATTCTTAAATAGCTTTAGATCCCTGTCCTATAATACATATAGCTCAATATCCTAATCTTATCACGAGAGTACACGAACGGAATGACTCCTAGTATTGCTAATTCATACAAAACTTGATGCAGGCCGGTATTGGTGAAAAAGAAACATACAACCTCCAGGGTAGTTACCTTCTTAGAGCACCATAATTCCTTGTTACCTACAAACAAGGAGTCATCAGGTCAAAATATTTTGCAAGTGCCAAAAAAGGCACACTTAAATAACTAATCCAACAAAAATAAAAATATTCCCACTTAACTAGAACATGCTCCAAACAAATATTAACAGAAGGTCATGCAACTACAATATGTTAATCTGCTGGATGGTTATTATATGACAACCAATAGACTGACAAATCTCTTTTGAGGCTCGAGTTAAGTGGCAACACAGATGAGGAGCAAAATGAACATGTACATTGAGTTTGTCTTCCATTTTACTTCATCGGTGACTCTAGATTTGCAGGTTCTGTTTTTCCTTATTCATGTGATGTCACATGACCAAAAGCTCATGGAAAATGCATGCACAAAGGTCAGAATTATTTCCCTTATCAGAAAAATCAGTTGGCCAATAACCAATAACCAATAACCAGCAACGATAACTACAGAAATACCATTACTTAGTATTCAAGATGGATGGTAGTATAAGAATTTGCTTCATAATGTTCCACATATAGTTTGGCTTTCATCCGATCTTTCAACTCCCTCAATTTACATATTTCCTAGTTTGACCAACATAAAAATTGTGGGTCCATCATTAATAGCACAATGCATACTTACTGAATAGCTTTATCAATGTCTTTCAGATAGATAGTAATCCCAGTATTGCAAGGTGAAATAAATAAATGGAAATAGATAGAATGCAAAGAGAAGCGCCTTTAGACCATTAAAATGTCCTTTTGCAAAAAAGGCTTTGGGAAGAGCATCGCACTTGACAAAATAGTTTGCTTCAAGGCCGCAGGGAGGACCATACCCTGCAGGTAGGCATCACTATTCATAATGTCAAGACACAATTTGGGTTAGTTATGGAAGGTGACAACAAATATTTGACAAAAAGTGGGCATGCATTTTAGACAGAAGGAACAGCTTGTGTCTGCATCACAGGACTGGTGACCTGAAACCTCTTCCTCCAACAAGTGCCGTCTAACCACTGTTTTTTGCCATTAAAAAATGTCCATCAAAATTTTTTTTATTTACAATAGTAATTTTGGAAAATGGTCTTTTATAATTCAAAACAGAAAAACAAAAAAATAAAAGAAAAGAAAGAAGAAGCATAGATATGGGTAAATGCTTTGGTTCATGTGATCATCACAGAAAAATGGTAGTGGGTCATTTATTCCTATTCCAGATGGTACATTCTAAATAACATTTTACAATACGAAACCATCTATGTATCATAGCAATAAATATCTAAGCAATGGTACTAGCATGGACAGTTCATTAGTAATATCACAAGTGTAAAAGCAGTATGCTTCTCAAGCTAAAGTTAGAAGTAGCAGCAAAAGAAGAACAATGAATTTCTGAGAAGTTCTAATGATGTATGGAACTTTAGTTCTTCAAGCATCATATAAAGGAGCAATAATGTAAGCCATTTTTAGAACCTACATTCAGATAGATTTCCTTAGAACATACAAGAAGACACAGATTTGTTTAAAAGGAACATCACCTACCCGTGGTTGAGCCTTGTTTACTCTCCTAGCCGTGTCATCATCATCATCATCATCATCATCATCTTTATTCATGAGCATTTTATGGATTGAAGATGAAGAGTTATCGGATTTTCTTCCCCGTTTAGATGGTGTAGAACCTCTACCCCTTCCCCTTGGAGCAGCTCTTTTGCGTCCTTTACCTCGAAGACTTTCATCATCGTCCTTAAGAGTGAGAATACCAGATTTGACTCAGTAAGTGTAGCAAGTACATTGAGATAAGTGCTATCGTCCAACACATGTTCATAACGTCAACATGCCTAACTCAAAGCAAAACAACTGTGATACGCGAGATGGTGTACCCAAGGAACAAAATTTTTATTTGTTTCCATCAAAACGGCCAAAATGTTTCGGTTTCCTAAGAGACCGAAACGAAACACTAGGGGAATAACGAAACTCTATGGTTTTCATCAAAACACTCCAGAACATACAAATATGCACCAAAACCCAACGCTAAACCAAAATAATAAATTGTGTCAACTCAAATTTACATCTTGTCATAAATGTACAATTTTGATTAAGATTTTCTTTATTAACATTTTTCACTTCTAAGATGTTTTTGAAACATCCCGAAACATTTCCGAAACGTTTCCGAACCATTTCTGTTTCCGAGCCAACCGAAACAACATATCGAAACGAAATTTTGATCATTGGGTGTACCAAAAGGAGAATAACCCAAAGTGTACTTGTTATACATTTAATTGATTGGATTATTATGAAGATAAGTGAAGTCATTCTTTTTCTCCAAATCTTTGTTCTCCTCCCTTGTTCAACCCTACTTTTTGGACACCAGATTGAGTGATAAAAGGGGTGCATGGAGCAGTATGCAAGTGGCTGAACTATAGTTGCCATAAACTGATGCATGGAAGTAGAAAAAGCAAACGGGGAAATGTACTTTTTGAGCATTGAGTATTTTCATTAGCTTAATTCCAACGTGTCCTCCTAGAATTTACTCATACATCAAGAAAAGATAGCCACAGCCAACTTCGTGCACGAAATGAAATAACTTGAAAGAGCAACCATACCAAGTACATGTAAACAAACAAAAAGAAAAACAGAAAAGAAAAATGAAAAAAGAAGAAGAGCATCCATACCGAACTGTCATCAACCGCATTTAATTGATTTTTCCCTGCTTCATCACTTGAACCAGAATCCACATTCTCCTCATCATCAGCTATACTTCGAACTGATGCTGTTGCAGCAAGTGATGCAGACCTGCAATAGCACAGTTATACAAGATACTTCAGCAAGTATTAGTGTGTAGAAGAATTTCATACAATGTTTGTTAGAAGTGGCAGCAATGCATGTATGATAGATTATAGTTCTTCTTTCTTTGGTAGAAAGCATTCTCCCTCATGGTAGAGTCTTTGTGAAAATTCATTTGCAACTAGAGATGTTTTAAGCAGTGGAAATCAGTGAATAATAGTTTAACAGTAGCACCAGGCTAAGTCCTGTCACGACTCAACAGACTGAAGCTACTTGTCAAAATAAAAAAAATAAAAAAAGACTACCAACAGATTGAAGATTTGGACTTAAATATGCAGAACAAATTTGATCAGCTGCAATGTGTCAGATATGGATCTAATCCAGGCAAATATTGGGTCTCCAGATATCAGCTAGTGGGTTCTTTGTATAGTAGTGAAAATGCTTACATAATGACCCCACTGATTGCCAGGATATAAACTTTGGGCACCAATCAAAATAGCCCAATGTTCTGATAGATGTTTAGTTATCATCTCATGTGTCAGAATCACCAGCATCAAAATAAACAAATGCAGGCAAACTACTTAGCAAACCTGATGATTGCCCTTTTCTCTAATACAATTGTTTCTTCCCTAGTTAGATCTAGAGGTTTAATCTCACTCACACTATGTACGTAAATACCAATGTCCAAACAAATACACTTATTACGTTATTGTTGCCAAATTTCTTAGCTAGTACACATCTTCTGAGCAACTGCCTTTTTAGCAACATTTTTTGTCAAGCACCACATGCAAATCTAGCGCAAGTCCTAAAAATTAGCCAACATTAGATGACAGAACAGCCGAAACAAACACCATTGAATACCTTCATTCTATAAATGTTGAAAGAATAATCTCCATTGACCATGACATATTTGTGTCAGACGACCAAAACACTGAAACAGTTATAACATCCATCATACACATCCAAAATAAGATCAACTGAGAGAGAGAGAGAGAGAGAGAGAGAGAATGGTGCTTTTCTCTTGTAGTGCTTAGAAAACTCATCTCCTTTTTGTCTTCTTGTTCCGAGTGTTAATTTAATTAATAGACTAATAGTAGCATGTTGTGCACAACTCTGAGGGGGAGAGAGAGTGGAAATTACTTTGCTTTTGTCTTGTCATGAACATTAGCAGTCTCTTAGTATAAAAGACAAATGGTTTATTGAAGACCTCTCTTCGAGTAAACTATTTAGTAGCCTTTACAATTGTTTAGATTTTCCCTCCAGAAAATCCTGATAAGCATAATCTCTCTGCAAGCTTATTACTCCAATTAATTAGCAGAAATATGGACCTATAGTGATTATCTATGACATGGAAAATCAGTACTTAATACTGTTTACCCAGCACTAAGATAGTGTTGACCAAAAAAAAAAGTGTTCAGGCAATTCTGCTGTATTCACAAAAGATCAGATGGGAAATCAGTAAATGTGATTAAACGGTTATAAAACGATCAGATTCCATTGCTTAAATCATGTATTTGAACCTTTAAGACCTCTGTTGTCGAAAATTAATTAAAACTATATATAGAGGTGTTCAAACTTCGATTATCCTAACATATTGTATACCTATATTGTGAGATCTATATATTCCATCATGAAGAGCTGCTAGGGGAAGAAAAGGGGTCTATCCAGCAAACAGAAAGCCCTATTTCTCAAATTATATCTACTACGAGCAAGCAACAGAACTTTTTCATTAAAGAGCAATATGGGGAGTGTACGCGATTAGAAACAAAGTAACCTCTGTGAATGGCGAAACCCAACAGCTGTATCAAGAGTTGTCTGCTTTAAGTTACTAGAGCCCCTGCCTCTGCCCCTTCCCCTGCCTCTTCCTCTTGTAGAAGTCTTACCAACTTCTGGAGCATCATGGGAGGACCTGAAAGGTACTGATGACCCTTTCCTGCCTCTAGGGGCAGACTTCGAACCTGACAATTGAGTGGTGTCCTCGTCATCACTGAAAGAAACTGCACTTCCAATTCCTCCAGCACTTTTACTTCTAAGGTCCTGGAAATAATCGAAAATAGATACTATCAATAGAGATACAGGTTACTTCAGGGACAACCTAATATAATGCACACCGGGCACAGGGATCACCAGTGCAAGATCTGCGCAGCAGGATAATCAGGGAAGAATTACCTCTGAGGACTGTGCATCAGATGTGAACTGTGGAGCTTCCTTAGAGCGCACTGACCTTTCTTTCACACGCTCCTGCAAATATCCAGTGTCACCATTACAGATAATTCTTGCATATTCAGGGAGTCTAGGCAGCCCTTCCTCCCAAAATGCCCATGCGATGCCAAAGAGACATTAGGGCAAACGGAAAAAATTGATTCACCTTATCTATACTAAAAAATGCATTCAAAATTATTGAAAAAAAAAAAAAAAAGGCTGTGGTCAAAGGGGAAAAGGTAGCTGGATGTAGAGAGAGAGGATGCCTTCTTTTGTCCAACACAGACTAATCCTAATTCACAACTAATTGGCCTTCTCCAATCCATAGTCTCTGGATTATTGATGTGCCTTCTTTCATGGGTATTGAAATAATTAACTCCCATTTTTTCAGACAAAATGATTGTAAAATTTAAATATCCAGTGTGATGTCTATGAGCCATCTCTGATTATTGACACACAAAAAAAAAAAGTCAATGAGACATCTCTCACTCTCTGACCACCACCATTTTTTGGTCTGCATGACAAGCATAGGAGGCATATTTAATCCAATTGTTTGTTTTGGAAAACATGTTGTCAACCAACTCTCTGAAAGCCTAGCCTTGGTTAGACAATAAATGAAATTGAGTGGTGTAAGAATAGTATGTCTCACAATAGGTGAAATTAGACCCTCACCCCACCATGATGTTATCTTTACAGAGTATTATCTATCCTCAAAAAGGGTAATATTTAAAAAAAACAAAAACAAAAATATCAGCCCCTTGCCTCTAAGCATTCTCCAACTTTGAGAATTAGATCTTCCTCTTCAAATTTCAGAGCATCTGCATCCCGAGCAATTTTATTCTGATAAGTAGAAAAGTAATCTAACCATTAGCAAACAAATTCAATATCTATAGACATATGAGACATGCACAAACAATAAAGATCATATCAAAATTTATCCATTGAAATTCAAGAGCCACGAGTAGCTTTAGAAGCAAGATGGAGTACTCACACGTGTCTCTTCAAGGTTGTACTGTAAACAAGAATAGAAAGCCATTTTGTCGTCCTTGTTAACAAAATTGTGTAATGCAACATCCAAATCATTAACTGGAAGGATCTCCATTTTCTGCCAAATTGGTCATCAATTAGAAGGAAAGACCATTAAATTGAAAATAAAATATCTTATTGCACACAACTAGAAACCCATATGCCATAATGGCAATGAGACAATGCCTAATTGAGGACATAAATATATGTTGTGAAAACATCCATTCTTATAATTTTTGTAAATAAAAAGGAAAATAAATGAAAAAAAAGGTTGCCTAATAACCCCCTTTGGTTACGGTTACAGTTGCGTTTCCGTTTTGTGTTTTCGGAAACAAAAAAAATGGAAACTTCTCTTTTTCATGTTTTTGGAAACACAAAAATGAGACCATCGGAAATATCATCACTTTCATATTGTTTTCAATTTCGAATGAAAACAGCTCTGGAAACTTTCAAGAAACTTTATTTTGGTTCCTAAAACTAGGATATTTTCGGAAAAATATTCCGAATACAAGTTTCGGAATTGGTTTACCAAGCGTGATCTCAGCAAAAACCGTTTTTGGAACTGGTTTGTCAAACGCGGTCTTGGAAAATTCCAGAAAACAGGAACCGAAATGTAACCAAACGGGTAAGGTACCCAAGGATCTAAAGACATATGTTTATTGTTCGCATTCATGATGTTCATGTACCAGAGTTCCAGTGTAATGAAAAGCACGAAATCAATTGTTGTATTGATAATTAAATAAAGAAAAACAAAAAAGAATGAAATTTGATTGAGCACCAGATTGTTCTCAGCAACCAAAGCCTCTATATTTTGTTGATTGAGTTCTTCTGGTCGAAGCCGTTCAGAATCGTCAATTTTAGCTGCATTCCAAGAAAGAAACACGGTATTCCATCACCATGTAAGAGCTAAACTAAACACTCCTAATAAGTGAAAAGGTGGGGAGCCTTTAAGACAATTAGAACATGCTTGATCAGAATAAATAAATAAATAAAATAAAAGTTGACACATGATGTCAAATCTCTAGAGATTAAGGCACAGGAGATATCTACAGTCAAAACTGAGATATCTACCGTCAAAACTCCTCCAGGTCCCAATGTTCTCTGGGATACTAGAATTTACTTTTAGAGAGAAGTTAAAAAGCAATAAATGATTAGAGACCTGATTACACTATAGAGTTGATGACATGTTAAATTATATGTGACAGACTAACCTCTTTTTTGAATAAGTATGTGACACCCCACTTCATAAATGTATAGCATGCTATATCATAAGCGACAATCATCAGAAAACCCTAATCAAGCCCACAGCAGAACAGTGAGTTCCAAAATTAAGCAACAAGCTATCAGCAATTATGGGACTCCAAAGCAGCAGCAGTGGCATGTATGTTATTAGGAAGCAATATGCAAGGCTGGCATTTCCTAATTCGGAGTAGTTGAGGAATGCTTGGTCTTTTCTACTTTTGTAACAAAGGAATTCATGGTCAAACTAACCCTGTGAGGAGCTGATAAGAGGATGCAACAAGTTGGTCCAGTTCTACTCTCAAAACAATCAAGGAACACAAGGTTATAGACTCCAAGTCAAACTTCCAAAACTAGGGAAGCAGAAATAGCTAGTGAAAGCTTACAAAAAAGCTGAAAACCCCATTGAAATATTAACGCATCTCTACCAATATTTATGAAATAAACTACCAGGAATATGACTTACATACCAAGTCAAACCTGTTTGATAGTTCCCAACAATTAACATTCAAGAAAAAGACTCATTATTTTATCTTATTTCATAAGTCAAGAGAAGACAGTAACAGGCAAAGCAAGCACTTGTTCAGTGCACAAATATACCACTACAAAAGTAAGCACAAGATATACATATACATCCTTTCAATGGTCCACTTGAACCAAATAGCCAATAACAGAAAATAGGATACTAACAGCCCAACAGAGCATTGAAAATACCTTCACTGTGACCTTTTCGTGAAGCCTTTGAAAATATAAGAATATCCTGGGGATTTGCAACCTAAAAGATCAAGAAACAGTTATTTAACTTTTGATTCACAACAAAAAATAAATA
The DNA here is from genome assembly GCA_033060915.1 of Euryodendron excelsum. Lineage (NCBI taxonomy): Eukaryota > Viridiplantae > Streptophyta > Magnoliopsida > Ericales > Pentaphylacaceae > Euryodendron > Euryodendron excelsum. The sequence goes on along the minus strand of CM065381.1, from coordinate 18,769,961 downwards.
TAAAAAAGAAGAGAACTAGAAGATACAAAGTACCTTGCCCACATATTTTTGCCCAAACCTTTGAGGATTTATTGTCATAAATCCAGAGTAGTCAACCTGTCAAATCAAACAGGACAGCTGAGTAGGTAATGCAGGACACAGAGATAAGAGAGAGAAGCAGAGAACTCAGAGATGCCAAATGTGAAAATCACAGTTTTAAGGTAGCATCATTTGAAAAAAATGTAGGAAATAATACCTTTAATCGAACTAATGGTAGCTTGAGCTCTGATCTGTTAATACCCTCTTGACTAGTCTTGTCTATCAGATTTCTGACCTAAAATAATGTAAAGGTACTAAAATACAATTATGGCAAAGAAGAGTACATTGACAGCAGAACACACTACCATAAGCAGCTGAAGGATGTCAGAAATTGATGGATTTATGACAATTCTTGCCAATTCAATGAGGAATCTTTAAGCAGAAGAAGTAACTTACCACTTTGTCCAAATGTTCAAGTATTGAATTTTGATCATTAGGATCAATGTCAGACTCATCCTTTAATACTACCTGCATCATGGTCATTGCGTAGTTCAACATAAGTTCTTTCTGAGATGCGCATAAACGACATTTGACTTACCTCAGTATATTCAAAAGGCCTCACTGAGTTTAAAGGTATCTTGGTTGGACGATATTGATTTCCCTGTATAAATATGATTCACGCCAAATTCACAGTGAGGTACTTAAGCAAATTAATTGAAGAAGGTGAACAAGAAGAAACAGATCTACATGTAGAAATTGCCCAAAGATAACCTTAATCTCTAAAAGAAGTACATGTTTTGGTTTTGATTCTCCATCAATTAGCGATGTTGCAACAGAAGATCCTGGTTGAGTGATGTGGAAACCCATACCTGGAACTTCCTGTAAGATCACAACAGACCTTTAATGAGACACCATAACAAAAATTCAATTGATGAAGAAACAACTATATCACTGGCACCTGAGGGTCAACAAGACATTCATGTTCGTGCCCCCACACAACGAAGTCCAGGAACCTTGGCAAAAAATGCTCATTTATTGCATTTTTAGGATTTGTTTTCACTCTGCAAAGCACATAAGAGGCAAGACCTGTAATTGGGTACGTAGACAACTGAAGTTTTACAGTGAAGACCATATAAGCACCTGAAAGTTATAGGGTTAATTGATTTTCAAGATAAATTAAGAACTTCTCACTTCATGCATGATTTTATACCAACTAAGAGAAATAAGTAGAACCTGTTCTGATGAAGTACTAGAATGTTGAACCAGTCTGATACTTGACATCCTTCTTGAGCTTCAGGTCGCATCCACTGTACAGCATGTGGCGTCTGAGGTTTCAAAAATAAAAACAACTAACATCTGAGTGCTGTTAAGGTCAGTAATCAAATGGTCAGAAAAAGCAATTATTCCAAATACCTGAAACATTCTATTAAGCCGTTCATCTCTAATGTTTCCAAGGCCATAAAGAGCTACAGATGTTGAACCCTGTGATTCAAGTATCAAGTCATTCTACAAAACTAGACGGTCCACATCCATAGCCTGTGGTTAATGAAAACTACTGACACACCTTCCTGATGAGAATGGGGCAGAGAGTGATCTGCCCGACACCAGAACCTCCGAGAACCATTTTCCCAAAATAGTTCACAAGATTGCATGCAGAAAGGATATCAACTGCAGAAAGGTTGTCCTGTCACAAACAATAGAAGAAAGCAACCAACTAAAATTGTTTTAATAGCTTCGGTCACAAATCAGGTGTTTTTTAAATAGTTAAATGTTTCTTCAAGTGCATAAACATCACCACCAATTAGAACTAATATAGAGAAAATCAGTTGCAAAACCAGTTTGAGACTGGAACCGAGAAGAATTTTAGCATCTGATAAAAATTCCAATAAAACAATTATGTGTGGGGATTTCAAAGTAGCACTAGAAGACAAAACTATATCCCCATAATTAAAAGGACAGGCCCAACAGTAGCTATAGATCAGCTTCAATCAAGATTCAGGATAACAAAGTGAAATAAGAAGCGGCACTTCAACATTCGCCAGATCTTAACCAGAAAGCAAAGAACAAAACTATATCGAAAGCAGTTGCTAGATCAACAACAGCAACAAGAGCTCCTACCATTAATAAAGTTGTTACATAGTATGTAACACATTAATATACAACTTTATTGTGAACATCATAAAATAGAAAACAAGAAAAATTAATAACACAGCAAAAAAGTTTCTTCAGGGAAAACACTTATCTACAGACCTCAAGAAAGCTATTAGACATATTATTGTTCATATGGTAAAGATGATAAAATGTCAATGCACAGCATAAATGCAGCTATTGCAACCCAAATTGAACTGTAATACAAACATCAGTGTTTGCAACTATCATGCATGAATGATTATCAAACCCGCCCCAGGATTTATCTCAGTCAAACAACCAAGTAAATAAGTAACTGGTACAAATCTACCACAGCATATGGTCATAATAGGTCAACATAAATATGTATCCTCCAATACTATAGAGATTAAAAGAATAATTATTGCAAATCAAAAAAAAAAAGAAAAAGAAAATCAAGCAGAATATAATTTAGATTGAAACTACTTTTGCATAATTTCTTTTAATATGGGAAAAAAACAAAATCTAACTGAGCCGTACACATATATTCATGGTTGATATTACAGAGTAGGCACAGGAACAATGCATGATTTAATTTCCATATATAATTTATTATTTGTATGATGATATTACAAAGTTGTATCCATGTATCATCCCTATATATGTACTTTGTTTTATGTAGACCGGACAGGAAGAGATCTACAAACTTTAGCATCAGTTCAAGAAAAGTAAAGTCACAAATAGCGAGCTAACTGGTATCTGCTGGACATGTAAGTTTTAACTCTTATGCCATGGCTTTAAGTCTCACAAAGGCAATTCTCTTTTATTTTTACTTTTTATGTAAAACAAAACCAGTACAGTTCTACTACAATTCAACTGATTAAAAAAATTCAACAGAACTGCCTTCGCCCAAATGGGTCTGGCAGTTCTGTTCCGTAAACAGTCCCAAGCGGTAATTTCCTGGACAAGTGTCTAATTTTCCAGAATACCAGTGCAAGTTGCCAGGTCAGGCCTGATAACACCAGTCCAATATACATGCACATAGTATGTTCAAATGAAGAAATGACATTATGAAATAGGAAATGCACACATACCAATGTGTCTGGTCTCCGCGCAGTTCCAATATTCACACTTGCCATCTTTTCTACACTGAGTACCCAAATTTTTTGGGTCAATCTACAATTTGTAATCTCTATAGTTTTTCTCATAAACTCCCGTCCCCTACATGATTTTACTATGATATCTACAGAGAGGTTTCTAGATCTCCTTATTTTCATGGTACTTGTAGAAATGTACGGTCCATGTAATCAACCCATTTGAAATGATTCACAACCCCTCCAACTTTTCTCTTATTTCATAAGTTTACGTAATTGTTCTCCCCATTTGTGCAACTTGTGGTTGAAATCATCATCAGCCATAAATTTGCCAGAGGTGCCTGCATTCATTCTTACTCCTTTAAAATTTGGCGGTAGTATTATAGCAATACTGGAACCAAAAATCCTCTGGAGAAGGAAAGGGGTGGGGGAGGGGAGGGCAGGCTCAAATGTATCATGAGACAGACAGAGAGACAGAGAGGAAAAAACCAAAATTTCTCAACTGATAACACAAAACCCATAATAGAGCTAGTTGAATGGTTGGGCTTAGCAACTTGATTATTAGGGATAGCATGTCTAAATTTTGATCAAACATACATGCAGGATACTAAAATATCATATGGTAAAGCAGAGGAAGCATGACTTATAGTATAAGTTGTATGGTCAAGTTATGTAAACGGAAATATACAGCATTAAACTGCACAATCCATACCACTCCTGCTGGATCATCATGATTTCCATGAATACTGAACACTGGCAAGCCAACATTGAAGTGAGGATCCTCATAATTTACATGACCAAACCTGTTAACATCAAAAAGTCTGTTACAAAACTGAAGAGTACCTTCCAAATTTTGCCTGAGACTAATAATATTTAACACAATATCTAACATGCAAACATGCGCAAACACCCTAACACAAACATTTTCCTTAAGGAAAACATTATTTACATATATTTAAATATGTATAATTGTATGCAATTATGAATATACACACACATATATGGTTTCCGCTTTATCTAGCTTCTTGTTTCTTCTTCTTTCAAAGCCATAATAATTCGAAGGAAATAAGAAAAACATTTAGGGTCTTTTGATACTTGTGGAAAGGAAAGGGAATGAGAGAAAATAAAGAGAACATGATTTTCTTTCATTTGTTTGATTTGCAAAGAAAATGAGAGGAAAGTAAAAGGAAAATCACTTTCCCTTGTTTGAAATTAAAATAAAAGAGGAAGAAAAATAATAGGATACATTTAAAGAGAAATAGGAAGGAAAATGAAAATGAAAGTAAGAAGGAAACAACTTTCTCTTCCCTTTCTCTTCTATTCTCTTCTCTCCTAAATTAGAAACCAAACAAGGAAATGCAATTTCCCTTCCATTCCCTTTCCCTTTCCCTTTCCCTTCCACGAGTATCAAACAAACCCTAAATATGTTTACATAGAGAAGAAAGGAAAAAGTATTTACTAGTTAGCATAAATTCTATCAAGTGCAAAAATAAATCATTACGAGTTTGCGAAGTTCACAGTCTGGTCGCTGACAACTTGGAACTGCACTGGTCGATCATTGAGACAATGACGGCGAAGAATCTCAATGGCCGTCACCAGTGTTGACCTTGAGGGCTTATTCTCGTGGAAAAGGTCACCACCGAGGAGCAAGAAATCCACCTGAAACCAGGTTTGAGTCAGAGTGCAGTGCCATGTAATATGCACAATGTGTAGATAATCAACAAGTTCCATGCACAGATATTATTAGCTTAGAAAAAAGAAAAAAAAAAGTAGAAAGCATCCCCATACTCTTCAGCCTTCTGACTCATCGAACTTGGAGGTTTAGATACAACAGAACCTGTCCTCACTCAGAACATCATAACAAGCTTGCGTCAATGAAACAGCAAGTTTTTCAGAGCTATGAAATGAACCCGGTAGGGAAAAAAAGAGAAAAGGAAAGGCCAAACAATTAGTAGAAGCAGGCACTTTAGGCGACTTCACCTAACAGCTACTGGGAGAAATTGAAACTGTGGGCCAGTGGATGCATGCAAGGAGAGGGAGACTAACTCAGAATTGAAAGATAAGGCTCGAATTATAAATACATATGAAAGATGCTATCAATGTATCAAAGCAAAACTCAAAAGAAAAACCCATCACCTGCTTTTGCTCTGCTATTGAGCATATCTCTTCAAATGCTTGGAATGAATCATGCCGACGTACTTCATCCTTCTCCATATAGCCCAGATGGCAGTCCGTGGCAATAAGTATTCGTAGTGTATTCCTGACATCCTCCCTGATATTCATTTTTTTTTTTATCATCATAGACAAGGAATATTTTTGGTGTGATATATGAAAGATACCATCCCATGTAGAAGCCCCTTCCTAGGTACTATATGAAACCTATTTCCACATGGTCAATAATAGACAACATATAAACATTTTCTGGTATATCATCATTCCCTCATTTGTATGTAACTAAGCTGAAAAGAGTCATATGCAAGAGAGAACCCTATTATTGCTATTGCACTGAAAACATGAAAGATCTGGCAACCTATCATACATTGCAATACATAGAGGAGACAAATCACTAAAAAGCCCAGCCTCAGTAATTTGAGAATCTAATGTGCCAACAAGAATATTTGACCAATGACAATTATCCTCCCATTACTCTGAGAGACCCAGATACTGAAAATAATATCCACTCAAGTCACTTGCATGTATGAAAATATAACTGACTACATTAACATTAGCAAGAATTTATTAAACAAATAGGATGTTTCAGAGGTTGAAATCACAACAGAAGTGTAACAATGAACTTTTATTCCACATTAGCCAAGTACAGAAAGCAAACATATACAACATAATGCGCGTGTTTATAAGCAAGGAACATGTTTTACCTTGATGAATCGGCCATGCCAACAAAGTTTTACTTCAATTAACCTACAACAACACAATAATAAAATATCGTTAGCAAATACAGCTAGACTTTCTAAGGCCCAAACACAGCTCAGAAGCCAGTTTTTAGTCTCCAAGCTCCAGTTAGACAGCTTTTAAGATGCAATTATCGCCGTGCGACAGTACTTAGTTCACTAATTTTGAATCTGGAAATTTTCAAAAGTTTGAAGTCACAGAAAGAGACCTGAAATTGTAAGAACCGTAAAGAAAATAATAGAATAGATGGTTTAGGTAATACGAACAACGAAAAATTGAACTCAGAGAAAACCCTAGAACAAAGATATACCCCAAAGCGAAAGAAATAGCAACTAGGAAGGGGTAAGAAAGATAGATGAGTTACTAGTATAAGTGTGAGACTGACTCTGTTTGATCGGTGAGAAGTAGTAAGAGAGGGAAAGGAAACTTGAAACATGACAACGGCCACTCCAACCCCAATATCCCGAACTTTTAAGTTACTTTCCCAGGGTTTCTCGGCAACCAAACAAAGCACAACCGTTGTACTAGAGATGTAGAGCATTCGAGAGAACAGGTGTTACCTCTTCTACAGGATCGAGTGGGGACGGCAAAACCCGGAGGAGCTGACCAACTGAGAGAGTGTTGAGACGAGGCCGAATCGAAATGGTGGCGCGGAATTTAAAAGAGCTTACGGAGTAAGAGTCAGAAGAACATTACAGTTCGTTACTTAGGAGGTATTTGGCCCACCGAGTCACTTTTAAAAATAAATTTTTTAAAAACACGTGATTGACCTAACTAGTTTTTTTAGTCACTCATACAAACATAATTTAAAAAAGGTATAAGGATAACCTAAGTAAATGAGTTAAGTATAAACACCCTTATATATTTGGGGCGACTCCATTAAATTGGCACAATTATGGCCATAAAATAAACTAAGGGAGTATTTGTAGTACTTTTTAAAAAAAAGTTATGAGTCATAAGTTTAAGTTAGTTTTAAAAAATCACTTATTTATATAATTTTTTTAAACTCAAGTTAGGTTTAAAAAATTATTTTTTTAGCTAGAGCCCAACACATTTTTAAAAAATCATACCTTTAAACTACAAGCTACTAAAAAAGCCACCATCTAAACGCTCCTAAGTTATTCAAAGCTTGACTCATTTTTTGTCTTGTGAAAAACTTGTAAAAAAACCCAATAATTCAAATTCGATTCATGTTTGTCACGTTAAAATCTTATTTGAGAACAACTAGTTACATAACTAATTCTAACTTCAATACATTTTTAAACTCTTTAGTTTTTTAAGTTCGATTTGATACAATATATATATAGTGAGAATCTGTAAAAAGAAAAAATAAATCTTCAAAGATAGGTCAATTAAAAGCTTAGATCGGTTCAAAAAAGAAATGAGCCAAAGTTCAAATATTTTTAAGCCCGTTTAGTTTTTAATTCAAATTTAAATAACTTACTAATCATGTCATTTGTAACATTAGACGCAATACGATACTCCCAAAAGCAATATAAAGAACACCTCAGATTTTATGTCTACTTACCAAAACCAAAAGGAGCTTTTCGTATGATACTCCCAAAAGCAAATATAAAGAACAGCTCGGGTTTTATGTTTTGTCTACTTACCAAAACCAAAAGCAACTAAAAGCTTCATTTCTTGCTTTCATTATTTTAAGCAGCTTTTTCGTTAAAAAAAAACTGTACCAAATAGGCACTGAGCCTTATAAAGAATACATGTGATTTGTACGAAGAGAATTTTTTTTGAAATAAATTTAGGTTTATTCAAGGAGAATTTTTATTAGCATATCCTTTGTGGATGTAGCCTCATATATCACAATTTAGTTATTGGTTCTAGTGTTAAATGAAAAGAATTATTGAATTATATTGTGCAATATTAACGACAATAATGTAATTGAACAACCTTAATCAGCACTACTACAAAAAAAAATTTAATAGGGGAGGTTAGTGTAATTTTATAATAGGAGGGAGAGAATGTGTAGTTTCTTTAAGGGTGTGTTTGATACTTATAGAAAAAAAAATGGAAAGGAAGGGAGGGAGAAATGGAAGGAAAATGGGGGAAAAAATTGGGTTTCCTCCTTGCTTAAATTTCAAAAAATAAAAAATAAAAAAGTAGAGAAAAACTAATTTTTCACACTATAAATCAAACAAGAGAAAAGAGAAGATTCCTTTCATTTTTTATTTTATCTCCCCAAGAATCAAACAGACCCAAACTCTCAGGATGTGGGTTAAGCCTTAAATCATCTACCAGGCCCATACCCTAATCGTTGGGTGGGCTTCAACTCCAATTAATCCAATGTTGATAAATTTACTTTATCCATTCGGGACTGATGCATCCGAGATAAAAAGGCTGCCCGGTGGTTAGGGGCATTTTAGACGCTGCTCATATCATTGGGTCAGAGGCCCAACACCAACCCATTTTTCAGATTACATACTGTGTATATATCTCAAAGTACTAAAAAAGCAAAAAAAGAAAAAAAGAGCGCGATGCACCTTAACTTTTTAATGGAGAATGCTATATAAATAATAAATTTTATATAAAATTTATATACAGAATGATGTAGCTGAATGAAAGTCTTTTATTGTAAAATAAAACTCTCTTCATGATAATTTTTTTATTACAAAATTATTATTATCACATTATTTTGGTGCAGAATTTTGTCTAAAAATTCTGTAAGAATAGCTTTTTCCCTTTTTAGTTTGTAGAAAATGTTATTATTTTATAGGTTTTGTATACAATTTTGTACTAGAATAATGTGACAGTGACAACTTTATAATTAAATGATATTTTGATAATTTTATTTTTATTTTTAATTTTATTTTTAAAGAAATAGGCCACCAACTCAATCACATTATTGCTTGCGTATACTTTTTCTACCTTTTATGCATTGATTGTTAGGTTTCTTTGGGGAGAAAAGAAGGAAAGGTTCCATAAAAAAAAAAAATGAACTAACAATCTTATTTATCCAAATGAACTAACAATTTTGGGCATCCTATGACAATAATTTGGAAAAAGAGCTGAATGGAGAGAACAGGAAAATCGGAAAATGGTTTTCTACTTTAGCGTTTGCTCTCTTCAAACACAAGATGTGTACGGGGCGATTGACATCTCACTTTGGAAGGATTTAGAAAATCAACTGCTTGGCTAATGAACGCTCCCAGACAGGAAAGAAACAACAAACCTTTTTCACTGAAATCATCAAATAGATGCAGCCAAACAGCTGAGTCTAATTGTTGCGAAGGAAAGTCCAACCCCAGACTTCTGTGTGGTCCTGCTTTTCAAGAACTGTCGTCTTTTTTCTCGTGCATTGAATGCAGTTTTTTACATTACAGATTGATTCAGACAACGTACGTAGCCTCTTCCTGTGATGCTAATAATTTTCTTACGTACGTACCATAGGGTTGGAGGGTTAAAAGAAAGGTGGGAAAGTAGGTGACCCACCCATTAAACGGTCAAAATCTGTAGCATGTAAACTCCACATCAGGGCTATAGAAAACTTGTGACCACAACCTTCCCTAGAAAATTCTCAGTTAAAAGGCTATGTATAAAGGTATGGGCTCCTACCCCACAAGTCCGACCCCTAAGACGAGCAAAAAGATCGACGTGTACAGTTCGATCCTTTTTCAGGAAGATCAGTGGCCTCTATGAACCAGAGAGTTCATCCTTCTGGATGCACTGCTGTCACTCCCTACGCACCACATCTTGTTGATCAGAGATATACATGTATCTAACTATATATGGGCGACGTAGTTACTCATCCATGCATGATTGCCACTTAATCAAATGAAGAACAAATTGTAGGCAGCACCGCCCTGGATATGTTGCTTTCAGAACTAATCTAGAGAGAGAGAGAATTATATAATTGCCACTTAATCAAATGAAGTGAAAAATAAAGAGAGAGAATATTATGGAATTGATGTGTTCCAAGAGGATACAGTCACTTCAAGAATCTTGAAAAATACACAACGAAGTATACGATTGATTAACAAACAAACAAACAGACGAACCCGCACGGAACCTGCGTTGTTCCAACTTATTTGTCAATGAGATTGAGACCTCCCTGGCGGCCTTCTATCGCCCACCTTCCCTGCCCAAGGCTACCCTATTTCCCTACTCAACTTCAGGCCCCTTGGCTCGTCTCCCCATTATTTTTCTTATATTCCCAAAATACCCTCAACGTTTGCCTAGTATATATAGCTAATATATATATTGGGTTGCGTGGGGTAGGGTGGGGAGAGGGGTGTTGGTAGATTCACGGTCGAAAACTATAGCTTTTCTTTTTGTTATAGTACTTATTTATTTATGAAGGTGAAGACAAGCGGTCGGCATTGCTTTAATTTGGTTTCATTTGAGCTTGCTTAATTTGTGCTACTTGTTTTTTGATATTAAAAATGGGTTAATATGAGGTTACATTTGAGAATGTAGCAAAATCTTATATAATATTCGAATTAATTAGATGACTATGTTTTTGTCAAGTATAAGGAGAACCTTTAATGTGTATGTACTGTATGGTCTAACTGAAAAAAAAGTAGTTGTTTTGTTAAGTCTCATGTCTATATGAAAAAAAAAAATTTTAAATTATTTATACGTACATGTATAATACACATATCACAATGAGAGAAAATGCTATTCGTCTAGAATTTTTGTACAGAATTCTACATTAGAATGATGTAGCGATGACAATTTTGTAATAAACAAGTATCTTGGTGAGTTCTTTATTTTAAAGTGATACGCTCACAATTTAACAACATTATTCTAGTAATAAAATTTATGTATATTTTCTAGTTGTATAACATTACGTTAACATGAGTATCTATTAACTATGGCCTTGCCCATCTACTGACTCAATTGGTTGGAAAATTTCCAATACTGAAGGTTTGAAAGTTTTCAACAGTCTCACTCGATTTCTACTGTGTTTGCGAATCGAAAGTCACTTCTGACTTCATCTTAAATAAAATATTCTCTTGCTTTATCATTTAATAATAAACGAAATTTAATGCTAGGAAAAAACAATGGGAAAAAGATAAGACTTTCTGTGAAAAAAAACAAAAATACCAGGTTGTATGGTTTGAAATACTGGAAACGTTTGTTGAAAAGTCAAACATCTCTCATGAATCAACTAGTTATTCATAATTATTACTGATTTTTTCAAATTTATGTTCAGCAATTGATAATATATAATACATACTTAACTAGTACTGTTTTGGATGCTTTAAGATTCACACGACTCATCACTATTTTTTCAAAAAAAAAAGCTTGTTCTTTTCACTCTTTTATACCCTAGCTGTCTAAAGGCTATAAACGCCTGTTTGATTTAGTTTTTTTTTTCAAGTTTTTTAGATTTAGCTTTTTTGATTTATAAGAAAAAAAAAAGATGAAATTTTTAAACTTTATTTTACTTATCTTAATTTATAAAAGTAAAAACACTAAAAAAATTTAACTATTTTGCTTACGAGTAAAAAAAAAAAACAAAATAAAAAAGGTTAAATTTAAGCTCCATGAAACAGAGCTTTAAATTAACCATAATTTTTCCTAGAAAGATGACGAGTTAGATATGGTAAACTCAGAGTGGATCATAACAAAGGTGGGCAATATGGTAAACTCAGAGTATTGGTCTGTCATCCCTCCCCCATATCTACCATAGTTCCAACTTCCACCTCTGCAATTATTGCGTTCTTTCTTCGAACATGTTTCAATCCAACCCCTAAAAATCCGTTCATCGTTTCCCTTCATCAGAGCAACCCAAACCCTCTCTCTCCAACCTCTCTCTCTCTCTCTCTCTCTCTCTCTCTCTCTCTCTCTCTCTCTCACACACACACACACACACACGCACACGCACGCACACTGTGTTGATGGCAAGTGAGCAAGAAATTTCGCATACTTACGACGACCACACGGATGATGATGAAGAAGAAGAAGAAGAAGAAGTAGTAGTAGAAGAGAGCTCCCATGGCTGCAAAAGCATGTGTGGCACATGCGGCCCCCGTCGCGGAAGAGGGTGGTCACTAGGGAGGGTTTTGGACCCTAGAGCCACATGGGTTCAAGAATGGAACAAGGTGTTCCTTCTCGTGTGCGCCACCGGCCTCTTCGTGGACCCTCTCTTCTTCTACACCCTCTCCATAAGCGACACGTGTATGTGCCTCTTCGTCGACGGTTGGTTCGCCGTCACCGTCACGGTTCTCCGCTGCATGACCGACACCTTACATGTGTGGAACATGTGGTTGCAGCTCAAAATGAACAAGCGGCAGTCTTATGCTGTGATCAGTAGCAGTAATGAAAGAAGCCGATTACACGACAGGAGTAGGGCTCAAACGGTGGCTCTTAGATACTTGAAGGATAAGAAGGGTTTCTTTTTTGATCTCTTTGTCATCCTCCCACTTCCACAGGTAAGAACTCGAGTAGTGTAAGCTCCTATGATAACTCATCATCCTCGATTCCTCAATATTACTTCATATCTTTTGGGTATTGTAGAAAATTTATACAGAAAATTTCAATCAGAATCATATAACAGTTATATTTTTATAATTAAAAATTATCGTGATCATTGTTTTATTTTAGAGTGAATAATTGCTATTTAATTACATTATTCTGGTGATAAATTTTGCACAAATTCTTATTGTATGACATTAACGTTTCAAAATTTAACCTAGCTTCTGGTTAAGGTTGTTTTGTAAACAAGTGTTTCAGGAGATGACAGATGCAGTCATCAGTTGTATGCTAATGCATACAGAGTATGTATCAGCACGTGATGCAACTGTGTCTTTTCTTCATCCTTAAAAGGGTTATAATGGGTATAAATCTACTCTATTTTGTGGATTAAATTGGTTTGGAAGGAGCTCTCCTTCAAATATCACTTCTTAAAACAGAATAACATACCCTCCATAACTTCTTTCATTTGAACACTCAAAATGGATCATCTCTTCATTATATTTTTCAAAACAACGATACTGTCCAACACTCTAAGATTTATAATTTTATTCAAGCTGATAATCTTTTTTTCTCCCAATCTATGTAGCTAATAAAATGATAAGAGTAATACTATACAAATAAAATTTTTGTACTGATTTTTCATACAAAATAATGATTTCAAACTAAAATACCTACCACTTTAGCTTGTGTTTAAAAAAAATATATCACTGTCACATCGCCCTAGTAGAGTTTTTATTTTTCGTTTTTTATATAAGTAGAGGGTTCAATCCAGAGCTTCAGCCCTCCGATGTATAAAGAAAAAAGAGTGTTTTGTTTTGTATAAAGAGTAATGCTATAAATACATGATTTTTGTATGGCGTAGATGTTTGTGATCCATTCATTTTAAATCAAAATACTCACTATTATAACTCATAATTTTAAAAATGTCACTTCTATATTATTCTGGTAGAGTTTTCTATATAAAAAGGTGATGTACAAGTTTGCAAGTGATTTTGAAAAGTTTGTACAGGAATGTGAATTTTCAAGGAGTCTTGATCTTCTCCTGCCATGACAACCTCTAACCAACTTGCCAATTTACACGTATCAAAAAAAAAAAAAAAAACTTTCCAATTTACATGTGTACACTTAACCTTCGAGTGGTAGACTGGTTCATATTTTGTGGGGTGTGATTTCTTTTATAATTTTGATACAATTAAGGATCATTAAGGTCTGTGCATATACAAAGAAAACCCACTATCACATTATTTTGGAGTATAGATTCTGTGAAGAATTTTTTTTTATAAAACATTTTCCTTATTTTCATCTACGTAGATAAAACTCAGTAATTTTTGCTTGACCTCTACAAAAAATAAAAAAGAGAAATTTATGAAATAAAAAATTTTCCTTACAGTTAATATTATTTTTTTTTTTTGAAAAAATAGTTTAAAATTCTAACAGAATAGTGTTACCACTATAAGTTATACTTGGGCGACATGACATGACACAGCAGCTATACGAAATAAAGACAACCATTGCATTACAATTATATGTTTTGCACCTTTCAAGTTCTGTAGGAAGAAGGCATGAATACATGAATTGACAGGAACTAGCAATTATTTGAGAGAAATAAAAGCAAAGCTACACTCATTTATGTCGGATAAAACAACCAATCATTTGTAGGAAAACTTAAAACATCTAGTTACTTTCATCAGTTGATCTTGGCCTCAAGCTATGAGTGTGAAAATTGCTCCATGATCATCACAACCAATTTTAACCTACCGCAAGCATCAACAGACAAATAAGTTTTTGAAAAAAAATTCTAGCATCAGTCGTGTTTAATGTTCAGTCATCGGCAGATGATAGACAGATCAACTAAGACTCACCAGTTGCATAAGACAATAATTGAGCATGTGATGCTAGATGTGCTCTAAAATTTATCTAGCAGCAACAAACAATTATCAAAATCTTGGGATCCAATTCAAAAAGGAGATTTTCCCCTTTGAAATATTAGAAAATCACTTTTCCTAGGTTGTGAAAAGTTACATTCTTGCCTCCACACAGTTCATGTCATAACTTGCTTTACTTTGATAATAATAATGCTAAAAAACAATACAAAAAAAAACACAATATTGCAGGTAGTGCTGTGGGTTGTGATTCCTGCTTTGCTGGAGAAGGGATCGACGACCGTTGTCATGACGGTGTTTTTAATCATGTTTCTCTTCCAGTATCTCCCAAAGATTTACCACTCCGTTTGCCTCCTGCGCCGCATCCAAAACCTCTCCGGTTACATATTCGGGACCGTTTGGTGGGGTATCGCTCTCAACATGATTGCTTATTTTGTCGCATCGCACGTAAGGTTCCCTATGCCGTTCATGTTGTTTATATGAAAATATTCTCTGCAAAGTTTATGAATCTCTTTAGTTAAATTCACATTCATATTGGTTAGAAAATAATTTTGAGTTCAAGGTAAACATAGACAATGTCATACATAATCTTATTTTCACAACATTTTTTCTATTATATACAAAGCAGTGGGACTTGAAGTCTTGAGCTCACTCACTTGTATTTTTCGGAAAAGGTGATATATGCACATGTGTATGATAATATGAATCCTAACAGCGTGTTTCTTCATACAGGAGTGAGAATATATATCAAATCTATCTTTTTAAAGATGTTGTATAAAGTATACAGTTTTAAGTTTTAGTATATAAAGTTAAAAGTTCAACACACTTTTTTCAAATCAAACAAAATGCCTCGTGAGCTTTTTCAGTTGCGTCCTTTCATGAATAGGCGAAAAGTTGCTTAACTCAGTCGACAAAAACAAGGATAATGCACGAAAAGAAGGGGAGAAAAGTTGCCGCCAGGGGCGAAAACTACAAAAGTTGCTTAACTCACCGTGATTCTTGTGTTATGCACCAAAAATTCAAAATTCTCTTCTTTTATGTGGGTTTTGAAGGGGAGCTTTTGACATTTTTTTTTAATTGAAAAACATAAGAAAAAATGAGTAAAGAAGACAAAAAAATATTCAACAACCACATCTTCAAGTGCATGTAAAAAAGAAATTTGAGTTTTGCAGGTACAAAAAAGTTAGATTCGTCATGTGGCATTTTTTTTTTTAAATCTCTCTACTATTTTACTAACTTAAGTTACTGACGTATTCATATAAGATGTGTCACTTTTTGATAAAAATTACCATCGAATACTCAGTACTACCTGACGACTAAACTTTTTTTCGTCCTTTCTACTTAACATAGAAGAGTCATTAAACAGTTTGTAGATTTAATAAACTTGGATCTTTTCTATTTCCATAACAATAATTTTGATGCTCTGTGGATCAAGGATCTGGTTATTGAAAAGAAAATGAAAAGGAAAAGAAAAAAGGTGAAGGAAAAAAGAATAAAAATATTATTTAATTTTAGAGTTTAATTTTAATGCACTGCCAATATAAAATCTTTTTACACAAGTGGACACTAGAATGTGAAACGTGTAACTAAACTATACTTTTGTATATTGTACTTAAATTTTAAAAAATACGTACTGCATTTTAGTGCCTCGCTTGTGTAAAAAAATCATACACTGTCAGTGTATCAAAATGAAACTCTTAATTTTATTATCTTTTTCTTCATATTTTCTTTTTTCTTTCCTCTTCCCTTGATAAATTCAGGTTACAAAGGCAGGATAAAGGTGAACAATGGGAGTCTTTGAAAAATCATTTACTTGTATTGTATTTCACAAGTTGCTCTCTCTCTCTCTCTCTCTCTCTCTCTCTCTCTCACTTTTTCTATAAATGCAAAACCATGGGTACATGCACTGCTGCACTGTGCAGGCTGTGGGAGCGTGTTGGTACTTGTTAGGTATCCAGAGGGCAGCAAAATGCTTGAAGGAAAAATGCAGAGAAACAAAGGGCTGTGGCCTGGGGATATTGGCTTGTGAACAGCCCATTTATTATGGAACAACAAGCTTAGTGAGAGATAGAACAAGGCTGGTTTGGGGGAATAACAAGCAAGCGAGGTCTGCGTGCCTAGATAATGAAGATAACTTTGATTATGGAGCTTATAAATGGACAGTTCAACTTGTTACAAATGAAAGCCGCATGGAGAAGATACTCTTTCCTATCTTTTGGGGTCTCATGACTTTGAGGTATTTTTTCATCCTTTTTTTTTATAAAAAAAAATGCTACACATAATTTCATTTTTTTACTGAGTTTTCTTACTTTTATAAGACAAATACAAAGACCTATGTTAATTTTTCAAGAGTAAAACTATACATAATCCTACATCTTACTCTAGACACAAAGCTGGGATTCATATTATTAATGAGAAATTAAATTATTTACATAATTTTTTTTCATTAAAATGGGGCCACATTGCATTGTGTCTAAACTCTAAAGTAATCCGATGAAAAATTGAATTATATATAGCATTACCACTATTTTTTTTTTTTGGTACTCATAGGCAATGCCTATCTAATATCATCAGATCAAAGATTATTGTAACTTAGGTGCCAGGTTTAAAACTATGATGCTGCCAACTTTGTTAATTTCCACTATGGTTGTTAGAGTGATTTCTGAACTCCGAATTATTCTTAATCTGATATGGTTTGTTGTGAAACACAGTACTTTCGGAAACTTGGAGAGCACAACAGATTGGTTAGAAGTTGTCTTTATCATGGTGGTTCTAACAAGTGGGCTCCTTTTGGTCACCATGTTGATTGGAAATATCAAGGTAATTTTATTTTGTTTTTTCTTGAATAATTAAGGTTATCTTGTCATTTAACCAATTGTTCAACTTGAGAAACTGATCATCAATTTACCAAACAGGACCTATCTATTGATTATCAATTACCAAATGTGAGAAATATATACAGGTGTTCTTGCATGCAACTACTTCAAAGAAACAGGCAATGCAATTGAAGATGAGGAATATAGAGTCGTGGATGAGGAGGAGACGCTTGCCGCCGGCGTTCAGGCAAAGAGTACGGAGTTATGAGCGGCAGCGGTGGGCGGCAATGCGGGGTGTTGATGAGTGTGACATGATCGGCAACCTCCCTGAGGGCCTTAGGAGAGACATCAAGTACCATCTCTGCTTAGACTTGGTTAGACAGGTAACTCAAATTATCCTATATATATCAACTTCAGCTTCACCCCTCAATGCATTAATCATAGATATACAATGTAGATACGATCAGAAAGTTACATCATTAATTGAACCCTAGGAGAATGAACATCTTGATTCTAGTTTAAATAGAGAACTAAGCTTACAAGTTCTAATAATTTCCACTGCTCCTTTTCAGGTACCTTTGTTTCAACACATGGATAACCTTGTCCTGGAGAACATATGCGACCGCGTTAAGTCTCTCATATTCACAAAGGGAGAAACAGTAAGTTCCAATTGTAGACATTCAAGTTTGACAACCACATAAATTGAATTATTGAAGCCTGGTAAGGGTTAGAAACTAATTTAGAAAAAATTGGATAAATTACACTTATCACTCTTGTACTTTATACTGAGTAGCAATTTACGTTTTCATTTTTTAATTCTTACAATTAAGTTGCTACACTTACGTTTAAGCTACAATGTGAAATCTGTCACCCACCATTTGTGCATCTAATGAAAAATGTTCATGAATGACTAAAGTAAAATTAAGTGCAAAGTGTAGGAGTGATAATTGTGATAATCTAGAGTTATTACACGTAACAGGTTTGCACTTTCTCTAAATTTTACTTTAGTCCCTCATAGACATTTTTTGCAGTGGTAAAGTCATATTGCAATTTGACTGTAAGTGGAGGGATTAATTGTCACAATTGAAAATTTAAAAAGTCTTACCAAAGTGAGATTGAATGTAAACTACAGGGATCAAAAGTGTAATTTACCCTAGAAAAAGTATGTATGAAAGTTTATTGAGAAATACTATACATAAACTAAATTTTTAATCCATTTTCTCATTTACTAGACACAATACAGTGGGATTCATATTAATAAACATACTTATTCACTTTTGTTTTTTGAATGAGAAAATAGATTGAGAAATTGGTTTATTTATAGCATTTTTCAACTTTGTTATAGAAGATTGATCATTTGTCACACTATATCACAGTACCTCAGTTCACTCGGGTAACTTTTGTTTCAATGTAGATAACCAGAGAGGGCGACCCAGTTCAGAGAATGCTATTCATAGTAAGGGGTCATCTCCAAAGCAGCCAAGTGCTCCGAGATGGTGTGGAAAGTTGCTGCATGTTAGGCCCCGGAAACTTCAGCGGCGACGAGCTCCTCTCATGGTGCCTCAGAAGACCTTTCACCGAACGGTTGCCGCCATCTTCATCGACATTAGTCACTTTGGAAACCACAGAAGCATTTGGACTGGAAGCCGAAGACGTGAAATATGTCACGCAACATTTCAGGTACACTTTTGTGAACGAGAAAGTGAAGAGGAGCGCCAGATACTATTCGCCGGGGTGGAGAACTTGGGCTGCCGTTGCAATTCAGTTGGCTTGGAGGAGATATAAACACAGGTTAACGCTTACTACGTTGTCGTTTATTAGGCCGCGAAGACCCTTGTCGAGGTGTTCTTCGCTCGGGGAGGACCGGCTCAGGCTTTATACAGCTTTGTTGACTTCGCCGAAGCCAAACCAAGATGATTTTGATTTGTGAAATCGATCTAAAGCTGTGTGAATAATGGAACCCTATTTGTCTGGAAAACTACAGTTGCAGGCAAAAACAGGCATTTTACTGTATGTTGTTTCATGTTTTCTTTTGTCGTTTTTTTTTTTTTTTTGGCATGGAACGTAGAGGGGAAATATGACAATTGCGGACTGATGAGAGAGAATTATGACAATTAAGAACTAGCATGAAAATTTAAAATAGGCAAGTCATCAAATTTATAAGCACTAGCAGCATTAATCCAACTGGAGGAAAAGGAAATTATTGCATTGCAGCTCCAAAGAAGGCTAGAAAAGGAAAATGTTATTATTTCAGGCAATTTATACAAAAAATTCTAAACTTAT
The DNA here is from genome assembly GCA_033060915.1 of Euryodendron excelsum. Lineage (NCBI taxonomy): Eukaryota > Viridiplantae > Streptophyta > Magnoliopsida > Ericales > Pentaphylacaceae > Euryodendron > Euryodendron excelsum. The sequence continues at coordinate 18,750,419 of CM065381.1, read as the reverse complement.
GGGTGTTTTGTTTAAAAGTGTAAGGTTTTCATTCAAGCATGTCATACTGTATAAAAATTTTGTATTAATTTTCTAATTGTATAATATTACTGGCTACAATATGTGTATGTAAATATATATATATATATATATAAAGAGAAAGTGACGAGGCTAATCCATAAATCAGCACAAGAATGCCAAGAATGGGCCCAAAAATAATTTTTTTTGCAATTCTATGGCCATGGATAATCAATTGAAGATGTCTGGTAAGGAGAGGAAATGACCTAAATTGGAGATGATGTATCCCTTCGGTTCCGTCTTATATATGATTTCTAAGGTTTTTTCAAGGGCTTTCATATTTTTTTTTCTTTTTTTTTCGTCATTTTTCTTTTTGTCATTCTTAACTTAAAGAAATTGAAATATGATATGGCATTTTAATTTTTCTTTAGAAATATTTTTGGCTATGTGGCAATTTTTTTTTGGTGCTTCGAAAAAATAAAAAGTAGAAAAGGTACTAAGCCCTTACCAAAAAGATCCCTACCATGTCTGCTATAACGAGACTTCTAAGTTGAGAGGATCATCTAATATTACAAGTCTTTCATTTTTGTTAACACCCATTTCTGCTAAAGCATCAGTACAATTAATTCCAACTAGAAGAATATGTGTAATGCAGCATTTGCAACGCTACATAATGTATCTGGCCTCACCTGTGTGGGGGAAATTTTGGGGCAGATCTTCTTTAATGTGTTGAACTTTTATTTTTTATTTTTGCTAATCGAATTTTTGAAGTTAACTTATACGCATCTGGACTAATCTCAAAACTTGTATAGTCTCCTGTCTTACACAAACTAAGTAATTAACGGGTTAAAAATTCTACGAGTAGCTCCAATAAATTGATAGCACCTAATAAATTGTGAACTTGAGACCTTAGAGGGAGTAAACTCAACTTACATGACTTGACCATCAACTAACCCCTTGGGTTTCCTTAACGTGTGGAACTGCGAGCAAAGAATGTGACTCTCTCTCTATGCTCTTCGTGCCTTGCTGTAGTATGATCATGACAAACATAGTGCTGCATGGCATTCAAGTGACAAACTTAGGGTCTTAGTGGGACTTATCCGTCTTTTTGAAAATCTCTCGAATTTTTCTTGATATCGACTGATTGTGCTCCAAAAGTGTAATTATAAAATGTTAACTTGTGCTTTGTTACCCTTAATTTAGGATTCTATATACCTCGTTAGTTATATTCTAGTATTAATTAAGTTTATTTTGATTTTTATAGAAAATGAAGCTAAAAAGATGTCTAGAAGTTGACTACTGAAGTTATCGTTCGGACACCGTTTAGACGATGGATAGAGATTCAGAGAGTTGTTTTGGTCACTGCAGTGGTCATCTGAACGCTGTTCGGACGTTGAAAGATAGTCGTTCAGACAATGATAAATGCCTTGTCTTGGTTGTTCGGACAATGAATGAAGGATTTCTCAAGATTTCATATTTATCGTTTGGAGGTTAAAAAATGCACTAGTTTGGTCATTTGGACGACGACCCAGCTTAGCTTCTAGTTTTTTTTGTTTTCTTGTTGGTTTAGAACTTCAAACTTAATTATATATTCTTGTAATTAAATCCTAAAAAGGGAATGACGTTTTTCTTTATTTTAGAAGTAATTTAGAGTAGAAGTTTTCATAGTTTTCATTTAGTTTTCAATTCCTGCAATCAGATTACTCAGTCTTCAATAAATCTACATATAACTTTGTGTATCTATAATTATGATGAGTAGCTAGTTTTTATCTTGCGATCAATTGAAGATCTTGAATGAATAATAGAGGTAAACTGATTTTCAATGTTTAAATATTCTTCTTTTTAAATCTTTAGGATTAAACCCTAGATATTTATTAAAATTTAGATGTTTGACTATGTTCGGTAATACTTATGCATGAACTTATGTTCAGTATATGTACTGCACGAATCGATGGTATGGACCTTTGATTCTAAAACTGATTCAATCTAGAGTAGATATTTACGAAAACCTAAATGTTTGATTATGATTGGCAACAAGTCAATGGTATGCATCTATGATTCTAAACTTGATTTATTCTATGTTTGGTTATTAAAGAATAATTATTTTTATCGCTAAATTTTTCGAATCAAAGACTCGCAATGTAGTCAATGATTTGAGTTATGAAACACCTCCATTGGAATTCCGAGTGAAGCGATTGGTTGGATCGATTGGTCTCGAGATTTTTTTTTATTAAATTCAAACCGTTTTCTTTGTTTACTTTAAAATAAAAAACCAATTTTTTAAAGTAATAATTTTTTGTCTTTTAGAAGTAATTGGTGAGATTTTGTTTATGATTTGAGAGGAGTGCTTTAGTTTTCACCTTGTGAAATTGTTCCCTGTGTATCGATCTTGGACTTCACCAAGTATTATTACTGTATCATAATCGCATACTGACAGATATCAATCGCACTATTTTAAAGTGATCACTGGCTTCAGACGAACAAATCCCCAACAAAATTATCTACCTATTTCAATAATTCTCAACATTTTTGTGAATCTCCCGAACATTAGAAATAATGTACATACGTTCCAAATTTCTCAAATTATTGAAGAAACTATATGCGAGAACTCATGCTGATAAGAAGCCCGGAATGTAGATCATTACCGGGTTTCCTGTGAGCGGTTGGTTTACATACAAAATTTTAACCGTTAGAGAAACGCTTCAGTTCTTCACCTGTTGTAGAATAATTACATCAAGCAGTTTTTTTTTAAAAAAAAATCAAGCATTCATATCAAAGAAAAAAAAAGGAAAAGAAAACCACATATATATATATATATATATATAATATAGAGAGTTAATTTCTTAATTCTATTAAAACCAGAAGTCCTAAAGTATAGCAATTCTGTTTAAACTAGAAATCCTTTGCCTCCTCTAACAAGGATTTCTGTATCTATAAATATATGTATGCATATCATGCACATGTATGCGTGTCTCTAACTCTTTATTCCTAATTCTCTAGCGAGTTCTTGCATTTCTCCCTCTCTTCATTATCAAACAGTCAATAAGATGGACTTGTTAACACTTGAAGATGCGAAGACAATCGAAAACTTGACACAGATATTAGAAGTTGCCAGCAAAATATACGAGAAATTTGAAAAGCTGAAAGAATTAGAGAAGACGGTGAATAAGAAACAAACCGGTCCATCCCTCGACATATCCAAAGGTGAAAGATTAATGAGAGAGAAGTCTTTGAAGAAGCCTGTCAGTTATCCCGTCGATACGTCCAAGGAAGAGAGGCTGAAGAAAGAAAAGCTGCTTAAGAAGCCTCTCATAGAAGAAAACACCAAGAAAAGCTATCCAACAGTCTGTTCGAAACGAGGACGCGAAAGCGATGACAGTGAATATCAAGAAAAGGCTAGGCCAATCAAGAAGAACAAAAGGAGTAATAAAGTGATCGACGCTGGCTTGAATCCAAAACCTGACCTCCCTTTAGAGTTCAAGAACAAAATTAAAGGGTTGAATGGTTCTGAGGAGAAGCTGGTCATACAGAAGAGGCTAACCATGACTGATTTAAGTCCCGGCCACAATCGTTTGTCCATGCCACTGAAACAAGCCAATAAAGATTTTCTCAATGAACAAGAGAAGGAGTATCTTGGATTGCGCACCGGAAAGGATCTGCCGGAGATAACAGTGAGTTTAATCCAACCCTCCTGTAAAGTGTGCGATGTAACCTTCAAGAAGTGGGATATGAGGAAGGCAACAGGCAAAAGTACTAGCTCGTCGTACGTTTTCATCAGAGAATGGAAGACAATTTGCAATATTAATGGCATGAAAGAAGGTATGACAGTGCAAGTGTGGTCGTTCCGTAAACCAGGTGATGAACTCTGCTTTGCTCTCGTTAAAGTTGAAGAGGAGGCTGGCGGTGGCAGCAGAGGCAGTGCAAGTCAGAGTGAAGTCATTGCAGCACCAATGATTTCTGAATCAAACTCCCAAGATTAGGGTTTCTTTCTTTCTAGCCTATTTTTCTTTACAAAAACAAAAAATAAAAAATAAAAATTAGAGTCACTTGTCTTCGTATTTTTGAATTTTTTTTTTTTTGGGTATTGGTTCAAGAGTGTGAGGAGCATACCTTAGCTAACTCCTCCCGGTTCAATCAAAGACAGACCACCCACACAAGGTTGGTCCTAGGCTAAGTCCAGTAAGTTTTTGGACTTGGACAATCTCCCAGATTAAAAAAATGTATATATTTTTGTAAAGAAAAAAATTATTTAACTCCATTAAATTTTTTTATTCTTGTAAAGAAATTTGTTTTTTAAACTTGTATGATTTTTTTTTGGTAATGAAATAATAATAAGAGGGCAATTATATTTGAGATCAGGCTAGGGTAATCCAAATGTCTGACCCGACTCTACACCCACACCGAGACTAACTAGGGTGTTCACGAAAGATAAATTCTTTGCAATCTGACTTCAAGAATTAAATATGAGTTGACCAATATGAGAAGCACCCTCACTTCACCAACTATAACAACCCTTCAGTTGCATGTCTATCTATTAGGTCTTTGTTTATCTATACCTTTTTTTTTTGGTTAATCATACTTAGTTGCATTGTTCTTCATTGACGACCCATTGCTAAAATAACTTCCACAAGGTTAATTTATACACCATTGCCCCTGCTAAGATGATAATTTTCATCTTGAAGAGGTCGGTTTGTCTTCAATATAAAAAATTGTAGAAATTATTTAACGAAAATTACATCCTTTAGTCTGCAAGATAATTATGGTGCTAAACGTGTGTCAGACTTGAGTGGCTCACTAACCTTATTAGTGTTAGCCGAACTGAAACAAAGTTATTACCCGCATGTGCATGTGATATTTTTATTTTTATACTCTCCTTTTGAATGACTTTTTATAACCTGTTTGAAACTTGAAAAAGAAAAAAAAAAAGGAAGAAAAATACTGTTTGTTCATATTTAATTTTAACAAAAACATAAAAAAAAAAAGAGAAAAAGAAAGAGAAATATTTTAAAATTTTTGCTTATTCTCTTTCTTCTCTTTTCCCTTCTCTTTTCTTTCCTGCCCCAAGTTCCAAACTCACAGTTAGTTTTTACACGTGGATGGTGTTAGAGCTCGTCACATACCAACAAAGAGGAGATTTCTTTTTCCGGTCTGCAGGAAATTCTTGTCCTTTGAAAGTAGTCTCAAGGGTCAAGACACTCAACATAAACCGTTCATTACTGATTTTGGGTTAGAGATCCTGTATCACTATTAAAGTTGGACTGGGCTTGAGTTGACAGGTGGGCCCATTCATTCTAGGCTAGCCCCCAATTCAACGTGATGCATCAATCACTATGGTAATAATTTCATAACGAAGCAGTGTAAATCGCACCACAGCGCCAGTAGAGTAGTGTTGTTCTAAACTGTTTATTTTTAGAATTTTTAAAGGTTGCCTTCGTCATTTACCCCAAGTATGCCATAACTATGGGTTGCGCAGCTTGAGACTTATTAATTAAGTGGTTAGGGTTCGAAACCAGCAGTCCCGTTCCTGCCTTCAAATGTGTAATGACCTAATTAATTAATCTTTCTAACTAGGTGGACAAATCGCGCTCCAGACTAAGAGAATTGAGAACAATTCATGTCAAATTTGCAAAATCAAAGGCTCAATGCTTTGAATTCTAATGTGAATCAATAATTAATTGTCACGTGTATTATTATAGATTAAGATTTGTAATTAAGATTAGGAGTTCAAGGTTCAAGAATGTTGACCATGGTATCAGCTAAATTTCTACCACCCCTCACAAGAAAAATAGTAATGGTGTTTTTACGTTTGGATCAACTTTTTTTTGTCAGTTTTTTGTTTTTGGTAAAAAGTTAAAAAGTTTGAACTAAAGGTACATAAAAAGCTAGAAAAATTGAATTTGAATTTAAAAAAGTGAGTAAAAAAAAAAAATTAATTAAAAAAACTAGTTAAAAAAAGTTGATCTAAATTAAGGAGTGAGCATGCAAACCATATAAATAAGATGGCAGTATGAATTGCAGCAAAGAAATTGAAGATGTATTATGAACTAACATTACATATGATTTTTGACGAGAGTTGTTTTATTGGGCCCTCAGCACTCAAATTTGTTGGTGGTAGTTAACTTGTCACAATTGTTGGTTCAAAAGGTAACCCAAGAGAGGGGTGAATTGGGTTTTTCGAAGATTAATAACAATTAAGATTAATTAAAATTAATCTTAGTAATGTAATAATGATCAATCTATATGTAATGCAATATAATCAGAGAAAGGAAAGAAAACAGAGCATAAGAAAAAATAAACAGATTTACTGAGGTTCAACCACAACCCGTGGTTTACGTCCTCACCCCAAGACCTCCTTGAAGTTTTCTTCCACTATGTAATCACCTGTTACAAATGGGCTGCTGATTGACAAAATGCTCAGCTCACTATACACAAGAACTCCCACCTGAGTTTTTTAATCACCAAGTGATTTTGTCTAAGCTCCACTTAAACTTTCAAGAGTTTTGCTTTCACAAGAGAACTCTCAAACTCTCAATTATAAGTGTATAAAAATATACAAGAAACTAGCAAACTCTCTAACAAGAGTAGATTTTACAATCAAAACTCACAGGTTGAAGACAGGAAGAATATTAGAGTATATGAGTGAATCAGTCAGTTGAGTCTAGTATTTGTATCTTGTCTCTTCTATAAATGCAGCTGGAAGCTTATATATAAACCCCTGTATTGATTTCATCCGTTAGAGGTTGTTGGGCATCATTAATGTACATCCAGTCCGTTATAACGTTAAGAAAAATAGTCCTTATATCCAAGGAGTCGACTCCAGGTTTGTGGAGTCGACACTTTCTGCTTCTACATTTACCAGATGTTGTTCACTGACTTCAAGAGTCCGCTCTTCATATTAATGAGGCGACTCATTGTTCATTCTGTCTTCACATCTTTGGCTTCTGCTGTCATGAGGCGACTCTTCATCTTCAGGAGTCAGCTCTTTGTTCATTCGATCTTCAGCCTTTTACTTCTGTTGTCATGAGGCGACTCTTCGTCTTTATGTGTCTGCTCATTGATCATGTTATCTTCCAGCCTTTACGTTTGTCTCCATGAGGCGACTCTTTATTTTAATGAGTCCACTCTTTGTCTATTTGGTCTCCAAGATTTTTGCTTCTGTGATTAAGAGGCGACTCTTCATTTTTTATGAGTCCACTCATTGTTCATTTTGTCTTCAGGCCTTTTGCTCTTATGATCAAAAGGCGACTCCTCATTTCCATGAGTCCCCTCATTGTCCATTTGGTCTTTAAGCCTTTTGCTTCTGTAATTAAGAGGCAACTCATCATTTCCATGAGTCCCCTCATTGTCCAGAAATCTACTTTCTGACTTCTAATGATCTAGCTAATCTCAGCACTGATATAAAATCGTCAAGGAGTATTTTTTTGGGGTATGATGATCAATCAAATCTCTTTAACTCATTAGAGTAAACTCCTATTCAATTTGGATTGAATCAATCATTGGATATTGATCTTCTTTTGACTCTCAAACTGTTAGAGCTTCATTAGATCAATGTTCATCTTTTCTTCTTCATTTGCAAAGCTTTCTTCTTTCATTGTAGAACGCTATCTTTCAATGCCAAACTTCCTCAACTGCGTAGAGCCAGACTTCTTCAACTGCGTAGAGCTTCACAATGCTTTATTTTCGATTTCTTCTTTTTGATAGCAATTCTTCTTTTTTCTTTACAGATCACTTCAATAAGACTTTTGCAGGCTTGATGAAATCTCTTCATACATCTAATCTTCATTGATTTTTTATATTGTAGAAGAATTCTTCACTTGGATTCCATGTAGAGATCAGACAATTATTGTGAGTCTTCTTTCTCAGTAACTTCAATCATATTGTCTTGAATTGATCTTTGCATACTAGATGAAGTCATCTCTTGAGCATTTTCAATCTCTTCAACAATCAATTCCTCTTCAACTGATCTTTGCACCTCTTCAACTAATCTTTGCATATTTTGATGAAGTCTTCAGTCTATCTTGAGTGCAAATCAAACTTCATTAAATCTTATGCATAGTTGATAAAAGCTTCATTTGAACACCTTTAATCTCTTTAAATGTAGAACATTTGTTTGAAGTAGAGATAGGCATCACTCCTCTGTTTGGTTCATTGCATAGCTCTTGGAATTCATTGCTTGATCTTGAATTTATTGTGCATTCTCTTTGACATGCATTAGACTTAAGATTGAACTTTAAGTCTAAATTATGAACTTTGTTAATCTGCACACTAAGTAGATTCATTAGTAAAATAACACAGGGTTTAGTTATCATCAAAATCAACATGAGAATTAACCTTGAGTCAACAAGGGTCAACCTTGAGTCAACAACATTGAGAGTAGAGGTGCACAAAAGAACTGAAACATTTGAGAATTAAACGAACCTAGCCACAATGGGTTAGTTTGGTTTAGAACTGTCAAAAGTACAATTCAGTTTTGATTCTAAAAAATATCAAACCGATAAATTCAGTTCAGTTCTTTAATTTGTATTTTTTGGACCCGAACCAAGTCGACTTAATCCGACAATCGAAACGATACCTGATCTATTTATGCAATAATAGTTTGTATATATTGCATATATATCTTTAAACCATTATTCTTTATACTTTATTAATGCTAATATATGTTTACATATTGTTATTTAATTATTTAAAAAAAATTAAAGATATAAGATTATTCTTATTTTTTTGTTTTTAAATAAAAAAAACTATGTTTCACAATAAAAAAAAAAAAGTGGACCCTACCCGACAAAACCCAAACTAGACCCAAATTGACAAGAGGCATGTAATCGAACCGAATCGAACCAACTCAAACCGACTCGAGTTGGTTTGGTTCGGTTCTAGGGCCAAAATTTTAAAACCAATCAAGATTGGGTTGGTTCTGGGTTTAGCACGGACCTAATCCAATTCAACCCATGCACACCCCTAATTGAGAGCTCATACTACTCCAAGTGGGCTCCGACAACAAATCAGTTCTTTAAAATCTGAGGGGTCATACTACGAAAAATTATTCAGTGCTCTTGAAATATCACGTCATCCTTGCTCCAGTGGCAGAATCTTCTAATTAAGTGGGATTAAATACCCCACTTAGTATTGGAAAATGTTGTGTTTTGCACAACTTTGAGCCTTAATAAAAGTGGGATCTACACATCTTTTGAAGTGGGTTCAAGCTGCTTTAACATCTCCTCTATGAGGAGATGAAGATTGAGCATTTATTTAGTTAAATCTATGGAGATTTGAATAAGATAATGACTCTCAAAGTGGCCAACATGACCATGGTTACTTGGGTATAGGTGGCTTGTCCTATATCGATTCCTTGGGAAATAAATGATGTGCATATAAAGTCTTCCCTGAAGTTGGGTTTGGGCCCCAAGGGGCACCATAATTTTGTGGATGGAGAAGAACTTACCCAACCAATGGGTCGACTCACAAACACACACGTGCACGCCGCTGGCCTTGGATGGGCTCGGGCTTTGGTGCGAGTGTGTTTGACCAAACCGGGCCTGACCCTGGTTCGGTTCTTTTTGCGCCAAATTTGAAGTTAATATTTTTAAATTCAAAAGGATGTGTCCGTTGGGCGTAAGGACACGTTTGGCTAGTGTCCCTTCCAAATAAGTACTTAACTACCTATATAAACCGAAGATCCGTCTCCAGTTCCAAGGGACTCGAAAAAGGTTGTTTGGAACCTATCCCATACGTTAAATATTTCATTCGTTCAAGACCCTACCGATTTGCCGCGATGAAGTTCTGCCGTGTTCTCCAGTCCCCGAAGTTCTATTCAACCACTGCCGCTTTCAATCGCTGATATCTGTCGATATTTATCGAGATCTGTTCTTGTAGAGTTTTTCAACAGTGAAAGTCTATGTGCTACTCAATTCGTACAATACAGAAACATTGTTTGGTTACAGAGTTTCTCGACGAATTGCTTGTCAGGAATTTTATTCCTTCCCTCCACATTTTGCATTCGTAGTGCTTGATTTTGTTGGGATTTTATTGCATTAAAGAAAGTTAGAATATTATTTGGTGTCTCGAGCATGAAGATTGCAATGCTTCTTCTTTATTATTGTTGATCATTTAACTTTTGGAGACAAATACCCGTTCATCTCATTAGCACCAATGTGGGTGGTAAATCTGTCTTAAGGAGTGAGTGATTTAACTCGACTTGATCAAAACCATCTTCCTTGATTTCTTAACGTTTTCGGTTGTCTTGCAGCTTTAGTGTTCTTGGAGTTCATGCATTTACTGTAAGTGTTTACGTTGGTTTATAACGTTATTTAGAAGTTTTTGTAATTTTCTTATGGTAGCATGATTATATTGCTAGTATTGGATTATATAGTTTGAAACACACTATTGTTATTTGTCACGGTTATTTCGATTACACAATACGAGAATTTTCATCACATAACATATCACTGGGTTATAAAAACAACAATCTTAAGACAAAACCAGTGATTAATTCCATATGCAATGTGAGTAGTGTATATGTGAATTTCATATTGTGTGTTGATTACGCTTAGGATGTAAACCATAAAATTGATATTTATATTCCTTTCCTGTGTCATGAATATGTAAATTTGGAATGTTGCATTGTAGGAACCGCTCGTCCACATACGCATGTTGGTGTGTAACGAGTCTGAGTTAGCTTCAATATGAGAAATGCATAGAGAATGACTTTAATCCTAAATTTGTATTTTGAGAATTGTTTTGTATTATTGTTAATGTCAAGTGTTCTAAATTTGATGTTAGAATTGCAATTGTGGTGGATGCTACTATTTTAAAAATTTTTGAAATTCATGTTTAGCATTCTTAGTGAATGTTAAGCATTTTAAATTCATTTATTGTATGTTATGCTCTATGAGGTCCTAATTATATGAATGTGGCTATTGTGATTGTAGTTCATGTGAAGATATTGGATTCCTGTGAATCTGAATCTTTGGCTGCACTTGTCTCTTCTTGGGTAAGGCAGGGCACGCGGGACACTACGACTGTAATCTAGGAAGTGAGTCAGAATTGGGTTGGAAGTCCCAAAGACAATAATCCTCCTATTTGCAGAGTTGAAGTAAAAGTTCATATTAACGGCTGTGAGGAAGTTTCTTCTAAACCGGTGCAACCAGTTATGCCAAGAACAGCTGTCGGACCGAGTCGATTCTATTATAGGACGATTCGACAAACTGTTCAAAGAGTGTGCCTTGTCTTGCTTATTTGAAGAAGCTGTGGTTGTCCTTACATTGTATTGGCACTCATCAAGGTTCGCATGAAGTGGAATCTTGATTCTGCCAAGTGCATACTCTTGAGAGTGTTTGGAAGAGGACACTTTTAGTAATTCATGCATTATGTGTTTGTATCATATCCAAGTGAGATTAAATCAATGTAGTGATAAGATTAAGGTAAAAGACATGGTGAAGCCAAAGCATTATTGCTTTGATCTTAGCATTAGTTGCTTACGACATTTATTCACCCATCATTAACACTTTAGTAAGTATGGCAAATCAACGTTGCTAGAAAAGATATCCAACTCTTTAGAAGTTGATGATTATTACTAGATTGAATGAATCTGGTTAATCCAGAAATGTGGGGGGAAGCAATGCTTTTCAAGACCTAAGTTTTCACTAAGATACTCGTGACTTCCCTATTGAATTATAAATAGGTCATGGATCTTAACTTAAATTTTCAAAGGTAAGGGTGTTTGGCTCAGGTGTTCACTCCTATGATTTTAAAGATGAAATAGGAATAACGTAAACACATGTATGCATGTTAGTGCCTTATATACTAAGTTTGAGAGGACTGATATTCTTGCAATTATACTAGAACGATGTCATTCTCAGGGAATGAACTTCTTTGTAAACTTGCACATATATCTAAATCTGTTAAAACTTCAAATTTAGAAATGTTCCAAGACCTAGAGTCTATAGATAAAGGGAACGAAAATTAGTCTAGATAGTATAAAAAGGATAAGAATATCAATGGATGTTCTAATCCTAGTATCTTAATATGTGATGTTGGAACACGAAATCTCAAGGAATAAAGAATATGTTATCTTGATAATCTATCTAGTGGAAAGCATCATTTGACTTGTAAAATGATGTTCTTTAAAATGTTGATTTAAATGAGGATCATTTAATGGATCAACAGATAGGGTTCCAGCGAAAAGATATGCAATGCAATGACATGAGAAATTTGACTGTGGAGAGACGTCAAAGAGTTTCTTATGATATGGAAATGTTATTGTTAGCCTTTTGTGAATCTTTATTGCACTTGCATGTTAACTGCATATTTTTTTTTAAAAATGTTATCGAATAATGACAACTTGCATTGTACTGATCCGGAAACGAAATACTTAATTAGTTAATTAAGTAGACATGGTTATGGTTAAGATACTCAGAGCTATGAGTTGCACTACATAATATATCCAGACGTGCTTGGAAAGGTACAATAATGTAGACTGGATATGTAACTCTAAAGACTTCAAAATCCTTAATTGGATGTGTCTTTACACTTGAAAATGCAACAATATTGTGGAAATCCTCTAAACAATCGTGTTTAGCAAGATCCGTGTTGAATATGATGATATTGCTAGCAAAGTAAGGAAGATTGAGAGACTTCATAACATAGAGGATATTCTTAGTGGCCCGTTGCCTATGATAGCTATTTGTATACATTACGAAAGATAATCAATAATAGATAGGGCACGTAACTATTTTGATAATGGCAAGTCACAACAGCAGTGTCATTGACAATAATAAACTGCAAAGCGATAGCTTATAGATAGAATATTATTCTTGATTATAATTAGTTAAAGGATATTATGAGAGATCTTCTTACTAGGCCTAGTAAGAGATCAAGAAATTCTTCATCGAGGAGAATGGGTCTTATAGGCTATTACTTTATAAGTTACGTAATGACAACCTAACCTAGCTGATTGGATACAAGATCTAAGCTCAATGGGACAACCGAATTGTGGTGAACTTAGTCAAAATCAGTGAGAAATTTTGTTCCGTTGTCCACTCCTATGATGCATAGTGATTAACTGCAGTAATATTAAGATAGGCTAAAGCTTTTAATACTGCTGATAATTTGTAGCCCAAGTGGAGTATGGCAAAATACTCGTATTAATTACCTAAAGCTTTTAATGATTCTTATAACGTAGACACCAAGTGGAGTATGATATACACATATTAATAAGAAATTACCTATATGAGTGTGAAGAAGTTGCTTCTGTGAGAATTGTAAAGGCTACATTCTCTAAAGCACTAATAAATTACTAGGCGTGGTTTATGGCCAAAACAAACACAATCATGAGAACCAAATTGTGTTCGGAAGACAACTGTGTGAATAATATCGTTTCAGTTTATACTAATGGTTGAACAGTTCAAGACATTATATTCATTAGTTAGCCAATAAACCTGATAGTATTTCACTAAGAGAGGTTCAAACCCAAAAGTCACGTATCCCGATGTGGTAACTTTCCACTTACTCTCTCTTTGTCGTATTGCATTTGCATTTTGCATTATATCAGCCAATCTCATTCATGTGGGGGATTATTGAAAAATGTTATGTTTTGCAAAACTTTGAGCCTCGATAAAAGTGGGACCCACACATCTTTTGAAGTGGGTCCAAGGTGCTTTAACTTCTCCTCCATGAAGAGATGAAGATCAAGCATTTATTTGTTCAAATCTATGGAGATTTGAGTGAGATAATGGCTCTCAAAGTGACCAACATGATCGTGGTTACTTGGGTGTAGGTGGCTTGTTCCACATGGATTTCTTGAGAAATAAATGATGTATATATAAAGCCTTCCCTTGAAGTTAGGTTTGGACCCCAAGAGGCACCTCAATTTTGTGGATGGGAGAGGACCTGCCCAATCCATAGGTCGACTCACAAACACACACGCGTGTGTTGCCCACCTGAGCTCGGGCTTTGGTGTAGGTACATTTGACCAAACCTTGCATGACCCCGATTCGGTTCTTTTTGCGCCAAATTTGAAGTTAATAGTTTTAAATTCAAACAGATGTGTCTATTGGGCGTAAGGGCACGTTTGGCTGGTGTCTCTTCTGAATAGGCACTTAACTGCCTATATAAATCGGAGATTTGTCTCCAGTTCCAAGGGATTGAAACAATGTTGTCTAGAACATACCCTGTATGTTAAATATTTCATCCGTTCGAGACCCTGTTGATCTGCTGCGACGAAGTCTTGCCGAACTCGGATTTAGACGCGACGAAGTTCTGCTGTGTTCTCTAGTTGTCGAAATTCTGTCCAATCGCTACCGCTTTCAGTCGCTAATATATGTCGGTATTTATCGAGATCTGTTCATGTAGAGTTTTTCAATGGTGAAAGCCTACGTGTTACTCAATTTGTACAAGACAGAAACATTGTTTGGTTACAGAGTTTCTAGACAAATTGCTTGTCAGGAATTCTATTCCTTCCCTCCACATTCTGCATTCATAGTGCTTGATTTTGTTAGGATTTTATTGCATTAAAGAAAGTTAGAACATTATTTGGTTTGCCTAGCACGAAGATTAGAGTTATTCTTCTTTGTTGCTGTTGATCATTTTATCCTAGAAGATAGACACCCATTCATCCCGTTAGTATTAGTGTGGAGGGTGAATCTGTCTTAAAGAGTGAGTAGTTTAACTTGACTTGATCAAAATCATCTTCCTTGATTGCTTAACTTTTTCAGTTGTCTTGCAGCTTCAGTCTTCAGTGTTCTTGAAGTTCACACGTTTACTACAAGTGTTTATGGTGGTTATATCGTTATTTAATAGTTTTTGTAATTTTTTTATGATAGCATGATTATATTGCTAGTATTGAATTATACAATTTAAAACATACTATTATTATTTGTCACAAATATGTCGGATTACACACTAGGAAAATTTTCATCACATGACATATCACTGGGTTATTGAAACAACACTCAGAACTCTAATAAGAAGGGACCCACTCATATAAGCGAAAGAATTAGGATATGTAGCCCTTTAAAAATACTGAACAACTTCTGGTCATAGTATTGGTCTGTAATATGAGCCATCACATCCAAGAGAGAGATCTTGCCATTGTCCGCCCTGCAAGTGCCTCTAGACTCTCTACATGTTGTTCCCTTAATTTAAGCTTTCATTTTTTACTTATCATACTACTTTCCTTTTTTTCTATTTGAAATTTGAGGAAAGGAAAGAATGAAAAAAAATAAAAAAAACATTATAGGACACTTTGAATTTTATTTTCCTAAATTAAAAACCAAACAACTAGAAAATAAAATAAAATATTATTTTTCTATCCTATTCTTTTTATTTCCTCACGTTCCAAACAGATAAATTTACCAGAAAAACATGACTCCATTTGTTTGTAGTTGAGATTCCTTGTCAAGGCATCCCACCTTCCTTACCTAAAACTAAAAAGGGCGGTGGGGATCTGACTGGCTTACTGACATCCAACCTGTCAACGTGTCACCGACATATTCGTGTCGGCGACGAAGTCTATCCCAACCCAACCCTCAAAGCTATTGCCTTGTTTAATTTTTAAATAAAAAATTAATATTGTCTCAAAAAATTTATAAATTTTTTTTTATTGTTCATGATGTTGGAGTATTTTATTTTAAAATAAATAACCTTTCATTCTGAATTTTCAGATTGTTTATCAGATACACGTAGAGAGAGACTTACGTACAAGAAAAAGGAAAGGTTCGAGCCTTTGACAGCATTTCCTTCGCCAACTTTCTCTCTCCGCCACAGCCACCCCAACCCCTTTCTCTCTCCCTCTCTCTCTCTCGCTCCAATCTCTGTTTCATTTCTCTCTCCTTTCAATCAACCAAAAGACAAAAAAATTGAAACAAAAAACCCAGGAAAAAAAAAAAGAAATACCGACACTGATACATCCTCTCTCTCTTTCCCGCTACCACAACCCTTAACTCAGCCGGCCTGAGACGACGTCGCACGACGCAATGCCGCGCCGTCTCTTCTCTTGCTTCGGCAGAGGGACCTCCACCTCCTCCTCCTCGAAGAACGAAACCTTCGAGAACGCCACGGCCGACCTGACGGCGGAGGAGCAGAGGAGGGGAGGGGCCGTGGTGGTGGAGCTCTTCTCGTCGCAGGGCTGCAAAACCTCCCCGGAGGCGGAGCTGCTGCTGTCGAGGCTAGGGAGGGGGGACTTCAACCTGGAGGTGCCGGTGATCTTTCTGGCCTACCACGTGGACTACTGGGATTACATGGGTTGGAAGGACCCCTTTGGGTCCAGCCAGTGGACGGTCAGGCAAAAGGCTTACGTGGAGGCGATGAAGCTTGACACCATGTTCACCCCACAAGTTGTGGTCCAAGGTATGGCCCAGTGCGTCGCCACCGATGAGGATGCTGTCCTCTCGTCCATCGCCTCCGCTTCTCGATTCCCTGCTCCGACGTTACAGGTTAGTATTATTTCTGATTTTTTGTTTTTTTTTTCCGTTGTTTTTTCTTTTGTTCTTTTGGGGCTAAGCTAGTAAAACTTTGTATGAAATTTTCAGATTAAAGATCATTTCTAATTTATTAAATCTTAATCCTGGGATTGATTGTACAAAAAGAAGTCGGAATAAGCAATTTAGAAATGATCTTTAATCCTGTATACTTAATATTGTGATTAAACGAGAGAGATAAAATGAAGAAAAAACCGAATTTTAGTATCATGTAAACAGGTTCTGGTAATTGTTCTTACTCTTTCAGCTGTTCTATTTACTGTTGCGAATCTTCTCCAAAATTTAGCATAAAATGATAGTATTGATGCTGTGAAATTTGAATGAGATCTATCATTCATAGCCATTAATTTTTTTTCATTTTTCTTTTCTTGATCTATTATGTATTAGCTGAAGCTACTTTGCCTAACATGCAAAGCTTGCAGTCAGCTTGGACTATGAGCTTGGATGTCGTGCCTAGATTAAAAATTGTGTGCTACAACGTAATAAATACATGTGTTTGGTAAATAATATGAAAATCGCTTGGATTTAGGAAATTTTTTTCCAAATTCGATTGCTTTCGAAAAGAAAAGAAAAAACTCTTCATATGTCAAAGATATCTTTACATTCCTAACATCTTCAACAATTCCGAAGAATAATCAAGAAATTTAAACCGTTGAAAAAACACCTAATATTGTTAGAAATTTCTAGCCCTTCCAAATTCACCCCTTTTAGATCTATTATTTGACAGGAATATAAAAATAAATATAGAAAAATACAACACAAGAATTTACGTACAAAACTCTCAAAACAGGAAAAGCACCAGCAGTCATAGAGAAAAATACACTATGTGAAAAATTATTACAATCACACAATTTTTCCTCCTCACCTCAAAGATATTTACTAAGTTTCCCCACTAGCTAAACTTTAACTTTCACCTCCTCAAGAGAAATTTTACCAAAGTCAAAGTTACTAGCTAAGCTATTAACTGATGTACTTATCTAATGAGACTTAATCATTTTTATATAAGCCTTGCCCTTTGGCCCCCTTCCCATTTCTAATCGATGTAGAATTGAAAAATGAGCAAAAAAACCCAACAAATATAACACCATGTCATCTCATAAGATCCTAAATTTATTTGATCTACACAAAAGGCTAAAAAATCTACATTGATAATGTTGTACAAACATAAAATTTATACAGTATTTATTATCAGGGTGACTTTTATTTACAAAAATTCTACCACACCTCTTTTTGGTGAGATTTTTGTACCAATTTTATGGAGAATAGCATTTTTCAATCTACATTGGTGAAGTTGGGAAATATTGACCTTGATAAAGATCTAACATGAATAGGCAACATTCGAGAGGCCTTCACCAGAGACCCTGCAAGTCTCTTTGTCAGGGGCTTTAAGGACTAAGGTGGACAGCAATGGTGCCAATGTCATGGTGGCTCTATACGAGAAAGCTCTAGTTACCGACTGCACAGAGGGGGAGAACAAAGGGCGCGTCCTAGCCAATGACTTCATCGTTAGGAAGCTCGAAAAGCTCTGCTCTGTTAAAGACCTCCCTCCCAAGAAGACAGTAACTGGAACTGTTAATTTCTCTCTCTGGGAAGGTTTCAGTAGCAGCAAATGTGGTATGGCCGTCTTTGTTCAAAACAGCTCTCATCATATTCTCGGTGCTCAGAACTTTCAGCTGCCGGAGGGTCTATAAGTTTTACAGCTTCTATGTTTCCGATGATAAGATTCCGGCCAAGCTTCCAAGTTGTTATGTACAGGATGTGTTCAGGTTTAGGTTAACGGCATTTCTTTTTTAATCTTTTTTTGAATTTTATGTTTTGGAGGAGAGAATTTTTAATGGTAAGAGATTTCTTTAGGAGACTTGGTATTGGATTTCGGTTTTTCTTTTCTTTCTTGGATTTCTGTTGTTGCTGTCACTTATACTCTTATTTTCTTCAGTTTTCCTTTTAGCATATTGTTTTTAAGAGTAGTAGAGATATCATGTCATACCAAACAGTGTATTTGCATGTGTGCACCTTTTCATACCTAGGCATTAGTCCATTTTCCGGTCTCTAGGCTTTCAATTTGCACGAATAGGAAACCAAATCACCTCTAGGATTATAGAACAATATAATTTCTATATATAGCCTCTGAAAGATGAACAACACATACTTTGGTACTCTCATCCATTAATACAGGCTACAGTATCTACAGGCGAGAGAGAGAGAGAGAGATTAGTATAGAACAGAATCTGGAGGAGAGAGAGGGCGAGAGTTGTTAGCAGGCTTCTCAACCAAAATTTTCACAGCAGAAATAAACAGAATGACACCTTGTCATTGATTCTCAAAGGGCACTCAGTAAGGTCCCCAGCAACTCAAATAAGCTACAATCCGAACTGGTTCTTCTGCAGCCATGAGCTTGTTGGAACTAGTTTTTTCAGCCTCCTTTGATGCATCAAATGCTCCTGGAAGAAGGGTTACTTGACTCACTGATGATCCCACCATAGACAAGTTCCGCCTGAGAGCAGATGATTTTGATATGATCATATGACCTTTTAATCCAAAGGCAGCTCCCAAAGTAATAAGAATGCATGCTTTACCGATCAGCTTCATTTTCAACTTGAGAAGTTACCACAGGAATTGAAGTTTTAGAGTAGAATGCTATATAGGCAAGAGGTATAAGGTGAGAAAAAGGTCGTTGATAAGACAAAACCACCAGCAAAAACCAGCAACAACTCAAACTCCTCCAGCACAGAGAGAGAGAGAGAGAGGATATAAGTGTGTGGCCTTAGTTTTCTCTTTCATGATTAGATGTCCTATTCAGTTGAGTGGGAAATGAATTGCAGGCAGTACATGAACCTTTGTTCAATGCTTCCAAGACGTCTTGTATCTTTCTCGTGTTTGGATGCAGTCCAGTAAAAGTGGGACCTACAAGAAAATGATAAATTGATCAGTGGTTTTAAGCTATTAGGATTATTAGTAAGTTTTCTAGATGATGCTGTATTTTCTCTTTTTAGTACTTTTTAATGGCTTTAGTGAAAGGATTTGAGCTCCATTAGGTGTCGTAGATGTTGGTGGAGCATATTCATATTATACCCTGTTCTCAATCTATACTCCATTAACTTGAGTCAGTTAACTAAATAAACAAGATTTCCGATAAGCAAACCAGCTAAGACAGATCTATTCCTTTGTCTATTTGTCTAAAATTAATCGATGGTATGCCATCCACTTACCATTCCATATGATTGTATATCCTACTTTTCTTATGGTCCCCTTTTATAGGGTTATTGCCAAGAAAAATGTGTGTTTCTTAATTAGAGAGTGGATAAAAGAAATAATTAACAGAAAAAACTTCATTATCCATTTCACAATCTTGTTACTTTTACACACACTAAAGGTGCTGTGGTACTGCACATTAACAGCTTTCAAAATAACAGCTCCTTCCACTTACCAAAGAACATACAAGTTTACTCCAGAGAAGCATGTAGAGAGCAGATGCATTAGAGCCAAAAATACTATCATAAGAAAAGGGACCAGAACATTATTTCCATTGGAAAAGAATTATATTATCTACAAAGCAGGAATGCATAGCTGAATATACATTTATCTCACAGGCAGTGACACAAAATCGCATTATTGTTCTCTACATTAAGCATTGGGTGAACATCTCACCCTCCAACCTTCACAAGGAACCCAAATAAAAGGGGGTCGAAAAATTTGTCTGGACAAAAGGAGTACTCACAAGAAAATAAAGCTGCACTTCACACTGAATCTACAGCCTCAACCTGTTGCCGAGCAAGGTATTTGTCCCTTCGCTCTTTCTACAAATAAATGTATGTGAAACTATGAATATATATTGAAGGAAGAAAGCAGAGAAATTTCTGAAAATAAACCATTTGCATAAATATGGAAATAACATACACACCCATTCATCTATAACAAGACCTTCACCGACAACTCTTGGACCTGTGTCTGCTGGAGGTTTCTTGTGTGCTTCTAGTGCAGCCTCAGCTTCAGCCAACTGGCGCTTCAGTTTTTCCAATGCCTTATTATAAAGAACCACAATGTGGTTATGGGACATTAGTCAACATCATAGAAACACAGGAATACACACACACCACATAAACAGTTAGAAGTATTTGACTTTAACTTACAGGACTAGGACGTTCTGCTCCCAAAAACACCCCATGCAGAATTCGCTCAACGGTTACTTGATCCTTTTGCTCATCAAACTGTGTGGAAAAGATCATGTAGTAAACAGTAATTCAGCATTGGTTCACAAACACTCTTGCACTACCATTAAAATGACTTTGTTAACAAGTCAAATATAAAAAATTTATGCAGAAAACCAACAAATTTAATCGAGTTCATAATTATAGTTGCAGTCAAAGAAAACTTGCATCACTAACCACCAAAAACACAGGATTGCTTAACTACTATGCAGGTTTTGTGCCTTGAGCATCCATTTGACCAACGATTTACAATTGCAAGAAGTATATAGGAATTTGGTTAACTACACCACATATGACAAAATTCAGAAATTATAGAATTCATTCTATTTTTACACAGGGCACACTTAACTAGACCACATACTGACTAAATTAGGCACTACAAGCAGTGCTATTCCTAACACCCAACGAAACACAAATCTCAGTGGTTTAGAAGATACGCAAGTCAATTGAACTATTATATTAGAGGGCCGATGACATAAAATCAAATGATCCTCAAAGATTCTACATACACCAAAAATAAACCAATAGCATTGAACCTTTATACTGAAACCATAAACTTAAAAACCATTAGATTTCAAGCTATTTGGACTACCTAAGGAGAGAAAATCAGGTGGTTTACAACAATCAGAAGGTGTCAAATGGTTAAGAATCATCTTCTAATCCCTATGCCAGCAAATAGTTTTCCAATGTAAGAAGACCATTGTGTTCTGATCCCCTATCATCTATGGTCACTCTGTACACTAATTTTATATCATGAATTAGCATCAATGCTGTTTATATATTCTTTAATTTTTTTGATAGGTAGCATTACGGCTGTTTATATAACAAAAATAAACACTACCTTTTGCTTTACTCAATTTGGCATCATATAAGCACAAAGTTGTAGCTTTTTATTCATTTTAATTTTGATTTGGAACTTATCTCAAGTTTTCCTTCTAATAAGTACCATAATTGGAAAAATGATGCAAACACTCCAAAATTTACTGTGCATTAGTTTTAATGTTTATTAGATACATTTAGTGTTGACAATTTGTAAGACCATGTAGGCAACACATATCTGCAATTCAAAACTAATACCATAGATTTGCAAAATAAAAACTGCCTTGGCACTGCCCAAGTTGAGTGACTGTCAAGGTGCTGCTTGGAAGCCTCGGCTAAAACAACTGCAATCCCAGAAGATAGCTCTAATATCCTGTAATGACTCCATTGATGATTTAAAATGACAATTCCAAGGGGTTTATATGTGCTTGAACATTTTCTTCAAAACCACATCCAATAAATGGTATGAAAGCTAGTTACAAATCCTCTTGAAAAAAATCCTATTCAATGTCATGAATTCCTTGTGTAGCATTAATACCAATTCATATTCACTACTAATCTTGAAACTGAACATTCAAGAAAACGAAGAATTTAAGATATTCACAAATTAGTAATTTAAGATGACAAACTTTATTCTTATAACAATTTGCATCACAAACTAAACATATGCCATAGTGATTTCCAAAATTAGAAATGATGAACTAGAGCTCTTATCAATATCACTGGATTTTCAGCCATGTTCATCAGAAAGAGGCCAAATACCGTTAAGAGGCCCTATGACTCACCAACTCAGGTATGTAATCCATCCCTTCTTTCACCTGCAAACTCATGATTTTAAACTTGACCTTTTGCTTCTGATCTAGTTGTTTCTCATTGTTCTCTGGATGCTCCACAAACTTGAACACAACCAATCAAATTCAAAATAAAGAAGGAAGTCAGATATGCATCTATTAACTACACATTAAAAGTTAGAAAACACCCATAAGTGTTCCCTTTTAGATAACAATTTTGGTACAAGAGACTAGTTTTAACATCTCGGTTTTACTCTTGCAATGAGTATCATTTTATAAATTATCTACCTATGGTCATACAGTTGACTATTATACTGCATTTTTATATCTAGTTTCTTTTTCTGCAAATATGTCGACATGATCTTAACGCTGCTGCCAGCCTGCCACTTTACTTAAAGTTTCAAAATTTGTAACTGCAAAGGATCAAGCAAGCAACATGAAAGTCAGTCCACCCCATGTGAGCATGCAAGATGCAAAGAATCAATGTTAGTTGATAAAATAAAGATGCTACTACCTATTTTTGCTTAATCTTAGCTGGCTGCTAACAAAAATGCAATTGCTTAATGTCAAAAAATTATTAGCAATCACACCACTATTTTTCTTCCTATTTTTTTTTAACAAAAACGCAATTAAGTTTCACTTCTACTAACCAATTTCCAATGTGTTTTATGTGTCCTGTGCATTGCATTGGCCTTCATCTAGCAACAAAAGAAATTAAAAGCAAAACACCCTTGACAAATAGATAACTTCAACTCACGTCAAGATCCACTACGACACCCATTGAAACAGAAGTTATAATTTCGAAGAAAAAGACAACCAAACAAGAGATTGCTACCAGTAGCAATAAGGCTTTCTCTAGGAGCAAGGATACCTTCAGGTGGTCGCATGTAACAGCTCTTTGGTGCAGCAGTTTGAAACTAAAACATGACAAACAAATTACTTAGAAATTTCAATGATATAGCTTTATTGTCACAAATAGAACAAAAATAAACAAAGAATTAAACTTTGCAGTGGTCAGTACACGAATATGTATTGTACATTGTGCTTTCCATAACATATTACTACACATGTTGATAGCTTATCACGGAAACATCACTGTAATCAGGATAAAGAAAGAAGAAAAATGCTGCATTATAAATAGTCAAAGCACATTATGACGTACAGTGATGAGTAATGACTCGTGAAATTTAAACTATCCACGTCTTTTGATAAAAACGATTAAAATTTTGGCTGCTCAAATGAAGTTTATGTAACATTCATAAGCAATGCGCAATCGATATTCAAAGCCATGGATACACATTCAGTAAACAAATTCAATACACCAAAGTAAGGATCAATGCATTGAAAGCTACGTGAGAACTGCTAGTGTTCTTAATCCTAACAGCACTTCTGACCTGCTTACTTGAGTTCATCTGCAAGTTAGGCAAAAACAAAACATGTAATCAGGCAACTGGAAATTACATGTAAAACTCTTAATAGCAATTTAAGTTCATGAGCTATGTGAGTGAGAGTGTGCGTGGAGATGAACTACATTACTGTTTCCAATTGAAAAGAAAAATCAACTACCAATAAGGCATAATTTTTAGTTCTCTTTCCACTTCTCCTACATTTCTTGGGAACCAAACGGAGAAATAAGCAATAAACCGAGCAAAATGAACCATTTATGTGCACGTGTGTACATACTACATACAGCTGATGAAATAAGGTGTAATTCTTTCACTCATATTAATTTGTTGAAAATCAACGCGAAAACATGACAAAAAAAATCAGGGAGACAAAATCAACAAGAAATAAAGTTACAAACAAAACGACAACCCACACGGAAAGTACAGATTGTTGGCCGGATCGAAACGGAGTCGACGCCTGGTCGGAAAGAAAGACCTCGCCACCAAAGAAACCGCATTCGAAGCTCGAGTGCTCGATGCGACTCCTCCATTTTGGTGCTGGAGTTCTGACTGTGCAGGTTCTGAGTAGAAGAAGCCGTTCCAGATTGCCACCACGGTCAGAGCCTACAGAGCTTCCCCTCGGACTGAGACTTGTGGTGGCCCGTGATCGCGATGGTCTCTCCTGATTCTGACGCACTTCAGGTTGTTGACGAATGTTTCAGGCCGTAAAATTTAGGGTTCCGATGAACGCTGGTTGACGCAATTATCGTTATCCGGTGAGACGTTGAAATCGACTTTCTGATGTACTCTCTACCTCCCTCTGCGGGGTTGTTTCGAAATTCGAAGGGAGAATCGCAGCGCAACACAGGACGGACTTCAAAAGAGGATTTAATATTAATTAACTCTAGTTTTGGCGTCCGCTCTCACTATATTTTTCGTCACCTGCTGTGAATGCTATTGTGGCCCAGAAATAACTTTGACGAAGCGGGATCTTGTTTAGTTGGAATGTAAAACTTAATTAATTAACCAATTCGGCTAGCTGATTAAAATTCATAGTAACCTCTCAAAAGATTTTAAATGGAGGTCAAGAGTTTGACTATAATTAAGTAAAAAAAAATTTTGAAAATTAACTGATTTGTGTAAAATTAGAGAGACTACATAAACTCTGAGATTAGTCGATGTGCATTCAAGCTGATCCAAACACCCGATTAACAAGAAAAATAAAAAAATTGTAGAACTTAATTAGGTATCCACTGACATTCCAAGTGAACAAAAACCAAAAATCAAAAATAATTTCTCATTCCAATAATCTTCACTCTCTTCTTAAGTGACCATTTATTCCAAAAGCTTTCAGAACTTGTTAAGTCACCTCTTTTTCTTTTTTCTAACTTTGTCCTA
This sequence comes from Euryodendron excelsum, assembly GCA_033060915.1. Classification (NCBI taxonomy): domain Eukaryota; kingdom Viridiplantae; phylum Streptophyta; class Magnoliopsida; order Ericales; family Pentaphylacaceae; genus Euryodendron; species Euryodendron excelsum. The sequence goes on along the minus strand of CM065381.1, from coordinate 18,725,346 downwards.
ATCGGGTATCCAAATCAACTTGCATACACTTTGACATGCTTAACTAATTTTGAAATTTGTGTAATCTCCCATTCTACACAAACTGTGTAAGTCACCACTTATTCTAAAGACTTAAGCCGTTAAGAATGGACTAAATAATGCATATCAAACTTAATAACATTCTCTTTCATTTGTAATTCTGTCTTACATGTGAAGATACAATATACAGAAATAGAGAAAAACAAAATATAATCAAGATAGAGAGAAACCAAATATAATCAAGATACAATTACAAATAAAAAAAACTTGAACTCAACACCTTTTCTCACCTTAAACTTTAATACTACGTTAAGTTATCGCTTATCTCCAAAGTTTAAACTCTTAGGAAGAGATCCAACAATGAATATCAAACTCTCTAACGTAATTTTTATGTGTTTGTCTGTCTCTTAGTTTGGTCTCCAACTCCCGTTTGCAAGCCCATTTCAAGAATCATATGCATGCTTATGCGTGTTGAAATAGAATATATATCAAACCGATTACAACCATAGAAATGGTTAGAGAGTAACTCTCTTAGCTATTTTAGAATGTCAAATTAAAAAATAATTTGCAAATAGGCTCTCTATAAATTTTTCTGTTTCTCTCCTTTCTTTTTTTTTCCTCTTTTCTTGAGGTAAGTGTTGAAAAAATAATAATTCACGAGCTGACTAGCTAAAATAGAAAAAAATAATCCAATATGACCGTTACACCATGTGATCATTCTTATATTGTGTGATAGTTTATTCTTGTAATATCATGAGTAGAGAGATAGCATTTTTTGAGATATTATATTTATTATCCTAATTGTATGATAGTTTTTCAAATTTAAAATTCCCGCCATGTTAACAATGTCATACATGTCACAATTCAAATGGAACGTCACGCCACGTAAGATTGTTAGAGTATATTTTTAAAAGTAACTAGCTAAAATAGATAATATAATTTTTAAATATATTTTGACTAGTTATTTTAGAGAGTATCGTTACAAATACTTTTATATTGTCATGGTAAACCTCTTTGCAGAAGTAGGATTGTAAATAAGCCAAGTCGAGTAGTCGGTTATTTAATATTGGTTTGATAACTTTAACAAACTTTAAAATGTGTTTAAGCTTGACTTATTTTACTTTCGAGTCGAGTTTGAGTAGCTTGATTTTTTTAGTATATATAATCTTATTGAGCCGAGCTCAAAAAATTTTGGAGCCTTAAAACGTGTTCAAGCTTAGCATGTTAACTTAACGAGCTAATCTTGAACGAGCTGAATACAGATTGAAATGAAATAGCTTTATTCATTTTACAGATCTATGGAGAAGGGATTGGTATTCGTTATAGTTTAAGATGTTAAGTTTAAGTTTAATTTTGATGCACCGCCAGTGTGATGTATTTCTACACAAGTGAGTTATCAAATTATAACACATCATTCCTTTTCTAAATTGCTTAAACACTTTTTATTTATATTAAATAATTAATTTTTTTAGAAATTACAGCACATAAGAAAAGTTTTTTTTTTCTCTTCATTTAACGGTTAATGTTGAATTTGTGGTGGTGTTAACCCAAAAAAAAAGCCTTTCCATTCTAAACCCTTCGGTTAATTCCTGCCTGTTGAATTTTTGCAGGCCATATCGCAAAGCTCTTACATCAATGACTGAATAATACAGTGGATGGTGTGCTTTATTTTATTTATCAATAGTCAGCCTTTCATTTTGTATTACCCATATCACAGGATTCTTCCATCAAAAGCCGAGAAAGTTAAGGCCTTGGGAGAGCGGCAACCTCGAGTTTGAAATCTTCCACTAGATTGCAGTTCAGAGAAACCAAAAACCCAATCTTCACAATATTTACAAATACCAAAAAATTAAAAAGAAAGATGAAAACACCACGAAAACAAGAGCTAATGTAGGTCTATAACAAATTTGAACTCTCCATTTTGCATTGTTCATACAATCATCAATTCTTCAATGGGCTGAATCTCCTCTTCTGGTAGTCGAGACAGTCACAAGAGAGTTTGTAATTTTTCATGTTGCATTCTTTGGTCTTTTTTATTATTCTTTTTCGATTGTTAAAATTGTCATCATTGTTCATTATTCGGCTATTCATAAAAATGTTGATAAACATATATGTAAATTTTGTTTACAATTAAAGCGGAAACGGTAATCGGGTTTACTTCTTAAAGCGTGTCCGAAAGCAAGTCTGAAAAGAGCCGATCTTGATCCAAAAAATTCTTTACGTGTCTTTGCGTTCTCCTGTAAATCTATCTGCTGTAGAATGTAATCAAACCTTCCCGAAAAGCCAAAAGTATCCACACTAATTACAATTCAAGAGCCTATCTTGATTGTGTGTTTTGAGAGAAACACTGAGAGAATTTCTCACACACTCTTGCATACACAAAAATGTAGTCACTAAAATCTTACTTCTTCTCTTGATCTCTTGAACATTTATAAGTGTGGAATGAATGTACCATCCCTAGTTCTTAGTGATTATCACATGCCCCAACCACTAAGGTAAGTAAGAGCTTACTTGAACAACCACCTCAACCTCTAAGGTAAGTGAAAGCATGCTTAAACAATCACCCTAACCACCAAGGTAAGTGAGAGCATGCTTAAACCACCCAAGTGGTGGGTGGGTCTTTGGGTTAGGGCATGCCCATGGGCGCCCGAACCGGTCATACTAACATCTCCCACTCGCACATGGGTATGCATCACAACAATAACAATTCAACAATAAAATCTCAACCATCTAAACACCACAATTTTAGATCATACAACAAATGAGTCGTTCAACCGTTGAGTACACTTAAGTTTTGGGAGCTCTACACCAAACTTTATAAAAGCCTGCATAAAGACATCAACCATATTTGAAAATGAAAAACAAGTGTCTCAAGTACTTTGAATCCATCAAAATACATCGGTGTAGGTATCTTCATCCCCTCTAGAAGTATACCTAACCCCTCGAGGTCATCGCTATATTCATACTTACATCACAATACCTAGAAGCGAATGTAAGTTGGGTGTTATGAATGTATGCTTGATGTATATGATAATCCTTCCTTTGCTCTCATGCCACTCGGATCATGATTAACAACTTTCTCAGCGATGTCTGGAAGGCCGAATCAATCATGACCATAAGGTTTCATGCCAAAGTCGCTACATTAACCCTTTCATCTCATGGCATAGTCAAAAGTTATAATAAGGGTATAGTAACATATGACCACTATTGATCGATAAGGGCTCACACGATGAAAAGACTAGAAACTCATTCACCTCCTTAAGTTTGGTCGTTTAGCACATGTAGTATGAATACATGTTACAGTGGATAGTTCCCTTGAGGAACCTATGTCAGACTATTAACACTGTACAGATCTTAGTCTAGTCGCTGAATAAGTGCCTAACTTATGTTTCTCATTTGCTCGCTCTCTAATAAGGCTACAAAATGTAAAACTCACATCTAGATTTTAAATAGGTTATGGTGGATACCGAAAAATAAACACAATTGATCTTCGATAATCAGATCTCATCCTATCTAAAAATAGGGTGATACAATAGCCTATTGTGTCTCAACTTTGCTCGCTCTCAAAAGCGCCAAAAATGATAGCTCGTGTGAGAGAGCCTATCAACCTGCTGACATACTCTCAATCTCATATGTGTGTTAGGCAATAAACAAAACTATACAATAGTTACTGAACTGAATTATTCATCATAACATAAAATATCTAAACATTCAAAAGGTACAAAATGATCAACTGATAACGAACTACGTATCATCACCACCTATACAGTCCAAGTGCCCTAACATGAGTGACAAAAGCCTCTTTACCAATGGGCTTTGTCAAAGTGTCTGCTAACATACGACTCATAGGGATGTGAGTCAAGATCACCTCTCTCTGTGCTATCATGTCTCTAATAAAATGATATCTCATATCAATGTGATTCGTCCTGCCGTGGTACTTAGGATCCTCAGCATAAGCTAGTGCTGTCATGATATGACAATGAATAGTTATAGTCTCAATAGGAAATGTGACGACATCCAAATGTCTAAGGAACCTCTTTAACCAAATAGCCTCTTGTACGGTAGACAAGCATGCCATAAACTTTACCTTCATACTGGACAAGGCAATGCAAGACTACTTCTTGCTGCTTCATGAAATGGCCCCACCATTGAGCAAGAAGGCATATCTTGATATGCACTTCCACTCATCAAGTTCTCCACCCTAATCAACATCACTGTAGCCGACTAAATGCATATCCAAATGCTAATAACATTGTACGAAATCTACAGTCCCTTTCAGATGCCTAAGTATCTTCTTGATTGCTTTCCAATGAGCAGGTCCTGGTTCGATTGGTAACGACTCACTAACCCAATAGCGTAATTAATATCAGGGCGAGTACACATCACATTGTACATCAAGCTCCCTACAGCACTGTAATATGGTACTCAGGCCATCTATTTTTTCTCTTCTGGAGTCTTAAGTTCCATATCAAGGCTTAGGCTCTCGCCTTTTGCAACAAGAGCATCAATGGGTTTGCAGTCTTACATTTTGAATCGCTCAAGGACCTTTTTTATGTAAGTCTCTTGAGCGATCTCCTAGGATATTTACTCTCGATACAAAACTCGCCTCACTTATGTCTTTCATCTCGAAAGTGGATGATAACCACCCTCTAGAGGAAATAACCAACTCCATGTCATTACTAGTCAGTAAGATATCATCTATATAAAGGGACAATATAATAAAACTTCCCTTGGACCGTTTAATGTACACACAATGGTCCTCTTCGATCATTGTGAACCCATTAGAAGTAATGGTTCGATGAAATCTTAAGTATCACTGCCTGGATGATTGCTTCAGACCATAGATAGATCTACAAAGCTTGCATACTTTGTGCTCCTAGACAGCAACTACATAGCATTCAAGCTGATCCATGTAGATTTCCTCATCCAGCTCACCATTGAGGAATGCAGTCTTAATGTTCATCTAGTACAGCTCCAAATCTAGATGAGCTACAATGGCTAGCAGAAGCCGAATGGAAGCAAATCTAACTACCGAGGAGAAACTCTCCTCGTAGTCAATACCCTCTCACTGAGTATATCCCTTTACGACCAAACGTACCTTGGACCTCTCAAGAGAACCATCTGCGTTACGATTGACTTTAAGAATCCACTTGTTCCTAATGGCCTTATATTTAGGTGGGAGTTCAACCAAGTCCTAGATTTGATTAACTCTCATAGATTCTATCTCCTCATTTATAGCAGTAATCCATTTCTCCATAACAGGTGATGAGAGAGCCTCTTTAACTATCATAGGCTCAACATCATCGTGTGAAGCTATTATGAAAGCTTCCCTCTCAATCTCATAACGACGATGAGGGACAGTTCCACGTGTGCTTCGACGCACTGGAGTGTCCTGAGAATACTCATTAACTAACATATCAGTCGGTGCATCGCTCCCACTATCCCTAGGAGATTGAGGAATCTCTCCTTCAATCTCAACTAGTCCACCTAGTGCGTTATCCTGAATATCCTCCATCTCATAGAGATCCACGTTTCTAGACATCTCCCCTCTGCTAGGAAAAACATCCTCTAAAAAATCGATATCCTGTAACTCCATCTCAGTTACACTCCCATTCGATTGCTCTTCAATGAACACATATCCCTTTGAGTGCTCGGAATAGTGTATAAAGATACATTTCTTTCCTCTAGGGCCTAACTTCCCATACTTATAAGAAGCATTGTGTACATAGGCTGCTGAACCCCACGATCTCAAATGACTTAGGTCAAGCCTCCTACCCATCCTTAGCTCATAAAGGGTAGATGAGACAGATTTAGAAGGCACATGATTAAGAATGTAGGCTACAGTCAACAAGGCATCCCCCCAATAAGATATTGGTAGATTAGCCTACACCATCATTGACTTAACCATGTCTACCAAAGTACGGTTTTGTCTCTCCGCTGTACCATTTTGTTGAGAAATACCTGGAATAGTCAACTGTCTAAGTATACCCTTATCCTCACAGAGCTCTCGGAATAGCTCAGATAGATACTCACAGCCACGATCAGTCCTTAGAGCCTTAATACTCTTATCTAACTGATTTTCTACCTTAAGAACATAGTGTCTAAAATAATCTAATGCTTTTGACCTATGTGAGAGTAGATAGATATGACCAAAACGTGTGTAGTCATCTATAAATGTGATAAAATAAAATGCACTAAGTCTTGCCCTCACATTCATGGGACCACAAATATCTGAGTGAATAAACTGTAGTGGAAATGATGCCCTGTGAGCCTTGCTAAAAGGTTTTCTGATTGTCTTACCTTGAATGCAACTCTCACAAACTGGCAAGTCAACCATAGCAAGTGAATCCAGAAGACCCTTTCTAGCTAGCCTGGCCATTTTGTCCTGTTCAATATGTCTTAGTCTGGAATGCCATCTCATAGAATCAATAGAAGAATCATGCCCAGAAGCATTAAATGAAACTGTAGATTCTAAAGTATCACCCATACTAAAAATATTAATATCTAGAAAAATAAAACCATTCATCAAATATTCAGAACCATAGTAGGCAGACACACGATAATTGCGTATAGACTGAATCTCAAAATAGAAACAATAACTGAGACTAAGTAAACTAGTAACTGAAAGCAAATTCTGCCGTATCTTCGGTGTATAAAGTTTGTCATGAAGGTCAAGAGTGCGACCACCCTTCAAATCTAGCCAATAGGTGAAAATTCTAATGACATCCACACTAGACTTGTTCCCTATGTATACTTTTCTACTACTGAATGGTATGCGGCGATACTCCACGTATCCAAATCTGCTTCTCGCTATATGGTCGATTGCTCCTGAGTCTACAACCTACAATTGAGAAGAATGAGCAATCAAAACTTAACTTGATATAAAACAGTCAATGCGAGAAACATAAATAAGGAGTACTTTCTTCAGCTTGGTGCACTCTCGAGCGAAGTGTCCCTGCAGCTAACAGTTGTAACACTTTATCTTGGCTTTATATTTCTTACCACATCTCTTGCCTCTCTTTTTATGCTTGGTGGCCTTAGTCCCACTGGACCTAGTATCAAAACATGTTTTACCAGCATTAGCAGCACCACCGCCTCTCTTGCACTTGAACCCAGAGGACCAGCGCGAGTTAATTTCAGCAACATAAGCATTACCACCACCAGCCTTAATAGCCTCTAGGCGCTCAGCTTCCAACTCCTGATGGCGGGAGATATCCTCAAAAGTTCTCACATTATCATTGTGAGTCATATTCTATTTTATTTGCTCCCATGACTGCGGTAGAGAGCGGATCACAGACTGCACTTGCTGCTCATTGATAAGAATATGTCCTACTGCCTTAAGCTTGCATGTTATGATTGACATCACTCGCAAATGCTGCCTCATGGAGTGGTTAGGCTTGTTTTGATAAGAATCAAATTTGAGCATCAACCCGCGTAGTTAAGCAAGAAAAGTGACCCTGCACTTTAGCTTCAAAGCCTCCCAAGTCTCATTGGAAGTTTAGATAAACTTTAGCAGAAGATCATTCTCCATGCTGCTCAACATGAGATAACGCATCTTGATCTTTCGACTACCAAGTTTTGTAGTGATCCAGGTTCTTACGGTGTTGAGCTATAGTACACTATTAGGGCTCAGTCATCAAACGGTCAATGTGAGCCAATAGACCACGGTCGTTGAGAACAAACTGAATCTTACAGCGCCAAATGTCATAGTTGTGGCCATTCAGCTTTTTTCTTTTTAACCATGTCAGCTACTACATTCTTAGATGCCACGATGAACTCTCTGATAGAGATAAAAACACAAGGATGCAATAATGCATAAGACATGTTTTTGCCGCAAAAATCTAAATTAAAAAATAAGACAACTCTTAAAAGTCGCGAAATCAAAAGGTTGTTATGCTCCCAATCGTCTCTCATGCTACTAATAATTATTATCAAATTTTAATTTAACTAATGCGCAAAATTTGGTTATTGAGAGTCAAAACTTATAGTATGCTTTTAACTGATCAACCTCCCACTAAACAAATATATCCAAGCATGTGATAAACTTCAATTCCCTACCTATAGCATAAATATCATAGTAATAATATTTTTATGCTATCAAACAAGTCAAATTATGGAATTAAAACTAACAATTATCACATGGCATGGCATCAATCATGAATTAAACACAACTCTAATAATTTAAAAATAGAATAACAGAGTTCCAACATGCTAACATGTTATTTGGTTCAATTTTGAATTTTTTGTAATTTTTTAAAAAAATTTTAAACGCAACAAAACACTTAAGTAAATAACAAAAAAATACAGTAGGTATTCAGAAAATTCTAGCCAACACGCCAACACTAAAACCAAGTGTTAAAACAACATGGCATAAAAATCGAGACCCAAAAAACCATGCATGAGCCCCAACGTGCGCAAGTAAGCCCCTAAAAATATTTATTTCCTTTTTTTTATTTTTTAGTTTTTCAAAATAATTTTTCTATCGAATAAAAAATTTTGGAAAAATAATATTAAAATAGAAAATATTTTTCCAAACTTACACCAAAAAATTGGGCCAAAAATAACCTCAGGAAGGGGTCCCACATGCTACACGTGGCCCATGTCGTGAGTGGGCAACTCTCTGGGCCAGCGCGACTCGACTCATGGTCAACGACTCAGTTGACAGTTAACGGTTCGGTCAATTTGGATAGGCTCACAGGTCGATCAACTTGGCTCGGCTTGGTCCACCTTCTCTAGCACAAATTTGAACCAATTTCAGCTCAAATTTTCAAATGGCCATAACTCTCAAACCGTTCATAAAAAAATTACCTATAATATATCAATGAAAAGGTATTGAAAAGACAAACACAACCTTATAAATTTCATGCTCAGATTCGCAGTATATAAAAAGTTATGAGCCGAGGAAGCAACTGCAATAAAAATTAGGATTTGAGATTTCACTCAAACCACTCATCCGTTTGAGATGAAATTTTCTAAATATACTGCCATGCATATAGGCTACCACATAATAAAATTTCAGGCCAAATGGAGAACATTTTTCCAGACAACCATTAAAGCTCCAACAAACTTTTTTCAGAAACCAGTGTAAGAAAACACATGCAATCATCCACGAGAGAAATTTCAAAGGTTTTGATACCAATGTAGAATCTGTCTACAGTTAAAGTAGAAGTGGTAATCGGATTTACCTCTTGAAGTGTATCCGAAAGTAAGCTCGAAAGAGCTGATCTTGATCCAAAAAATTCTTCATGTGTACCTGCATTCTCCTGTAAATCTACCCGCGGTGGAATGCAATCAAACTTTCTAAAAGGCCAAAAGCATCCACACTAATCACAACTCAAGAGCCTTTTTTGCTTGTGTGTTTTGGGAGAGATACTAAAAGAATTGCTCACACACTCTTGCACACAAAAAAATACAGCCACTAAAATCTTACTTTTTCTCTTGATCTCTTGAACATTTATAAGTGTGGAATGGATCTACCATTCCTAGTTCTTGCTGGTTGCCACGTGTCCTAACCACCAAAATAAGTGAGAGCATGCTTGATCAACCACCAAGGTAAATAGGAGCATGCTTAAACAACCATCCTAACTACCAAAGCAAGTGAGAGCATGCTTGAACAACTACCCCAACCACCAAAGTAAGTGGGGGCATGCTTAAACCATCTAATGCAAGTGATGGGTGAGTCTTTAGGTTAAAGCATACCAATAAGTACCCGAATCGATCATACTAACAATATACAACCTCAATTGGAACCTTCGCAGTTGGAAGAGCTCCATGATATGAATTGTAAAAATTGGAAAATAGAGAGAGAGAGAGAGAGAGAGAGAGAGAGAGAGAGAGAGAGAGAGAGAGAGAGAAGTTTGGAAATGAAAACAAAATTTCAGCTTTTCTTATTTGTTGTAGTTTCCAAATTAATAATTATTTAATACAAATAAAAAGAGTTTTAAGTGATTTATGAAAGGAACGACGTATCGTAATTTTGAGTTCCGCCTGTGTAAAAATGAGACAATATTCTGTACCACAGTGGTACCAAGTCATCATGTTAATATGGTATAGTGGATCAATAATACGTGATCATATGAATGTTTAAAATTCTAATCATCTTGTTTTAGATAGCAAAATTTAAATTTTAAACGCTACATTTCTGATGATTATAATTTAGATAATTATGTAGTTTTAATTTATTAATCTATTATACCATATCAACATGATAACGTGATACTATCATAATACAATATATTATACTAACAGTGCATCAAAATTGAACTCTTTATATTTTAATACATCTTCAATGTTTATTTAAAAAAATGAAAAAAATGCGTTATGTAAAAAGGGAAGCATTAATGTTAAAGCCAAATATTCTCCCATTTGACTCTGACCTTCTCAATTTTTAAAATCTCTATCAAAGTTTTTGCGTTGCTAGTAACAAAACAAAACTGTCCCGTCTTGTGTTTTAGCGACGACTTTTGTGCACAGGAATAAATTTTGGTAACGTGTCCAAAGGATGTCCTATCATTAACAGCCTGTTTGGACACTCCTTGGCCCTTTCCGCGGGTGACAGACTGAATGTGTTTGGCCGATAAACTCTCGCAGTTCTTAGTTTGACCGGACAAATGCACCAGTTAATCACAGCGGTGATGGCAATGGACAGAGACTGCAAACAGTAGAACCTTTGACATCCTCGACATGTGATCATGTGAGCTTGATCACACCATGACTACGTACTCTCTGATGGAAGCACCTATATATATATATATACTATGCAGCTGTGCGTATCACTTGTCCCAATAATACGAGAATTTCAACATAATCATAACCTTGCTTTGTGTATGGCCTTTTATGGTTTTTCATGAGACTTGCAGTATATTGGATTCTCCACTATGGGATTAATACAAGTATCCCTTTCTTCTTTCGTTTTTCCTTTTTCTTGTTTTAATAACAGTTATTGGGTGGGAGATTGTACGTAATTGATCCATTCTGGGAGATGGGTTTGTGCCGAAAGCTGAATGATCATCAGGCAAGTTCGTTTGAGGTCTAATTCTGCAGTATATGTATCTTCTATTTAAACATTCAGAAAGTTTCCAATTTGGGTCTAGAAAATTACATTATTAGACTCTATTCCTAGTTGGAACACAATTATGTGGCAAATCTCATGTTATTCATTAATTTTAGTCATGGTATCGTTTAATTTTTTATTAGAGTTTAAATTATTAAACATTTTCATAATGTACAAACTATAACTAAAATTTTGAACACACTTGAAAGGAAAAAGGGAAGAAAGAAAAAGAAAGAAAAAAAAGTTATTCTAATAAATGTAATAGGACAAATGACAAGCAAGCAAATGTGGTTGGCCTATGTTTAGGTAAACCGTTAGCGTATAAACCACTTCCTTTTACCAATAGGAGAAAGACCGTAAATTTGGACACTACTTATTTTCTCAAGTGAGAATATTCTAGTTAAAATGCAGAAGTTCTAGATCGAAATCCTTGGGACAACATAAAAACCCCAAAGCAAATTCCATTACGAGGAAAAATGGTCGGATAATACTGAGTATTCAATGATAATTCTTATCAGATGGTGAAATGTGGTGTGTGAATACATCAATAATTTGAGTTTGTAGATTAGTAAGAAGATTTTTAAAGAAACATCTTATTAGATTTTACCATGCGGTATTTTTCTTTAAAAGTCTTTCTATTATTTCACTAACTCAGATTGTTGACTTATTCACATATCACGTGTTACCCTTTGATAGGAATGACTATCAAATACTCAGTACTACTTGACTACTAGATTTTTTTTTTTTTTTTTCATTATGAGAGTTTCCAACAGTAACTAATGCATATTGCTTTATCCGACCCATGCGTTTCTGAATGAGACATTTTAATTGCATCGTTTTCAAGTTATTATTATATTCCTAGTGTAGTTTATTAATGGAGTTAGTCTTGGTTTAAGTGGTTGTTGTCCCTCTTTTGTTTTTTTTGTGTTTGATTACTAGATACCCATCTCTCTAACAGTTTATCCTTTTAAATTGAGTTGATGGTTAAAAATTCGTTGGTGTGCGTGTGATTATAGACATTTCTCTCTCTAATTTTGGAAATTCTCAGCCTTCCATTGAGGTTTCATCTACATAAAATTCTAAGGAAGTTTGCGATGTCTTATACAGGCCAAGTGCTCTGTTCATGCTTCTGGTTAAGAACAATGGTCTTCCTCATCAATATATGTACCAATGGGCTCAATACATATTGTTGAGATATATTTTATTAACTGCTTATACAGCATGAATGCACAGTCTAGACGTCATGTCTGTAACGAACTCTAATGTTTATATATATATATATATATATTGCCTGCTTCATCTATCTTCCAGATAATATAAAGTTTCACCATATTCAATGTTTACTGAAACTTCAGAACACTTCACCAATAGAAATCAAGTATTATTCTATGATCGATGCAGCAAACTTGCGTTTGTCAGTATATGTCAAATGATTCACATATAATACTAGATAATCAAAGTTAATTTGTTCGAGCTAATGAACACATCATAACAAAAACTGATCATATAACAGATATGTTTACCCAATTTATGTAAGGAGTACTCAACCCAACGAAGCCTTGGATGATAGACTAATTATTTATATAACATGTGGTGCTGCTCTGTTCTGCCTCTGATTTTCAGAGCAGAGTAGTTTGAGCTCCTTTCTCCTTTTGCTGATAAAAAAAAAAAAGAAAACATTTATATAACACGTGAAAAAAAACATACACTAGATTTGGACAAGTGATTACCCTGATTCTTAATAAAAAGGATCATTCTATGCCTTTTCAAGTACACAAAAAACCTTAACCAGGACCCTCAAAACCTCCATGGCACCAGACATGGAGACATTTGGCTGAGATTATGGTGTATTAAATTTAAAATATGGTATAACTAGAGAACATCAAACATAACATTGGTAGTATTATCATTTTCATTTAGAGATATTACTGTGTATTGTTTGGTTGCTACAAATGTAAAACAATTGCACTTCAGTTGGCCAGCAAGCACACCCATAAATTTTTTTTTTTACAGTTTGAGGTTGGTCAAGTTTTCGTTAGCAAGAAGAAAATTTATCTGGAACCTTCTACTTGAATGGAGGCTCTATGTTATTATTTATTGGGAAGTCGTATTAATGTTTTGATTAAATGGAGCCCCTATATTATTCGCTATTGAGCCGTCGAAATCTAGGTTCTGCATGCCAAACAGTGTTCTAATGTTTCCTATGAAACCTCAGGCTGTCTTAATCAATTGACAATCAAATGGAGTGAAGAACTAGAAACCTCAGCTCATTTGATGAATGAAAAATCTTTTTGACCACATATATTTGTTAAAGCGGCAAATAAACGGTGTCAGTTGTAACCTTCCCCACTGTATACATATTGAGAAATGGTAAAAGTCAAAGACAGAGTTGTTTTGATTCTTTTTTTCGTGTTTGTTGTGGCAAAACGGCACAAGCAACATGTAATTAAACAACGCGTCATATATATATATATATATATACATAAAGATAACGACAGAATTTTTTTTTCCTTAAATAAATCGTAACATGTTTGAATGAGAGGTGATAGGAGGCATTTGATCAGCATGCATGGTCATGGCTTCTTAAAACCACGTTTTTGTTTTGATGTTTCAACCTCCCCCTAACTTTTGTTGACATGAAAGCTTTAGACTGAAACGTGCATGAATTAATATTTGATTGGATAAATTGTGAGGCACCGTCGAAGAAGAGTAATAGTTCACCAGATGATGGACAATACAGCAAATACCGAACTGTGAACTGGACCTGAGCTACTGATAAGCTGGTTTTCTTCTTCTTCTTCTTCTTCCTTTCTCTGTTTTTTCTTTTTTGGGAAAGGGTGGGGAAGTATTAGTAAAGTAAAAATAAATTTTCATTGATAACGTTATACAACTAAAAATTTTATGTAGAAATTATTGTAATGATGTGATTGAATAAAAGTTTTTTATTTAAAGCAAAATACCCTTGATAATTATTCTTAATTATAAAAATGACACTATCATATTATTTTAATAAATTTTTTCATGATTTTTTTTAAAATAATAGCATTTTTTTTAAATCTTAACATTTTCCTTCATTATAATGTTGTGATCGATGGAACGTAATAAATGCAGTCAAATTTCTATAGTTGGACTTTCTGTACAGTACATTAGGTTTGTTATTAGCATGCATGAATGAGAGTAGAAAATGGCAGCTCATCATTTGAAATCCTGAAAGGGTTTCTTTATCTGTTTTGTATGTGAAAGCTTTGGTATGCTTTAATGATTCTTGATTATTTTATTTGAGCATTCTTTTTCTCAAATACATTGTGATAAGTTTTTGGCGTTCTAAGAATTCGACTGAATTTAATAAAAATTACTTTTTCAAAATAATCAAAATGAACTTTTTTTATTTCTAAGCTAGACGTACCATATTAAAAGTTGGAAATCTTTATGTGATACTGTCAGTACCTCAGAAATTTATTAATAATCTTCTGAAAAAATAAGTTGCCAGCTATAATATTTGATTGGAAACATACATACGGCAAAAGGTCGTATATGTACTGCTGTACCTTTAGCAATTTTGCTTAATTAATTAATATCGGCATAAAATGGACAGGTTAATGAAACTAAAAAAATATAGGATATGGAGGTAAGAAAATGAAAGCTCCCAACCTTTGAAAGAAAATCTTCCTTGTTTGATACACGTTTTGTTACATTTATTGGGGTCAGGAAATAAGCCAAATTTTTTAATGATGAACATTAGACCAAAGCTCCACAATCAGCTTCAAGGCACTGTTGCAGGCATGGATAGAAAATTTTCAACTAGGCTTAATAATCATTTATGACTATAGCACCTTTGGCTGAATGACTAGCCGCCCAATGAAGTCCACAGGAAGATAAGAAGAAAGAAAGGACAAAAAAAACAAACAAACCACTAGCAATTTTGAGCTTGTTGCTAGTAAACTCTATTAATAACCTTCAATGGAATCTCCCATGAGAAAAAACTTAATAGACTTCCATAGCCACAATCACTTAACGATCTTTGTCTTCTCTTAATCTTCTTCTTTAATTCATAACAAGCCTCTCTGGCTGTGGACCGTCATTTTTGGTACTAATGCTATGTAAGCAAAAGTTCCTAAATTCATGAAGATGTAAAACAACATATTATAATGAAGTTATCAAAAATAGGCTCGGGAAGATAGTGAAAATTGAAAGAAAAAAAAATCAGCTGAGACAAAATATTAACCTTGTGCTTATAGGGTTTGTCTTCCCTTCTCCACATTCACAGTATTAGTGTCAAAATCATTGCCAAAACGAAAATTTCCACATGATGAGTTTTAGAAAAGGCTTATGTTAATTTTTAGTACTGTCAGCTATGACTTAAGAAAGTTTCTTGATTTAGCTATGAGTAGTATTTTTGGCTAAATACTTAGATTCTGTTTGGTATAGTGTTTATTAATTTTATTTTTTTGACTTATAAGTAAAAAAAAAATAAATTTTTTTTATTTTTATAAACTAAAAATAAGCCAAAAAAAATAAAAAAAAGTTAAAAAGTTAAATAAATCTAATTTTTTTACTTATAAACTAAAAAAAAACTAAACGAAAAAATTCTACCAAACGAACTCTTATTGCCAAACGGAATATATATTAATATTTATATATATATATATATATATCTCAAGGAGACGTAGATCGATGCTTGGATGGCTGTATGAAATGTTTTACAAACCAAAAAATTGATCCATGGCTAGTCAACTCTTAAGTTTGTCATACTACTACAATAGGCTCAAGCGCAGCTTGAAGCCATGCATGGTGTGGACAGGTTGAGGTCCACGCGATAACGGTGTAGGTAGGGGCTGCGTTCAGTTGGCATAATAATGTGGTGACAACTGACAAAGCTATATACTACGTACGCTGCCAAAACAAAATGTAACTAGCTAGGCCATCGGAGGGAAAACTATTTGTGTTTTTTCTACTGTTTTAGGAGAAATTTGAGAGAGTGAGAGAGAGAGAGAGAGAGAGAGAGAGAGTTTGTGAATGACTGATACTACAGCTTTGTTTGGTACTTTCCTGCAACACACCACCAATCAATACTAGCCAAATGTCAAACATAATAAGCCTCTTTAATAATCCATCGAGAAGCATAGTATAATACAAATGGGTAATCTATATAAATAAAAAAATTCTTATAAAATTTATTACTAAAATGATATAAGTGCATGATAGTAATTTTTGTTAAAATAAAATACTTATTATGATAATTTTTTATTACTAAAATGATATAAGTGTTTATTCTTGTTAAAATAAAACACTTATTATGGTAACTTTTAATTATAATAATATTATTATCACATTATGATGAGATTTTCTATATGATTTTTTTAAAAAAAATAATATTTTTCATAATATATTTCAGTTATTAGAGTACCCTTAAATCCATCCTTGTCACTGACCGGAAAAAAAACTACAATGATAAAATATGAGGCTATGTGCATGGTTTCAACTCTCAAACTTGAAAGCGCGTGTGGAGAGAGAGAGAGAGAGGGAGTCCTCAGAAGGAGAAGAACGCCTGGCTGGCAATTAACAAAGGCCGCTACCGAATCCCATTGACTTGTCTTTTGCTTACCCTTTCTTCTTTCTTTACTATATATATTTATATATACTAAGCTCCAATGCACCCGAACATCTCTCTCTTTCACTTTCTAGTTTCTACCCTCTTATAGTGTTCACTTAGTCTATACAAAGTTCACTTGTTCTAGAGGCTATCTACAGACCTTGTAAGTATCTAAGATGGAAAAACCACCTAACTCTGAGAAAAATGGCTTGAAGAAGGGTGCATGGACTGCCGAAGAAGATCAGAAGCTGATTGATTATATTCAGGAACACGGGCATGGAAGGTGGCGAAATGTTCCAAAAAATGCTGGTATGTATGTTAGTTCACTAGAATGCTAAAATTATTTTTGTTATGTTTAATTATATACTAACTAGAGACTAAAGAATACTTGTATGGGATTCAACATATAGGACTTAAAAGGTGTGGAAAGAGTTGCCGACTTCGCTGGAAAAACTACTTAAAACCTGACATCAAAAGAGGAAGATTCTCATTCGAAGAAGAAGAGACTATTATACAATTGCACAGTATTTTGGGAAACAAGTGAGTAAACTCATTTCCATTCTTCCTATCTAAACTATCATGAAAGTTTTTTTCTTTTTTTGCTTTCCTAAACTTGGAAACAAATGGATTACCAACTTCAATGGAGTAGTTCTTACTTGTTTTTTTGCTATTTTTCCTTGGGATCTAAATATCAATTTGTGTACTCTATCTTAGGTGGTCAGCTATCGCTGCTCGCTTACCTGGAAGAACCGATAATGAGATCAAGAACTACTGGAACACTCGTATTAGAAAGAGACTTTTGAGAATGGGGATTAATCCAGTGACTCATAGCCCACGCCTTGATCTTCTTGAACTCTCCTCTATTCTCAACTCATCTCTCTACAACTTATCTCAACTAAATGTCCAAAGTTTACTTGGGGCTGATCCTGCAGTGAATCCAAACCTCCTAACTCTATCCGATTCCCTCTTATTCTCTCAATGCAAAAACATGCAACTTCTTCCACAGAATTTGGAAAAAGACCAGTTTAGCAATCCTCATGTTCAAAACCAATTGCAGACCTATCAAGGAAACCAGCCCCATAACACACTTCAAGAATTTCAAGCCTCCCCAATGTGGAGTAATTCGAGTACTCCTTTTTTAAATGATACCCAACTCATTCAAGCCAATGCGGATCAATTTTCTTTAAACACTGCAAATTTTAGCTGCCAAAATTCCATGCCTAGTTGGTATCAGAATAATGAGGACCCGTTTTGGAATACAGCGTATACTTCTGTGATTCCACCGGAGTTCTCGAATCAATGTTCCTTAAACCACCTTCTATCTGAAAACCAAATGATTCAGTTCAACAACATTAACAAATCTCAGAACTTTGGTTTTGGCTCGGTTCTATCGACACCTTCGTCAAGCTCGACTCCCTTGAACTCATCTATGACGTACATAAATGGCAGCAGTACTGAAGATGAGAGGGACAGCTACTGCAACAACGTTATGTTTGAAATCCCAAGTAGCTTCGATGTTGATGGGTTGATGGGAGCATACAGAAATTGAGGATTTGCAGCAACGTGTCGATAATAGGAAAATCAATTTTTAGTGCTTTGAGTTTTTTTTTTTTTTTGGGGGTCTCCAAGAGGGGTTTGGTGCTTTGAATTTGGCTTGAAATAATTGTAATCTCTACTTGGTGTTTGTTTTTGTGCTGTCATTCGGTCATTCCACATGCAATAGACTATGCAATTTTATTTGAGAATAAGAAGTATGAACAGGAGTTAGATAGCCATCCTATCGAATTACATACAACACTAAATTGACACGTTTCCCATCATTCTGGTCAAGCACTTGGTACCCCACTAATATGCAAATACCCTGCGCAGCCATAGCCTTCGAAAACAATTACTCAACCCACCATGTTACTACTACCTTGGCTTAAGCAGCTGAGATAAATATATTCTATTTTTTAAACGATCTAGTGTTTGAGTCCATTTAGATATTAGTTGCGTAAATTAAATACTGTTAAGGAGGAGTTTAATATTTGCTTGCACTATGATAGGATTACGATAGTGGACTTGCTCTTTTCAGGGTTAATAACTGTAACTCAAACGAATTATTTCGCAGTTGATAGAGAGTCCTACTATCACGTACAAAAAAAATTATTACGTTGGTCATTCCTTCCAATCTTCCACTCTGCCCAAAAAAAAAAAAAAAAATCCCAAGAACCTAGCTAGTCTTAAAATACACTAGCTACTTAGGTCCGCTACACATTCTTTTTCAACATTCAACCCTACCAAAGATTCAAGAGTTGGGTTTTTCATTAAGCCTCTCATCACCTCAACCTGCATCTACAGCAAATTTTGCAACAATAAGGGTTCGTATGATCTAAATGCAATTTTTTCTCCCGTTCTTGGATGACTACAACTGCTCATTTAGGAACCTGAATGAGACAAGCAGAAGCAGTAGAAGGCCATCCCTAATAGAGTGGGAATATAGGTTTCCCAGGCCATATCCTTTTAAGAAAAAAGTTTTGCTAAGCGCATATGTTAGCATTTATCTCAAGAGGAAATCACCTGCTTTAACCAACCATTCTATGGCTCTTTTTTTCTTTTTCTTTTTTTTTTTTTGTTTTGAGGAAAAGTAATTTTCTTCTTTGAATCTGTATTTCAGTTTAATTACTTGACTAATTCTTTCACTGAAAAGCTTCAATTCTTAGCCAAACTTATATGACTCATGGCCATTTCTCAAAAAAATACTAGCATTAATTGTACATGTCTATCCAACAGATGCCAACTGATGAATATTACGCCTTAGCTAGCCACTTAATCAGCTGTTGGACAAACGCAATTGATACTATGCTCACCATTCGATTGCGCTTTAGTCATACTGCTGATGCTAGAGGGCCTTGCCATTCAATTATTTCAGCCATACTAACATAGAGATCAGGAACAGTGGAAATTACGAACCTCAGGTTTTTCCATTTTCTCTTTCTCTGAACAACTGAAAAACAACAATTGTAACACATAGCAACACAATCAATGAAAGTTCAATCAGTTTGGTTTCAATCTTTTCCAATGTTGCTTCAATGCTGACCGGTCAACGAAACTGACAACAACAATCAGGCAACCCATACCAGAGTCGTTGATACTTATCCTAAGCCGACATGTGTCATTCCACATATGGGTACAGCTATTTTAGGTGCTAATAAATATATATCTATTTTGAATTAAATGTAATTTTAGCCGGTTGGGCTTGACTGTAAATCTCAAAAGGGTTTGCTTTTTTGAAAATCTTAGCAATGGTTCTTGCGTGGACATGTCATTTTTTTTTCTACACTATAATTGTAGCAAAGGTCAAACCCTCCCTCGAAACCCAGTGCTACCGACTGTGACAATTGGACTAATGTCTTGGCCCTTGGGCGTAAAAAATCCTAGTAGCTAATAGCTATGCTCTTTTGACTCTGGTTTGCACGAGCTTGCTCACATGATTGGGTTTGAAAAGCTAGCGGCGGCCGATCTAGAATTATCGCCACGGAGGCAACGTAGATTTTTTTTTTAATAGTACCGGTCATTCAGATAATAAGGTAAAATTATAATAAAAAATAATATATAACCATAATAAGATAAAATTATCAGTATTTTAATGGAGCTAATGTACTAATTTTTATTATAGACACTGTGTAAGATTTAAGCAAAATTTTTTAAATTTTGAATAGTTAAGGTAATGTTATTTAAATTTTAGAAAGGTCAATTTATTATTTCTCATTCTAAATACTTAAAAACATAGTATATCAGCGAAATTTTAAGAATTTTAGGGAGGCTGTGGTTCTCTTGCCGGCCCCTTTTCGGTTAGCCAATGGTTGGCAACCAATTTCCACACACACAGTTCATAAGCATAGATTTTTTTTTTGTGCTATAAGAGTTGTCAATGCCTTTGACCGCCAACTCTTTCTCAATTATGTAAGGCTATCGTTCATACTAACTATGTAAACTTCATACATTACATAAATGATGCCTGACCACAAAGAGACATAAGAAGGAATCAAATTTGAGATCTTATATTAAACATGAAAATCAGCTGATCACTACTAAGACAAAACTGATAAGCATAGTTTTTCTTGTTGAATAGTTATTTTAATTGATTAATTACATATATGTTTATGTCGGTGGACTGGGCAAATACGCAAAGTATTTGTAGGTCTTGTTGGGAGTCATGAGACCCAGGTGGGATGATTTGACTGAGTTTGAGTAGGTCGGACCACCCAGAAATCCTCACCAAATGGACCAGATTAATTCCATGGTTTGTACTTTGTTGGCCTTACCAACAAGTAAATCTTAGTTGAGAATGAAAACTCTAGTAAAGATTTTATGATTTCAAGATATAACTAATTGTAGGACAATAAACAAATTAAAAACCGAACATCATTTTGTGGTTAAACCTAATTTAAAAGGTTTTACTATTTTAATCATTTAAGAGGTCCATCTGAAACCATTTTAATTTTTAAGAAACCCCTATTTTGCTCTCAAAAGGAGAAAGAGAAAATAAAAAGATGAGCGTCATGCGAGCATCACCTAGGCATAAGCGTTCACGGGTAACAATCATGAAGTAATTGCATCAGCAACAAACTTAAAGATTTTTCTCTCATGTGTGTTTTTATTGTATCGGTACCTTGCAATCTCAGCCTTTAAATAAAAAAAAAAATAGAATGAAGACTACTTGAATGAAAATCTATAAAAAAAAATTGAGGTAGTTTTGATAAAAGAGCAGTTACCAAAAATGTGATTCATAATTATTAATTACCACAATATGGTCACAATTTGTGTTAATTATTATTACATGAACAGTAATTATAGTCCATCCAAATGGCAAGGCACCGGAGACATTCCCACCAGAATAAGCTCACATGTTACCTATACGGGCTCATCAGACCCAACTCCAGTGAGCCCAAATATTTGCGCTGGATTTGGGCCAGCCATTTAAAGCAACGCCACCAGCAAGATCCGAAATTTGCCCCCAAACCAATATCAAACCTCTTAACCTACGCTCCAGAGTCCAGACCGCCGGGTGACAAAAATCGGATCTAAACCGCTAATACGGGTCACTTTTATAGTCAAGCAGCCTAAACAAGACAAGTGAAACCAAAAGGGCCTCGTCAGCTCATCAACGGTCACGCCGTCACGGGGACACCGGTGAACCGCCGTGTACAGCTGAAACTCAACCACGTTTGGTCTTCGTTCTCGACTAGATCCCCGCCCCATCTCGAACCCATTCCCGCAAGCGCGAAATCTGACACACTCATCCCCCACCACCGGCCATGCGTCACCCAGGGATTAACCGACGGTGGGTAGGGTTTGGAGACACGCCATACGACTAAGACGACGATGATTCATTCCCCCTCGGGTGAAAATGCCGGAAAATGTCGTACGCCACCTGCGCATCGTAGACCGGATCACCCCTGATACGTATGGCCTTGTCAAGGTTTGTACTCTTGTAGCTCTAACTTTCTTGTTTCATTTTATGGGGTTTATGGCTGTGGCGCTCAGTGCTTTCGTCGAATCTCTCACAAGTTTTCAATTCTCGTTGATTTCGTGTCTTTATTTCTCTAATTGTAGTTATAACTTTATTGGATTACTGTGAACCAGGCTTTGGATTTTGGCCATATTTTTCTTTTTTTTTTTTTGGTATTAGCAGTCCCAAGAACTTGCTTAGCTAGCTTCTTCATTGACAGAAATATTGGGGGTATCAGTTTTCTGCTTGCTTTTCTTTCTGTTTGTGTTTGTGATTGTTTGATTTCTTATTTTTACTTAGTCAGTTAGTCACACGCAACTTCTTTAGAAATAAAAGTTGCATTGGATGGTTATTGGTTTGTTAAGGTTGGAGAAACTTTTAATTTGAGGTGGCATTTGGAAAAAGAATGACAAATTTTGTTCTGTTTTTCTCCTTTTACAAGTATAAAAATTGAGAAACTTGAGAGATCGGAAAAAAAAAAAAAGTAGAGTGAGACAGCTGGAAATAGAGAGATACATATGGTAGAATACGGTTTCTTTCCAAAATAGTTTGAAGAGGGTGGCTGATCATTGGCCTGTAACTCAAGCGAAGACTGCGACCAACTTAAAAGTGCAAGCAAGTAGAGTTTGATTTCTTAAAGAATAATTATAAGCTATAAGAAGCTTAGAATAAAGAAGATTATATGACATAATTTGACAGGAATCGAGTCTGAAATAGCCACTGCAAATGCGCTTCAAGTCTTTGATGAATCCGTTTAAGTTAATGGGGTCTAAAAATGTAGGTGAATGCATGCCTTCAAAGACTTGCACGAAATATTAATATGTTTGGCTATACAACAAAGTTAGCTGACTTACAGCCAGAAAGGAATCTTAGAATAGTTGTTCATTCACTTGCTTGAGGTTTCTTGGTATATTGTCATGGTAGTTGTGATAGATAATTGTGAGCTGTAGTGCCATGCAATTGAGGGGTTTTGCTTGGTGCTATGGTAAAAGATCAGGCTGCTATTGTGGATATCCGGTTCAATTAAAAGAGCAGCCATGTAACAAAAAGGTGAGGTCTGAGTTCAGTCTTACCCCCTCCCAGCATCTTCCATAAATGTGGAACAACATTGGGTTATGTAATTTTTTTAGAAAGATGAGCTTAATGGAAGTGGTCTAACTGGCCTATTACCTTAAAATAGACGCCAAAGGTTAAAAAAGAGGTTTTCCAATTATTTGAAGAATTCTACCGGCTTATTTACAATGTACCTATTTTCCGCCAATACAACAACAAAATTAATGTTTTTTTTTCAAAAGTTAAGTGGAAGATAATTCCACTATCCCAACCTGAACCTCAGCTCTATTTGTCTTTATGGAGAACAAAATTGGAAAGAGAAGTTGGCGGGCAAGGTTGCATATGTATTGTGATTGTTGTAATTAGTAAACTAAATTACTTAGGATAGTCCATAACATGCATTGGATGAAGCTGGCACTTCTTGCTTTTCAGAAATGGTTTTCCAAAAATAATGGGGGAATCCATTTTCCATCATTTTGGTAATGTTTAAAATTGTCATTGTTCAGGCTTCACTACATACTGCTTGAGGAAAATTGTATTGGGGGTTTAGATTCCGTTTCTAGGATTTATTTGCCAAACCACTTGCCCCCTTTGGTACGTGACTACGGTACTTTTAAACAGGAAGACACTATTTTAGCTTAAAGTTTGATCATTACCATGAAGCTCTATATCTATTGCCATTGCTGTTGTTCAAACTTAGTGGTATTTTCAAACTCCATAATTGGCATGATTTATTAGATGATACATTTAATTGCAGATTTTTAGCGTCTGGGAATGTTAGGAGGCTTGCGCATTCACTTCTTCCAAGCCCAAAGACAAGCTGTTCAAAGATAAATAATAATGGGACAAAATTTACTGTTGGGCACCCTTACTTACTGTGCAGATTGTATTCAAAGTATAAACTTTCTAATAAAGGACTTACTTCATGTAAGTCATGCAAGACTAAGGAGAACTTGTCAACAATCACTAGTTCTGAGAACTTCTATGTCTTTTCAGCAAGTAATTCAATATCACACCATGCTCAAATCGCCTGGAAAAGGCTTTCCCAGATTTGTTCCTACACTGGACCAGTTCTCTCGCCAATAAGTAGGATTGCTTGTGCAGTGAGCCTTGCGTTAACTCGATCACAAGTGGTAGCTCCTGGTGTTTTTGCCTTCCTCATCGGAGAGCTAGCTTGGGCACAAAGAACATGGGCAGAGGCAGAACGTTTCCCAACAGGCAATATTTTGTGCATGCATGCACAAGATGGGCATGTTTACTTGACTTCATTTGTGTACTCACTTGTAGAGGGTTTGATATTGTTTCTCAGAGTTATATACTTAGCGATTTTGTTCTCACCCTGCATTGTTATGGCTCCTTTTGTGGATCGCTTTGGCATTGAGTTTAGAAAGACATGGCTTTACATTGTCCATCTTACATTGGAAAAAGCAGGCCCAGCATTTATTAAATGGGGTCAGTGGGCAGCAACTAGGCCAGATCTCTTCCCCAGAGATCTATGTAGCGAGCTGACAAAACTTCACACCCAAGCACCATCACATAGCTATGCCTACACGAAAAGAACCGTTGAAAAGGCATTCGGTAGGAAATTGCATGAAATTTTTGAAAATTTTGAAGAGGAACCCGTAGCTTCTGGAAGTGTTGCTCAAGTTCACCGAGCTACCTTAAAATTCCGATATCCTGGCCAACGTATTAAGCCCATTCTCGTTGCTGTGAAAGTTAGACATCCTGGTGTGGGTGATGCAATCAGAAGGGATTTTGTATTAATTAATTTGGTTGCGAAAGTTTCGAAGTTCATCCCCACGTTGAAATGGTTGAGACTGGACGAAAGCATACAACAGTTTGCTGTTTTCATGATGTCTCAAGTTGATCTTTCAAAGGAGGCAGCTAATTTGAGTCGTTTCATTTACAATTTCCGTAGATGGAAGGATGTCTCATTCCCAAAACCTTTGTATCCCCTGGTGCATCCGGCTGTTTTAGTGGAGACATATGAGCATGGTGAAAGTGTTCTACACTATGTTGATGAGCTTGAAGGACATGAACACCTCAAAAGTGCCCTTGCTCACATTGGGACTCATGCACTCCTAAAGATGCTTCTGGTACAATTTCCTGTGATTTTGTTGGTGTTCTCTTCTCTTCTTCCTGATCTCTTTTTTCTTATGTTAGAAATTATGGTATTATCATTGTTGCAATTCGGAAATCGGCTTTGCTACTTGAATCAACCATATATAAAAGTCAAACACAAAAAAGTCTCGCTTGGTAGAAGAGTCGACCTATGATGATCAGATTTGGACTTATCACTGATGGGACAGAAAACTATTATCAGATTTAGATTTTGATGCATGTATGCTAACTGAAACATTGGATTGTGATTAGAATATTCGATTTTTCTGGCCAAATATGCGAAAAGAAAGAAAGAAAAATCTATATGCTAAACTTATTATTAGATGATAAAACTTTTGAAAAGACTATCTCTTGCAATGCATCAGCACACTTCAGTTGGAAGAGAAATAAAGTTCCTAGGTTCCGGAAATAAAATCCATAAAAATTCCTGGTCGTCATGGTCATGTGCAAAGGAAGTAAATATTTTAGGCATTTTGGTTGCTTAGGACTGCCTGAACCTGTGTGGTGTATGTATGGTATTGATGAAGGTTCACAAATGAAATTCAGTTTAAGTCATCCAGAAGTGTAAAAGCAGTGTTTTTAAGAACCTGGGTGGTGCACAAATGAAATTCAATTTAAGTCGTCCTAAAGGGTAAAAGCAGGGTAATTCCGTAAAAACTAGTTTTCTATATCCAACTGTCAGACCCATTTTTACTTTGTTTGCATCTAAATCTTCTGGACTAAGTTTCATTATCTAGACTTGATTTATACTTGTAGTCATAGAGCACTCACCTTGGAATTTGATTTGGTGATAGAGTGTACTTGCTTTTTCAGCACAAGAAGTAATCTCTTTTGATTAACCATCAGCAACATAGAAACTAAGTGAAGGTTTTGAAACCATAGCTTGAATATTATTTCAGTTGAAGAAAAAAAGCTGGTGCTCTTCATATTGCACAGATTTTACTCATTCTTCTGGACAGCTTGCCATGTTGCATCTTCATTCTCTAATGTACCTTTCATTCAGAGCAAAAGATTTAAAATCAGGTCATTAGAGTAGTGCACTTATTGGATGTAGCCTGTAACCAGTGCATGGGTGATAATCTTAAGAGCAGTGCCATATTGACTCTACCTATAAGCAAAACTCACTACCTTGCAGAAAAGTGCAGTTGTAAAAACCAACAATCCTACTGCCTACAAAAATGTGACTGATATATGTTAATGAGATCTGTGTTGGCATTTGATGTCTTCATGACACATGTCCTTGACACGTGTTAGCCAACACAGGCGACATGCAAATGCCCTAGCCAAGCGATGCATCACCATTCCCTCTGAGGACTAAACTAGCATCCGATGCTATGCTTTGATTATAAGCACCTCATGAGACACATAACGAGCCATTTCTTGATGCTACCTTGGGAGTCAAGTACTTTCACCCATCATGGATCTAGGTGCCTTAGCAGTTCCTAGAGAGAGAAGGAGAGATTTCTCCAGACCCTCTTAAAAGTCTTGGTCCCTTTGATTGCCATGCATCTTTACACCAAGGGTGCGCATCCTAACATTTGCGGTGAATACAGCGAGGCTGCCATCGGGCCTTCTCTGTTACATGCCAGAATACTATAAATAGCAGGCCTCTGCTCTCCCTTCACAAAACAACATTCCTTCAAGTACAGTATTTTCATTTGGATGCATTGCACTAGCTTACTCCTTAAGGTCATTCTCGCTCGCTGGGATTACCTCGTCGCTCAACCATTTTTCTTTGAAACTCCCGAATGCCATCTGACTTGTTTTACCACACTACCCAACCACTTCAAACTCACCTATAATGTTTTAGAGAGAATGACAGTGTCTTAGTTTTACTTTTGAGATTGGGGTTGTCTTGACTTCTTTCCCGTATTGTTCCTCATAGTACAAACATGTGTCTACAATCATCTTCCATCTAGAAGGGGAATAAAATGAAAAATTGCACCTGAATCAGTTTCTGGTACTCTGATAATTTCTATTCTATCCTTTTTTTTCCTCTCCTTTTCTGTTAATAGTCTTATGCTATTGTCAATAAGGGACATTACCATGCAGAAATTATTCTATATTTCTTGTGTTATAAAATTGGAACAAGTCATCTTTCCGGTGACACTAGTGTTTAGAATTAGAATGACTAGTCTTTGTTGGAGTTTGTGGAACACTCAAAGTTGTTCTTTGATTGTAATTTCATGTTGATATTTGTGAATTCGTTATGCTTTTCATGTGGTCTTACTAAATAAAAGGACTTGCAATGTTCAGAAAATTAAGATCTTGTAATTAATTAAACAGACACCAAGCATAATTAATGGAAAAGCTTCTGTTACATAACTTCCATGTTTTTCTTAAGCAGCTACCATCCTTTCTCATTCTGAGGATAAAATGCAGTCTCGTGTTAAAATCAACAAGTGGCTCCTATTTTTTTGTGGGGTTAAGCAATGGCTCCTGTTGTCAGGTGATGCTGTCGGAGGGATACAATGATGTGGCTGTAATTAGAAGCCTCTAACATTGTGAATATGTTGAGAATTGCTAAAGATAATGTGGATTTTTTTTGATAAAAAAAATGCCACTGAGTTTCCACACTAAGTAAAGAAAGGCAATTGTCAGCACAAGGTTTACCAGAAAATAGTAATGAGAGAATGGGATTATGGTTGTACCAACAAAAAAAAGAATGTAATCATAGTTACTTGTTCCTTACTTGTAGTCTTTTCCATATTTCTTCAAATAATTGACTATTTGTTTACAAAGCAGAGAGAATGTTGACATTTGCCGGTGGACCTTAGTTTGTCTGATCAACCCAAGTTTGTTGGCTCAAGACAACCTTTCTTAATCTTAATGTCTTTCATGCAGAGCTTAATTTCTATCATTGTCATTCCACTTGTTGATAATAATTTTACTCAGTCTGCTTTCATAATTATTTCTCCTAGTAAAATTGTTCAATTATTATTCTGAAATTTTATTTTTCCTTCCAGGTAGACAATTTTATTCATGCAGACATGCATCCAGGAAATATTCTTGTTAGAGCATCTCGGAGCAAGGCTTCAAGTAATCAGCTATTTCAATCAAGGCCTCATGTCATTTTCCTTGATGTAGGCATGACTGCTGAACTTTCTAGGAAGGATCGAATTACTTTACTGGACTTCTTTAAGGGTGTAGCGCTTCAAGATGGTCGCACTGCTGCAGAGTGTACACTTAACTTATCTAAACAACAGAACTGCCCAAACCCAGAGGCTTTCATTGAGGTAACTTGCAAGTCTTCTGTATTTTCTCCCTAGAAAATGAAGCTCATTCTTAGTAATTGTGACACATCACTAAGTTCTTATTCATGCAGCAAACTCCAATGACCAGTGGATGTGTTATCCAACTGTCCTTCATCTGCAGCAATTGTGTTGCAAATACTGGTGTTTTGGGTTTTCCACAAGTTACATTGTCTTAGATAAATTGAAGGCGTAATTTTAGAGTTTCCTTCTAATGACTTATATGATGGATGGATTGCTTCACACCTCTAGAGATTATAAGAACCCAGCCATCTTTTGTGCTCATATTTAACTTCTGTTGAAGGCTGTGCAACATAATTCTCTCAGATCCTACACTCGTAGCCACAGAGGCAGAAACTTGGCATTGTCATGTTAGTTGGTGCACTTGAAGTGACTTTTGTCGAGGTGGTTTTCCACTGGTTAATCTACTCTAGAATACACTCCATTGATCACAAATATTTGGCTTCTTTTGTAAGGGATGCTGACTGTATGGAACCAACAATTTTTGCAACATCGATAACAACAAATTTTGCAACAACAATAAGGTACTAGAGATGTAAGTTTTGGAAGAGTGGTGACGAAAATCACACTTCTTATCAAGATTTTTGTTGTACGGGTGAGCTGCACTTCTGATGGTGGGTAATGGGTTTGTTAACCAATGCCTGTCTGTCACAGCACCAAAATACATTTGATATTGCTTTTTAAATATTTGCTTGTGCTTGAGGTGGTTCAGGTGCGTGATGCCACAGCCAAAGCCAAAGCCCTGTGGGTCGTGACTCTGGCTGTTACTTAATTACCAAACTGAGGAGCTTAATTGCTCAACTTATGGTGTTTATGTATATCTGTATATATTTCCTCTTTCATCACGTAAGCATTGCAGTACAACAGTTGTAGCTTTGTTCTCCTTTTGTTTTCTAGTTATCTGTTTAATAAAAAAACACTTCTGAGTTGGATTCTTAGGAGTCAGTCATTTTCTTAAAAGACTTATTGCTGGTTTTGCAGGAAGTAGAACAAACTTTTAGCTACTGGGGTACTGCAGAAGGCGGTTTTGTTCGTGCTGCTGAGTGCATGCAACAACTGCTTGAGCAAGTTCGGCGCCATAGAGTAAACATTGATGGCAATGTCTGCACGGTGATGGTAACCATGTTGGTCCTAGAGGTATTGTCTGCCCTCCTTTAAATGTGCCAGTGTTGGCTTTTAGGCCAGCTAAAAGAAAGTTTAATTGGAAAACTATTTTTAAGGGCCTGCCTGTTAAATATTACTTTACATTTTCCTGCCATGAAGTTCTTATAACTTATTACTAATAGAACTCGAATTGGATTTCTACCATTTGTTGTTCTACTACTGCAATCTACCATTTGTTGTTTTTTATTGCTATCTACAATTTGTAGTTTTGTGACTGCTACCTTGCATGGTGTGTCTCACAAATGCAACATATATTCTGCTTGCCAATAATTTTGTGTTACTTGATTTTGTTTGATGGATATAAATTTAGTAACTACGCATCATATTCCAATGTGGTCGACTGATTGATTTGAGTCTGCACCATTCTGTTAGATTATCTGATCGTCACTTCTAGTTTCGTAACTCTTAAGTTTGGTTTCATCAATAGGTTGAGATAACTCAGCTTTCATGCTCTTGCACCACGTTTCATTGTGGTTTACTATGCTATACAAGTAGAGGATAAAATTGTGTGATCGCCTGTTTCAGTAATTGATGTTGCTTATTCTTTTCAATCTCCCAGATTGCATTGTAGATCCTTTGGTTCTAATTTCTGTAACTTATGTTTGATTCTCTCCCCCAGAAGGCATTCGTCAGTGAAATTGAAAACTTTTTCTCTTGACAGACAAGCTAATTGGGCCTCTTAGAGCACATGACTAATTCCTGGGAATATGTAGTACCCCCATCATACATGCATCAAGCAATTAGCGGGACACATCCCTGGTTTGGCCCTAAGGGATGACTAGAACTCAACATCTCTGCTTCTTGAGGGCAGGTTTGTGGCCACCTCATCTATCCCTTGGGATGAGTAAAATTGAATACTTTGGTCAAGTGCGATAGGATTGTTGGTCTTGGGGGTCAGCTCCTTCATGTATTACAAGTAACACTTCTGGGCTCTTCCTTTATCTCTATTGATTTTTCTTTTCTACTGTTAGGGCCAATAGAACATGCTGACACTGAGCTTTAAGTTTCGTCCCATTCTTCTCCTTATGTCTGTATGTAACAATCTACTGGATCTCGTGCCAACCCTTGTGGAGAATTAATTCTGATTACTAGATAATATTAGAGCAGAATGAACCCTCTGACAATCCGCCCGCCTTTTTGCCCCCCTTTCCTTCTTATATTTAATTTATGTAAGGTTAACAAATACTTGGTGCCTTGGTAGAGAGATAGCTAAGCAAAAACATGCTGATGGATATTCATTCAATAAAAGAAAATAGCTTTCTTTGAGAATTGCTGCTTATACATTAAATAGGGGAATTCTTTGAACATTGGTTCCAAGGGTGACCTTAACAAAGGAGTATTTCCGGGTAGAATTGCTAAAAGGTCTTTCTTAAAATGAATATAGAATTCTTTTACATGCCATGATTTGATTGCATCTTTTTTTGAGCTTCTGTATTCCCTTTGTATAGGTTGGGCGCTAGCGCTTTACTAATATAATGGAAAGTAAGGCTCTTCTGCTGAGCGAAGCTGCGAGCCTACCCTTCTCGAGCCTACTTAAATAGCTTACGCTTACCAAGCCTAATCTACTAAAATAGGGCTACAGCAAGCAAGCTTTCCCCCTTCGTTTGTTGTGGGTCGCGCCTCACCGCAGGCACTGAATGAATGAAATGAGTGGAGATCTTCCTTCCCCCTTGCTAATTACCAAAAACTTTCAACTCAATAGGAGAAAAAGGCTTTAGCTACATGTTTGTTCTAATAAATAGTATGAGTTATCTAATTTGACATCATTCTGAATACTTCTAGTTTCTTTGTCCTTTGTTATTTTTTTTTTAATAGGGGTGGCAGAGAAAGCTTGATCCAGAGTTTAATGTGATGCACACATTGCAAACATTGCTATTCAAAGATGACTGGGCAGAGTCTCTCTTCTACACAATTGAAGGACTCATGGCGCCTTAAAAGGTGCCAGTCTGTTCATTTTTTCGCACAATTTTGAAATAATTTTTAGAATGAAGAGAAACAAATTGCATTCCTGTGAAATAAGGATTACTGCACAACAATCCTGAGAGAAAATGTAGTGTTTTGAATCCATTTTGTTTCACATCTTTTCTGCTGTCATGATTCTGTACTTTGGCAAATATATAGGTGAGATGTCAATATGCACTTCTTGTTTTCTAGAAAGATTATCAATGGATCAAAAACTATTGATGTTTTTTTTTTTGTCTACATTGTTGATGCTTTGAACCATTTCCTGGCAGGATAGAAAATAATCAATGGAGAAAAAACTCAATAAAAAAACGAGTGGATTTGTCGTCGAAATACAAACATATATGTATATATACCATAACATCATTAAAGACATACATTAATTTTATCAGAGAATATGTATATGCTTTCTTGCTGACTTTTTGTTTGGTGAGGTCTTTTCTGTAAATGGTTGCATTCCCTAGATATCACTTTCGTGATAATTACTTACTTATCAAAAACAAACAAATGTATAAATATGGAAATTCCGTCGCATTCCTTCAACGAGTTGAATTTAGATTTGCCGATTAATAAGGAAAAGAAAAATAAAATTACTTTATAAATATTCATTTTTCAGGGTTAACTAAAAATAATAATTTTGTTATTCATATACCTATTTATTTTCTTCTTATTTTCCTAATCCAAAAAAAAAAAAAAGGAATCAGCTTCTTTTGCTTCATTTTCCTTCTCTATCTATTCCATTTTATTTTTCTTTTTTCTCCACGATTCTAAGATCTAAACATAACGTTTGAGAATAATGTAAAAAAAAAAAAAAATGCTGGATGACCAAGAATATATAAGAGATACAAAAAAGAAAAAGAAAAAAAAGCCTTGATTTAGTTCTTAAAACGGCTTCTAATTAAATACTTATAATAAAGGATTTGAAACTGCATTTTTGTATGGGGAAAAAAAAAAAAAAAAAACCCCAAACAAATGTAAATGCGAATACCAGAAAAGAAACCTCTAAGATCAGTTTGGCTCTCTCAATATGGAAACTGCGGGAAGAGAACTAAAAACATGATCGAGTGCAGCGCGGATGAAATAAACCCACATTCGAAGCTGCATCAGCAGCAGGAACAATAAATTGTTGGAAATTGGGAGAATATTCATCAACGCTGCACTCAATGATGCATTTAACATCTCTGCATTGTTTCTTCTATCCTTTGTGCTTGCTTGCTCACCCTCTTATATGGGCACAATTTTTTTCTTCTGTCCCTACCACCATTGATATATATATATATATATATCTTATGAGCTTGTTATCTCAAGTACATGGAAGAGTATTAGATTGTACTACCTTCTCGTTTGTTAAGGCTTTGCCCATTGTACTGGAGGTTATTGTACTACCTATGTACCTGTACCTTATATTTGTTTAATATTTGTCCTTTGGCTCTACTACCGTATATAGAACTTTCTTTGACAAAATATTATATAAAGATGAGAGTTCAATTCATATCTAAAGTCAAATCTCAATAAGAGTTCAATTGCAGTTTCTATTTGTAGATCAGGAATTGATGATTGACATGTCTGCTTCTACCACTTTTTGTTTTATTTTTTTAGTTTTTTTAGTGATTACATTTTATTTTCTTGTAATTTGAGTAAAAATCACATGATTCATGTGATTCAAAATTAAATACTTAACACCCTTATGGTTTGGACTTATTTGTAAAATAGATGGAACCGTGACAAATTTAGTAAAATGAAATGCTCTTGTAAAGGTCAAGTCTTTATTTTGACATAAAATGATAAAATTGTCTTTTTGATGTTTGGTTTTAGTGAGATAAAATAACAAGAATACCGCCAAGATAGAATTGTTTTTAATTCAAACGGTTTTCATCCATTTTACAGTTAAGCCTAAACTTAAAAAGTTTATGTGATCATTTTTAAACCACATGAGAGTCATATAATTTTTCCTCAAATTACAAGGGGTACAAGTATAAATACCCCTTTTTTTGTTTGATTCTTCAAGTAGTTTGTTGATGTTGGCAGAACTCTAATTGAAGGATTTCATACAAGAATTTCTTCATCTTTGGTATTGAGTGGTGTTAATGATGGAATAAGTACTAATCTCCAGTTTTAGCAAGAACTGAAGATCTTTAATTCAATGTATAAGGTTATAACACATCGTCAAAAGCTAAATGTAATAGCATACAGAAAACAAATATTCAGTGGTACAATAGTACTAACTATTGTTACCCAAATTTAAGTTTTACCATAAGAGGTATGTCTAATACACGGAAGGAAAAATTATGAAATTAGTGCTTAAAATCACGGGTACTACCTTTCTACTGATTTTTTTTTTAACCTACAAAATACTATATCATTATAAGTTTGAAAACCTTAATACATTATACTAAAATATATCCTAATTTATTTCCTATTTAATATAGAAAAACTAATTCCGTGGTACTTTCGTAGTCATTGATAATTTTTTTATTAAATTGAAAATCTCTGATTCCCGTCAGAATTGTAGAATTTTCAGATTATTCTTTTAAATAATTTGTTAGTCTTTGAGAATTTGCTGATGTTGGTCGCTTCTCAAGTCTCCGAATACGAAAGGTCATTACCCCCAAAAGAAAAAAACACAAAATACATTTGTTGGTAAAATTAAATATTTTTAGTTCTGAATATCTAAGTACTGTTTTTAAATTTAAAAAAAATTATAGATAAACATGTTATTTAAAAAACAAAAATGAAAATTACCTTCCACCATCGAACCTATTCAACATTAGTGATAAGCCAAGCCTATTTGGCTTAAAATTAAGATTCATTTTAATCAATTTTTAAATTTATGTAATATGTGTTTATGCATTATCAAGCACACTTATGAAAATCATAGAATTTCTTCGGATTTAAGCACTTAATTAAGTTATCAAATAGGGTTAGCTGAAATGAATGGGGTAATCAAAACCAGCCCAACCGTTGTGACAGGCTTTGTGAGGGTGGGTTAGGCCCATGAGCCATGGTGTAACGGTGTAACATTAAATAAGCCCAACCTTCAAACTTACAAAAACAGAAAATCAGGTAGGGACCAAAATTCTTCTTCTTTTTCCAATTTTTTTTTCTAATTTTGTAATATAACAGATTCTTTCCTATTGGGCTACTGAAGTTTAATATAAAAAAATCTTCTTCTTCTTCTTCCATTTATAAAATGATAAAAAAATTTCTATTGAGTGGCTGAAGTTGTAATAAATTAATAATAATTTCTTATTCTTCTTCCATTTATGGTCACGTGCATGTGACTAGTATTTGTACATTAAAGTGGGACTTCAGTTAATGCTAAACTCATTGAGTAATACTATACATAAATTAATTTTTTAATATATTTTTTTATTTACAAGACACAATGCAGTGAGATTCAATCACTTTTATATTTTATGACTAAGAAAGTAGGTTATAAATTGATTTATGCATAACAATTTTTAAAATCATTAGAGGGAGTCACATCCGGTCATTTCAAATAATTTTGGGTCGTAGGTAGGCATCGGTTGTTGGGTAGCATTTCTCAATAAAAAGTGAGGAGAAACAACCCCTAACATAAAAGTGAAAAAGAGGAGGAAGACCGGGAAAGAAAAGAAAGTTGACTTGGGTAGACTGAGATGATTGGTGATGGAAGATTACAGTGAGATGCCATGCCAAATTGCCAATGCCCCTTCTTTAACTCTCCCTTTAATGTTCACTGCTGCAATAGAATTAAGTACAACTGAGAACAGAAGCAGGAGGAGGAGGAAGAGGAAGAAGAGGACAAGGAGGTAATTAACTTGATTCCTCATATCTATTTTATCTTATCCATCTATTGCTGAATGAATGAATGAATTTCCAATGATGGATACTATTTTTAATACATATATTGCATATTTATATTGTCTCTTCTCAATACATTTCAGACAATGTGGAAATTCCATAATCCACGATCTCTGGTTCCTAACTTTTCTCTGCCAAGTGCCAACTTGTCATTTTTAAAACCCTATGACTCTTGTAATAATTTTCCAGGTTCCTTTGACTAAAAATTTATTTTATAAACTTTTATTAACCCTTCAATAATATTGTAATCATTCTGTTTACTCTCTTTCTCGGCATTCCTGTTCACTGGCCGTAAATATTAAATGGCCGAAGATTTGAGAGTAATATCTTGCAAGTTTGCTCTCGAGCCAGTGGTGAGATCCAGTGTTGCCAATTCTCTTGACTTTTATTACACTTGCTTTATTAGGCGTCGATTTCTCTGAGCTTTTTGGTACATGTGGCTCTTATTTACCCATCAAATACAATATAACTTAATCAAATTATATTAAAGGAGAAATTACATATTTTATTCATGGATTGTCAACACATAAATCCTAAGACTGTCCGAGTTGGTCACTAACCAATTTAAGTTTAAGTCAGCCTGATAGAGATTTATATATTCTGAATATCTTAATCTTGGTGTCGATAGTTTTAAACTCTATTTTGCATACATGTGAGTTGTAAATTTGGCCCAAGACTTATGGGCCGTCCGAGCCCACCTGACCAAAGGACGACCCCTCTGTGGATGGGTCTAGGCCTTAATCTTGGTAACCCGAGCCCGTCCCACCCAAAAAGTCTAACCCTTGGCTCTCTCAAAAGCCCGGCCAAATTATAAATTTATAAGTAATAGTATATTTTTATATAATTAATAATTTATATAGATTTACATTAATCAATATTTTATAAGTTTAATCATTTATATGTTTTTGTATAATCTTCATAAGTTTGATTCAGTCTGTAACTTAGTTGAATTATTATTAATTATCAATTACTAATTAAAAATATACATCTTATATATTCAATAGTTTATATAAGTTTACATTAATTAATACTTTATAAATTTAATCATTAATATTTATTTGTATGATTTTCATAAGTTAATTAATTCTCTAATTTAGTTTTAACTATTAGTGATTACTACTTATTAATTATTAATTTATAAATTAATTATTAACTTAAAAAATTAAAATTTAAAAAAAAAATAATCAAACCCGCCCAAAAGCCCAAGCCCAAAGTTTGAGCCTTCCCTTGGGGCCATGGCTGGCCTTGGGCCTAGCATTCTCAATTTTGATGGGAGCCTGCAAAGTCCAACCAAAGTCCGATGGGCTACGACTTGGGTCCAAACCCGGCCCAATTGACATGCCTACGTACATCTATGCATTAGCATTTTTGCACAGTGCCATTCGTAGCAGTTTGAACAAGCACCACATTAGTTACAAAGAATCTTTGTTTTTTTGTTTTTTTTTCTCTCCTCAAATCAAAATTCTAATCTTACACAATTTTTTAAGCATACTCAAGTAGAATGATGTAGCAATGATATTTTTAAAATTATATGCCCTCTTGATACATCTTTTAATTTAATCGTTGGTAGAGTCACATTGGGGCCTCTTAAATTTTTCAAAAGTTTAGAAATGTTACTTAATTTATCCTTGAAAATTTATAAATGCCCCTTACATATTTATTTTGCTTAGAAAATTATGTTTTCTTATAGTTTTTCTAAAAATTAATGCTCCCTTAAATAATTATTTTGTTTTAGAGATTCTTTTTTATATTATATATAGTGTCCATATATATATTAGAGGTGGAGCCACAAATGTATGTTAGGGTGGACATTGGGCAAGTCCATATATTACACCATATCATTCTGTATGACATACACGTGTAGTTTGGTTATATTTTTCAGCATTTATTTGTTTATTTATTTTTCCCTAGAGGCTTGAACTAAACAGGGTCGGCTGGACGGAGGAGCTGAGTGCTATGGCTTTCCATATTCCAAACAGGGTAAAGAGGATATGGGAAGAATGGAATCTCCGTGGCGCCGTTCTGGTCAGTCTCTTCTTCCAGATATTGTTGATTTTCATTGGATTGTCACAAAAACGTAAAAGAAGTGGTATTATCATCTCGCTGATTTGGGGGGCTTATGTGCTCGCGAACTGGGTCGCAGTTTTTGCTGTTGGACTCATCTCCCCACCGGCCAAGCTAATGAATGTGGCGACTATTTTATTGTAAACGAAGACCTCGCAGCTTTTTGGGCCCCATTTCTTTTGGTCCACCTTGGTGGCCCTGACAACATCACTGCTTTCTCCATTGAAGGCAATGAAATGTGGCTACGGCACTTGCTTGACCTTGCAACCCAGCTTGTTGCAGTTGCTTATGTCTTCCCGCAGTCAGTCCCTAATGAATTTTGGATCCCAACAGTCCTCGTGAAATGGCTGGAACTATTAAGTATGGTGAGCGGATGCGTGCTCTATATCTAGCATGCTTGCGTAATTTCAAGTCTTCTATGCTACATCAGCTGGAATA
This sequence comes from Euryodendron excelsum, assembly GCA_033060915.1. Lineage (NCBI taxonomy): Eukaryota > Viridiplantae > Streptophyta > Magnoliopsida > Ericales > Pentaphylacaceae > Euryodendron > Euryodendron excelsum. The sequence continues at coordinate 18,687,271 of CM065381.1, read as the reverse complement.
CTCATCATCTGATCAAGCAGTAGCCCATCATACTCGGGAGGCTAAGATCGCAATCAGAATGGAACTTGAGAGAAGAGGGTCCAAGACCTCGAATGAAGAAAGAATGATGGACATTGAAGTGGTGCAAAATGGGTACAGGGTCTTCAACATTTTCAAGGGAGTAATTGTTGGCGCCGTTTTAAGCTGGCCTCAGCTCGAGGAGAGTCGAGGGTTCTTTTTTGAAAGGACTTGTAGAGATGCTGTTGAGTGATGGAAGTGGAGCTCAATTTCCTGTATGATGCGCTCCACACCAAGATGGCTGTGAACCGTGGTGCATGGGAAGATCGGTTACTGTTTCCGCTTCGTTTGCACGGTTTTGATAGTGGTTTCCTTTGAACGCTTTGCAGCATCCAATCATAAACGAAAACTCCACTACGTCGACATTGCGGTCACCTGCACTCTACTTATCGGTGCTGTTGGCTTGCACTTGGTAGCACTATTCAAGTTCATCTTTTCTGACTGGACTATAGTTCTTCTCAAGAATCCCCTCCCCAGAAAATTTGTTTCTGCAATCCGGGTTAGACTTTCATTTGATAAAAGATGCCGGTGGTCCAACTCTACCTCGCAGCACAGTTTGATCAGTTACTGCCTCAAGGAACGGTTCAAATGGTTTGACAAAGCAGTTGGCTTTTTGGGACTCGAGGATTTTCTTGATAAGATACAATACAAAAGAACTGAGCTTGTGGAGGATAATCTGAAGGAGTTCATTTTTATGGAGCTGAGTAACACAACTCTCGAAGCAGAAAATTCAAAAAATGCCAAGGATAGGTGTTCAGCCAGGGGCAATTGGACTAGCTCGCAATATTTGGATCTTTACCCCTCAATTAGGAGCATGAGCGAGGAAGTTAAATATGATGAGAGCATTTTGCTGTGGCACATTGCTACTGACTTGTGCTATTTCACAAGCCTGGGCGATTTTGACGGTAGTTGTAGTGAACATAATACTCGTCGAGATCGCCAATTTTCTAAGCTTCTGTCGGACTATATGTTGTATCTTCTGATTATGCAGCCCACGTTCATGTCGGCTGTGGAATTTATGGCACAAATCAGATTTCGGGAGACTTGTGAAGAAGCCAAAATGTTCTTTCGCTGGAAGCAATCAGGTTTGAAGTCACCAAACATCTTTGAAAGTTTCAAGAAATGCCATTGTAGAAGACAATCTGAATCAATGCAACAGTGTAGGCTAGCCTGCCAACACCTGCTTTCAGTATATACGGATTCTAAACCAGTTGCAGAGGGGGGAAATACAAGCGAATCAGTGTTATTTGATGCATGCAAGCTCGCAAATGATCTGAACAAAATGGAAAGTGAGAGGAGGTGGGAGATCAATGAGCAAAGTGTGGGTGGAATTATTGTCCTATGCTGCCCGTTAACTCATTGCAGAGCAATTGTCCATGCCCAGCACCTTAGCAAAGGTGGGGAGCTTATTACTTTTGTTTGGTTAACGATGGCCCATTTTGGTATGGGAGAACAGTTCCTCCGACAACCATGGAGGCTGGATATGCTAGTGCTAGATTACTGCGAAGGGTTAGTAGCAGATTAATGTTAGTGTTCTCTGGATCTTTTCCGTATGTTTTAATTGGACAGTAACTGTGTTGTGTTATGGAGGAAAGAATTTCTTTCGTCTGCCCATTAGAGTCAATATTGTGACCCGCATTAATAAATGGATAATATTATACGAATAAAAGATTTATATATCAAATCATGTGTCTAACAATCTTTCATTTTAAAATTAGCATATACCATAATGGTTTTTAATTATAAAATAACTATTATCATATTATTTTGTATACAAATTTTGTATAAATTTTTTTATAAGAATAATATTTTTTTAATAAATTTGTGTGAAACTTATTCACTTGTACCTGACAGGTGAGAAAAGTAATTGAAAAAAAATATTACATATAACATTTTTTAATTTAGAGACCACGAGGTGAGATGCCGAATTCCGTGCCTTATGTGCGTACGTGGTATCCTTTCCGTATGTTTAAGTTGGATAGTAACTGTGTTTTGGTGAGGAAATAATTAATTTCTTTCATCTGAACTGATTATTATTATTATTATTATTATTATTATTATTATTTTACTTGATGGACTGATCTTGTTTTGTAATAAACGAGGAGAATTGTGTGTAGACCTTATGTTAAAAAAGTCTTGTTAGTATATGTATGCCCGAAGGTTAATCTTTGTTCTTTCAAAAAAATATGTATCGAATATATTATCAGAATGATATTCGGTAATATTTTTGTAGTTAAGAATGAAAACTCTATTTTTACAAAATTTTTGTACAAAAAACTTTACCAGAATAATGTGATTGTGATATTTTTAAAAGAAAAATGCTATTCTTCCAAAAACATGTACACAAAATTAAACTAAAATGATGCGACAGTAACATTATTGTAATTAAAAGTAATCCTAATAGGTATTTTATTTTAAAGTGAATGACTTTTATCCAACTACATTATTCTAATAATAAATTATGAATGAATTTGTCTATTTGTATAACATTATTCCGTTTAAAATTATGAGTCAAAATGATGAGTCTTTTTGTTTGAAATGAAAAAACCACAAAGTGTCACATAATTAAGTAGGAAAATTCTGTATGTATAGCATTACTCAATTAAGAATCACTATGATGGTTGTTTTGTTTTACAAAAATGCTATTCTTTCAAAAAAATATGTATAAAAAATTCTACTCGAATGATATAGCAGTGACATTATTGTAATTAAGAGTCATTACGATAATATTTTTTTTTGTGTTTAATTTTAAGTAAATAGTTCTGATCCAACCATATTTTTTTGATAATAAATTTTGTTATAAAATAAATAACTCTCATTCAACCTTATTATTTTGATAATAAATTTTATATGAATATTTTTTGAATAGCAATTCCCATACGCAAAACACCAGTAGACCTATGCTTCAGCTATTTGTACCTACTGGGATGGGACAAAGATACAAAGATACAGCCAAGCCCTTCCATATCAGACATGCCAGCTGGGGCGATTATGCATTTTGCACAAGGATAATGCTATTATACAACTACAAAATTCAAATAAAATTTATCATTAAAATAATCTGATTGAATCGGATTTGTTTTAAAACACATCTATTATGATTCGGGTCTGTTTAGTATAATTTTTTTAAGCTTTTTTTCATTTTATTTTTTTGACTTATAAACAAAATAAATAAATAATTTTTTACCTTTTTTGCTTTTATAAGGTAAGACAAATAAAAAAGAAAAAAAGTAAAAAAGCAAAAATGTTAAAAAATTTTAATTTTTTTAACTTATAACCTAAGAAAAATATGTCAAAAAACTGTAACAAATGAGCCCGACTTTTAATGGAATTCTTTTGTACAAATCTTTTTAAGATTAACATTTTCCTTTGCATATAGTGGGACCTTTCCGTATTAAACTAGGCCCTCTTTGCAGGCGGCGAGATCCCAACCATGGAGGTTTGTGCCACCATCCTATTGATAATTTGTTTACTGTTAGAGTGATTAAAAATTTTAAAAAAGAAGGAAAAAAAAAACCTCCCCGAGAATGGATAATTTGTCTACAGTTAGAGTGATAAAATTTTTTTAAAAAGAAGGGAAAAAAAATCTCCCCGAGATTGGGCCACACCGATGGATTACAATTTGAATCGAAATAGATCGAATTTTGGCCCGGTCAATATAAGAGTGCTAACTTCGATGTGTGTGATATATGTACGTGTGTTGTTAATAATTTCAACCTCTACGTTCGGTTTTAACAGATTAGATTTTAATTTGTTATATGTGGATAAATTATTTTACAATTTTGTGAATACGAGGTATTCGCAGTTGGCATGAACACTTGACTGCTGAAGAAAAAAAAATAGTCTACACTCTTGTTTATGTAGGGATTATTTTAAGAATTTCAGAGTGTCTTTAATTTTTAGAGAGAAAAGAGAAAATGAAATAACTTTTTTCTTTTCTTATTTGATTGGTAATGTGAAAAATTAATATTCTTTTACTTTTTATTTTTATTTTTTAAAATTTAAATAAGAAGAAAACTTTTAATTTTTCCTTCCGGTTCTCTCCCTTTCCTTTCATTTTCCTTTCATGTATGTCAAAACACGCTTAACCTTTTTAAAATTCGAAAGTAAAAAAGAGGAGGGAGACGGGGAAACAAAAGAATGTTGACTTGGGGTGGACTCGGTGGAACGGCGAAGGAAGGTTTCAGTGAGATGCCAAGCACCTTCTTTTAATCGCTTTAATGTTCACCGCAAATCCGCAATAGAATAAGTATTGACTTAGAACAGAAGGAACACAATAAAGCAAAGAAAGAATTTAAAGAGAACTAAGAAACAGCAGCAGCACGAGGAGGAGAAGGAGGAGGAAGAGCACAGGAAGGTAAATTGATTTCCCATTTTTATTTATCTAATCCATCTCTTGATTAATGAATGAATGCCAATCATACTATATAATTGTTAATATATGTATTGTTGTTTTATATTGTCTCCTTTCAATACCCCTCAGATAATGTTTGGATATTCCATTAATGGGTTACCTAGAAAACTTGGATAGGCTCCGCTGGTCTGGGGATGCATAAATCCGGAATCATATGGCTCACTCTAGCTTTCCAAGATTCTTGGCTTTATCACTGGCATAATCAATTCGAAAACTTTCTTTTATGGTGTTTTGGTATTTGTTTATTGCTCAACTTCTTGCATTCTTTCCAGTTTTGAAAATTGTCGTAGTCATTGTGCATCTCTCTCTCTCTCTCTCTCAAACATCCACGCCACAGAATGGAAATATGAATCCCTAGCAATTATCCCCTTCAATTATAATTATTTCAGTTGCAATTTTTAATGGCCAGACAGCTATGGATAAGCAATTTGAATTTGGTTTTCTTCAGTATTATTGTTCTTATCCACTTGGTCAGCGCTTTCCGCGAGATGGGATAAGAAATCCTTTGGACGGTAATTTTGTAATTTGACTCCAACGTTCGAATTCCCAAATTGCTTATCCCACCCACCTTAGGATTGTTACTCAGTGCATACGAGATAAAGGCTCTCCCTTTTGTGCACCAAAGATTAGTAGTCTAATCTTGCAGCCTTTTCTGCCAAAACAAATGCAACCTTAATTGTTTGGCTTATCTCACCCACAGATATTTGGTTTTGTTATGTTGCCATATTATAGGTGGCCGATGGGACAAGAAAAGTGAAAAGCTTTAAGCAAATTGTGCTGTCTAAAACAAGCCAAATACAGATTCAATTTTAAAGTGCTGGAAGAAAAGTGGGGTTCTTATAATCAAGCAGCGATATGATAAGTGAAAGGAATGCTCAATTTCTAGTTAAGAGTTTGAAAGTATTTCTAAATTTCAACCCAGTGACACATAACATGTTGAGTGAGTAGAACTTCTAAATCTCACTACCTTGATCCCTAGGCTGCCACTCTTCAATCATGATTGTTGTCACTTGATCTTGGATTCAGGGAGAAAACACGGGAACTTCTCGTATGGAAAACTCATTTTTATTGTTAAGAACTTAAGGGTGTGTTTCGTTGTTCCTAGACAATTGAATTACACCATTTAGATTTCTAGGTTACAGGATTGATGATTGTCCGAATGCTGCAGTGGAATACAAAGCTCATATATTACTGTGGGTTCAGACCAAATTTGAACTCTCCCAAATTTGCTGAATTGCCTATGGGCCATCTTAATGATGTTCTGGATAAGCCACTCTATAGATCTTAATTGTGCCATTCATAAATCCTGATAATCAGAATTATTGGGTTACAACATTTATTTTTCCCTTTGAAATGATCAGGATCGGCTGAACAGGAGCTGAGTGCTATGGCTTTCTCTATTCCAGGCAAGGTAAAGAGGGCATGGGATGAATGGAATATCCGTTTGGCTGTTCTCATCAGTCTCCTCTTCCAGATATTGCTGATTTTCATCGCAACATCACGAAAACGTACAGGAAGGAGAATTACAACCCTGCTGATCTGGGGGGCTTATCTGCTGGCAGACTGGGTCGCAGCCTTTGCTGTTGGACTCATCTCCAATGGGCAAGGCAATGACTGTGACAAGTCTTGGGTAAACGAAGACCTTGCTGCTTTTTGGGCTCCATTTCTCTTGCTACACCTAGGTGGCCCTGATACCATCACTGCTTTCTCCCTTGAAGACAATGAATTGTGGCTTCGGCACTTGCTTAGCCTTGTCATCCAGCTTGCTGCAGTTGCTTATGTCTTCTCTCAGTCAGTCCCTAACGAATTTTGGATCCCAACAGTCCTATTGTTCTTTGCTGGAACTATTAAGTATGCTGAGCGGACACGGGCTCTATATCTAGCATGCATGGGTAATTTCAAGTCTTCTATGCTTCCAAAGCCAGATGCTGGACCAAACTATGCTCAACTCATGGAGGAATACTCAGCAAACGAAGCAGCCCAGGTTCCAGTTAAAATCGTAATCAGAAAGGAACGTGAGAGAGGATCCAGGACCTCGGAAGAACAAGGATTAACGATTCTTCCCATCAATGACATTGAAGTGGTGCAAAATGGTTACAGGTTCTTTAATACTTTCAAGGGGCTAATTGTCGACCTCATGTTTAGCTTCCACGAGCGCCATGAGAGCCGAAAGTTCTTTTTTGAAAGGAATTATAAAGATGCTTTTAGAGTAATTGAAGTGGAGCTCAATTTCATGTATGACGCGCTCTTCACCAAGATGGCTGTGGTGCATCGTGAGATCGGGTACTGTTTTCGCTTCATTTGCTCTGTTTTGATTATAGTTTCCTTTGAACGCTTTGCATCCCATCATAAACATGAACTCCACCACTTCGACATTGCTGTCACCTACACTCTGCTCATTGGTGCTGTTGGCTTGGACTTTGTAGCACTCGTCAAGCTCATCTTCTCTGACTGGACTATAGTTTTTCTCAAGAATCCCATCGCCACAAAATATGTTTCTGCAATCCGGGATAGACTTTCATTTGATAAAAGATGCCGGTGGTCGAACTCTGTCTCGCAGCACAGTTTGATCAGTTACTGCCTCAAGGAAAGGTTCAAATTGTTTGAAAAAGCAGCTGGCTTTTTCGGACTCAGTGATTTGCTTGATGAGATACAATACAAAAAAACAGATCTGTTGGACGATAGTCTGAAGGAGTTCATTTTTACGGAGCTGAAGAGCAAGGCTCTCAAAGCAGAAGATTCGAAAATTGCCAAGGATATGTGTTCAGCAAGGGGCAATTGGGCTCTCTCGCAATACCTCTGTCCTCACCCCTTAATTTTAGCGAGCCTGAGCGAGGAAGTTGAATATGATGAGAGCCTTCTGCTGTGGCATATCGCTACTGAATTATGCTATTTCACTGAAGATAGTGACCCAGATCTCGAAGTAAATACTCGCCAAAATCGCGAATTTTCAAAGCTCCTGTCAGAATATATGTTGTATCTTCTGGTGATGCGGCCTACGCTTATGTCAGCAGTGGCAGGTATAGGGCAAATCAGATTTTGGGACACTTGTGAGGAAGCCAAAAAGTTCTTTCGCAGGGGGCAATCAAATTCGAAGTCCCAGATCTTATCGGCCTTGTATGATGTTCTTCATATCTGCTCCCCAAACAACTATGAGAATTTCAAGAAATTGTTTCGTAGAAGACCATCAAATTCATTGGAAAAACGGAAGCTAGCCTGCCAGAAGCTACTTTTGGTAAATACGGTTGTTAAACCTGTTGAAGTGAAGGGAGATAGAAGCAAATCATTGTTATTTGATGCATGCATGCTAGCAAAGGATCTGAAAGAATTGAAAAGGAAGAAGATGTGGGAGATTATTAGCAAAGTGTGGGTGGAATTGTTGTCCTATGCTGCAACTCATTGCAGAGCCAATGCTCATGCCCAGCAGCTCAGCAAAGGTGGGGAGCTTATTACTTTTGTTTGGTTACTGATGACCCATTTTGGTTTGGGAGAACAGTTCCGGATAGAGGCTGGACATGCAAGAGCTAAACTAATTGTGGGTAAGTGACCAAAAGGATAGAAACCATGCATTGATGCCGAATTCCATTCCTTATGTGGATGATTGTATTGTTCTTTGATCTTTTTCTGCGTGTTTAAGTTGGATAATAACTGTATTTCACCAATGAAAGAACTTCTTTCATCTGCATTATAGATCTGATTTCTTTTTTCCCTTATAATCGTTGTTTTGTAATAAATGAAGGCTATTATTTGTGCAATTCTCGAAAGCAAGTCCTTCTTTTTTTTTTTTTTGGTGCTAATTATGCATAATACATATGACTAGATAAAACTGGGATTTAAACAACTTGACAAACATGCTTGACGATTGAGAATGTGAAATTGAGAGGGATCTGATTGCAGCTTTTTCAAGCTTTCTCGTTTACAAATGGTTTCAGTTTATCTCAATTTTTAACTGAAAAATACATGATGAGCAAGAATGAGTAACTTTGGAAGAGGGGTTTTAAGCCCACCATGGAGCTTCCCCTGTTCTGAAATCTGTTTCGACCCATGGAACGAAGACAACTTTTCCGTCATCAATATCTGCATGCGCCAGTGCCAGTGACTGTTCCAACGCAAGAATAATAGTTAGTTGGAGAGAGAGAGAGAGAGAGAGAGAGGGAGGAAGGAAAGGGAAGCTTATTACCAGAGGAGCAGGTCCCCGGACAACCCTGCCTTGGTTATTGTATTGAGATCCATGGCAGGGGCAGATGAACTTGTTTTCGGCATTGTTAAATGGCACAACACAACCAAGATGTGTGCAGACTGCATTAATGCCATAGGTTGCAAGAGTTTTGTCACTCTCCACCACAAGGTAGGTGGGATCACCCTGCAAGTTCCAACACCATAGTCAGGATATCTGAACCATCAGGAACTTGTTCTTGCAAAAGAAAATCAAACAGTTCACACTCAGAAAATTTTGTTGGGCTAGAAATCAAATATATACTCACACACTAATAAATTGGAAAAAGAATTTCACTATATAGAGAGGGAAAAAAAAAAACAGAGGAGGAGGAGGAGGTTCGGCTCTCTCGCTCTCTCTCTCGACTCAACTCAACTCTTCACAAAAAACTCTCTTTGGTTGCTAGCTCTCTCTTGCTCTTGCTTGAGCTTGCTTGATGATTTCCACTCTCTATTTATAGGGAAGAGAGGAGCTGCTCTTTCTTGACTAATCAATGGGAAAATCCATAGTTGGTAGCAGTAAGCTTTCTTTGACTTTTTCTCCTTCAACCTTCAATCTTGGTGGGTTGTGGTTGGTGGCTGACATTCTCGAAGATTGGCGGCTTGCGATTATGAACCCATCAATTCTCCCCCTTTATACCCATTGGAGGAGAATGCAATCAGACGTCCTTCAGTTAGCATCCATTCCGGCTATGTCTCTACATAGCTCGAGCTTCTCACTAGTAACCACCTTTGTCAGCATGTCTGCTGGATTATCTTTTGTGTGAATCTTCTCTAGCTTCAACAACTGTTGATCTATCACCTCACGTATTCAATGATAACGAATGTTACTATGTTTTGTTCGGAAATGGTACATTGAATTTTTACTCAAATTCAGAGCACTCTGATTGTCACAATGTACCTTGTATTCATTCTGTTTGATTCCCAGTTATTGGAGAAACCGCTTTACCTACAACATTTCCTTCCTAACTTCTGCTGCAGCGATATATTCTGTCTCCGTTGTAGATAAAGTCACAAACTTCTACAATTTTAATTGCCATGATACAACTCCTCCTATAAAGGTGTAAATGAATCTTGATGTAGATTTCTTACCATCAAGATCACCGACTATATCTGAATCTGTATAGCCTTCCAAAACTAGTTCAGTTCTCTTAAAATACAAGCATAGCTTTGATGTACCCTTTAGATACCTGAGAATCCATTTGACCGCTTCCCAATGCTCTTTCCCTGGGTCGGAGATAAATCTGCTCACAAAGCCTATAGTGCGAGCAATATCTGGCCTTGTACACACTATTGCATACATCAAATTGCCTACTGCTGAAGAGTAAGGTACTGTTGTCATTTCTTCCATCTCAGTCTTCGAGGAAGAGCACGAACTCTTGCTTAGCTTGAAGTGATTAGCCAGTGGAATATTGACTGGCTTGACATTTCCCATGTTGAACCTTCTGATCACCCGTTCAATGTACTTTTCTTATGATAGCCATAACTTCTTGAATTTTCTTTCATGAACAATTTGCTGAGCAGGACCTAAGTCCTTCATATCAAAGGATTAAGATAACTCCTTCTTCAGCTTGCTAATCTTGATAGTATTTTGTCCAATAATTAGCATGTCATCAACATAGAGAAAAAGTGTCATAAAGCTACCATCTGAGAATCTCTAAATGTATACGCACTGGTTTACAATAGTCTTTTTGTACCCATAACCCACCATGAATGAGTCAAACTTCTTGTACCATTGTCTCGGTGCTAGCTTCAGGTCGTAAAGACTCTTCTTTAACTTACAGACTAAGTGTTCTTTTTCGGAAGTTTCAAACTCTTCTGGCTGCTCCATGTAGATCTCTTCCTTCAGATCTCCATGGAGAAAAGCTATCTTGACATCCATCCATTCAAGCTCCAAGTTCAGGCTAGCTACTAATCCGAGTATAACTCGAATTGAGGTCATCTTCACTACTAGTGAGAAAATCTCGTCAAAGTCAACTCCTTTCTTCTGTTAGAATCCTTTGACAACTAATCAAGCCTTGTGCCTGACTAGTTTTCCACTATCATCTTTCTTTAGTTTGAAAGTGCACTTGTTCCTCAAGGCTTTTCTTCATTTGGGAAGCCGTACCAGATCATAGGTCTGATTCTTGTGCAAAGAACTCATTTTTTCTTGTATGGCTTTCATCCACTTACCTTTGTTTGGATAGGTGTGTGCTTCTTTGAAGTCCTCTGTCTCCCCCTCATTAGTAAGCATGATGTAGTCTAATTCTGGATATTTGATTAACAGAATCAGGACACAGCCTCTTACAAATCTACTTGGTTGAGGCTCGTCAATTTTGGAAAGTGCTTTACCAATTAGCTGCGGAAGTTCTTCTACTTCTGGTGGAGGGGATTGTTGCTCCCCCTGCTCAGCACCCTCTTCTTCTTCATCTTCTGGAATTGTCTCCTGCATTCCAGTATCTGTGATGAGCTGAACTAGTGCTGGATCTGGAGTCATGTCGGGAGCACGAGAATTGGAACCACTAGACTTAGTTAGTTGCTTATAAAACTGGTTCTCTTGGAACACAATGTCCTTACTTCTTATGACATTCTTTGTTGCTAGATCCTATAGTCTGTATCCTACTCTTTATCTCCATAACTAATGAAAATGCATGGAATGGACTTCATGTCGAGCTTCTGTCTCTGCTCCTTAGATACGTGTGCAAAAGCTTTACACCCAAACACTCTCAGATAAGAGTAGGAGACATTTTTCTTACCAGTCCACACTATCTCTGGAACTTCGAATTTCAACGGCACTGATGATGATCTGTTGATCAGGTAGTAGCAACACGAACAACTTCACCCCAGAATAGCTTTGGCAAATCAGCCATACTGAGCATACACCGGGTTCTTTCTACAATAGTCTGGTTCATCCTTTCGGCTACTCCATTGTGCTGTGGGGTGCATGAGACCGTCTTCTCGTGGCAGATACCGCATTCTGAGCAGTATGCCTTGAACTTATTGGATGTGTACTCGCCTCCATTATCTGTCCAGAAGCACTTTAACTTCTTGTTAGTCTCCATTTCTACCATAGCGTGGAAGATTTTGAAGTTGTCGAATACTTGATCCTTGGTCTTCAGAAAATACACCCATACACTCCGTGAAACATCATCTATGAAGGCAACAAAATATCTGTTAATGCTCAATGACTCATCTTCAATGGGACCACAAACGTCAAAGAGTACCAGACTCAATAACTCTAATCTTCTTCGTGTGGAGGAACTGAACGAGACTCGATGTTGCTTGCTAAACAAGCAATGCTTGCAGCGTTCAGTGCAATTTCCTTATTTGCTGGAATGAGAGCTTTCTTCACCAGCGTGAATAACATCTTCTCTCCTATGTGGGCGAGTCTCTTATGCCATAGATTTGGTGACGCCTCGTTTTTAACTACATTAAGGCTGTCTGAACACACCTTCACACGGATTCTGTATAGCGTTCCGCAAATATGCCCCCGGGCGACAACCAGGGCACCTTTTGACAGCTTCCAAGTACCATTGCTGAAATGGTTGTCATAGCCCTGTTGACCGAGAGCTATCCCGGAAATAAATTTGAGTCGGAGGTCGAGCACGTGTCTGACGTCCTTCAACACCATCATGCAACCATTATTCATCTAGATTCGAACATCACCAATTCCCACAATCTTTGATGAACTGGTATTCTCCATTCTCACAGTACCAAAGTCTCCAATTTTGTACGTCGTGAAAAACTCGTTGTGGGGAGTAGCATGGTAGGAGGCTGCTGTGTCTACCACTCATTCGGAATCCTAGCTGGCAACATAGCGGCACGTCTCTTCTTTTACAAAGAGTACTACGACATCTCCCTTAATGGTGACTAGGGTGTCACCATCTTCTTTGTTGTGTTGGTGATTGTCTTGACCTTGTTCCCTTTTTAATTTGCGACAGTCCTTGTTCATGTGACCTTCAATGCCATAATGACAGTAGGTAAACTTGCCATGTCTATCATTAGATTTGCCAGGATCTTGTGACCTTCCTCTGCCTCTACCTCTGCCTCGACCTCTTCCTCGACCTCTGTTATCTTCCTGAGGCCTTTCCCTGCTTTCTGTAGCGAGGGCATATGATTGCTCTATGCCAGCTCCCTCCCATATGGCTTTTTTATTGAATAGAGCATCCTTGCCCATGGCTATGATAAATTTACCATTTGGAGTTGAGTTGTTGAGGGACACCACCAACGTCTCCCAACTGTCTGGTAGAGAACTAAGAAGTAAGAAGGCTTGCTCTTCATCGTTTTGCGACAATTCTATGGTTGCAAGCTTGTTCACATAGTTCTGGAACTAACTAGTATGCTCAACAATTGATGTACTGCTCTTTAATTTCAAGTTGACAAAGCGCTTCATCAAGAGAGCTTTGTTTCAAGCGGTTTTGGCTTGAAACAGATTCTTTAGTTTCATCCAGAGAGTATACGCATCTGTCTCTTTGGCAACATGATAGAATATACTATGGTCGATTCATTGTCTAATCAAACCGATAGTTTTTTTGTTATTCTTTCTCCACTTGGCTTCCATTGTGTTTGTCGGTTTCACCTCCACTTCATCCAAGGATCAAATGAATCCCTACAGTTCAAATAGTCCTCCATTCGAGGCTGCCAAATGGCGTAGTTCGAAGAGATGAGCATGTCATAGCTACTCTGTGAATTTACTAGTCAATTGGCTTGTACAGTACTATAGAAGTAAAATTTGCCAAGACAAAGTACACCCCACGTTCAGAACGGCAGAAAACCTTAAGAACTTTGACATCAACGATGACGTCAGATCCTCTTCTCCGGCGCCGATGACGTCGCCGGCGTTGACTCGCTGAAACAGAACTTTGATCAACTCATACCGGCTTGTTATAGCTTTGTTTTCAATGTAGTTTGCGTTCATACCCGCTAGCCGCCAACCTTCAAGAACGCCGGCCACCAACCACAACCCACCAAGATTGAAGGTTAAAGGAGAAGAAGTCAAGGAAAGCTTGCTACCACCAACCATGAATTTTTTCACTGATTTGTCAAGAAAGAGTAGCTCCTCCCTCCCCTATAAATTGAGGGTTGAGGTAAAAGAAGATATCATCAAGCAAGCTCAAGCAAGAATAAGAGAGAGCAAGCAACCAAAGAGATTTGTTGGACCAGAAATCAAATACACACTCACACACCAATAAATTGGAGAGAGAATTTCATTATATGGAGAGAGAAAAAAAAATAGAGGAGGAGAAGGAGGTTCGACTCTCTCTCTCTTGACTCAACTCAACTCTTCACAAAAAACTCTCTTTGGTTGCTTACTTTCTCTTACTCTTGCTTGAGCTTGCTTGATGATATATTCCCTCACCTCAACCCTCTATTTATAGGAGAGAGAAGAGCTACTCTTTCTTAACAAATCAGTGAAAAAATTCATGGTTGGTGGCAGCAAGCTTTCCTTGACTTCTTCTCCTTCAACCTTCCATCTTAGTGGGCTATGGTTGGTGGCCGTCATTCTCGAAGGTTGGTGGTTGGCGAGTATAAACCCATCAAATTTTTGTATGTTACTTTTAACTTAACTTCTGTCAATGATAGTTAGGTGCCTCAATTTGCTGGCTACAACATAAACCCCTGCTCTCCCTCTATGTATATAGCATTGTATATATAGAGGGAGACAGTTCCTGTTGTGCCAGCGAAAGCTATTGACACCACATATGTTCTCCCTCTATGTATATAGCATTGTATATATAGAGGGAGACAATTCTATTTCTTCATTTTTCTTCTTTTCTTTTCTTTCTTTTTCTTCTTTTAATGTCGATGGAAATTAGTGGGAATTCCACCCATCCACATGGGTGGACCAGGGGTGGATCCCACTGTACAAATCACCCCTTTCAACCATGTGAGGTAATAGGGTCATGTTGTACTTGTCATCAGACTGCACCCCTCTAACGGAGTGTCCACTGCATCTTTTCAACAAAGTGCCCAAAGAGTCTGGCAAACTGAAGTGATCCCTGCACCAACCAAGTGTGCGCTAAAGCGCCAATGCACTCTGATGTATTACTCTACATGGTTGGAACGGGTGATTTATAGAGTGGGATCCACCCATGGTCCACTCATGTGGGTGGGTGGAATTCTCATTAACTTTCACCGACACCAAAAGAAAAAAAAAAAGAAAATAAAGGAAGAAACGAAAGAAAAGCGTTTCAACCACGTGAGGAGTTTTTCTTTCTTGGGTGTTTCTTCACCCAGCAAAAGAGAAAGCCTCTATACCTTCAAGAAGTCAGCCATCGCCGTCATCAAATGAAAATATCAACCTGTTCCCACTGTCAACCACCTCCATCATCAAAGATTTGCAGCTGCCTTTGTTGATAAGGCAAGTCTCCTCATCCCCTATAAATTGAGGATAGAGTTGAGGATGAAGTAGGGGCACATATGGAGAGTTGAAGATGTAAAGTGGAGGTTGCAATAAGGGGCACAGCTCCGTTGTAAGGGCGAGTCCATTTGTAAGACAACAACTTTTCGTACTGTTGTGGGCATTTGTATAGGGCTTTGGTATTGCCGTAGACAATTTGTATAACTATTTATATTGGGAGGCATTTGTATGGCAGTGAATTTGTGAGGCAGAGTGTTATGTGAGTTAAAAGTTGAAGGTAGCGTTTGGCGGGGCTTTTGAAAGTCCTTCCTAGCCACTAAAGTCCTTTTCGTAAAAATTATGATGTTTGGTAAAATTAATAAAAGGGCTTTTACAAAAAGTCTTGGCTTTCCAAGGCCCATTTGTAAGAAGCTATCAACGGTTGCTTCCGAAATGGCTGTTGAAATCACTTCTTGCGAAGTGGAATGGCTATTAAGTGATTAATTGTGATTTCCAATAATGTCCTTAACTTTTGTTGAATACTTACCATTACACCCTTATATGTTATAAAATTTACAAACCCTAACCTATAAATACAAAAACATACCAGACGTTTACTATTGTTCATAGTCTTCAAAAGCTGCTACTCGAGTGTTATCAGGTATTTTGACACCAATTCTGTTTATTCTCTATTTGAATCTCTCATAATTTCTTAGGAAGAAACTAAAACATATTTGATTATATATATCTCTACCGTCTATGTATATATGTATACATATTCTGATATGATGTGTAGACTTTAAAAATCCTTATCAACTAATATCTAAAGGCAGAACTACTTTTATGCATGGAGTGCCATGACAACCCTCACCTTTTGATTGAACGTATTATATATTGTGTATATATATAATGTCATAGCAAAAATGTATTTTGTTGAGGTAAAATAAAAGATAATTATATTTTTCATGCAAAAATTTGGTTTTACAGGCTAAAATATTCTCATGTTTAGACTTAAAAATATACGTGAATAAAACTTAATAAGAGCCATGCTCTAAGTTTTGTACGAAATTTTTTTACACAAAATTATAGGGCTATTTAAAATCCATTCATTTTAAATAAAAATACCCACTACTTACTTTGACTCATAATTTAAAAAATACCACTATCCTATCATTTTAGTGGATTTTTCTGTATAAAGTTATTGTATGAAATAGAATTTTTATATAATAATATATAAATAGGTAAGTATTTGTATTTCATATTTGGATGCCCATCAAAGTAGTAAAATATTGATTCTTCCTTGTAGATATATATTTTGCCCTGTAAATATTTGTATTTCATGATTCGCTGCCCATTAAAGTTTAGGGTCATTGGCTTGGCTTGAATCATTTAAATTACTATCAAGTTTTGATTTTGTTAAGAACGTGCATGTTAAATGGGCACATGAATGACGTGGCGCAACATACATTTGCTCATCTTTTGTATACTTTTATATGCATTAGATCTAAAAGGTGGTCTCCATTATTCTCTTGTATGTTCACAGTTTTCAGTTGGGTTACCAATCTAGAAAAATTTCTTTATTTCATTTATTTGTAATTGCAAAACATTAGTTGAGCAGCAGCATGGGTGCCTTTTGTTGTTTATGGGTCAATAATATAGACATGATAAAATTAATGAAAAGAAGAAAAAATTTTGGCTGAATTTAGTATTCTCTTTGAGTTCTATGTGGCAAGCATTAATTCATTCTTTTTTAAATGAATAGATGGCAAATAACCAGAATGCTAGTGTGTATTTACCAAATCAGCAAAACCAAAAAATTCCCAAGCCAAAAGCAATTTGGAGCAATGATCTACATAGCATTTTTGTGGAATTATGTCATGAACAAATGAGGAAAGGGGAAAAGCAAGGCACTTTTCTCAGTAAACTAGGTTGGAAGTATGTCATTTCAGAGTTTAACAAGAGAACTAGCAGGAACTATGACAAGAAGCAAATGAAAAATCATTGGGATAGTACAAAGCAAGAGTGGAAGATATGGTATAAGCTGAAAGTGCATGAGTCTGGGCTTGGATGGGATTATGAGAAAAACACAGTTATTGCTAGTGATGAATGGTGGAAGAACTATATGCAGGTATATATATTCTTAGTTACATATACGTTATAGGCATTGAAGGATATAAGATTTCATCATTTTTTTTTTTGTGTAAACAGTGTTGCCCGAATGCTATTAAATATCGTTATCAAGGAATTGACCATGCAGATGAGTTAACTGATTTATTTAAAGAAGGGATGGCTACAGGAAAAGCTGCATGGGCACCCTCACAAGGAATACTACCAAATGATAATGTGGGACCATGCCAAGGTGAAGATAGTCAACTGCAAGCTGAAATAGATAGTCTAGTGCAAAATGAAGAAGAACCTAGAGCAACTGACTTGAATGAAAACAATGAAGGCCTTGGAAATAATACTAATATACGTCGCCGCAAGAGAAATGAAGATGTGATTCCCCCACCCGAGGGGCGCAAACGAGTTTCTTCTACAGCAAACATGAATAAAAATCTTGATCGTATTTGCGAGGCTATTGAGTTAATGGTTGCCAAGTCTAGCCGTGCTAACCAAGGGGACTCTATGAAAGAATGCATTGATATTTTAAATCAAATGCCAGAAGTGCCAAAGAGAAGTGAGCTTTACATGTTTGCTTGTAGAGCATTCTTAAAAAAGGAGCAAAGGGAGTTATTTATTGCATTGGACGACCCTGAGACACGTCTCTTGTGGCTTCAAAATGAACAGATGTTGTGAAATAATTCCCTCGCATAGCCTTCTCTTTGCTCTAGTTCTTGTTCTTCTTATTCTCTAGGTTGTGTGTGTGTGTGTGTTTTTTTTTTCTAGAATGAAGGGGTCACGAGTAGTAGAAAACAAACTTGAGATTTGCATTGATGTCTTTTAAGCTAATGAATTGAAAAAACTTATTTCAATTTTTATGGTAATTGTTGAACTGAAGTGTTTTTTTCCCTTCGTGATTAATGTTTTATGGGTTACACTTTTAGAATTTGTATATTCATCGCTATATTTCTATGTTTAAGCCCGTTAAATATTTATGAAATTATTTTTAATGTTATCACTGGATTTCAGATGGATTCAGAGTAAGACTCTTTTTCTAACAAAGATTTTGAAGAGGTGCTAATGGTTGCATTAGTTGGTTTTACTTGTAATACAGTCGTCAATTATTATGAAAAATATATGGTGAAAGAACCATGCAGGGATTCAATTTATAGAGAGCATCACTTTGTCATGGATATATTGAAAGGGCATCCAATACGATGTCACAAATTATTTCGTATGGAAAAACATGTGTTTTTACGACTTGTGAAAGAGCTCAGAAATAGAAAATTATTAGAAGATAGTCGTGGAATAACTGTGGAAGAGCAATTGTCTATATTTCTTATGACCATTGGTCATAATGTAAGAAACCGCAAGTTACAAGAGCGTTACCAACATTCTGGAGAAACTATTAGTAGGCACTTTAACACAGTG
This sequence comes from Euryodendron excelsum, assembly GCA_033060915.1. Classification (NCBI taxonomy): domain Eukaryota; kingdom Viridiplantae; phylum Streptophyta; class Magnoliopsida; order Ericales; family Pentaphylacaceae; genus Euryodendron; species Euryodendron excelsum. The sequence goes on along the minus strand of CM065381.1, from coordinate 18,668,735 downwards.
CTAAGAGCTTTGGCAGTCTTTTCGATGTCAATTATAGTTCCTCCTCCATTTGAGCAAGTGTCAAACCATATTCGTAGCAACACGAAGTATTGGCCCCATTTTAAGGTAATGGAATTTATTGTTTTATCATAAATTTTACATAAGAATAATTTTTGATTAATAGAACCTCAACTAAAATTATTTTTTGTAGGGATGTATTGGTGCAATTGATGGAACACACATCCATGCAAGGGTCCCAGTACATGAGCAACTTGCATATCGTGGGCGAAAAGGTGATTACACGCAAAATGTGATGGCTGCTTGTTCATTTGACATGCGGTTTACCTTTGTTTGGGCAGGGTGGGAAGGGACAGCCCATGATTCTCGCATCTTTAACGAAGCCATTCATAACCCGAATTTGAACTTCCCAAAACCTCCTAACGGTATGTATCAATATTTTTGTTTAATACACTTCTATATTATGGTTAATTGAATTTATTTTTTGTAGGTAAATATTATGTTGTCAATGCTGGGTATCCTAAAATGCCAGGATTTTTAGCACCCTACAAAGGGACACGCTATCATTTGCAAGAATTTCAACGAGGTCGTCAACCATGCAGAGCTAAAGAATCATTCAATCGTGCACATTCTTCACTAAGGAATGTGATTGAACGTTGTTTTGGTGTCTGGAAAGCTCGATGGCCAATTTTAAAGTATATGGCCCCTTTTCCATTTGAAACTCAAAGGCTAATTGTTGTGGCTTCAATGGCATTGCATAATTTTATAAGGCAAGAGGCAATATTTGATGAAGAATTCAGACGCTATGAAGAAGATGAAGAGTATGTAAGTGGCAATGAAAATATGACATACAATGATGATCCACTTGATTTGAATGGAATGACGAACCATCACCAACAGGAGGAGATGAGTCTCATACGGGAAGGGATTGCTAATTCAATACTAAATTCTAGAAGAAATTGATTGAAGTGACTTATTTTTTTACAGGAGGAAATTGATTGATCTGTGTTTTTTAGAATAATTTTTATGCAACTGGAAATGAGAAATGAATTGGACAAGGCAAAAACAATAGTAAAGCCACACGTTTTTGGTCCTTATTTTATTAACAATGCATTGAAATGTTTTAATGGTGAGGCACAGAAGCAAGTTGCTTTGGGTTATGATCCCATTCAATTTTATCCACTTGTGAAACTGTTCATTATTTCTAGCATATAGCTTGTCAATTAGGTTCACCTATATTTTAGTCCTCACAAAGGAACGAGGATTTTTTGATGGCGAGTTTTCCCTTTCTTTCTTTTTTTGTTTTTTTTTTAGTCCAGGCCAGCTTATGTGCACCTCAACTAATCTTGGGGCCTGTATAATCCCTCATCCCAAATAAACTAAGTAATAACACCTAAGATGTTTTGAATCTAAGATCTTGGAAGGACCGAACCTCATACCCCAAGTTTTAACCACCAGGCTAATACCTTGTGATACAACAATTCAATTAGTCTGATACAACAATTCAATTTGATGCACTTATTTTGGTATCCCACTTGTTTAAAATTTTCTACACTAATAGTGTATTAAAATTAAGCTCTATTATAAATAGATCAGAATGTATTGATTAAAATCAATGTAAGTATTCATACATTTATGTGTAAATATAAGCACTCATGCATTCTTGTATATATTTTGTCAAGAACAATCTTGCAGATTCAACATAGGCTAGGTCCTTCGTGGTTATATGTGAATATACATGCATTTTATGTTTAAATATAAATGATTTCAAAGGACTTCCACAATTAATCATCGTCAAACGCTCATCTTCTTTGAAAAGTCTTTCTTATGAAGTCCTTTGAAGGGAGGACTTTATAAGAAGGACTTTGAGCTGCAGGAAGCTGCGCCAAACAAACTCGAAATCTCTTCCTTGAATAGTTAATCTGGCTCCAATGTGAACGTAAGCAAGTTGCCAAATCTATTGTTTCTATTGGGTGTGTGTATTTTTGGGTACTTCCAGCAAGAACATGTGGTGTCAATAGTGTATGTTGGCACAACAGCTCCCGGTTTAAGTGATGAACAAGCTATTGATACGCAGAGGGTGCTGAATTCATCGAAAATGAATGAAACTCATACTATTTGGCTTGACTCTGCCAAGGGGATTGGATGAATTGTAGTATAGGTCGGGATGATCTTTTTATGGCATTTTGATTTCTAAATCCTCGTACTTGAGCACTTCTTCCCAAGGTGATTTGCTGCATTAAGAAAAATGAATTTTTTTTTTTTTTTTTTTCATTTGGATTCTCATATGACTGTATGATGAAGAAGGTGCGTGTTGCTTGATGGTTTTGAAGGTGCTGATGAGATCAAGTTCTTTATTTTTTTCGGCTTAAATGATGTAATTTTTTTTCAATAATCTGCATATACGACGCATTTGGAATTATGCTTTTTCAAAGTCGTATTATGTTCGATCAGGAATTTATAGTGAAACTGCTTAACTAATAACCCTATTCAAGATCAGTAGTTGCTATCTCTTTTTTCTGTTTTCCGTATTTCTTTCTTTTTATAGTGGGAAATTTATATGTCAAAAAACTCCGTAAAACCCACTTCCATGAATTTATTATGATTTACTAAAAAATCTATGTGATATTTTCTCTAGAAACAAACAGAGAAACTTTTTAGTCTAAACTTTGTTACCTTATATTTTTAAGGGTTAATTAATGCACATCTTCTAAATTATGATTCAATATTACTACGCTCCCCTAAACTCTAAACTATAACAAATTGACTCATAAACTATCAATTTGTATCAATCAACCCTTTTTGTTAGCAATACGTTAGGAAAATAGATAAAAATTTGTTATTTGACTTATATATGTTAACAAAAGTATACTTTTATACCTAAATTGATGTTCTTTTGCCTAATAACTAAAATATCTCTTAAAATGATATATAAATATAGAGACAAAATAAGAGATATTTCAATCATTAGACAATTATTACAAAAAGATAATATAATTTAAGTATAAAATAAACTTTTGTGAACATGTGCAAATTACATGATAATTTTACATCTACTCTCCTAACTATTTGCTAATATATTACTAACAGAAGGGTTGATTGATACATTCACAATTACAAGCAATCAGGGAGTATGCTTATAATTATAATTAACCCTATTTTTAATAAGCTATTTGGACCTCACCCTTACTACATTCATAATTACTAGCAAAATAAATTTATTCAAGACAATTTTTAGCTAATTTTTTATAATCCTAAACTTTATTAAAATTTTTAATCAATTATACAACGTAACTTTCAATCTCTTCGCCTATGCACGGGGGACGCTAGTATATGTATAGGATTTGCATAAGCAGCTAGCTAGCTAGCTTGTTACAGCAAGACTAATTCTTAAGGAAAGATTTTCTTGTAGTGACTAATTTTGGCAACAGAGATCAAAGAAAGCAGAGTACCTTCAACCCCTGAGTAAGAGTTCTGTCACCAGGTCCATGAGTCTTTAGCCATTCTGCTGCAATCACATCATTTCCAAGGGCATCCTTCGCTACGATACCACCTCCAGCACCTCCAGAACTATACAGGTTCCGATTAAGAATCTTAAACAACTAAACCCAGAATTCAATAGTTCCAGAAACAACAATTTTATTTGGAATTGCTGTTTCAAAACCAGAACTTACCCTGGTGGAGCAAAGAAGGAAGCATAAGGGACCAACATGCCGGCGGTGGGGAGCGAAATGGCACCCAGAAGAAGCAAATTCATGAGCTCCCTCTTACCCATGTCCGGCACACGATCCGCCGGAATACTGGTGGCCTGGCACGTGATTTTCATGCTTTTTTCTCTTCCCACCAAATGGGTCCTTGTGGACTTCAGCATCTGAGCATTGGATGCAGAGAACATCCCATTCTTACTAGAACAGAGCTGAAAAAGACATACAAAAAACAACTCGAGTCTTCAAATTAAAAAAGATATATATATATAGTCCAAAGGTCAGTTCGAAGAATTTGAAGAGTGATAGTTACCTGAGAAGAGGTTGCAGGAGAGAAAGTAAAGGCAGCCATGGAAGGGAATTGGCGAAGAACGGAATGTGAAAAAGAGGGAAGGGGGGAAGACAACGTAAAGGGTCTTTGCTGGTATTTGATAAGGCAGGAGATTGGTAGTGTACGATGGAATATGGATGGCGTCTCAGAGCCACACGTTAGAAATCTGTTTTGATGGGTTAGATTAGGAGCCATTGGGCCCTTTGGGCATTACCCATTGGAGTTCATTGGGCTAGATGGAGCTGAGATCACACCCGGCTTGGGAGGGTGTCAAACTTCTGGAATCGCAATGGCAAAGGGCCTGAAATATGGAAGGAATGGCATAATTGAGCAAAGGAAAATACGTACCAAAAATTTCATCAAAATAATGTAGAGGTGATATTTTTATAATTAAAAACTATTATGAGTGTTTCATTTTAAAATGAATAACTCTCCTTCAACCACATTATTCTAGTTACACATCATTATATATGATCCAACTTGAATTTGGATCAAATTGGTCTATTGATTGCCTTGTACACTAGCTTCTTTTTTTATTTTTTTTTTCTACAAGTTCTTTAATTTTAGTTGCCATTAAAAAAGCCAAAAGCCTAAAACTATGAGAGGTAGAAAATTGAATTTTTTTTTTAACGAGGTTGAAAATTAAATTTTGGCTAGTTAAAAAAAAGCTTATCCCAAAAAAGGACATTTGTTTGAAATAGCAGTTTTACCAACTTTTAAATAAGCCGATACCCAAGTGGTTCAGTGATATTCGGTTAACTGTTAAGTATGTCAGTTGTTGAGGTCTTAGGTTTCACTCCCCTAGTGGTGTAGTAATTTGTTTGTGATTATTATTGAGCTTATTGCGATTGCTTATTTATTGGACTTTCTCATATAAATGAATGTTCAGTGTAATGTAGTGTTCATGTAATTATCTCCTATCGATTGGCAAAAACAAAAAAAAACACAAGATGATTCAGTAAATTAAACTTTGAGGCTGAAATCAAAGTCAAATTGTTGATGGCTCCTTTAATTGAGAACCTTATATAATCATGTTTCTAATCTACTTTTCGGAAAAATGTCCAATTTGGTTACTCCCATGGTTTAATACCCTTGGACTGTGAACAATCAACTATACATGGCTCCCGTGGTTTTTTTTTTTTTTTTTTTCCCCCTTTCTTTACATAACCGTCAGTGGGGTGTGAGTTTTATTGTGATTTCCACATTTATGGTTGTGGTAATTTTCCGTCCAGCACAACATCAGCCCGGAGCAGTAAAATGAATAAAGTTATCCAAGGTATATTAGTGTTTGACTTGTTAAAAGATTATTTGAAATGATTAGTTATGTTTAACATAAAAACTTGAATAAATTTTAAAATTTATAAATTTTTTAAACTTAATTTAAACTTAAATTCGATAAAACTTATATATATTAAAACAATTAAGTTACTTGTGCCCAATTAAATTAAAACAAGCTAAATGTGAACACCTACCCTGCTTATATGCTAGTTTACTATCCTATTTATCTAGACCCATTGACAACCAATCGATTGTACTCGGTACTGCCACTGTTCTGGATCAAAGCTCAGCCGCACCTGCTCGGTACAACTGTAATAACTAACAAAATAACTGACTCAAACCCAGAAACATTTCTTTTAACCAGAGACTCCACTCCCACGTATGAATCTCTCTGCAACAAACTATTAACTTCTTCTCCTTCGCAAGATCTCTTAGGAGCAACTGCAAACAAAGAAGAAGAAGAAGAAGATCGAAAATGGCGGTCAAGCTTGAGTTCCCATTCCCCGAACAAGAACTCGAGCCTATTCAGAAGCTCTTTGAAATCGAAACACAATTCATGGCTGCTGAGGATTGCTACCTAATCGATGTTCCTCGCAGTCTAAGAAAGGATGCGTTTCTCAAAATGAAAAAAGTATGGCTGAAAAGCACATTTTCAAGCCAAAGAACCAAGTTTTTTAATTGATCTTCTTGTTTTGGGACGAAATTGGTTTGTTTTCCACCTTGATACAGTATGCGAGGACTGATGGTTTTATGTACGATCCAATCGTACCGTTTCTCGGGATTTCTTACTTGGATCGGTGTCTTTCAAAGAAAGCACCACATGTAGAATTTCTTGATTGGCAATATTATACAAATATAAAATTTGTATATATTATCAAAATAACGTAATTGAATGATAGATATTTATTTAAAAATAAAATATTTATTATGATAGTTTTTATTTTAAAAAATGTCATTATCACGTTATTTTAGTGAAATTTTTAAAAAAAATAACATTTTCTTTTCTTGATTCTGTATGTATCTAGAGATTAGGGTTTCGGATTTTGTTTTTGATGACAAATTATTTGAAGCTTCACTCAATCTTGATGGCTGTACAACAAGGAATCATATGAGCTGTTTGTAACCCGCTGTCTTGTCCTTGCTTGGAAGATGAGGATGGTTGGGTTCTCTGTGCAAGATTTTCTGGTAAAAATCGCATTACTTTTTCATTAATTTTATGGTCTTCTTTCTCGAACTGAACTTGCTGAAGAACATGCACGTAATTCAAACAAGTCTGCATAATCCATGAACAGGAAATGAACAGTCTCAACTTCAAGATTCAGCACATAAAGAGAATGGAATATCAGATTCTCTCTGCTCTGAATTGGCAAATGCGATCTGTTACGGCATTTTGCTTCTTTCATTTCTTCCTGTCTTTACTCAACATCCATGATGCTGAGCAACGAAGAAATGTCAAACTTCGGAGTCTTGAATACTTTGGGCTTTACATGCATTATGGTAACCATAAAAACAAGAGATATATATCTATATGTATAAATTTATATCTATTTTTAGTTACATGTTATAGGTTTTAGAAGTAAATCTTCTTGGCTACTACTTCTTGTCTTGATCTCAGATGCTCCATTTACAAAGTACAAGCCGTCGATAATGGCAGCTTCGGCAATTATAGCTGACAGAGCAAGAACTGCACCACCGGGGGAATTGCTTGAGCTTATTTCACAGTGCCAATTTGTAGAAATGGTAAAAACAGAAGTAGAAGTCTTTAGTCTTTTGATCAATATTTATTTTCCAAGCTGATATCTGAGCAAAGTGCTTAAATTGCACTTGGTTTTCCTTCCTATCTTGTTTCTTGTGGCTTCCGGATGACTTGAAGAATTGCGTCGATGAGGTAACGACAAGAGTGACTCTAAACATGGTCATGAACACAATCCAGAAAGCTTGTGAGGCTCCGCCATCACCACCTCATCTTGCTTATGCTCCTGAGTCTGCAAATAATGAAGAAGCTGCAGCAGCAGCCCAGAAGAAGAAGAAGAAGAAGAAGAAGAAGAAGGTGAAGTAAGGTTTTAGTGGCTTAGGGTTTCACACTCCAAAATCATCACACCACATGTTAGGTCTCCAGAATATAGCGAAGAGTAACACTGCAGTACTACAAAGTAGGTTGTAACATAGTTGCTGAATCGTATATTGGTTGTGCTTATAATGAACTATACACAATTGTGAAAACCAAACATCACTCGTATGGATGATCTAGATGATTTCATGTCAATGATCTCATTGAATGGTGAGATTGTCTTGCTTGAAATGGTGCCATGAATGGTGGATAAAGTAAAGTCTCGCCCCAAAAGGACCAATTTTCAAATTAAGTCCCTTAGAGCTAAAAGGAAAAGAATACCCAAAGTCGAATCACAGGACCTAGACGCACTCATTATAGCAGGACGGAGGCATGATATGGATTGCTTACTAAGGATAAAGGATTGTCGAGGTGAGAGTATCGCCTCAATCTAAAGGTCTCCAAGTCACTGGAGATGAGGTCGAGCCCCTCGCCTCAGCCATACTAGTAGAGAGAATTTTGAGCATATAGTCCCAAGACCACATATCACTCACATATGCATCCAGTACACCTATTAATAAATTTACTACCCCAAGGGTAAGCAAGGATGAGGGGGAAGAGGCAAAGCCTTGGCTAAGTACATTCTTGAAACTCCACTACCATTCTCTCTTTATTCATAAACTGTTCTATCTTTGACTTCCATATAACCCTACCATCCGTACTAGTCTTCTGTTAATTCCTACCTCTCCAGCTTTCCACTTCCAGGCATCTACAAAATTGCAAATGGTAATCCCTACCCCAAAGATCTATTATGAAAACAAAATGCATATTTTCCCTGTATATCTTATTGTGCATGAAACATAGTTCGTTTAAATTAGATTCATGTGCAAACAGGATTAAGCAAAACAAAAATTATATGCTGAAAATAGATTGGAAAATGGGTTTCGTATTCATAGCATTACTCATATTTAAATTAAAAAATGCTATGCATAAACTAATTTTTAACACACTTTCTTACCTATAAAATACAAAATGAATATGTCTCATCAAGGGTGAACCTAGAAAATTTGTTGAAGGGAGGGCCAAGGTAAAAAAAATTTTAAACTTCGGATGGATAAGGTTGGGGGGGTGGGCAAAGGTAAAAAGTTTTTGAAGTTTGGAGTGTTAAGATAAAATTTATAAATTTTAGAAGGCCAATACACTATTTATCTTATAAATACACAAAAATACAAGAGGCCTAAAGAGAATTTTAAAAACTCAAGAGGCTAGGGCCCCCTTAACTTTAAAGTAGGTCCGCCATTGAGTCTCATATGCATTTTTTGAATTATTGATGTGAGTCCCACTATATTGCGTGAAAAAAATTATTTTAAATCACAATGGAACGTGAATGTCACGTGATAATTTTTCCTATGGCCAACACTAGCCGAGACCATCTACGGTTTCGCCAATCAATTGCACACGCACTGCCACCGTACTGGATCAAAGCTCAGCCACACCTGCAGAGTACAACTGTAGTAACTAACAAAATAACTGCCACAAACCCAGAAACGTTTCTTTAAGCAGACTCTTCCTTTGTATATTAATCTCACTGCAACAAACCATTTTCTTCTTCACTTCACAAGACCTGCTTCGGATCAACTGCAAACAAAGAAGATCATCGAAAAAGGCAGCCAATTTCGAGAACCCATTCGAGGAACAAGAACTCGAGCCCATTCAGAGGCTCTTTAAAGTTAAAACAGAATTTATGGTTGCTGAGGGTTGCTACCTAAATGATGTTCCTCGCCGTCTAAGAAAGGAAGCGTTTCTCAAAATGCAAAAAGTATGGTTATAGACCATTTTTTGAGTTTTCTTGTTTTTTTTTTTTTGAGTTTTTCCCGCCAGAGATTCTTCTTGGTTTCTAATAAAACTTGGTTTTTTTTTTTTTGTTCACAGTACGCGAAGACTACTGGTTTTAATCACGATCGTTTCGCGTGGTTTCTCGGGCTTTGTTACTATGATCGATGCGTGTCAAAGAAACCACCGCAGGCATGAATTTCTTTCTTGATTCTAGATTTATTTATATGTAATTAACGGTCAACAAAGTCAAAAAGGTAATGATTTTTTTTGAGATTTTAGAAAAATTTGGGATTCCTTTTATAATTATCCAAAAATTTGATTAAAACATCAAATTTGGGATTTTTTTTTTTTTTCTTTTTCTTTTTCTCCCTTTCTTCCTCCATTATCAATTGCTGAGAGAAACTTTTTGGTATTGCTACTTAAAAGTTTTGTATTCTTCTCTTTAAGAATTACACATAATGGTTTTGGTTCGTAGTTTCAAAGAGATTGAATTTTTGTCTTGGGTTCAATCTTAAAAAGACATGGAGTTTAACTTGAGATTTTTGCTATTGAGTTAATAAATTTGAGTTATCCATGAACTTATGCTAAAAATCATATTTCTAGGACTCAAGCTAGGGTTTTACATAAACTTGAAATAGTGATATTCGTGATTTTTAGTTGATTTGATAAAATTAAAAATATGTTTGGCTTGTTGTGATGTTTAATTTGATAATTCTTTAATTATTTGGGTTGTTTAGTTAAAATTAAACATTATTACATGATGAAAATTAAAAATTTTACCATAAAATGATTTATTCATGAAATTAGTTTGATATTTATGTGATTCAGGTATATGTGAGTTATGTATAAGGTGTTGGTTGGTTTAAATAAATTAATTGAATAATTTTGATTATTGACATAATGCAAATAGACATAAAAATTAATAATTAAAAATATTTGGATGTCTTTGATATATATATATATGAGTGACTATGTTATGAATTTTATGACTTTAATATTATTGGTTTTACTTTTGTGTGGCGTTAATGTTGCTTTATACTTGGGTTTAGTTTATTGGTACTTGGACATGGTCAGGCATGGGCTTGAAGCCCTGAGCCCTAGGAGTTTGCATTAAAATAAAGACCTGGTGCCTCATTTTACGGGATATATGCGTCTTTTGGGTATGGCCTATAAAAAGTGGAATTACTTAGAAACACGTGTCCTTTGGGTGATATTCCATAAAGAGCGAAAGAGGTTGCAGCTGTAATTTGTTGACTCAAAGTTGATACCCATGTTGATTTTAATGATAACTAAACCTTATATTATTCTACTAATGCATTTACTTAGTGTACAGATTAACAATGATTATAATTTAGACTTAAAAATTTTAACTTAAAGTCTAATATATGTCAAAGTGGATACACAATAAGCCAAATCAAGCAATGCAATTTAAGAGTCATGCAATGCACCAAACAAAGCAATGACACCTATTCCAACTCTAATTAAATGATTTGCATTCGAAGAGATTGAAGATGTTCAAAAGAAGATTTCATCAAGTGTACACAGACTCAATGAGAATGACTTGCATTCGAAGAGATTAAAGATATTTAAGAGTAGACTTCATCAAGTTTATAAAAGACTCATTGAAATGATCCTAAAGTAGAAAGAAGGGTTAGTAGCACAAAGAAAGAGCTTGGCAATAAGACAGCATGAATATAAAGTTCTACATGGAGAAAAAGTCATTAGCAGCAGATGGAAAGAGCTCAGTAATAAGGAAGAAAAGTTCAACATTAATGGAAAGAAGTTCTGGCAGCTTAGCATCAAAGAAGATTTGTCTATCAAGAAAGAAATTCAATCCAATTTGAATGGAAGATAACCTTGATGGGTTGAAGATCTTAATCTATCAATTTACCCCAAAAAGAAACTCTTTGAAGATCTTATAGTATTGTTAAAAGCTGAACTTGATCAAAGATAGGATGAATGAAGATTTCTGGGTAATGTGTCGATATATGAAAATGAAGAGTCGACAGATAAAGAGAGAAGTCAAAAATTTGAAGACAACATGATCAAATGTCAACACATGGAATTGATGTGTCGATACATGGAGACAGTGAACAACATTTGAAAAATACAAGCCAGATATGTCGACACATGAGATCAAGTGTTGACACTTGGAAAATAACTGTTAGTTTTTCTAACGTTATAACTGACTGAACTTGTATTAAATGAGCCCCCAACAACCACCAACGAACGAAATCAATACAGGGGTTTATATATAAGCTTCCAACTGCATTTATAAAGAAGAGAGACAAGAAAAATATCAACCATTGACTGATCAAGCTGAGAAAAATCTAAACATTCCTTTTATCTTCATTTTGGCATTAAGTAAGCTTTTAATTTTCTATCCACTCTTAATAAAGAGTTGGTAGTTCGGTTGTGTAACTTCATATACTTGTAAGTGAGAGTTTGAGAGTTTGAGAGTTCTCTTATAAAAGAAAAACTCTTGTAAGTTGAAGTGGATCTTGAACAAAAGCACTTAGTAGTTAGAAGAACTTGAAAAAAAGTTTTTGTGTAAAAGTGAGCTGAGTACTTAGTAAATAAGCACCTACTTTGTAGTTGAAGATTGCATAGTGGAAGAAGATTTCAAGGGGATCTTGGGGTGAGGACGTAGATTACGAATTGTGGTTGAACCTCTGTAAATCTTGGTGTGTCTTCTCTTACTTTGTTTTCATTTCTTTGTTGATTACATTACATTGCATATATCTTAAATCATTGTTCTATTGATTAAATTAGTTTTTAATCTATCTTAATTATATTAAATTTCTAAAAATCTAATTCACCCCCCTCTTGGATTGCCTTTTGGACCAACAGAATTGTATCCCCTTCTCAGTACGACCGGTTGCATGCATGCACTTGCATTGAGTTGGACTTGGGTGAGTTTAGATATTTTTATTTATTTATTTATGCATTTATCATTTTAGTTTTGGTTTTATAGAATCAATCTGATTTTGTTGTTGTTGGTGACTAAATTATTTGTGGGTTGATGTTGTGAGTGTTTGATCTTCATTTAATTAATTCATTTGTGTGCTTAGTTCATAACATTAGGAATCGGATTGAGAGTTAGATTTGGAATTGCATTATTTTCTCCCTCGCATCCTTATCTGTACACTTGCATATACCACCTCATGTGTATTAACTTTGTAGCATAACCTCCTATTTAAGCCGTGAAAATGTTCATCTTATAACAGTTACAGGTGGGCCTTCAGACAAGTAGATTTGAGGATTTGGATTAGGACATTGGAGTCCTACATCATATTTTGACCATATTGTATTACCATTAGGTTTTAGTTAATTTATTTTTGTGTTGTATTGTAATCCTAAACTTTTATTTTATCTTATTTTGAATGATTGTATTATTATTATTATTATTATTATTTTGTTGCATTTAGAGATTTATTTTACGTTGGTAGAATTTTATGATTTAAAACTTATTGTGGTTTGGTTTGGTTTGGAGGATGAGTTTGTATATTAAACCATTGAATTGGAGGTTGAGACTGGTTGTTGGAGTTTGGATATTTTGGACTTGATACATTTATGTTAAAACAGGTTTTATTGAACTCAGATTTATTCAAAATACGAATGAATTCATGCAGTTTTATTCTAGAAATTTTTAAATAAAAACTATCTTTAAAATAAATTTCAAAACATATTTTGACTAAAAGCTCACGCAAATCCTAATTTTAACTTGGACTTTTCAACCTTATACATTTTATTCATTAAAACTTGCCTTTTTTTATAAAATTGGGGCGTGACAGTATAAATTACGGAAATTGAAGCTTCACTCGATCTTGATCTTTTGTAGAACCAAGAATCATATGAGCTGTTTGTAATCTGCTGTGTTGTCCTTGCTTGGAAGATGAGGATGCTTTGGTTTTCTGTGAAAGAATTTCTGGTAAAAAACTGCACTACTTTTTCATTCTAGGGCTTCTTTCTCAAAGAACATGCACGTAATTCAAAGAATTATTAGTGTGTTTAACCCATGAACAGGTGACGAACAATCTCAACATCGAGATTCAGTACATAAAGAAAATGGAATATCAGATTCTCTCTACTCTGAATTGGCGAATGCGATCTGTTACGGCAATTTGCTTCCTTGATTTCTTCCTCACCTTGTTCAACATCAATGATGTTGAGCGAAGAGAAACTTTCAAACACGACAGCATTGAATACTTTGTGTTTTTCATGCATTATGGTAACAAACAAAAGATTATATATATACATATTGATTTCTCTTTACATTTTATAGGTTTTAGATGTAAATCTTCGTGTTACTAATCCTTGTCTTGATATCAGATACCAACTTTACAGAGTACAAGCCGTCGATAATGGCAGCTTCGGCAGTTATAGTTCAAATAACAAGAACTGCATCACCGGGGCCCTTGCTTGAGCTTTTTTCTAATAGCCAGTTTTCTATAAAAATGGTAAAATTAAAAGCAGAAGTTTTTTAGTCTTTTGATTAATGTTTTTTTCCCTAGCTGATATCTGTTGAATGGGTTTAAATTTCATTGGTTTTTCCTTCATATATATATATATATATATGGGTAATGCTATACATTGAGAAAATTCATACAGAATTTATATCCATAATGATGTGGCTAAGTTGTAGGTCTATCACTTTAAAACAAAAAATCTACCAAGATGCATTTTAATTATAAAACTGCCACTGCCACATCATTCTGGTTTAAAATTCTGTACAAAAATTTTGAAAGAATAGTATTTTCCTATATATATATATATATATATATGTATCATTGTTTCATTTCAGGATGACTTGAAGAATTGCCTTGATGAGTTAACGACAAATATGACTGTAACCCTGGTCGCGAACGCAATCCATGAAGCTTGTGAGACTCCACCACCATCACCACCTCGTCTTGCTGGTGCTCCTGAGTCTGCAAATAATGAAGAAGCTGCAGCAGCCCAGAAGAAAAAGAAGCAGAAGGTGAAGTAAGGTTAATAAACTGCCTTAGAGTTTCACGGTCCAAAATCACTACACCACATGTTGGTTGTAACGTAATTGCTGAATTATATTGGTTGTGCTTATGATGTAAACGATTGTGTTTTTTTATGTGAATACAATGCAGAAGTGGTAAAAAACAATTTGTGAAAACCAAAACATCATTCTTGTAGATGATCAAGATGATTTCATGTCAATGATCTGATCGAAAAGTGAGATGCTCTTGTTTGAAAGAGTGCCATGAATGGTATTTCCTACCCCCATGATCTATTATGAAAACAAGATACATGTTTGCTCTATATATCTGAGGACACGTTGTTTTTACATAAAATTTGTATAAAACTCCCACCAAAATGATATGCAGTGATATTTTTGTAATTAAAATTTAATTTGTTTGAAGTAAAAGACTCTCATTTAAACATGTCATTGTGTATGAAAATTTCATATAAATTTTTTGTTTTTATAGCATTACTCTATATCCTATCATGCATGAAACATAGTTTCTTTAAGTTAGATTGATATGAGCAAACTGGATTAAGCAAAATATACATTATACACTGAATAGATTGGAAAATGGGTTTTCTGTCCCTTCTCTGCCAATCTGTGCGAGCAATACCCATATTCCAGCAATTTTAAGTCCATAAACAAAGTTTGGTTTAAGAAAAATAATATCCTTCTAGAAAATTTATACAAAAGCTTCCTGTAGAATAATGTGACGATTGCATTCTTTTTAGTTAAGAACTATCATAATGGGCAGTGTTTCATTTTAAAGTGAAAAACTCTCATTCAACAACATAATTCATTACAAAATCTTGTGCGAATGTTTTGTTTGTATAGCCCTTGATTTAATTATGTTTTATAATTAAGTAAAAACATAGGGTGGCATGTCATCCCCTCAAGCTCAAGAAAATTAGTTAATTTACTGGCCTCAATAAAGAGAGCGAAAACTAACTCAACTAAGTTTTTTTCTCAATTACTTGAGCTGGCCTATATAATCATGTTTCGTTATTTCGCTCTATCAAGTATCATAATCTATATCTTAACATTTTTTTTTATTATTCTTAGGATCAATGGTCGGGCTAACAAAGTATTAAATGTGTAAAGACAAAATATTAAATGTGTGCAAAGCAGAGATAAAGAGATATAAAATCAATATATGAAAATATTTTTGTCAAAAGAAATATAAAAAATTATGCTGTTGCCCATTCGGATCTCCATATTCTTCATATGGGCGGGTCAATTACATACAACTAAATTCCGAGTTGTATATGAGCTGACTCACTCGGATGGTAAGATTTGAATTTTCGAGCGCGAGGCGCTCTCTGTGTAACTGCCAAACTTGGACACGAAAGGCCGAGCTTACCAGCTCTGTTTTAACAGCCGAACCCTACCAACTAACTAGCAAATAACCGCTTAGAGAGAGAGAGTATTTTAGATAGAGAAGGTTCTTGAGAGAGGGAAGACCATATAAACCAGACTCTGCTCATTAATTCTCACGAATCACAATTCATTTCACTTCCTCTGCAACACAAAGCCCTCTCAACTGAAAACAAACAAAACAAGGAAGAAGACGAAGAATGGAGTACGATCCAATGCTTCAAGAACACGAACTTCAACCATTTCGCAAACTCTTCGCCATCGAACCTCTATTCATGGCCTCTGAAGGCTACTTCGGGAACGAGAGTACCGCCGGTTTCCGCAAGTATGCTGTGTCCTACATCGAAGAGGTGAAAATCGATCTTCAACTGCAATATCATATCAAAATTCTCTGTTTTTTGTTTCATTGTCTCTGTTGCTTCTACTGATTTCTGATACTCAATCTGAATTTTCGTTTTTCTACAGATCTCGAAGTGTTTGAATTTTGACGCGTTTGTGCCGTATCTTGCTATGAACTACTTCGATCGATTCATTTCAAAGCACAAACTACCGGTAAATTTAGTAAAGAAAATTTCAGTTTTTGTCAAGTTCTCTTTGTTTGATTCTGTCTGTGTGCTAAGAAAATGGAAGGGAAACAAAAAGGACAGAAAAGAAAAAGTTCTGAATCACGCAACTTACGTTGTTTACGTTAGTCCGTTGTATCAACTGCTAAGAGTCTTTTAATTTCAAGATAAAATCTAGTTTTTGTTTCTCAGCAATCGAACATATCCTTTAGATTTTTTTAGGTTCGATTGTTTACGCAATATTTATTTTCTGCAAACTGAATTTGCTGATCCAGAAAGTTATCACGTCAAATGTTGAAGACAACGCAAGACTTCTTGTGATCTGTTGCCTTACGATTGCTTGGAAGATGAGGTCCAAGTCCTTCAAAGTCGATGTATTTCTGGTAATCGAAAATGTTGTATTCATGGCCGTATGATTTGGACCATCTCTTAGTCTTAATCTTTCGATGAATTTGATCATGTTACGGATATGATTTTGTGTTATTAATCTTGTGAACAGATCGAAAGAGGATTGCAATTAGATAGGAGGACTGTTAGGAAAATGGAGCTTCATATCCTTAATGCACTGGAATGGCGAATGCGATCCTTGACTCCGATATGCTTTGTCGAATACTTCATTCCATTCTTGAGGCTTCCGCCAGGGAGTCGACGGCTCAATCGTCAGCCTGTTTATCATATTATCATCAGAGCTCAAGCCGGTTTAATTCTTGAAGAAACTAAGAAATCTCATTTTCCTTCTTAAGATTCTCGACTGTTATCTGTTTGCTTGCTAAGAAAGAGAAGGAAGTGAAAATGATTTTGAGCTCAACAAACTAAAACTTCTTTAAGAGTTTTAAATTTCATTTTCTGCCATTTTCTCTGCAACCAAACAGCGCATGGAGACTACTGAAACTGAAGTGTGTATCGTTAATCGTTTTCTCGTGTTTCTCAAACGACAGATATCCGATTTACTCAGTTCAGGCCATCAATAATCGCAGCATCTGCGGTTCTCACTGCGTCATCGAAGCTGTTTCCGGCGCAGTCTAACGAGTTCATAGAGGTTGTTTCATCTTGCGAATTTGTCAGCGCGGTAAGTGAGTCTCAATATCAGAAAACAGAGTCCATTTAATTTTCTTTCTGAATTTGGTCTTCAAAAGCTTAATCTTCAATATTTACAGTTTATTATGATTTGATTATGTCGCTGTAGGAGGAGTTATTGCGATGCATGGAGGCGATAGAGTCCAAGGACAAAGCCGACGAGACCATGCGTGCGCCAACTGCACTAGAAATTGTTGTGGAACCGAGTTCGGGAGTCGGAACCAGTGAGTCACATAAAACAGAGGCCGGTGAAGCGTCGAGTTCTGTAGCCGCCGAGTCAACAGAAGCAAGAGCTGGCGATGCATCAAGCACACTGCTACGACTGGCTCAGCCACCTGGAGCCGATCGCCGATCAGGCAAAGAGGTAATGGTAGAGATGCAAGAGATCAAGCCCGTGGTGAGAGAGATACTGGAGATACAGCCGGTGGCGACTGACGACCTTTTCATGCATTTCGATCTCCGGTGGACCGACCCTCAGGAACCGAAGGTAACCATTGCGTCCGTTCTTCCGGCCCTTTCGGGTGGTGTGCCGCCTCCTTCCACTTGGCTTGCGGCACTCCGGGATTGCTGCCCGATACTGAAGTGGTTCTTCGGCGATACTCAGAACCAGACAGATGATTAGGTCAAGGTCGATACTGAACTCCTTTGACCAAATCATTACCACCACCATTACTACCTTTCTTTTCAGCATTGCTGTTAAAGACCAAATAGAATTGAAACATACATAACTCTCAAGACTGAAACTGGAATAATTGAGGCTGAAAGAGATTGAATGCGCAAGCTTTACATTTTTTTTTTTCCCCTGCATTGTGTTACTAGTTTTGTTCAGTAATCTCATGGACAAATTGCAACTGACACTGGTAATTCATACCACGTTAAGATACATTGACTCACATGACCCCAATTCTACATTTCAATTTTAGTCACACACAACTAGAAATAGACTATTCGAAGGACTGTTTGTCTGCATTGTTAATACAAAGGCAGATATTCAGATGTCATTACAGTCCAATAGAAAGTAAATATTCGTTCCAGCCTAAATGATATCACCTGCATTATGTCTTCCATACTCATGGAAACAAACACAAGGTTATAAGAATACTATGGATAAAAACCACCCCCTACATAAGAATTCTAAGAGCATGCATCACAATTATCACATCATACAGCCCGTTCAAATATAAAATTCCGAAAATATAATTCGAATTTCGATCTCAAATCAGAAAAAAGGTTGCTAGCTATTTGAAATCACAAATACACTCTTCTTGTTAAACCTTTCCTCCCCTTTCCTAGCTGAACCATTGAGTGAGGAGCAGATTACACAAATTCTCTCATAAGGAACACAATCATATGAAGGCATCATATCATTCCCAACTATTTTATGCTGTTTTTTTTTTTTCTCCTTTAATGAAGAAAACTGAATTTCGACCTGCCACAAAAAACCTGCCATGTTTCACAAATGTTTTGCCTGAAGCCAGTGGTAAAATCAAGCAGCAAATGAGTGAAATTTTAAGACGACCACAAGCCAAGGATGTGGTTGATGAGGCCCCAGGAGATTGCTTGCTGCATATTTTCCAATTGTTCAACTGTTGTATTTCACATGTTTTCAACTGTTGAGTCTTTCGAAAACGTACAAGTATCCCATGTCCTTGGGCGGGTTTTTGGAAACCCCAACTTTCTCGTCATTGAAAATTACCCACCTCCCATCTTTGTAGATGTGAGCAACATAGTGACCACACTGCGTAGAGGTACCAATGTGGCTCACTAGTCCCAGAAGCCTGTAACCTGCGTAATGACAAAAAAACAACAATTTATTGGAACAAGTTGCCAAAACATAAACCACTAGCAGCATATTAAACCACCACAGTTTTGGACAAGTGAAACATTATCCCTAGACCACACTAAGCTGGAATATAAATTCATGGGAAGTAAAGGCCATCAACAATTCAGGATGTAACAACCATTAGTCAAACCTGATAATCAACTGCAATGTTATTTCAATAATGTTTTACATCTTCTATCACTTAAATTTTGTACACCAAATTCTTAACAAAAACATAGAGCCAATTTCATAAACAGACAATTTCCTTAAAATATTATGATAACTTCAATGAATATGTCTGCAATATTACAAGACATTCCTGTAATATTAAAAAAAAAAAGCCCATCAAATTTCAAATGCAATCGAGTATTAGCTCTTGAAACTACTCGATTGTAAACATCCCAAACGCAAACATTAGAAGTAGACAAGATAAACTGAGAACCAAAAGAAAGAGCAAAGCCAAAAAAAGAAATGGCAAAAAAAGGAAAAGAAAAAAAGAATCAATGAAAAAAAAAAATGAATCCATGTGATCAACTCAACAAAAGGGGAAAGGAAAGATGATACGCAAAGCAGCATAATGACAATATCCCAGACTTATCACGATACATTCTCTAAACGAAGGTATTAAAAATCTATCCTGCATGATTCAGTAATTCTTCAAGTACCCCAAATTCCTGAAGTTTATAAACAATTCCAGCATTTTCCCCAAAATTCCAGAATTATTCCCAATAATTATAGACTAATGACTCCTGTTGTTTGAGTGTTTAAAATAGAGGAATTTTCTTCATCAAAATTCTCTCTTGAAATTCCTCCTTGCCATTAGCAATATTTCCCAAATAACTCCCAAATTATAGATTATTTACATACTGGATATTTCCCAAATTTAAATCTACGCGAAACAGACCATAGGAGAAATTCCTAGATACTTGCTGCTTAATCTTGTTTGTAGCTAGACATCAAACATGTGCAGCCGGAGAAACCTTAAATATTGCAACATGAACACTAATAATCTCCAAAGCCAGTATATTAATGCCTAAATAACTTGGAATATAACAGCAGTCTGATAAACATGTAAAAATAGTATTCGTCATAATAGTAGCAGCAGCAGCAGCAGCAGCAAGAGCACTCATCATGGTCATGAACAAAAACATAATAAAAGAGTACAGCGAACTGACTTCCTCCTCCATCAGGCAGTGCGGAATCAACAGTAGACGTGGTACTTGATGAAACATCCATATCTGATGAACCAGAGGCATTAGGGTTAAATATCCAATCTGTTGCTTTCTCAATGTCACCACCCTGTCAAGAATTAAACATCCAAAAAGAAACAGTCATAGAATTTCCAGCAGTCGAGGAAAAAAGTTATCAAATGCAATTTGCTCAAAATGACAAAACTTATGAGTAGCAAAAAGAATTTACCGATGCCTCCAGTGCCTTCCGAGCTATATCTTCTTGGAAACCAAATGAAACCAAAGTATCAACCTTCGATTGATCAACAAATGATGCCAGAACCCCAGCACTTTGAGCCTCTTCGGAGATGGGTGCATCAATGTCTGGAAAATGAAGTGTGCATTAGTACCTTCTTCAGTCTAGGATAACATCAAAAGGCTATGTAATTTTGGGAATGGAACTGCTGCCACAAGACCATTTAAGCAGGAATACCTGGATCATCCATGTGAGATAGTAACCAATTCATTGCCTCTTCAACTCCAGCATTTAAGGTGTTGATAGCAGCTTTTTCACAATGAAGATAGTTAAACCCCATTGACACAAGTTGGACAACTATATCCTCATTGGCCAAAAGCCTTTTTGATTCTGCCACAACCCCTGCAGCTGTGCAAATATACAAAGAAAATAATCAACTTTCCTCAAAGCCAGGTAAAATGCCACAAATTCCTTAATGGATTGTCAATAGATTTTCATCAATCACTTATAATTTTCAACTGAGATTCTGTCTTTGGCGATGTTGAATGAAATCAGGAATTGAGGCACAGATATATTGTTCAGGCATTGTGACGATCACAATAACCATAAATAATTTTGAAGTACCTGAACGCAACAACAGGCCCAATCCTCCATCCTAAAAAATCAACGGCTTCTCTTGATTATAGATAACTCAATTGGTTGAAAACAAGGCAACAATAGTCTTCTGATGCAAACACAACAGTAATGGGCATAGATCCAGTTCCGATACCTACTTGACAAACTTTTAGAAGCCTAACATAAGACAATTCAATGACATGCTTCAACTATTTTTATCTCAACCTTTAAAACACATTCCTTCATTTTTTCTTTAGGGAATAAGCAAAAATATTACTAGTGTTGAAGTGGGCCCAAGCCTCGTCCGAAACCAAGTTTCCTCTAAGAAACTCAAATATTGTCCTCCAGTTAGCCTTGTGGGTGCATGTGTGTTTTCCTTACTAAGCTATCACACACAAAATAAGGAGAAGAAAAGAGAAAGGGTGGGGCGGGGCGTGCTCAACTCTCCTGGCAAAATTAATAAAAAAGAACCAAGAATCAGAGAACGTCCAAACTGCAAAGAATTTGTGCAGAGGCTACTCAATCTATGGAACTAGAAGTACATGTCTGATAAACTTATGGTCTCCTTAAGCTTCAATGAATCTCGTCTTCTTATTAAAGCATTGGATTAGAACATCTGACCAGTTCTGTAAGGCTATGTTTGATATAATTGACTGGAAAGGAATGAGAATGAGAATGAAATGGAATAGAGCAGTCATTCTTGTTCCCTTGTTTGGGAAGACCAATAAATAATGCTAGAATAGAATAGAATGAAATTTGTGTATGATATGAAAATTTAATATTATGTCTATACAAAATATTAGTAATATATTATGTAATTATTAAATATTATTAAGCATTTGTAATAGTGGTGGTGACGGCGGCGGCGGCGGTGATTTAATTATTAAATATTTTTATGAATTTATAACTTTTTAAAATTTTTAAAATTTTAAATTTTAAATTTTTTTATTTTTTAAAATTTTAAAAATTAAAAAAAAATTACCAAACATGTTTTATATTTTTTAAAAGAAATTTGACAACAAAAATCTTATTAAGTTTTGTTTTATGCTGTTTCATATGAGAATGGAATGACCATTTCCTATTTCAAGAGTGGGAATGGTCATTATAACAAAATGTAGGAATGGTCATTCCACCTTTAAATAATGGTACTAAACAAGGGAATGGGAATGAAAGTGAGAATAATCATTCCATTCCATTTTCTTGTACCAAACATAGCATAAGTGTGTCCTCAACAATAATTGTCTAGGTCTATGTAAGAGGCATGACTCAAGCAACTCTTTTTATTAACACAAATAATAAAGCTGAAACAAAGAAGAGACTTCATGGAAGCAAGGTAACCCCCACCCCAACACCAAAAGAAAAAAAAACCACCACAGAGAAAAAAAAGAACAAAACAAAACCACCTCCCAACCTATTTGAAATATAAAAGATGGGAAGAGTTCAAAAGACCACTGGTGGAATTTTATCAGACTTGGGACTCCTAAAATTTCCTTCAGTTGTAATTATAAAAATAAAAATAAATTAAAAAAAAAAAGAACAAATCCTCCTGCAATTTTTCTTAAAAGCAATAGAGTTACGTTTCAATGGAAGGATATGTAGCTGCATCCAATAGAGGCAAAGTCATTCTCATTTCAAAAGTAAAGAAAACTTCAAACAAATTAATCCTTAAGATACTATCAATTTCTAGGAAAAGGCTACAGTGAGGTCGACCTCATTTAGCTATTCACAAGCCCCGAGGTTGTATGTCCAAATATGCACGCAAATGTAAACACTTGCCTTACCATCAGATAAATGCCCTATGGATCCTACAATCAAAAATTTTCAACAAAATTCTATAAAATCAGGTTATATCTATGTTACCTGGAACGCGAATCGTTCCGGTACATGGAACGGGAAAGGGAACGTGAACGTGGTACGCCACTTATTCTAAAATATGGTACGTTAAGGGTAGACTTCTATAAAATATACTATTAGAATTAAAGTATTTTTAGAAGAATTTGCTTTAATAATCATACATTTAATAAAAAATGATTTATGTTTTTTCAAATTAATCATCTAAAAACACATTTTAGAAGTATTATGGCCCATTTTCTTGCATATTGTTATATCAAAATTTTATTCTTTCTATATTTTTGTTCATTATAATTGATTTTTTTTCTTCCGTTAGGTGACCTTTAAAGATATAAATAGAAAAAGAGTTTAAGATTGCTTTAGATCGCTAGATTCAACGTTTTGGAACGCTAGAGTACCATATTTCAGAACGCCGTTCCAAAAACGTAATTCGCTAGTGTAGTAGAGTATTATGGTAACATAGGGTTATATGCATGGTCAAGACTTCAATATTCTTCTTTAGCACAGGTTGATCATAGTCAATTTGGGCTTTGATTGGAGAATGTGATCTTGTTTTTTAATGGTTTCTCTTTCTTTTAGGTTGAATTGTCTTAGTAAGAGGGAGAGAGATGACGAAGTGGCACATGTGGAACTTTTCACTGCTTAGGTGGATTGATCGGACGTAGAGCTCATGATAAGCCCTTATGGTAGACACACCACTCTAATTTCTATAAACCAATTTGTCTACTGATCTGCTAGAGGAGAACCAGCCCAACATTGAAAAAAGGGGAATTAGATATCTTTGCTTCAGCAGTACAGCAGCTAATACCAGGAAAAATGTAGAGGCCAATAAAGGACAAGCAAGTAAAAAATCCTCTATATTCAATTTTGGAGGAGAGAACTTAAATCAGCAAAACCGAAAAAACAACTCAAGGAGAAAAAAGGACTTTACTCAATGTTGGTTGCCGGTACTAACTCACTTGAGGGTCCAGGGAGGGGTAAGACTAGAAAGCCTTTGGTATCATTCGGGAGAACACAAAACACAAAAACATCACTTGTAACCTGATATAACAATCTTCAGCTAGTAATAATGAGTTGCACTTGTATTGCATATTCTGAACAAGAGAGGCATATTTTATTTGCACTGTTCGTATATACTTACATAGAAAAGAGTGAAATGAACTTTTCATAGGCACATGTACAAGCCATGAGAAGCATATTTTAATTGCACACAAAAAGAAGAAGTATATTTGAGCACTTAGAACCAACATGCCAACTTTCCTAACTGTAGTTGCGAATTGTAACACAAGGCTCATCACCAGTAAAAATATATTTAACATTCACAAGTTTTAAAAAATTAAAATACACTAATAGCAATTAGCGAAAATATATTTTGGCTATATAGAAGCAAAACACATAATTCTTTCTTTTATATAATTCTTCATTTCATAGAAAATTCACTCAAAAATTCAAAGCTGTACAGAATCACATACCAGCTTCAGGTAAAAGCTCCTCCCCAGGTTGAAGACCCTTGCTGCGCATATGACTAATATCTATGGTATCAGGTACATCTATATACACATCTAAACAAAACAAACAATGGGAATAACCAGTTATCGCACCACTTCTAATGAATTTGTTTTCTAATGAATTGAGTAAAACCACATGAAGAAATACCAAGCTTTTTTGGCACCCAGCCTTCCTCCATCACAAATTTTCGCATGTGCAACACCAGATAATCGGGAAATGAAGTCAGACCAGCAGTTCTGTGGGGGATAGGTAACATAAACATATTAAAAATAGAAAAGAAATGGCACTTGAAACATCTAATCATGCTTTAAGAATGACATTTAAATCCTAGGCATTAGACAGCTTATGAATTCTAATTCTTTTTCAAACCAAACGAGAAGTAGTTTATCAGCAAATTTCAGCTGCTCAATTCTGGAATGATTCCTCCAAATCATTAGGAGTCTAGGACTATACCACAATAACAGACGACCCACCACCTTAGGGCAAAAATAGACCAGATGGTGATCTCAAGCCATTCTGGGGGCAATATGAAGGTATTTTTTCCTTCTGGAAGAGAGAGAGAGAGAGAGAGAAAGAGAGAGAGAGAGAGAGAGGAGGGGGAAGGGGGAAAATATGTGCAAAAGATCAGAAGACCTACTTAGTTGCTGTTACTTTAGCTTTCAATTCAGTGCTGTAAAAATCCTGCACATCTTCTTCAGCTATGAAGCTCCTTAGGCAGTCGACCAAACGTACCCTTGGGCGTACAATTTGATCGGTAGACCTGCTAGATCTAAACATATTAACAGTAGTCTGAAAACCAGCAAAAGCATGAAAAAAAAGCCCACTCATACTCACACTTCCTTCCCTTCTGAATCTCTTTCTGCCTTCGATTTGTGGAAGGCTTCTAGCTCATCTGGATTTCCAGCCCGACATCAGCAGAAAGCAAGGATGAATATTCCAGACAAGTACCAATTGCAGAAGCTTACCTTTGTTAATAGCTTTATGTAGCGGTATGCTTAGAGAAAGAATGTAGTCATGCCTTCTATTGTAAGCAACTTTTCCAGAGGGACATGCCAGTCGCTCTTCAATACCAAACTTGAAACTCCTTAGAGGATCTAATTCAAGCTTCCCAGCATTGCCTCGTTCAACTTGGTCAATGAAATGGAGAAAGAATTCTAAGGCATCCTAGACATAAATTATAGTGTAAATCATTTATGTAAGAAAACAAAAATAAATATAACAACTAATATAGTAGAGAAAATTGGCCAAGTCTTTAAAGGCAACAAAAGGGTCAACCAGGTGGCCCATTGTTGGCCAAACCTCCTCCTCACCTTGGCATTAAGCTCAAGGGAAGAGTGACCAATGTAGTCACCCAACTTTGATGGACATCTACAGGTAACACGCAAAACAATGAACCCCCCTAAGAGCTGCTCACATGTTTTGTAAACCTATGCAACACGTGAGCTCGCAAAACCATAAGAAACCAGTGATACAACCTATAATCCAGTAACCCAGCAACAGCATGCAAAACAATGAGCCCCCTAACTGCTGCTCACATGTTCTGCAAACCTATGCGACTCTTGAGCACCTTATTGGACATCTAGCAAACTCATAATGAACCAGTGATGATGCAACTTTGCTAGTATAGGAGGTAACATATTTCAAAATCAACATCATGCTATCATTTCAACCCATCAAATTAAAATGAAAAAAAGAGGACATGCTTCGCAACTAATTGAGGCAATACAATGAAACCATGATCCAGAAAGAAAATTAACACTATTCTGTATTGGATCACCTAAGTTATCCACTTCACTAAAAGACAAGATGCTGTATACACATTTTGGAAGGAATCAAATCAGCTCCTTATATAAGAATACAAATAAGTAAATAAAATTAGGCTCTAATTCACAACACAACTTTAACAATATTTCAACGTACCTGTTGTCTCATAGTAGAAAATTCTTGATGACTAGCAGCAATAACTGCCTTGAACATACGAGGAGGTATGCCCTCCTGCTTCTGAAAGTTTAAGGTGGTAACAAAACAGCAAGAGAAAAGATAAAGTCAAAAGACAATAGAAGGATAAAAACAAAAGCAAGAGATTCAACCTACAACACAACACAAGGAAAAATGAGAACAACAAATATACAGAGGTAAAAAACCATTCCAACGAAGACGTAATAGAAAATTAAGGCAAATTAGACATAAAACTTATATAAAGAAACAAACAGTTAGCTTTGCAGATCAATGAAGAGAAAAAGGCCTACCCATCAGATAAGTAATTAAAAGGAAAGATGAAAATGCAAGCTAAGTTGCTTGATAAAAACTAGGGTTTAAAACTCCATTAATAAAAACAAGTCAACACAAAATTGTTAAAGATCCAAACTGATAAATGAAGTGGTTCAAATATGCACATAGCAATCAAAAGACTAAGCACATGCTAGAAAAAGGTCCAGCTGGAAACTTACAGGGGTTGGAGTTGAGTTTGGATCATCTGCAGTATCATCTTTCTATATGACACATAAAACGAATGTAAGTGCACAAAGCAGAGACCAACAGCATGAAGATACCTCATTTTGAGAATATACATACCTCTGGTGCCGGGACTGAATATTTACCAGATAGCAACCCATGCGCCAGTTTAGTCCTAACATATAGAAGGAACATATAAGAGAGCTTCTCAATCAAGCACAACTGAATCACATTCCATAATTATTCTCATATTCGCTTCATTATAAAGCAATCAGATGCTCAGCAACATTAGAACGTTACAGGTGACAGAAAAAGGGAAACTAAACATAAGACAGAAGGCATCCCTATGCTAGGAAAATTCATGTTTTCCATGTTTATCAAATAATTTTCTACATCCAAGATGGGAATTGGAAAGTGATACGTGATGACTACTGTCATGGCAGTTGATGCCACAAAAGTACACATCAATATACTAATGATGTTGTAACCAGAGAGTATGATTTCTATTTTGCAGGGAAAAGGGACAAAATTCCATCCAAATGGGGGTTATTTTATATGTTGATTTCAGAATGCAAATGACTTTTTACAAGATGGTGTAGATCGTACTTAAATCATATAAAGCAAGATCATTGACTCATTGCGGATTTTGGCATGGCCTAATCCACTAGATGGAGAGAACATCACTATGACCCTTGCACAGAATAAGTGTTCATCCAAGATCATCAACTCACCACAAAATTAGCGTCAACAAGTCCCCTAAATGAAGCTAACACCATTTGACTGGTTTCAACTGCCAAGTGCCAACCTCCAGCCAGCATTCAAATGCAAGTAGCTCTATAAATAATACATTGTCAATAGTACCATGAGACACTCGAGATGATCAGCAAATTTTCTTCATCATTATGATAGTTGCCACAGTCCCTGATGCAACACCCCCATGGCCTTGGGCCACTCCCCCAATGCTCCAACTTGAGTTCGAGTCTCATTAAAAATGGTGACCTTACCAATCTCAAAAGAGCAGCAGCTACCACAACTGTTTCGAGGTTTAAAGGTCTTTTTATTTGATAATAGTTTTTTAGTTAATGCCAACTATGCCTACAAGAAATGGAGCAGCTGCCTTTTCACTTGGAGCATATTTAGGACAATATGGAATGAAGTTTCAGGTTAATTTTGAGTCTTTCTTTATGTCTTTTTAATTAGTGTGCTACTAGATAGATTTGTGATGCAAATCATGGATACTTCATGCGTGCCTATGCATACATACACATACCTACGTCCTATGTTACCTGCACTTGGATAAGGGTGTCGGGTACGGGTACATGTCCAAGTGTCGGATTCATCTAACTCTCATGTCCAAGAACACTGCGACATGGCTAGATTTTATATTTTTCAAATACTTCTTCTGTTTTTTAAGGTAAAATGACATTTACAAGCTAAAATATAGCATTTCATACATAAAATGAAAGTACTATGCTTAGTTTTATAGTAATCACAATTAGTTATACATCCTTGTTAGATGCATATTGAACTTGTATCGAGTGTCGAGTGTCGAGTGTCGAGTGTCAGGTGTCAATTGTCGAGTGTCCGAGACAGGTACTTCACATATTTAAGTGTACAGGTAACATAGCCCACATATATGTGTGTGTGTATATATATATATAGAGAGAGAGAGAGGGGTGGGTGGCAATTGCTAGTGCTGCAGTGGTGGTGGCCTGAAGGGAGGAAGGTGGAGATAGAGAGAGATGGGATGGATCTGATCTGCTGGGCTTTGATACCTTATTGTGAGGATCAAGTTATTCAAATGTATAGATAAAGTGGCCAAATGTGATTGGATAGAAAGTTCAAGTTGAAACCCCCACGCATGGGTGTTATGGGCAAGTTGGACAAACGGCAGCTTAAGAAAGGTCTACATTACAACTTAACCATAATTGTAGGGGGTTGACTATCACAATTGAAAATTAGGGACAAAAGTGAGATTTCATATAAAGTGCATGGGTATTAAGCGTAATTAACGTAAGATTATTTCTTCCTGTAGATGCTTTGGTGGTCTCCTTGGTGCAAGCATGCCCCTTTCCCTGGTGCACTTTAATGAAGTCGTTACTTATGAAAGAGAAAAAGAAAAAAAAGAAAAAAAAACAGATGTGGAATTCCTACTGTCCCCTACATTTTCTACCATTATACATTAAAATAATTCATACAACAATTTCACAGAAGATAGTTTTGTCTCTTTTGACGAGCCTCAACATGCAAATCCAACTACTAATCTCTGAAGAGAATAATCCCATTGTAGCTAAGCAACTGATCCAGATCAAGAATACATAAAAATTTGATAAGTAATTGTTGTCAAGTGGATTAAGAATACAAAAAGATACAGAGAATAGAGATGTCTAATGATTCTTGGTCCACATGAGCCCCACTTCAATCCCTCATGGAATTAGAAAAGCCCAATAAGCCCCAAGTATCATGTCAGATCATGTAAGAAGCATTAAAATTGTACTGTTGAACTGGTTACTTACAACTGCATATTCAGGTCTAAAGTTGGATCAGCTGGAGCAGCCTGAAAAGCCTTTTTCAAACATTGGTTTATGTAGTATCTGTTGAAGGAATAACATAAGAGAATCGAATCCAAATAAGAAAACAAAAATCCCAAACAACTAACAATAGCATTTCCATGCTCAAAGTTGATAATTACGTCATATACAAGGGATAGAAATGATATACTAACCGCGAACAAAAGGAACGTGTAGAAAACACAACTTGCATAGTTGCAGCCAGGTAGCAACTAAAATGAAACAATATCAGAAAATAATAAAAAAAAACAACTCATAAGTACACACACAATGACACACTATCCAGCTGCATAGTTCGAGGACCATTACCTGTTCCCCAAATTGACTAGTCCTGTGTAACCAGGTCCAAAAACTGGTTCCATTTCTTGTCCACTTTCTTGAATTCGATTCCAATCAAAATTGGTGTTTTGGTCAAGTTCCCTTTCTGCAGTCGTCATTTCAGTCTGAAATTTTTGTTAATCAGAAAAAATAAAAAGGACACAATACATAAAATGAAAAGTCTGTAAAATATGCATATCAATTTCAAATAAATGATCAGCATGGAAAGTATATGTTCATGACATAACTTTACTAAGGGGTCAGATGTGTATTTGAAGGGAAAAAAGGCGGTTGACAGGATGAATAAATATAAGCATAATTGGAGTGGGTAGAGAAACACTTACAGCCTTCCAATCAAGTGGAAGATGTGGACAGTGCAGATGAAACTATAAGGAGAAAAGAATCCAAGTAGTTAGAATAAATCCTTCAGTGTGTTGGTTTGAACTCAGTTACTAAACCAACCAATTCAAACCCGGACTATTTGGCTGGTTCAACCCAAAACCAGCCCTGCCATTGATTATGCTTCAGGAAGAGCAAAATTCACAAATAGACATATATATATATATATATCTTATAACCACAAAAAAAAAAAGAAAAAAAGGCGCACATGTTTTCCTGCTGGAAAATAGCATGACTTGAACATAAAAGGACAAAGAAAATCTGGGAATGTTTTTAGCATTCAATGAATTCCACCCAAAAGAGCCAAAATGTGTCTGACTATTGAGATAACCTCAAGACACATGAACCTATCTTAAGATCTTCAAAGTTGATAAAAATGTAAATGGAATAGCAACAAATAGCATCTTCAACCTCAATGAAATAAATATCTAAACACAATTCAAGGAAACAAGCAACCCAAGTAACCTAATCATCTTAAAAATGAAAAGTTGCATGACATATATTCCCAAACCACCCATTGCAGCTTTGAGGGCAGATCTGCATCCAATCTATAAATTCAGCATCATAGCAGCATAATAGAATACTCAGTCAAAATGGTTTGTCCTTTCCAGCAAACGTGTGATCAACTTCACTAGAGCACACTTCTACAGCTGCATACACATGTAGGTGTTCTTGCCTCCCAAACTGAGTATCCACTTCAATTAAGGACCTCAGAAAAGACGTTGAAACAAGAAGGCTAGAACACATGAAATCAGAAACCACTTAAATAGCTAAGCTGGTGCTCTAAGAACACCAATTGTCCCAAAAGCATAAGATGTTGGGAGCCCAACAGTGCATATCAAACTCTCCACTACCCTCCCTCACGCACAACTCCATCTTGCACATAAAAATGCAAACATCCAAATACAAACGGAGAAACTTGAACGTAAGACCTCCACCAACTGATAGCATGTTAGAACACCAATTGTCCCAAAAGCTTAAGCAGTGGAGAAAAAGGCCCAACAATGCATATCAAGCTCTCCAAACAATATAGGTTGATATCACGGGCTGGCATATCAGACACAACACAATGACAGTAATACGACCCATCACAATCATATGCAGCGAAAATAACCTGTGAGACGACCATGCACTAAGTAATAGTCCCGCCAAACTCAAACATCGAGACATACGATTATGCGCTCGTCCAGGATCTATCCGTAATGCTCCACACATCTTGTTAAGCTCCGTCCTCCGATACTCAAACATTTCCGGCTTACCCAAGCTATAGGCGATAGTACCATCATTCTCAAATGCGTGCACACATGACAAGCAATGTGCTTAGCGCTAGTCCCTCTCGAAACACAAGTAAACTAGCAATGTACAACCGAACATGTAAGCCAAGCATCACTCCTTAGGCATAATGCCTCCAACCATGAAACTCTTAGCGCCCTACATCAAAGTAGTTGTCCGCAAACAGTTATGTGCACAAGCTTGAATTCAACGCGTAAGTGCACATGAAGCACACAGCATGCAAGTGTACACACCGAGGCCCAATTAATCATAAACATAAATCTCACCACGGCACGGATATGACATAGCGGATGCGAATGCCATGACTTCTTCCCCGACGCTCATGCCCAGCAGCTGTCCTACTAGACACAATAACACCTATGTAACTCCTTGACTAGCATGAGAACTATAACCACGTGTTATAACCAACCTCCAAGTCTCGTCCACTCCCTTGGAATACTAACTTGAGTGTTGTCCCTTTCGGTAACACCATGAGGTGGTAGAGTCAAGTCAACACCAGACCTCCTTATAATAGTATTCTGAGCCATCTCCTAACTGACGGGGAAAAACATCTTACCCTCTCGAAGAGTCATAATTTATAAATCTAACAATATTAAAAATACAAATTACGAAATTGTCATACCCGGCCAACTATGCTCAGACATGCCCCACGTCAAAATCTCTCATGGCCCCCAGACATACCATAGGTAACAACCCATGACATTCTTCACCACTTCAATTATCATCGTCCTTGATGATTCCAAAGTCCAGTGCCAACTCCTAGCACTCTCCATCACTTGAACTATCAACGTCTTTGATAATGCCAAGCATAACGCATAATGCAGTAGTGTTTATATGCCCCCACGACGAGCTGCCGCCATCCTTCGCAGACCTACATCCCCAAACTTTGTCTCCCCCAAATTTGCCCCCACTACTACTCGAAGCAAAGGTTCGCCCAGACTTCCATGCTGAACTCGGCTAAGCAAAACACATTTTCCATCACATTAAGCAAATACAAGTCCCACTGAGCAAGTGTACCATGCTATATTGCTCCGTCCGTCAGTAACATGTACCAGAATATGCAATGTCCCTTGCACACTAAGTAAAAGCATACGTTGTCTGTCACACACCCTCCACCACTTCAAAGGGTCAACGCCCTTATCGACAAGCACTCTGCGTGCACCCTCTACACAACTCCACAGCTGAATCTACAAAAGCTCACTTGACATCAAAATTCACCTTATGCACAACCCAAAGGAGCTCTCGCAACATCCTATGATTTCATCCCACACTAGTTCCTAACTGGTCAACACTCCCACCGAACACAAATCCGTCTATACTGTCGAAGTAAACCCTGTCCATTGGCAAAGGACTCAAACTACTAAAGTCTCCATAATGTTGCTCCAATACTTCAGTCCTTAGACCTTCACCCGAAGACAACACATGTTATTCTAATGCCTCAGCTCTCCAGCCTTTATCCAAAATTAGCCCACACTGTTCCAGTACCTCAACTCTCAAGCCTTTTCCCAAAATCAAATTAAACAGCTCAAGTGCCTTGATCCTTCGACCTAAAACCCGAAGTTTGGCCACAATGCCTCCCTCCGCCGGAGGACTTTATGTCTTGATCTACCCTCGCTATACGGTACTATCAAGAAACGATAAACTCCACTGAACCACCTAACATTCACTAACCAACATATATAACAACGAGGCAAGACCACCACAAAGTAAGAACAAAAACACGCTCTCACAAATGCCAACAGCCAAGCGCAGAAATGAGCACAATCAGTTAGTGAGCACAAAACCAACAAAATAACTATGCAATAATACAAGCAAAGCTGCCAATGATTTTGCCCAACTCAAATGAAAGTAAGCAAATTCGTACAACACGAAGCAAGTTCTTCCGCACAAGCTCACATACTATAGAAATAACTCACCAATCTAACAAAGTAGCATTACTAGCTATGCACCAAGAATCAATGATCTGACACACAGAAGCATTTATACACCACAATGCCGGTCTCATGCACATCCTTAAGATGGCCTATTGCACTGAGCACCACAACCACAATCGATGGACCGAGCGCGGGTCCAAAATATGTTGAAG
Organism: Euryodendron excelsum; assembly: GCA_033060915.1. Taxonomy (NCBI): domain Eukaryota; kingdom Viridiplantae; phylum Streptophyta; class Magnoliopsida; order Ericales; family Pentaphylacaceae; genus Euryodendron; species Euryodendron excelsum. Next base: position 18,635,184 of record CM065381.1, on the reverse strand, counting down.
CGGCCACTCTAATGAAGGTATCAAAAGGGTTCAAACAGCAACCAAGTCTACTAATACTATAAGATTTCAGCCCACGCAGACTAGAAGTCGTCTCGGGCCACCAATCCACTAGTCATAAGATTGAATGACACTAGCTCCATCGCAAAACTGACAACCAACAATCTGAAGCAAACAACTCACCAAAGAGATGTCCACCACAACTGAAGAAAATACCCGCATAGATAAGAGAAGCAACACCCAATTAATATACTCCACGGATGGTTAGTGCTCTGATACCAACTGTCACGAGCTAGCATATCGGGCACCACACGGTGACAGTAATACGACCTGCTATGATCATACGCAACAAAAATTACCCGTAAGGCGACTATGCACCAAACAATAGTCCCGCCAACCTCAAATACCGAGGCATATGACTATGCGCTCGTCCAGGATCTATCCGTAATACCCTGCACATCTTGTTAAGCTCCGTCCTCTGATGTTCAAGCCTTTCTGGCTTACACAAGCTATAGGCGATAACAACGCTATTCTCAAATGCACGTGCACATGACAAGCAATGTGCTTAACGCTAGTCCTTTTCAAAGCATAAGCACGCTAGCAATGTGTAACCAGACATGCGCGTGAGCCAAATATCACCTGTTAAGCACAACGCCTCCAACTATGAATCTCTTAGCGCCTTGCATCAAGGTAGTTGCCCGCAAGGATAAGCACAACTGAATAACAACCAATAAGCCCACAACATAGTGCACCGCGACACCAATGCTAGCCAAACTAAGCGGTCATGTGCACAAACTTGAACGCAACGTACAAGTGCACACGAGACATACAGCATGCAAGTGCGTACACCGAGGCCCAATTAGTCATAAGCATAAGCCCTGCCCCAGCACAAATGCAGCATATCTTCCCTGACGCCAATGCTCAACATCTGTCCCACTGGACACAATGCTGCCCATGTAATCCCTTAACTAACATGAGAACTATAACCACATGCTATAGCCAGCCCCAAGTCTCGCCCACTCCCTTGGGAGACTCATTTAAGTATTGTCCCTTTCGATAGCACCAAAAGGTGGTAGAGTCAACACTAAACCCTTTTTATAATAGCATTCTGAGCCATCTCCTAATTGGTTGGAGAAAATATCCTACCCTCTCGAGGAGTCATAATTCATAAATCTAAAAATATGAAAAATACAAATTACGAGATTGTCATGCCCTCAGCCAACCATGCTCAGGCATGCCCCACACAGTTGGCCATGTAAGCCTAAGACCAATGGTGCATTAAAAGAGAATAATCTATCAAAGTTCAAGGTGGTACCAATTGGCCAAGGGAACATAAAAGAAGTTGCAAGCATACAAAAATATATATGGTAAACCATAACAAAGATATCAATTAGCCTAGATTCTATCAGTTACCTGGCCACCTGACCCATGTGGCACAGGTTCGGGAAGAAACTCAACGGGTTTAGGCAAGTACAGGGAGGGAGATGCCAAACCAGGCTCAAGGCAAAGTCCAAATTAGGGTCACCTCAAATCCGATTATGTGTTTATGTAGAAGTCTAGCCACAACATGTTAAAAGCCCGTGAACATCAAACGTCACCACAGAAAAAAGAAATTCAAATTCAAAGTAACCCATTATTTCCTTAGAAGTTTCATTATGCCAGATCTTTAAAAAAATTGAAAAAAAACACTTTCATCCTCCAGGTATGAAAAAACATCTAAAGGTAAATCAGATTAACCAATTTATCAAAAGCAGAAGACATATTTTCTATCAGAAGGTAAATCAGACTAACCAATTTATCAAAAAAGAAAGAGATAAATCATATTAACCATGCACAATTTATCTTTTCTACTCCTACTAGAATCTGAGGCATTTGGTTAGATAGAAAAATGTGAAAGAACACATTTCCCGTACATGATAACTGATAAGAGCAAATTGTAATGTCAATAAAAGTTTGAGGCCATAAATATGAAGCAAAATGTATAACTAACCTTCTGCAGTGAAGAAAAATCAATACCAAAAAATGCCAGATGCTGCTCTAAAAGCGGATCCAAAACACTTTCATCCTCCGGGTACGAAAAAACATCTGAGCTGCCACATTATTTCTCTTACAATTACTTGAATTAAGCAAAATCATATAATCACATCATACAATACAAATCCAAGAACCAATTGCATGGTGAAGGGATAAAGAGAGATTTGAGGAAGGGGGGCCCATAGATTACTTCATCTAATTCAGCACCTTCACAAATCAAGCATGTTTGGTTAGCAATGCGACCAAAACTGCAGTAAAAATCAAATCCCTCCTTTCGCATTAGAAATGGTTGAACTCACAATCAAAAAGAGAAATGACAATCTTTTGTTTTTGTTGGGGATAACAATGGAACAGTATGAGATCACAATTCTTGCATGAATATATTTTTCCTTTTACTTTCCTTTGCCTTCCACCTCCGATTCTCTATGCAATATTGTGATCCAATTTTCAGTATTCAGCTCTACTCAAAAAACCCAAATCATTCACTTTTACAGTTTCTACCTCTTGATTGGCTTTCCAATTCGCTCCCAAATAACTCCCAATGTCTCTGTTCTAGTTCTACAATTTTACAACAGGACATCTATCATCAAAAGGACTACCTAACCTCCATCAGATCACCATCAAGTCTGTTTTCCATAGTGATTATCGTTTAAAAAAAAACAGCCATAGAACTTCCATACAAAATGATGTGGCTAAGTTAGTTTCTATCACTTCAAAACAAAAGACACATCAAGGTGCATTATGATTCAAAATTTTCACCACCACATCATATTGAAAAATTTTCCACATGGAAATTTTGCTTGTACGACATTTTCCTTCCAAAATAGATTACTGCATATTTTCCTAGCTGGTCAAAAATGGTTTTATAATGTTCTAACCATTCTCTTGCTCTCAGTCCTATATTTCTTCTCAATTTGTCAGTAGAACGCTCTTGGTTTTAAATTTCATCATCCATCGGTTGGCCAATAAAAGAACTAGGAGTTCCTCTTCAGAGGTCCTTTCCTTTGCCCAGGGTCCCTTTCATTTTGCTTCATACCCCCAAACCCTGCAATGCAATACAATACAACAAATGAATCACGTTGCACTATAAGTCTCTCGTCTGCTTGCTTATAAGCTTTCCACCAAAACAAGTCATCAAAGTAGGATGAAGTTATCTACACCCTGCACCATCTGCATCTAGAAGTCACTAAATCTCCTTGATTTTCCAGAAGGATGTGTTCCTATACCAAGATCATGGAATGATGTAACCACAAGAACATTTTCTTCTATCTCATTTCACTCTCAAAACCTATGTCACATGGACTCAAGTAAAGGTGTCGAGTAGCGGTATGTGTTAGATTTATCTAATTTTCATGCCCAAAGGCAAAGTTAAATTTCATATTTATTAAATAATTCTTTCATTATAAACTAACATGGATTTTTGTATGTATAGAATGGGAGTCTTATGTAGTTTTATAGTAATCTCCACTTCTTAAACATATTTATTGGGTGCATTACCGATCAGACAAGTCGAACACATATCTCATACCCTGACCCAAGTGTCAACTATCTGCCACAGGTACTTCAACATGGTATTCCCAGAAATTTCATACGATTGGTATACACAAGTACTAGCAGGTAAAGTCATAACAAAGGGCAGCAATATCATGAATGAATTTCTTCTTTTCAAGAAACACAGTGGCATTACCTGCTGCATCAAGATCAGCAGTTATTGTCCCAAGCTTTACAGCTAGAGGGTAGCCTGTTTCGCTATAATGATCAATGGCATGGTTGTTACCTCCAGTTCCATCCCAATTTCTCCTACCACAAAGGATCATTCCATCAGTCAAATTTAACCAGAGATTTTCAGTCTTGTCACACTTGATGCATTTCCACCCTGATGGAGGAACAATAACTCCATTGTCAAGCTGTTGCAGATTCGTGGCATATGTACTAATTTGTTTCTTATCAGCGGTCCAGGATGCAACTTGCTCCTTCCGCTCAGCTCCCTCAGCCATTAAAATAGCATCAACTGCCAACCTTACCTGCCGATTTGAACACAAATGACAGCCAAATTTACAAACAAAATCTTCTTTGAGATTATCGCTTTCTTTAGAACTAAAATCAAAAGATAAAAAAGTGAACAAAAATGTAAAACCAACACAGAAAAAAGTAAACAAAAAGTACCTTCTCCGGCAACTCAACAGAAGGAAATGAAAGAGTTACATAAGCCGGCAATATGACTATATTATGAGTTTCTTCGTATTCAGGTTCACTGTTGTCAAATCCCCCTTCACCACCTGCAAATCAGAAAATACAAAATAGTGAGTCATGCCTACGTTATTAGTACTGAAAAAAATTGATATAAAACTTAGCATCTTGCAAATAAAAACTGTAACTTCAATACACTTTTTAAGGTAAGACATTAACAAAGAAACTGTACAACCATACAACCATAACATACAGCACAGAAGTAGAAATCACCTATGTGTACTTCCCATGGTACATCAATATTACTTACTCCACTCCATATTAAACCTTGCAGTTGCACTACTTACAAATGATTCAGTGTGAGGGCGACACATATCAAGAGAATAAAATCACAGGAATTTAACAGAGGAAGTATGACAAAATAAAAGAAAACAACTATTGGAATATGCCACTACTCAAAATTCAATACTTTTGCACACACATATCTGGTCATGTAATGCAAATGTTTAACTCAGTAATAAATCACAGGATTTAACAGAGGAAGTATTGACAAAATAAAAGAAAACAACTATTGGATTATGCCACTACTCAAAATTCAATACTTGTGCACACACATATCTGGTCATGTAATGCAAATGTTTAACTCAGTACAACCCAGCATGACCTGAGATACACTCATATTAAGGGACATAATGAAGCACAATGGAATAAACATCTTGCAATATGTCATCCAAATACCACATCAAATACAATTGACTGCAGAGTCAATTGATCTTTAGTTTTTAAAGCATCATATGATTCAAAGTTGCTATTCATATGATATTAAGTCAAGCAAGTGCAAAATCAATTTCCCAAAATACCACCATTTTTCAATATTTCAACTATATCAATACACATATTTGTGTGTGTGTGTGTGTGAAAACTAAAGAAATAAAATTATCCAAGTGGGTGCGGGTGTGAGTCAATAATGTGGTAGTATCATAATTAAAATAATATGGAAGAACCTCAAAACAAAATTATGTGACAAGCTTGTCAAGTGGAGAGGTAAGCACGTCTCCACCACCAAATAACCAACCATCACCATTCACCAGTCCCCCTCTCTACTTCTGCAACTGCTTTCTACTACTTGGCGAAGTAACTACCCTCAATGTTTTCCTCCTCTCATATGGGAACAAATTCTGTACACTCAGTGCATACCACTCACTCATTGAATAACTATATTAGGAGCCTAAACGTGCAGTATGGTTATACGTGGAAAGCATTTCTCCACTTCAGCTGATAGATTATGTGCTATTATGTCAATCCATTCATTCGAGCTCCTTTATATCATTGCATGTGCTTCTAGTAATCAGTCTCATCATACTCCTACAAATGCAACAGCATTCCACTTGTCCCTTTTGGATGAAGTCTCAATGGCAGCAAATTAACACTGCACACCCAGTAAACGCTTGGAATAACTTCAGCAATTTATACCAATGCAAAGTACCATAATCTTAATCAAATCACAAGCATCTATCATATTAACTGAGATACCTATAGCCAAAATGGTCGGTTTCTTCAATGGCCTATCTTCAGAAACTGGCTTTTTTGTCTGCTTTATGTGCAAATATACTGGATTTCCAGTCTTCTCAAAATCCCATCCGACATAATCCTTCCCAAAGGCAAGAAATGTGTTCATATCGATAAACAACCCACCTTCAGATTTCTGAAAAACACCACATTAACACCGTTAAATCGTATGATCCTCACAAAACACGCAGGTTAAATATAAGAACATTGACTCTCTCATTGGTTGCCAAGAAAACCGAGTACAGGAAAAGAAAATAAAGTTTTCACGTGCACTCTCACTTGTAAAAAGTTTTGCTTGGTAAGAATAAAAAAGATCACCTCAGTTAAGCCAGACAGAAACCTTATGCCAACATAAATATACATGAAACGATATAGATTCAATTTGGTGATCATAAAGTTATAAACCCTAGGTTTGGTTACGGAATATTTTTTTTTAAAAAATGAGGAATAGGAAATTTACATTGATGTGACCTAAATGCTTGGCTCTCTGTGTTGATTAATAATGCCAACTCGTTGGAACGAGGTACAATTACTGAAAGAAATATGGGACTTCGAATTTTTTTCGTTTCATTGTGGTAAACAGAGTCAAATGGTCTCAGTCAAGTCTATCGTTTCCACAAGCTTTCTCTGCAACCAAACAGATGATAAGTTCATAAGAAGATACAAAGATAAAGTAGCTACCGGGGAATCGAAAGAAATGCAGCATTCTTGTTTATAGATTCGATTCGTTGGCTCCGGGATTCGAACCCGAGAGAGGTTCGCTCGCAAGAGTTCCATAGCTGAGTTCAAATTCACAATCTGCAACTCAAGTGCTTCGGAAAATTGAGTGTGTGTTTAGAGAGAGATGATGAAAAAATGAAGATTATCGAATCGGATCGATGAAGTATGGAGGGAAACTTCTGCACTCTACAGTATTGATATATATATATATATATATATTCTTTGCCCTAACTTTAAGCAAAGCCGCTTTGTGCCTATAGAGTGAGTGAAAGCTGTGCGATAGAGCAAGTCTTCTTTGCGTTCCAAATGAGTCCTTTTCTCCGTCTCGCGAAGGTTCAACCGTTCAATGCTCTGGTCACTTGAGGAATTTACCCAACACATCACACGCCAAGCAGAGATTAAAAAAAAGGTAAATTTACATGAAATTTTTAGGGGAAAAAATGGGTGGGTAGAAATTAAAAATATTAATAATTTAATAAAGTTCTTTCTTGCAAGTTACATGGTTACATCATGTGATTGAGTTTTTTTACCTTATCCAAAATAATTATATACACCTTAAAAAATTTTCAAATTTCAAGGGTGTTCAGTGTGGATTTGAATCTTTTCCATTCTACAGTTGAAATAGAGATTTCTATTTCATCAATTAATAGACGAGATAAACTCTCATCAAATGTCTTATCAAAATTACATTATTTTATATTAAAATTTGTTTTCTTATATATAACTTGAAAATTATTTATTTTAATTAAGTTTTAAGTCAACTCATTTGAATCATTAATTTTTATTTTAGTTGAAGATTTTTATTAAAAAAAATTGTGCTTTTATCCAATATAAAGATATAATATGGACACGTGTATTCGCGAGTGATTAATTTTGGAACTGCATAAATATTCTGTATCTAATTCAAATGACACTAAAGACTAACAATGAGGCGTTCCCATCAAACTTTCTCAAGAATAGTTTTCAGACATAGTTTGCTTAAACAAGTTTTTCAAATCAATTTTTGTTTTTTTTTTCTTGTTTTCGAAAACTGTTTTCAGTTTCTGAAACGAAACCAAACGCAGAGCTGGATCATCTAAACTAAATAAAATTATAACACTTAACAGTACTCGGCAGACAGCCGTTGCAGTTGCCACACTACTGCAATCTAAAATCCTCCGCTTCTTGTCAACAATTTAAACGCATTTTCTTTTGTATTTTTGTTATTTTGGGGTAATATCTGCATTATTTACTAGAGGTGAGTCAAATCCCTAGTTGCACGAGATGCCACCGAACTTAATATATCAAGACTGCCCATGGTAGGAAATAAATAGGAGTCCTCAAATTATTTCTAAAGTTCTGGGTGAACTTGAATGCAATTTTTAAATGAAATCTATATTTTTTTATAAGATGTCTAAGCTTTGAATTGACTACTTCTTCAAGCTCGTTAAGATTGAATTTTGATGGCACTATCATCTAGTATTCAATCAAACTCATAAAGTTAAAAATAAAAATAAAAAATCAGTCCTCATAGAATCCCAAGTCAGGGACCAAGCCAATTGGCAAGAATTTTATGAGTAGAAAACTAGAAATCACAAGTTACTCATTGAAGTACCTGGGGTCAAATGAATACTGTGAATGATTAGAGGAGCAAGTAACAACAATAACATTGTGTTTATTCAAAACGAGCTTGGTTTTTATAGATAAGAAACATCATTTTATTTTTCCATAAACAAATACATGCATGAAGATTAACTGAAAACTTTTGAGTATAAATTGTAAGGAAAATAATATTATTTCAAATAGTTTCTATAAAAAAATCCTATTAGAATAATGTGGTCATGACATTTTTGTAATTAAAAATTAATATTATGGTAATTTATTTTAAAGTGAAGGGCTCTAATAACCACTTTATTCTATATAATAATTCATGTAAATTTTTTAGTTGTATAGCATTATCCATAATACAATTCTAATTCATTTTAATGGGCTATACCTGCTTTAATAAATCTTCCAAGAAAAAGCAAAAACAAAATCTAACCAATTTTTAGTGCATTTACAACTTTGTAGCAAGTTTGTAATATGCTTGTTACATTTTAATAACACGTACGTTAATTTGTGTGCTTCTTTATAACGGATAGTTTAAGTGTATTATGTATATGTGTATAAGCTTAATTAAAACTATTAGGCTATGTTTGGTATAAAGAAATGAAATGACCATTCTCACTTTCATTTATATTTTCTTATTTGGTATTACTATTTAAAGTCAAAATATTCATTCCTAGGAATGATTATTTTTACATTTTGTTAGAATAATCATTTCCTCTTTCAAGAGTGGAAATAGTCATTCCATTTCCACATAAAGCGAGAACATAAAAAAATTTAGCAATATTTTTTTTTAAATTTCTTAAAAAGATAAAACATATTTTTGTAAAAGTTTTTTTTTAAATTTTAATAATTTAGAAAATATACAAAGTTAATTTTTTTTATTTTTTACTATTTTCAAATCAAATCATTCTCTCTTCTCATCCATTTTCACCCACTATCACCATCCACTGTTGTTGCTAACCACCACCACCACCGCAACGAACCGTCACCCAAAATTTTTATCATGTTCATATTTTGAAAAGTGAAAAAAAAGAAAAAATACAACTAAGCAAAACACAATCATCAGATTCTAAGCACTGCAAAATGCTAGTTGTCTATAGTCGTGCGACTCCCCCGTCCCCCTAAATTACATTTAAATAAGTTATAAATAAAAGTAAACATCATCAGTGAGAATGGACGAAATACAAAACATTAACGTCATTTGCTCCATTTTTTTATTTTTTATTTTTTTGTATTCCAAATTTCCAATTGATACTCCATGAAGTTCGACTTTTAATTTCCGCATCCACCATTGTTGCTACCATCACCATCCTTGACCAGCCACCCTGCCACCCACCACCGCCACCACTACCGTCACCGATAAGGTTACCAAAGGCCAAGAATAGTTAATAAATAACATGTCATACTTATAATATTTTATATATAATATAAAATCAAAGTTTCATTTTATATACTAAAATTTAATTTCATTATAACATTGTTAATTTGTCTAATCAAATAAGAGAATGAAAATGATGATTCCATTCTATTATACTAAATATAGTGCTTACTAATTAATCATGTTAGATTGAGTGGCTTTTTCCTTTTTCTTTTCGTGTCTCGCTCTATGGGAAAGTCCAATCAGATTCTAAACAGGAGAGTTCAAAAAGGTCTTAAATAAACTTTAGTAGGATAGAGTAAGAGGTTAAAAGAATGGTTTAATTAAGGGGAGGTTTGGTTTAATTTTTTGACGCTGATTTAATAATTTTTTCAAGACTAATTTGATACATAAAACTGATTTAATCAGTCTAAATATTTTAAATCAAACGGGCCTAAATAAACTTCGTTTGCTTATTTTTGGGAATAAAAAAAGGTGTCCTCTATTTGATTAAGCCAGCCTCATTATATTGATGCTCTTGGTCCTTTGGCTATATCATAGTTCGTTCCATTACTCAAAAAAATAATATATATATATACATGTAGTTTCTATAAAACAAAATGCTAAACTTACAGTATTTTATTATTGCATTTTCTTACTTACTAGATACAAATTGATTGGGTATACATGTATTTACTAATGAGAACTACTATAGCTTTCACTATTTTAATTGGCAAAAGTTACAGGCCCACATTAATAAATATTTCAATGGATATAAATATTAATGTGGACATTAACAAAAATTTATAGTCTTTACAAATTTGAATGTGGACATTAACAAATAGTTATAGCTATTGTTGCTCACATTAATAAATATTTCAATGTAGATGTTTTCTCCATTATATTTTTCTCATCATAAAAAAGTGTATTCCGTATGGATCATCTTTTAAACTAGTTTTTATTATCAAAATTTATTTATTTTTTTATAGAATTTTAATTTAGGTGGTCAATTTTTTACTTTTTATCCAAAAAATTAAAATAAGAAGAGTGAAGTTAGCCTTGCAATAGTAGTGCTCCTGTCCATACTATGAGGTCATGAATTTGATTCATTCCTCCTCTCTTTGTGCTTTGAGTATGCATATCAAAAAATTAAAAAAAAGCTAAAAAGTCAAAAAAAAAAAACCCTAAAAACTAGTTTAAAAAAAGTGGTCTTCTCTCATCTGACAATATATTTTAACAACTTTGACTGCGACAAAAGTTGACTGTGCATGTAATGAGTAATGGGTCATACTTGATTGGCCATAAAAACCACATTTCGAGACTTCGGGAGGGAAAATATCCAAATTGAAATTCATTTATTTGGCGGTCGCTAAATGAATTATTATGGGACATTAATAGGGAATTTGTGAAAGATAAGAGAAAATAAAATAAAAATTAAAGAATAATAGTTGTTTGGTTTCGAAATTAAAGAAGAAAAAAATACACTTTATCATGTGGGCCCATTTTTTTAAAAAAATTTTAAAAAATTTTCGAAAGCTTTTTATTTCGATTTCCTGGTCCTTTTACTCGCGAGTCAAACCAAACCCAGGAAAAGAAGGAATGTAATCTTTCTTTGCTCAAATTCCAAACAGTCTGTTAGGATATCTATTTATAGTCGGACAAATTACTAGGATTACAATTCAATAACGGAGCAGACGAAGAGCGGCAAAGCCGGCCCTCCTGATTTCGAAACGCCACCAACAACGCATGCAAACCCTGATCCTTCGATCTCTCTCTCTCTGTCTCTGTCTCTCTAAATATACGCCACCACACGTTCCTAACAAACCTCCGTCTCTCTCTCATTGTATCTACAAAATCCACATGGCTACCATTGTTGCGATGGACTCTGTGAAGAACCGAGGGAGGATCAAGTTGCTTATGTGTTTTCGACCGGTCACAATCGACGACGATTTAGTCAAACCAGACCGTACGGAAGGCTCAGGCGATACAGTATTTACTTACATCTCCGTTCAAGGCAAAGAGAGGATGGCGCTTCCGAAGATTCTGACGTCGGTGTCCGAAGAGAAGTTGAAGGTTTCTTCGGACGGAGGTGATGCCGTCGGCGACTTTCGCTACAAGGAGAGGTCTCGCCGGAAGCTTTCTCGTGTACTCAAGGCCGTATTGTTCGAGAATTCATTGGTTAGTTCACTGAATTTTTAAATTCGACAAGCGCTCTGTTTTTCTTTTGTTTTTGTTTTTTTGCAATTCACTGCTCTTCACAAAAATTGATGAATACTCGATGTTTCTGTGGGCAGGCCAGGAAGGTTCGCCGTAGAAAAGCTCGAAAAACCAAGAAGGTTTCAAACTCAGTGAATGAAAAGCCTACGTACAGAGAATCCATAGAATCCGACGACCCTAAAACGAATTCTAGTCGTTGGTCTTCCCTGAATTCTTCGTCTTCTACAACTGCTTCAGCGTCATTGTGTTCCTCATTTGCTTCGTCCGTTTCGTCGGACTCCAGGTCTTCGTCGGATCGGAAGGGATCGTTGCGAGTGAATTCGGTCGAATCAAAGCAAGTAGATAGATTGACCTCGACAAGGAAAGCTCGGGAGTATTACTTTTCCCATATTGGATTGTGTTTTCTTATTTTATGCCTATTGGTTTTGATCTTTTCGGGTAAGCTTTGTGCCATACTCTGCACTTCGATGTCGCTTTTTCTCTTTCCTAGCCGTATGAAAAGGGTTGACTCGCCGGGACACGGCATTGACTCGCCGGAGCAAAAGAAGAGAGTCATCATGGAAGGACTGCTTGAGAGGAATCGCAGTCGGATACGACAGAATAGTTAGGACTTGGACTAGGCTAAAACGGCACCGTTTTGAGCTGGTAAAGCTAGTAGGAGTCAACGCTTTGTCTGTTCCCTTTCTTCAACCGCTGTAGGAACAGGACATTAGAGTTTATTATTTCTTCCCACCCTTCGCGGTTTTTTTTTCCAAAGGGGATGAGTGAAGTTTTGCCCCTTTTTCTGTAAAATATTGGTGTGAAATGTGTGTATGTTTTTCCTTTCCCTGCCAAACAATTAACTTGTACAAAGATATTCCCCAGGTTGTTTACTACTTTTCATTGTTATGGGATTTTGTTTGTGTGGAAAATTTCTTGAACATCTATGGAGTTTGTCGAGATAAATTAGTTTATGCATTTGAAGCAATCTTACAACGGGTGCATTCTACGCCTTGTGCAAACAAAATGTTTTGCCAATTAAATCCTTACAGATGTATTCAGGGGAATACTATTAACAAAGCCCAATTGGATGGATAAATTGCCTTACCAAACATCCATTTTTACGGGTTCTTTGCCCAATTTCAATTTTGCAATTTTAATTGCTTGTTTCCTAATCATTGCCTAATGCCAGAGCAATAACAAATCTACAATTTTCACTTGTGCGTGCTCAGTGTTTTATCTTTCTGCAGCAGATTCTAAGCTCGAATGTAAGAGGGTTGCAATAGATAATTAAAAGTCAAGATAAAATCTCATCGGAATCTTTATTATGATAATCTTATTGGATCTTTGTCAGCAAAGAAGAACTAGGTCGTCAAACATTTTCAAGCAAATCAAAACGTTATGTAGCCCATGGACATTGAACTATAAACCTGATTTGCTAGAGTTTTTAGCTACAGTTTTAGCTGATGGACATTGAACTATAAACCTGATTTGCTAGAGTTTTTAGCTACAGTTTTAGCTGATGGACATTGAACTATAAGCCCACCTCATGTTCATGCCAAATATTCACCAACTAGAATTGTGATATAGAACAAGAATTCTTTGAAATTTGGGAGAAAAAAAGTTCAACTAGCTCAAAAAGCCCAATTAGGGATAAAATTGTCATTTTGTCAAATTAGCTCAGAATTGTCTCAAATTTGATAGGTTAATTGAAAACGGCCTGAAGAAAAACACACAACTTTTGATGTAGGCCTTATTTTGGCTAAATTCTATCATTTAAGCCATCAAATCAATTTTTTTTTTGTCTTAGGAAAGTTTCTTTTAGCTATATCCTTTTTCAATTTCGATTAGATTTGGTTTGAAGAGCTGCTTTAGAATTCTAATTTTCAAATCTGGGCCAAACTCAAATTTAATATTTATTTTTTAATGTTTGTGACTTTTCTTCTTATGTGATCAAGAACTTCATTTTCTATAATAGATCTAAACCATTTATCTATTAGAACGAAATTTAGTCTTACTCTGTGTTTATTTGAGTGCGAATTTTATATGATAATTTTACTCAAATGTGACGTGGGCGTCACTATTTCGTAATACAACAGCAATTCATTTTCATTTGAAAGTAAGGATGCATATATTTGATCCTTTCCAAGGGTGGGTTGCAAATGAGAGTAACCCGTATACCAGCTGCCCTTAAAAATGAATTGGTACACCGTACAAGCAAAAATGTATTGCAGAAAGTGTACCCTGAGGCCTGAGGTCCGTGCACCCTCAGATGCTCAGATCTTGCTTTTCCAGCCGGAGACCCTGAGACTTTGTTGTTTACTGTCGTCGTGGTACAAACTAAAAACCACAAGAAGAACGGATTGACAACGAAATATATGTGATATATAACTTGTCGTCTTTTGAACGGCCTAGATTTTGTGCTTAACATTGGCCGATATTTGATCATCTCCACCCATGAAATGTTTGGGTGTAAAACATGTACGGATGAGATGTTGTGGGTGCCTGCTCTGATGCTGCAATGCAGTGTAGTAGGATCTGGACATGGTGGTCTAGTAATGATGTTTGTGCAACAGAGAGAGAGAGAGAGAGTGTAATGCAGTGGTGCCTGAACTGTAGCGAGAGAGAGGGGAACACAACTGGATGTGGGGTGATCTTTGGCAAGTTTGCTTGAAGTAGATAAGCTTTTACACAAGATGCATAAAGCCAGAGTAACAGTTACCCTAAACCCTGATTCCCTTTTGGCAACCACTGGTAAGCAACATTGCTCACCTACCCTCTCATTTTAACACTGACTATTGATGTTTCTTTCCTTTTTTTTTTTTTTTTGGCACACTCAGGAAAGTTTAGGACCACATGAAATTCTCGAGGCACCACTTTCTACACCCCCATGTCACAGCACAATTAGGATTATAGAATTGTTAGGATAGACGTTAGTTGTTTCATCTTAGTATTGGTGTGCCCTTCTCACTATGAATTTCTTCTTTTACTAGACAAATCCAACAAGACCCTCCCCCTATACAGTTGGTTTTGTACAATCATGCATAGTTAACTGCTTGTGCTTCGAAAAATGTACAGATAAAAGGTACCATGGAGAGTTTATTATTATTAATTTTGGCCGATAGAAGAACATCATTTCATCGGATCAAAGGAAAGAAGTCAAAGAAAAACAAAACAATGACACAATCTAGAACATATTAAAAAAACAAAAGCGAAAAAACGTCATATCAGAAGTTGTAGTGGCATACTAGTGACTAATTTTCACTTAACATCGTCCAATAGTAGTGTCCAAATTTGAAGAAATTACCCGAGTGCAGCGCAGTTGGTAAGTGCGGAAGAGGACAGACATAGTGGATGCGTGCATCTCGAATTCGAACCCTGCTAGTTACGTTAACCTTACCATTTACCGTGGGTGGGTTACTAAGGGGGTCTTACTCTGACCCCAATTTGAACTGCTTTCTCTGGTGTTGCGCCGAGTCAGGTGGTTGTTTTGAGTTACCAAAAATAAAAATTTGAAGAAATTATTCAGTGCTCTTGATTTGTAGCCGACAAACCAGCTAAATTTAAGACAAGGCAATAGTAAAAAAGAGAAAAACAAAAAAATGCTATCCAATCACCCGTCTGCAGATGGGTGGCACATCAATTGGGCCGCTGATGTGTTGGTAATGGACCCACAACAGCGACTGTCTGTAGAGTTTCTTAAAAGAAAAAAAAGTTAAATTAGCAAGCACAAGATGGTAAGAATTATTTGGTATTCTTCAAGCACCCATCACCCCTCCTTCCATAATGTATTGAATTTTATTGCTAGGTGGTTTCTAAACACAATATTAGACTCGCTACATTGTAAGAGGAGAAAGAGGAAGAGAAGAGTTACGTGTTATTTTAGCCATGAGCTCGATAAGCACGTCCAAATCCTTTTATAATTTATGAAGCTAAAAGATAATTTTAAGTTTGATTACTTTAGTGAGCGAGCTTGAAAATTTTAATATTTTAATTAGCCGAGCTTGCAATTTAATTTTAAGTCTGATAAAAATCATTTCTAATACAATACCAGTTTGGCCCGACCCGACTAGTCCCAAGTTTCCAACCCACACCATCCAAATTCCCAATAGGAAGCATAGGAAGCAAAACACCTAGGTGTTTTCGGGTGGGGGTGGGCGTGGGGGGCATCACTAGTGTATTAGTTTTATGCACAAATCCCAACTATTCCCCTGCAGGGCAGGATCTTCTGCCCCAGAAACCCGAATCCGCCCATGTCCGCCTAAAACCAGCACTTACACGTACAAAAAAAACCCAACCACCACTCCACCCAGAAACTTATACATAATATTAAAAAGCATCCAACACGTGTCAGTACTCTCTCCACGTCGATATTACCCAGCCGCCTTATTACCAACCTGCACAGTACAAACGCAAAAGGGTAATGCTTGTCACGTCTTTTTGATATAGAATTTTATACAAAAATTTTAGAAGACTACTATTTTTCAACGCAAAATCAAAATAAAAAGAAACTCTCCAAATAATTTTCTCGTACCACCAGCATCAACGCCGGTAGGGACCGCTCCTCTAGGGTGGCCCCACAACAAAATCATCCGCTGAGATTCTTGGTATCTCTTCCGGTGTTACTATTACCTTCGTTTGCCTCAAATCCAAAAAAGGGCAGCCAGACAAAAAAGGAAAAGTGGAGCCCACGGATCTCTCGTGGCAGTTTGGTATTGGCTTCCGGTCTTCCTGAATAATTTCTCATGGGGCACACCCTAAGCTTAGGTCCTCTCTCTGAGATAAGATCTTCATCTTTCTTCCGTCTTCTTCTTGTTCATCACCCAAATCGCATCGACAAAGCTGTTGGGTGGTTCACGCGTTTTGGATTTTCTTTTCCTTCGGCTGGCTGTTTTTGAATCATTTTCTTTTACTCTCTTAATAGTCTGCTTAAAACTTAGAGAAAGGAAAAAAATAAAAAGAAAACAAAAAAAAATTATTATTTAATTTTTTATTTTTTTTATTTTATCAAAAAAAAAAAAGAGAGAAAATTTTAAATCACCCTCTCTCTCTTTATTTTCTTTCCTTTAACTTTCTTCTCATTTTCTTTATAAAACCAAGTAACAAAGAGAAATACTTGAGCTGTTGAACTAATTATGAACTTCAGTTGGAATTTACAAGAGGTTCCCAATAATGGTTCATAAAATTACTTTTTATTATTATTATTTTTTGCACCGAATCTTTTTGCAGTCCAATATGCACATAGACCCATTTGATTACTTGGTTTCGTTGTTATTAGTAAAATCATATTAGTTGACGTGATATTGTAAGTTACTAAAATTATATAACACGAGCATGTTAAAATTTAATTATAGGATAATTTGAAGATATTTTGTTAACTATTTAATTTTAATTAGCGTAAAATTTTATTGATTTGTGATTCAATAAAATAAAGTGATGTCATTGTTACACTTAATATTTTCCCCTACACATGATATGGTCCTAGGCATTTATTTCATTCTTAGGTATTTCCATTTGTAGATCAGCTCTCCATTACAAGCCTATATCAAATGTATATTCACATATTAATGACCCAATCTTACTTTATATGATTGCCAAGACTCAAAACTCTCATGATCGAGATGATCACATAGCTATTGCTGGCCGGACCGCATGAATTGATGTGCACGAGTCACCAGCATTTTCTTTTAAATAAAAAATAAAGAATTTGTTATTGCATTTGAAACAAATATATATAAATTAGCCCTAATGATTTGTTACTAATTTTGCTCGAACTGACACAGTGGGCTACAATACGCCTACTTGCTTATTTTAGCACATTCGGACCAGCAACAGACTTAGGCCTTTTGTGGGGGGCTTTTGTAAGTTGGTTCACGCGTTGCGCAGCCTGAAAGTAAATTACACGCGCCGCAGATGGCAATGCCTTAATAGAGCACCAGACAAATTGGAAATTGCTAAATATGGCGAGAATAAAAAAAAAAAAACCTTAATACAGCAAAGATATATTCACAGAAAAATCTTGCGTTTATGGAGTTTTTCACCTAAAACTCTACAAGGATAATGTGATCATGGTAATTTTTGAATAAAAAAATTATTTTTGCAAAATTTTTGTAACGACAAATCCATTAGAATAATATGTGGTATTTTTAAAATTATGAGAAAAATAGTTAGTGCTGTTGGGTTAAAATAAAAGAGCACAAATAATTACATTATTCTATACGAAAATTTGTACAATTTTTTTTTGTTTATATGGCATTATTGTTCTAATAAAAGAATGTCGTAAATGATCAGATTTTCCAAATACTTTTTTCACTCTAGAGTCTTAGACAAGTGAGTAGTTTTTGCGTGAATTTATTTAAGTATGGCACAATACCTTGTGTCTAAAAATAAAAAAGGTAATTAAAAAAATATTATTTATAATATTAATTATTTTAAAATTCTGCGCCTAAGTGTTTTAATTTGTAATTGAAGCAGTAATTAGCTCTTTGCCTACTGAGCTATAAATCACAAAAGACAAAACGATAATCTCTTTTTGGGAGTAATCAAAAGGGGTTTGAGGATATCAATGACTGCATTACACAAAACACATATATGCAGCCTCTATATCAACTAAACTAAACAGCTTGGAATCAAACGCAAGAAGCACAGGCACAGCCCATGTCCTTCCTCATAAACACAGGTCCTGCCTCACTCTTCTTCCTAAACATCAATCTCTCTCTTCATATCTAGAAACCCATTTTTCTCTCTCTCTAAAAACCCATCTCTCTCTTTGAGTTTTGAATGGCTACCTCAGTTTTTATGGCTTCAGAGAAGGCAATGAGAAGAGAAAACGAGAAAAACTTTGGCGGGTTTGGAGAGTCGAGGCCTGAGAATGCGAAACAGAGTAGAAGGAGAAAGTTGAAATCGAACGAGGCGGCGCAGAAGAAGAAACAGCGACGGAGAGGTATGGGTGTGGCTCAGCTCGAACAGCTGAGATCGCAAGAGAAGTGGAAGAATATGATTGTGAGCAACCCACTTCATCCTCTCAACCTGCAAAATCACTACTTTCTTCCTGCTTCATTCCCCGATCCAACGCCGGCCAGTATGCCGGCACCGTTTGCAAAGTTTGGTACCTGTGGCTCAATGAATGGCATGGCACAGTTGTGTCCAAACCAGGCCTTGTTGCTTCAAAGGCTCGGAGACGGGGCGTTCTCTGGACAGCTGGGTGGTTTTGGTGCTGGAGGGTTGTTTCCCGATCACTTTCAGGCAGATCCGTACGGACTCGGAGCCCCAAATCCGAGTTTACAGGCTGCGAAAATGGCTGAGAACTCTAAAGAGCTCTCTTCAATGCCAAACATGAGGTGTTACTCGGATCAATCTTGTCTCTACCACAAGGTAATGTTTTAAGAACCCATTTTATTGATTACAGTTTTTTAGTCTTTCTATTTTTCATCTTCTGCGATTAACTTTTTTGTTATTTGGTGCAGAAGAAGCGCGTCAATGGTGAAAACTTCGGGTGCAATGGAATGACAGACAAACAGGCCGACGTATTTCCATTCAACGGCTGCAGTTTCCTCGGATTCAGTCTCGGAAACAAGCAAAACATCGCCGGACCAGAGAACCAGGATTTGGGCACAAGAGCAATGATTCATGCCGGTAGCAATGTCGATCAGGTGAAGCCTTAAACATCGCCTTAGCAGATACAAGAATCATTAATCAGTATAATCAGTGAAAGTTTTGAGTATTATTCAATTTTTTTTTTCCCAAGAATTTTGACTGGTTGTGTTTGATGGGTGTTTTAGGAAGTTGGGGTTGTGGCGGTTCATAGGAAGGAAAGCTCGGCGGGTGGAAGTAGTGTATTCATGGAATATGAATTCTTTCCAGGGAAAGGTGGCAGGGGCACTTCTTCCAAGGAACTGGATTTGGGCTTCTCAGGAGCTTCATTTGCAGTGGGTGGTGAAGGTTCTTGTGTCTCTACTACATCTTCTACTGGTTTCTATGCCTCCAATTCTATTGACTTGTCTCTCAAGCTTTCATATTAGCCAGCAAAAGAATGGGTTCTGTTTTCTGTTTTTGTCTTTTCACATTTGTGTGTAGTGCTTGTGATCGAAGAACCCAAACACAGCCTTTTCATCACCCATTTGTTGTCAAACTATTTTCCCACTTCCAAAATAGAGCAATACATGTTTTGATACTTGGCAACTCTCTCTCTCTCTCTTTAGCCAAGATTGTGGCTGTCAGTTGCTTTAATTTCACTCAGCTTCTGTGATCTTACAATTGGTTGTCACTTGATCTTCATTGGATTATAGGATCTGTGGCTGTTCAGTTCAAAACTAGTTTTATTATCCTATGATGCTAGTCTAGTTGCCACAATAAATGTATCTAATGTTATAATAAATGTGTTTATTACCCATAATCTGTGACAGACAAATTCAAAGAGCTACAGATCATTGAAGTAGAAAATCTCTTGCGAGTCAAATGGGATACACCAAATTATCTTCATTAATTAATTGTGTTCAAATAACCCCTTTTTGGAATAAACTAACGGATTTCTTTCAAGAAACTCTATTAACTCAAAAGGCTTCTTTAATAGCTGAATGATTGGCACAATATACAGCAATTTTGTAATTTTAAAGATACCAACACGAATTAGCATAAAATTTTAGTAACAAACTACCCACAGTACTTTGCATTTTTCAGTGTCGAAGAGTTAATTAGACTCCAAAATATGTTTGCTAACTGTTTTCTGGATTAAATTTGGACTCTTTAACGTTCGTTCTGTCATATTTGCAAGGTTTTCTAGTCATGTGGTGGTTGACACAGACCTTGATCTTCTTCCTTCCACTACGAAGTTTCAATTTCAGATGATATGTTAGTAACTTGGTAACAGTTTATAGGCCTGTTTCCCTTACAAAGGCTTATTTTAAAGTTAATGCTCATTAAAAGTGTTATTTGTAATAACGCTTAACATAAGTTGCTAAATTAAATTGAAAAGAATCTTTTTGACTATATTAACTTCAAAATATACCTGGGTCGTCAAGAAGACAATCCCCAGCTATATTAATATGAGTTTAAGATTCTTATACATTCTTGGTTTGCACCTTTTTAAGAAAATAAAGATACAAGGCAGAAGTTTGTCTATAAACTGAAATTTGAGGGTATACGGGTTGGACAGTAGGGGCTTTTTCTGCAACCCTCAAAACTCTCTCTCTCTCTCTCTCTCTCTCTCTCACACACACACACACACACACACACACAGTGATCTTCTGCTTTGAAATTAGAAGTTGGTGGGATTTACTGTTAATGAGGCTGTTCTCTCTTTTATGTGCTGAAACACAAGGAATGACTTTCTGCACTTACTGTTTATGGGAGTCATGAAACCCCTTTTGGAGTGCTTTAGAAGACGTGAAAAAGTTACAAAACAAGGAAGGCTAAATAGCAGTTAGGTTATCTCTACATATATATATATATATATATATATGCATATACATATACAAGCCTGTATCGAATGAACTTACAGAAGAGAGTGTGATCACAGCTCAGTAAGCGGCTGCTACTGGTTACCAGTTACCACAGGCTGCTCTCAGGTACAATTGTGTTATAAGTGGAATAAATACGCAGGAGAGACTGCTAGTATGTTGAAGTCTCAGTAGATAACTAAAGCTGTGAAAGCTTTTTGAACTCCGTTTTTTATTGGGTGCTTTTCTATTCATCAACCAGCTAGCTTCTTGTAATCCATTTTTTTTTATTCTTTTTCATTATCTAGTCTTCTTCTCTTTAATTGTGCGGACAGTTTTCATGTAGTTAAACATAAAGCTAGATCGTTTTGTCTGTATGTATGTGTATCCTCAAGATATTTTATACTCAGTGCAAAGGTATACCTCAGTTGAATTTTTAGTAAGATACAAAAAAAAAAAAAAAAACTAACATTAGTCGTGCTTGTCCAATAGATGCTGATAAATGAATTACATCTCAGTTGGGTTTCACAAGTTAAGAGTAAGCCCAACTGAGATATAATGTATCAGCCGATATTTATTAGACAGACACGGCTGATGCTACCATAGCTTAGAATATAAATATGAAAAGGAAGTTTCAAAAAACATAAAAATTGTACGACCTATTTGTAATTTTTTTTATATTTTATTTTATGTATGGTTTGTTTTCCCATATATTTTTTTTTATGATATGGGAGAAGTTATTCAAGGCAAGATCTTGGGATCAATTTTTAGCAAGTAAACTCTTCAAAAATTGCCAAATGCCCCAATCCATCAATCTCGGGGTTTTTCAACTTTGATTTTTATGTCTCTTGTCTAAGGCAGGACCTGTTTGAAGGCCGGCTAAAGTCTTAAGAGTGATTGAAACAGCATAAAGCGATTTTTCCCCAGAAACACATGCATCGAAGAGGATCGGACTCGAGCCCAACCAGAATTACAGACGAGCACGTAGTGGTACGTCCTTATCTCTTTCTCCTTCTCCACTGGATCAACCCGCGCCATTATCGCAAATATTTGAGTTGCATATTTGAAGTTATGTACATGAAAGGGACAATGTGATGTGTTGCAAGATACCTCACCTCTCCTCATCATAAATCTTGCTGAGCACTCATGGATTTATAGTGCTCGTAAATCTTGAAATTTAGACTATCAATTCATACCCTATATAGTATATATTCACAAAATGTTTAAATTAAGGATGAAAGTTGGAATTACAGTTCTTTATGTTTCCAAATTCCACGGTCATCTTAAAGCCTGTGGCGAGAACCCATCAAATACACACGGTAGATAAAAATTATAATGCAAGTATCTTAAAAATAAAGGTTTACTGTAGTTTTCGCCCTATGTATTTACCCGTTATCTGTTCATTTTAAAATTTTCTATCCAAATAGTAATACAGGATAAGAAGCAAACAAATTTCAATAAAAAAAGAACCGTGGACGGCAGGATTCGAACCTGCGCGGGCAAAGCCCACATGATTTCTAGTCATGCCCGATAACCACTCCGGCACGTCCACTGTATTTGGGTGTGAATCCAATACTTTTAATATTTAAAGTAAGGCAGGAAAAGCAACTTAGAGCAAATAAGGTCATCGTATGATGATGGTTGTTCTGCATTAATTTATGTTAACAGAGCTTGATTTTAGAAGAAGCTTAACAAATTGGGCATGCCTATTACCAAATTTTTGACTTGATTGGATGTTGTGTGTGCAAGTGTGTTAGGAAATTTCTTTTCAAATTAATCAATTGTACAGTCAATTATCAATTTGGGCACAACTTTGAGGTAATTGTGATTGTGTGATTCGAATGCTGTATTTCAAAACTATATTGGATGAGTATTTGATATGCGAAGTACTTCAAACCTTATGCATAAGCATAGATTTATTAACTAATAAGTAGAACTAATGAATTTATGAAGATGCTTGCACAAAAACAAATGAAAAAGACTTTTGATCAACAGAGATCCAACAACCGGTAGAAGTAAAACTCCCAAATACTTACCAAGAATAGGATAGAATGTGTCGAGCAACTAGAAATTTAAAGAACAACTGAACTCATCAGTTCCATTATACCTTGTAGATGCTTACACAAAGCACATATGAAGAATTTAACTATGCAAACTAAGATCTATGCTATGTTGTTGCGACTCCTAATTATGCTAGAACTTGGAAGACTACTAGATGAAATAAAATCTTTCTTGTTGATAGTTGTCTTTGCCTCTCTCTTTGGCTCTTCCTTTTATAGCTTTAGCAATCTAATTGCTCCCTTTACACCCACTTTCGAATTCAAATTTCTCAGCAGTAGTTTCCCATCTTCATGACGGAGGTTCTTTGGCCAGTCGTCACGTTTGCCTTCCCTCCTCCTGATGTGCATGCGCTCAACTGTCTTCTCACTCCTTCTGGCCATGTAGCCTTCTTCCTTACTTGAAGCTTTGACCTGTTCCTTTTCCTCAATCGACTGGCCTCCCCAACCTTTGCGTAGCCATTTTGAATGGGTTTTGCTATTCTGGTATGGGTTTCGTCTATAACCCACTTGATTTTGGGCTAGTTGATTAGTTTATCAAGATGTGGCCCAAATGGCAGAGGTTTTATCTTTGATCTACCTTAGTTTGGGCTTTCTGATTAGTCAAAATATGGACCAAACAATGACCACACAGAAAAACAAAAATAAATGCCTTTTTGAATGCATCCAAACTGGTTGAACTACGAGAACAATTCAATTAAGCAAAGACAAAGTGTGTACAAATAAAATAACCCTAATATAGGGTCTTTATACGAAGCCCCAACCTCGCTTAACTGAAGATGAATTAGATATTTCTTTTTAACTTTTTATATTGCCAAGTAAGCGACACACTTTTACCTTAAACTACTTGTAGCTAATGATCACTATAAAGCAGACGTTGTGGGTGAAAAACCCAACCAAACGGGGCAAATGGATGACATATGCAGCTAAATCGACCTTGCTAGCCTCACCTCACCATACCATTTTTTTGGTACATCAGATTGTCAAAATCTTGGGTACGGGGAAGGTGAGCCGAATCCATATTACAAGTATGGCAGAGAGTAGCACTATCACTAGCCTAACAACTCTCCTCTTCACCTCACGCTCACTTTGAGAAACTGCTACCATAGACAACAATTTGGTCTAGCCCATTCTTAGGAATGGGCTTTTGTTAATGTTCTATTTGACCCAATCCATCATTTCCATGGCTCATCCGATATACAGAAGAGCCCAACCAAGAAATGGGACCACAACATGTTATCCACCTCTGACTCTCAGCCGCCGTTACGAAGTAAAAATTTGCTCATTTTCTCCGTCACTCACAATCTCACACTGTCTGTCAGACACGCTGAGAAGAAACGAAGGAAAGTCCGCAAAACTCATACAGTCAACGATCCGACGGTGAAGAATAAACCCTAATTTTTTGCTTACCACTATGCAGCCTGAACAAATCCCGCCGGAATCTGACCTACCACTGCTCGCCTCCATCAAAGTCAAGTCCTCCACCCCTCGCTTCCCCCCTCCCACCACCCCCTCCGCCACCGAAACCCCTACTGCGGGCGCTCAACGCAGGATAGGAATCGCCGTCGACCTCAGCGATGAGAGCGCTTTCGCTGTTAAATGGGCTGTCCACCACTACCTCCGCCCCGGCGACGCCGTGATCCTCGTCCACGTCCGCCCCACCTCCGTCCTTTACGGTGCCGACTGGGGCTCCGTCGACCTCTCCGTCGTCGACACTGACGAAGAGTCCCATCAGAAGCTCGAAGACGACTTCGATACGTTCACCATCACCAAGGCCTCCGACCTCGCGCTGCCGCTGGTCGACGCTCAGATACCATTCAAGATCCACATCGTGAAGGACCATGACATGAAGGAAAGGCTGTGCTTGGAGGTGGAGAGGCTAGGGTTGAGTGCGGTGATCATGGGGAGCCGAGGGTTTGGTGCGACGAAGCGAGGGAACAATGGGCGGCTCGGGAGTGTTAGCGATTACTGCGTGCGCCACTGTGTTTGCCCGGTGGTGGTTGTGAGATACCCTGATGAGAAGGATGGTGGTAATGATGCTGCCGAGCCTGTAGTTTCTGTGGCGTCTGCAACGGAGGATGAAGGGGAGGAGCCCGAGTACCACGATGCCACGGATGATCGAAAAGGTTTGGGTTTTCCTTCTGTGCTTGGTTGTTCTTTGTAGTCGAATGTTGAATTCTCACTGCTATATCACTTGGTGTTTATATGGTTGATTTGATTGAACTTGTGCTTGCTTATGTGAATAAGTGAGTGTATTCTGTTTAATTGCTTTGGGTGGATGCTGTAATTGCTAATCAGGATTAGGAGTTGAATGTCATATGCTTGAGTAAGAAAATCTCATATTGATGAGTGCTTGAACCAAGAAATAAATATCAAATATGTGACACAGAGAGGCTTTAGAAAATAATTGTTTAACTGAATTGAACATCTAATTCGTGTGGACTTCTTGATCTATGGTGTTAAGATTACTGTGAGGTAGGGTGATGGATGTAAATAAAGAGAGGCACATTCTTTAAATAAAAAAAAATACCCGAGTTACAAGTGACAAAGACCAATGCAAGTCGTGCACTTTATTTGTATGGTGTTTGTTTTCCTAAAATCTAGAAGGTAAGATTCCATCCAAGAAAGGCACTGCATTTATTTTTTTTGCTGAGTAAAAGGCATTGCGTTTATACTTTCCAAGAAAGACACTGCATTTATGCGGGATGCAGAACATCAGTCATCTTGTTATTAGGCCTATTTGCATTGAATTTCTGTATAAGCTAAATATTTTGTGATAGAGATGTGGATTCTATCTCCAAAAATCTTTTTGAAGTTGCTACGAATGTGCTTGATAATTTTAATATTGGTTTTTGTAACATGCTTGATTTTGACCAGCTTGGTAGCAGGTGATATCCATCCTTGTCATGGAGGAATGTTGGTGGCAACAACCTACAATGAGTGATAACTAATAACGAACACCATTTGGCACGGGTACTTTTGATTAAGTGTAGAACTTGAAGCCATGAGTGGTTTGTGTGCTTGTATCCTACTAGTTGTAGAAATTTTATAGAATATTAGGATTGAGTGAGAAGGGAAATTCGAATATTGGTGCACTTTTATATTGAGAAAATAATATAAATTTTGCTAGGAAAAAATGTAAAAGAAAAGGGATTGATTCTAAAGATTCAATATGACGAGGGATGTGACTAACATCATCACCACTCAACGTAGTTTGCATATGATTTTTCAATGATTAGACGTAGCAGATTACAATGAGTAACATAATTGTATTTGCAAATTGCAATACTACAAGGAGGAACTAGATGCTGTCCAACAGCAACTGGATTGAATAAACCAATTTCGTAGAGAGTGTTGCGGCAGTGAAACTGATACAGGACAACCTTGTATTTTTGTATTCTAGGAAGGGAAAGAAAGAGAATGAGGCTAGGGTTTGTAACTCTGTGGATGTCAAGCCTTATGGTTCAGATTTTGAATATTAAAGTGCTGCAAACTGATTTAATTAGCAGGAATTCAACGAATGAGGGAGATAATCGGAGAGAGAATTACTTTACTCCATGAGGGCTGTTTGAGATCTTTTAGATCCACCCTTAAACTTCTAGAAGAGCTCCACACTCATTCTTTAACCAAGAAAAAAAAACTTTTATTCAACTCTGTATTAGTATTACAACAAGGGGTCCTTAAAATGGATGCTATAACACCCTAAAGACACTACAAAATTTCTAAAACTGGCCCCACCTACTATAGAAGCAAGGAACATTTGATTTGTTGCCGTAACGATTGGAATCCATTTCCTAAGAGACCAAAATGAAACATCAGTGGAATAATGAAATTCTACTGTTTTCATTGAAACACACTGGAATATAGTGAAATGCACCAAAACAATATACCGAAGTAATAAGTTGTATCAACACAAATTTAAAACCTTTCATAAATATTATACAATATTTTTTTATTGAAAAAAAATACAAAAAGTCGTATTTTTTATTTTTAAAATATTATATTTCTGAAACGCTTCCGTTTTTGTGCTAATCGAAATGGCACACCAAAACTAAAATTTGATCCTTGGATAAAAACAATAATGGACTCAAAATCCAACAAAATAGATAGTCTGCTAGATTGCAACTAAAGATAGGAAGCTTAACCAACTTAGAAAAGAACTCCTAAAATAAGAAACTAAACCAAAATAGAAACTAGAGAACATACTAAAATTAAAGAATTTCAGCAAACATGGCTTTCTAAAATCTTAGAAGACTTAAGAGTTGATCGTGTGAGTGGGTCCCACCTGCATTTAATAATGTGGTCCTACTACCTTGTATCAAGAGGAGAGAAATGAGATTATGTATAGTATAACTCTTAACATAAAACTCATTGCTTATTAAAAAAAAAAAAACTGTAAAACTTATTGCATATATTGAATTATCTTTAGAAGTCCATAAAGATTAGATAAAGTTATTAAAAACTAGCATTTATCATTTATGTCATCATGTGATTCTAGAGTTAAGACTTGTATTGTTATCATTTGGTGAAGTTGAGTGGAGGACAAAAATTCTTCATTTTGGTGCCTGTTATCATTATGTAATGTTTGTTACACTCGAAAACTGCGTCACCGCAACTGCTATTCGGCGGCCACTACTTTTACTCAACAACCTCAAACCTTAAGAATGACTGACTGTTTCTTTTAGTACAGAAAAAAAAAGTGTATTGTGTATGGTTTGTTTTGTTGCGAATTGGATGGTGAGATAAACTCTAGACTCAGGGTTGTGTCATGGTGTGTGTCAGAAATTTTTTGGAGTCATCTATGTAGGTTTGCTGACCATCATTTTCAAAGCAGAAGTTTGAGAGAATGCAGATGTGCGGAGTATCCATGATTGAATTCTGGGACGTTCTTTTTCTATGTGTCGAAGAGATCTCCCATTGCCAATTGGAAGCATAGTTATTTTTTGGTTCTGAAAAATATAGATCTACTTCGTGTCCTTTATTGGATGTGACATACTTTCTACTAGGGTATTTTTCATCTTTGCATATTAATTTGTTAATAGGTCTCCTTGCAATTATTCCTGTCTGGGATTAACAAGTGCGGAAGAATGCATAGGAGTAATATATTTGTATGAATGCTTAATGATAATTGAAGGTGGCCCTGCAAAACCCTGTTATTCTCTCATTTTTTGTAGTAGTTTCATTTAATGTTTCCACGTCTTGACTGATTTGGGCAATTGAATTGCTTAAACCGAACCGTAGTCATTGTCCTAGTTTGGAGAGTTCCTGGTCTAGAGCGACTTGGGCAGCATGTTGTATGAATATCTTCATGGTATACAAATATATATACTCGAAGGAATATTCTTATTTCAAGTTACGTTGAGTTAATAGTTAGGACTGTTTCTAATAAAATAATTATTCTGAAATACCACTTTCTTACGTGGATTTTCATTTTTTACATAGGTTTGGGCGGTCTTAGTTTGATAACATTGGTTTGATATTTCTTCAGGACGTCAATATACTGTACCTCCTCAATGAGAAGTGGACCTTAACATAATGATTGTGATTACTATTGGATTAACCTGATTTTGAACTTGAGTAATTAATATGTTGCATATTTTAATGGCAGATATCTAGCTGGAACTTGGAGTCGGTGCCCGGACTCTCTTAACTGCAGGTATGCTTCCTTTTTTAGTGTGGTAAGTACGAATATGCATTTTGATGTCATAAATTTCTCTGTCTGGGTGACTTTGTCTCTGGGGCTCGTCTGATTTACTGCTCCAATATTTAAGACATACCTGCAGTATGCACGTAGGCAATATACATAGTAGCCTTTTCTTTTTTGTTTTGTTTTGTTTTGTTTTTATTGATACATTTTTCTCCATGCTGCAGTTTGTTTATGATATTTCCTTGAATGTCTGACATTCCTTCTGGATTCTGTTTTGGTGCTGTAGAATTTGAAGAAGGTGTCGCCGAGAATTAATTAGATGTTATTGACGGGTGGATCATGACATGTGAATGAACGGTGGTTATTCACTCTTGTCTCTTCGCCCAAACTAATTCTCACTTGTTAATCGAATAGTTGTATGGCTTTTAATGAGTTTCTGGGTTTCCCTTTAGGACTACAAGAAAATATTATATTCTGCACTTTCTGATGTATAAAATTCAGCTTTTGCTTGAAATTCAGACTGTTCAACCTTTCAGTAATTGTTGTTGCCCTTTTGATGATTTTGCATGGTGGCACTGAAATTCAGCTTTTGCTTATGAAGTGAAATTAAGGGTTCGTTTGGTAACGCTGTCAATTTTTGTGTTTTGCTGTGTGTTTTTGTTTTGTGTTTTTGCTGTGTGTTTTTTGTGGTTTGGTGATGGGCATTTATAGGTTATCGTTGTGCCAAAAATACTAGACCAATGTTTTAATAAGAGAAAATACACTCATTTTAGTGTTTTTAGTTTCCTTTCTTCAAATTTTGTAAAAAATTAAAAAAAAATTTAAACAAACGCTGTTTTTTGTTTTTTCTGAAAAAAAAAACAAAATAAAAACATTAAACGTTACCAAACGAAGCCTAAGACTCTTCAGCCTTTCAGTGATTGTTGTTGCCCTCTGATGATTTTGCATGGCAGCACTGATACTGTTTTGGCTTGTGTTCCTTGATGTGCAGTTTAGTAGACAATAACTTGTTTGGATCAGTTTTTCTACTAGCTTATGTAAATACTTTTTCATCTGAAATTCAAATTTCTACATTTTCTATGGGCTTGTAGTTAAAGCTTTTGACAAATTTTTTGTTTTTTATTTTTTACCAAATACTAACACTAAAAGCTAGTGCGAAAAATTGGGGGGGGGGGGGGGGGGGGGGGGGGGGCGCGCGGTGGTGGTGGGGAGGTTGGTTTAAAAGCTGATCCAAAAAAAAAATATGCGATCAACAAATAAATGAAACTCTCTCCAAGACTCCTTAATGCCTGAGTGATTGTATGACAAACTTCGAATTGCTGGCGCAATAGGCGTGAAGCCTGTTTGCATCACATAAATGAAGATCCAAACATAAGGAATTGGATTGGTAGTATGAGAATGTTGCATTGTTGAAGGTACGGTTGTAAATCTGGCTCTTTGAACTAAGTTTTGCTGCAAGGCGAAAAGACTAGATCATGCAACATGTACGTGTAAAGGTCTGTTTTAACACTTGTTTATAAGGCCTTAAACGAGCCAAGTTGAGTGGCTCAAACAAGTTTTAATCGAACAAAGCTTAAGTTGCTTAATTTTTTATTGTATATAAGTTTATTGAGCTTAGTTTAAGTCGAGTTTAAAAAATTAATAAATTTTAAAATGTATTCAGTTTAAATAATGGATTGATATTGAACGAGTTTTTAATGTTGAGTTTTAGTAGTTTGGTTCATTTTACAACTCTTTTAATTTAATATGGGCAATAGGTGGAGAATGGGCCTAGTCAAACTTTGTTCAGTTTGTCCATTGGGTTAATTTTGTGGGCCGCCCCTTTGAATTTTCTTGGCGGGTTGTCTACTTAATCAAAACAAACACTGGCGGCCTGGCTGGATATCTGGTAAAGCAAAAGAAGAAATTTTAACAATATATTTGAATCTTGAATTTGTGGAGAAAAAAAAAATAAAAAGAAAAATTCAGGAAAAGAAAGATAAAGTAAAAGACGATAAATCCTTTTAGGTTGTTTAGTTGGATCAAGAAAATGTGAATGAAATGAGTGTTTCAAAAAAAAAAAAAAAAAAATTCATTTGTTTGTTTGGTTATTCAAAAAAAATGTACAAATAATTTTATTTTTCATTTTGTAAAAATATCTAAGATCTAGACATAGCATAAATGATCAAAACAATGGAACCAATTCTAAACTGTAATCAAAAGTAGCTAACACATTGCTCGCGAATCCTTTTAGAGTAGTAATTAGAAGAAACCAGGGCTCTTTTCTCTTTAGGACATATGGGGAAAATTGTTTAGTGTTTAAGTAGTACTGAGCACTCAGTGTTGATCCCTATTAAATGGTACCATGTGATGAGTGAATACATTAGAAACATGAGTTTATGGAGTTGTGGAGAGACTTTTAAACAAACGTCCTATCAGATTTTGCAAAATGGTATTTTTCTTTAAAAGTCTCCTCACTACTCCACAAACTCAGATTGCTGATGTATTCACCCATTACGTGTTACCATTTGATAGGGATTACTTTCGAGTATTCAGTACTATCTGACCACTAGACTTTTTTTTCGACACATTGACAATTGTCCCTTTGGCAAAACCAAGCAAAGCAATGTGGAAATAGCACATTTGTACATATTGCTTAGATAGACCTCATAAAAGAACACAAAAACAACTATGGATTAACTCAGCCAAAAAAAAAAAAAAACTTTGAATTATAAAAATTGTGGGGAAAGAAAAGACCACTAAAAAAATATGCTGAGAGACAATTATGTGGAATATTGATGGGAAGCACATGTGTGTTGTTTCATTTCTATTGCTTTAAATGTTATAGGTTATGAAAAGTATCTATTTAATAACTCTATTTGTTTTAGTGGAAGACAAAAATCAAGAATTGAAATTCCCAGATAAACAAAGTACTTATAGGGTTGTGCATCAAGAGCGCCATCATGGGGAATTTCCATTAATACAATTACAAGATTTGCTTTTGCTGAATGCTTGAAAGGAACCCAGTTTACTAAGGTAATATTCAGGCAACAACATGATATAGTGAAGAGTAATGCTATACATAATTCAATTTCTTACAATTTCTCACTCCCATTCTATTTTCTTGTGTATAGGAGTGAGAAAATAAGGTGAGAAAATGTGATTATGTGTAGCATTTTCTTAAAGTGAAACTTTCTTGTATCTAGTAATGGGAGATGTGTATTTTGGAATGGTCACCAACTAGTTTAATTGAATCCATATCTGATCGATTAAATATACATCTTGAAGTAGATTTTTTCGTAAATTTTTTTCCACCTCCTTCTTTCTAGGAATGAGAAAATTGGGTCACAAAATGGGATTTGCATAATATTTTCCTCAAGTGAAACTTTCTTGCATCTAGTAATGGAAAAAGTGTATTTTGGTGTGTTCACCAACTAGTTTTATTGAATCCATACCTGATGGGTTAAAAATACAACTTGATGTAGATTTTTCCGCAAAGATTTCCCTACTTCCTTGTGTCTAAGAGTGAGAAAATCGGGTGAGAAAATAGGATGTGTATAGTATTTTCCTCAAGTGAAACTTTCTTGATCTATTAATGGGAAAAGTGTATTTTGATGTGGTCAGCAACTAGTTTTATTGAATACATACCTGATCGATTAAAAATACATCTTGATGTAGATTTGCTGAAAAAATATTTCCCACTTTCTTTTGACTACAGGAATGAGAAAATCCGGCGCAAAAATGGGATTATGTATAGTATTGTCCTAAAGTGAAACTTCCTTGCATCTATTTTGATGTGGTCAGCAACTAGTTCTATTGAATCCATACCTGACGGATTAAAAATACTTGTTGATGTAGATTTGTCCATAAAAATTTTGTGCTTACTGACTTCAAGTAAAATCTGAAATTGCTATGGATACTCATAGCTAAAAATGCATTTCAAGAAAAGTCAGTGTCTCTAACATATAAAAAGTTATGCTGGAGCAAGATGAGAACATTGACCTTTATTGAATTTCTTTGCATGATATATAGAAAAGATTAGCATATTACAAACAAGCCAAATCAAGAACATCCTTAATTATCAAACAAAAAATCATTCACGAGAGGGCTTTCATTTTACACCCATCTCTTCCATCCACCGCTTTGATCCGTCCATTAAACCAGGACTCAATCTGAACATGAGAATGCAAAACTCCATCTGATTCAGAGCCCCATCTCCATCCAAATCTCCTTCAGCCAACATGCAGAAGAGCTCGTCGTCCCTCATGTCTTGCAATCCTAGCAGAAGAGTGTTCCTCTTCAAGCTCTCGAACGTTATGAGTCCCCTTTCGACGTCCATCAACAAGCGGAACCCATTACACAGCTCCCCCATAAATCCATCAGCTCCCAATCTCTCAATCATGGACGGAAAGTAATCTTCGAATAGAAACGGATCATCAGTTGCCATTGTAGATGAGAGAGAAGGAGGGTTAGAGAGAGAGAGAGAGAGAGAGAGTTGTTAGAGGAGCCATTGGAACAAACCAAGGTTTGAGGTATATAAAGAGAGAATTTTTGTGGGTGATGTAAGCTTTCTTGCACCTTTCACTGGTGGCTCTCATTTCTCTTTCTTTGATCCCTAACTTTTAACTAGGGGAAACGTTCTCCTTCCTGGAAGCTGCATGGGATCAAAGGATATTTTAGGTCGTGTTATATTCATAAATAAACCTGGTTTAGAGGAGAATAACAGAAAAACCATGCCTCGTTGGATCACACTGGCAGTAATTATGAGATTGAAACTTAGGTCATTGAGTAGTACTAACTGTTCACTAATGGGAAGTTGTGGTGGAACTTGGTAATTCCAAAGGGTCCAAATCTTCTAATGTTAAATAATGTAGTTAATAATGAAGTAAAATATTTATTGGTCCAAGTGGGCACCCTATCGATATTTTTGCTGCAGAGAAATAATCACAAAAAGGAGTTTTGTTTGTCTTAATTGTTTAAATGATTTTTTTTCCTTATTTTTTGCCGTGAAATTTACTATTTAGTATTCATTTCTCATTATGGTAAATGCGCACTCTACTTTTCTCCTATTTCTTCTTTTTTGCTATTATTGGAGTACCTACAAAATTCTAACTTATTGACTAATATTTTAGATAGATTTTATTCATACATTGTCAAAGTTTACGTTGATAATCACCTAATTGATACTTCAAGGTGAATTTCTCACAACCCACTCACTCATTGATATCAAATTTTCCCAATTTCATATTGTATGATCAAAATAGCCTATCTCTTAGTCTCAATAGTAAAATTTAATTTGCAAAACCAAGCTTTATTTTTCTTCACATTGAATATATGATTTGTACCTTCTTTGTTGGATTTACAAAGAATGGATGATGATTAAGCAACTTAGAGAAATAATGTCAAAAAATTCAAGAAATGGAATATAGAATTGTTTCCATGTGGAAATTGTGAAACTAGGAAATGGGAATCAAAGTAGTTGATATCCATTCTTACTATAAATAAATTTAAAAGATGTGTTCATATAAACTGCATCCATTACTAGGAGGCAAGGTGACCAATCACGTTTATACTTTACAAATTATTTTACCATTCAACTTTAGAGGATCTGCACTCCATTCGGAAACTCTAAAACGAAAATCAGCTTGAATTATTCCATACGTTAACCACTAATCAAGTTTTTTCTCTTTTGGGTAGATCAAAGTATCCCGCCGGGCGAGGCAAGTCGGCAACGTGACCCTGCTCTCCATGAAAAATTTTAGGCATCAACTATCATATAAAGAGATTCATAGTTCAGAATGAATTTGATTCATACAGGGAGTTAATTCACGAGGGCTGAAAGCCAGTTCTTTCTGTATTATTTTTGCCAACCTCGGCACGTAATTGTGGGTCCATGGAGGTGGCCCGAAGGAATGACTCGAGCTCAAGACCTCTATTTGAGTTAGGTTAATAATCATCTCATTTATCCCTTGAGATTAATTAATTAACTGCAAGTTAAAATTTTAATTTATTTTAAGAAATTAAAGCTCCTTCAAACATTACAACCTGGTGAATATAATCGACTGATCCTTACTCATTTAATCATGGGCTGACCAGGCCAGTTTCTAGTTTACTAAGGCGCAGTAGATCAATTGATAACCATCTTATTTTCTGTAGATTAAGCTGTCCACATGGCAACTTTTTTTTTTTGACTGAGCGCAAAGGTAGAAGGGGTGACTAGCGTAGAAACTCTTATTGGACATGACTATAGGGTTTCTATTTTTGAAATGTCCGGTTTGAATCATAACTACTGACTTGAGAAGAGCGAGCTCATTATGTACTGTAATTTTATCGAAATGCAAGCTACATTTAACTCATTCTCAATAGCATCTAATTCAAGCCTAATTGCTGAAGTTAATTCAACTACCACCTCTGTGTTCCACGTGGCAACTGGTGATGATAGTTTGCAACTCTAATATTCCTTTATTGTTTGTCCAGGAAATGGGAAATGAAACCACGGATATCAAAGACTGAGGAGATCGGTGAGTTTGGATGATATTGACCATAAGATTGCAATTCAAACCCTTATATTTCTTTCGGCCAAAAATGAAGTTCCGTGAGAAATACTTTGTAATTTTGTATACATGAATGACAATTAAAATAGGAAGGATTGCATTTAAGGCCCTGCGTGGATTCGTGGCTGTTTCTTCATTATTGCTTGTAAGGTCAAGTACAAAATAAATAGACAAGGACACTTCATAGCCATTTGCTTTCGTTTTTTTTAACAATTCGTAATTCAAGTAGAAAACGATGTGATGGTGAAGACATGAGAAACATTTTCCTTGGATTTTTGTTGCAGCTCTTCAGGAGAAGGAAATTTCATTGCACTTTCCTTCGTCAATTATAGTGCAACACGTAAACTTGTTTCCCATCAAGGATCAGTATTACTTCAAACCAATACACATAAAAACAAGCAACGGTGAGCTTGGTGAGTAGACATATACATCATCAGTCCAAAAAAAAAAAAAAAAAGAAAGAAAAAAGTAAGAAAGAATTAGAAGTAAAGAAACTAGCTTCTTTGATGATGCTCTTATCACGGAGGTTATACCAAAGCTGGGGATGCCAACTCTTTCTTGTTTTTTACCAATAAAAGTGTGTGTATATATATATATATAAAGCGCCAAAAGGTGCGCAACTTATGAACAAAAAAGAAAACAAGTCAATCTAGAGCTCAACTCATCTATGAATCAACTAGATAAAAAGAGGATTCACAAAAGTTTTCTTTGCACCAAAAATAAAAATTGTGTACTGACAATTTTTAACTTGTGAATCAGTAAGTCAGTATCTTCAAAAGTGCGAACTTGACATTCTATATATTACACAAAAAGTGGGTAAGGCCCTCAATTTAGTAGACAAGAATTTAAATATTTTATTAGATTAGATCCTTACAAAGAATTTTAAATTAGAGGTGCTGGTAAAAAAATTGTAGAGAGTGTCAATATAATAAATGTTTACTGAAACAACAAATAACATGATGTGCGGCACCCTCCCCACATTACACGGGTCCGCTCCTGGGCCATATGCTGAGGAAAGTTTGCACAAGAAAGCATATATTTTATCTTTTTGTCGTTAAAATGTGGTGACCATACCAAGTTACAAACGATGACTTAAGCTGTGCAGATAGAGAAGCTAACCACAATGCGACTTAGTGGTAGGTTGGTTTTCAGGTTAATCATTGGGTCTCAAGTTGATTTTTTTTAACACCCTTTTGTGATTAACCCTCATTCATACACTACATGAAGTTTACATGATTTTTTAAAACGGTGACCCTATGCTTGAACACATTGTAGCAAAAATAAAAAATAAAAAAAAATTGCACACCTTACTTTTTTTTTTGAGAGAATAGGCAAAGAACACACACACTATTGAAATCACCACAACTCAAACACACCTTACTTAATGACTCCAGAGTTCTTATATGGTGCAAGTGGATAAAACAGTGCCTCTCCTCTGCTTGGGTATCTGTCCTTGTAAATGGCACTCCAACTAAAGACAGGGAGACCCTTTGTCCCCATTTCTATTCAATATTGCAGCAGAAGGTCTCAGCACACTACTCTCGAGAGTAAGAGACTAAGGTTACATAAAGGGCTGCTCTCTTGGAACAAATGGTATGTCTATCTCCCACCTCCAATATGATGATGATACTATACTTTTTTGTCATGCTGATATTGAGGAAATCAAGAATCTAAAGAGAATCCTCAAGTGCTTTGAATTACTATTTGGACTCAAAATCAATTTTAAAAAATCAGTTGTAAGTGGAATTGGTGTAGATGAATGTTTTTTGGTTAAGGCAATGGACATTTTCAAGTGTAACAAACAAAGTTTGCCAATGAAGTACCTTGGTCTTCAACTAGGTTCCAAGCCTAGGAAGGCAGCCAGTTGGTCTGAGATTCTACATAAAATAAAGAAGAAACTAGCCCCTTGGAAGAGGAAAATGCTATCTATTGGTGGTAGGCTAACTTTGACTAAGTCCTCTATGGCCAACCTACCAAACTGCTATCTATCTATGTTTAGAGCCCCAATTAAAGTGTGTAAGGAAATTGAAAGGCTGTAGAGAAACTTTTTATGGGGTGATGTGAAATTAAAGAGAGGTGTTCACTGTGTCAAATGGAATAGAGTTACATTACCAATGAACAAAGGAGGTCTTGGTATCACTCCAATTGAAGTAATGAACATGGCTCTGTTGTCAAAATGGTGGTGGAGGTTTGCTAATGACAGGAAAGCCATATGGGGAAGAGCAGTCTGCCACAAATACAACATTCAAGAATCAAGATGGACATTGCCACTAGGATCTGAGGCAAATTTCTCAATTCTTATGAAGGATATAGCAATGCTTAATGAGGATCATCAAGTTTCTAAGGACATTCAGAGGTCAAATCTCAGTGTGCAAGCAAATAAAGGCATATCAACTGATTTTTGGTCTAAGCCCTGGGTTAACGGTCTCTCTCCCAAAGAGTTATTCCCTATACTCTTCTTCTGTCTCTCTCAACAACACTATGCCCCAATCTCAGAATTCAGAAGAGGTTCAGGTAAGTGGAATTTCATATTTAGAAGAAGGCTATTCTCTTGGGAGGAAACATTGCTCGAAGACCTGAAAAGGATGCTGGCTAGTGTTATTGTGCCAGAAATCAAATACACACCTACAAAACAATGAATTGGGTATGAACCCATCAAGTGTTCCTTATCTTGAGGACAAAGAAGATTTGGTAATTTGGAAAGGAAATACAGATAGAGTTTACAAAGTCAGCTCCTTCATTGATATAGCAAATCAAGGTAGTAATTTACCTCATCGAATGGTGAAGATCCTGTGGAAGATATGGGCTCCCGTAAAACTACAAATCTTCTGCTAGTTATGTTTTCAAAAGAAAATGATGCAGCGGAAATTCAAAGAACAAGAACTCAACTCTAATCCGTTGATTCACCACGAATACTGGAATAAAGTTCTTATTTCAACTTGTAGAATCACCACGACTCTCAGGCTCAAAAGCATCAAGCGTTCGTTGATTTGCAAGAATATCGAACGATTGAAAAAGGTACAATTCACGCACAAAATTTTATTAATCTTCAAAAGCTGCTGAAAAATATCTTAACATGAGTATAAATACGCGGCATGAAACCCTAGGGCCCGGGACAAACTGGGTCAATTTAAAAAAAATAACGAAAACCCAAAAACATAAGCCCAAAACACAAAACAGGCCAAAAAATATAGTTAGAGGCATTTTTTCACATTTTCCTAGGCTGGAATATCATTTCATATTTTCTCCTTTCTCCGGCTCGTCACTAGCTCCTCGAAAACATATTATAATAGAAAAACGAAATTACGAAGCAAAAGTTATGATCGATTGAAGTTTACCGACCATCGGACTGCGCATAACGACACCCCCGAGCTCTGTTACTGCACAGGAAGGCGCAGCAGCCAGATGAAAGTACAAATTGTGACCTTTGTGACCAAGCTCCTGAAGACATTGATCATCTGCTTCTTCATTGCAGATTATCTTGGCTTGTGTGGTGTGCCATCCTCAAATGGTGGGGTGGAAGTTGGATATGTCCACCTTCAATTGATGATCATATCTTATGGTGGTTTGAATGTAAAAATTCAAACCTGGGCAAACCAATCTGGCAAGCCCTATTATTAGCCACTTTGTGGAATTTGTGTTGTGCCAGAAATAAGGCCATTTTCGAACAAAAGCAATGCAACTGGGTTACTATTGTTGACTCATCAAAGCAGATGGCCATGTCATGGATTCAAGCAAAGTCCTTGCCTGGTAGCTTCAGTGCAGACAGCTTCTTCTATTCAATTGATGGGGTAAAATCCCTTAAGGTGAGATCTATTAGAAGGCATCAGTTCAACTAGTTCTTGTACAGGTGTTGTTAGTTAGTTGATGTACAGTTGATCCCCCTTCAACTGTAGGTGTGTTTTCTTAAGGTATCCGTCAGAGCAGGTATCTGTGGGGCCCTTTATCTTGTAATCCCTTCTATTATCAATATTATCTCTTTTTGCCGTTCAAAAAAAAAAAAAAGAGTTCTTATTTGAGTATGATTTTCGGCCAACATGTTCTAATTAATTAACGTGGCATAATATTCGATCCCAAGGTAAAATTTTGATAGGTAAATGTAGAATTGTTTTGAATTTTGTGGGGGACCAAAATAAAAAATTTTGTATTTTGAAGGGCTAGAATAAATTTTTTTAAATTTTGAGAGAGTCAATACACTATTTCTTATTATAAATACATAAAATTTATAAGGCTTATATAGATTTTTGTCAAAATTGAAGGTGCCATGGCCCCTACTGTCATAGGTAGGTCTGTCTTTGCATGTCCCTAATGAGATTGGATACCGTTGGCTCCTCTTTTGGGCACTTTTTTTCTGTTTGTTTATTAGCATTATGTTTTTGGTTACATGGTGGACTCATGATTTGTGTTAAGTGAGATCAAGTTAAATATTTTAGTTTTGTAGGTTTAAGGTTAAATTTTTTGAATTTTGAAAGGGCCAATGCACTATATTTAATGGTAAGAACATAAAAATCTACAGGAGTTGTAACGAATTTTGAAAATTTTGGTGGGCCGTGGCCTTTGCCCATCTGTGTAGGGTGTCTAAACGCTCGATTGATTTTTCTTGGAGCTCATATAGAGTTAGTACCCATACAAATTATATAACTTTTATAAGTGCATGAATGATAGTTAACTGAAAAAAATATGAGAAGGGATCAAACTAAACTATTGACTAATTCAGTTCTGACAAGTTCAAAGCTTTAGCATTGGCCAATATCAACCTACCACGCACCTGCAGTTCATCTTGATTAAATCCAACAGACCGAACTTTGACTCAGTGTCTCATGAGCGAGTTGGCAGTCCTGGTCCACCACGCTCCTGCAGCTAAGATTGCCATTGGAGACAGCAACACTCGTGATGTCCGATCAAATAGCTTTCTTGGTCCCAACACTACTCCCAAAAATTCTTTACTTTTCTTGCTTTGTCTCATCGTTGTTTCTCTTAAGAGTTCTTCCATGCAGTCCATGCACAAACGATGAAGCTAAAACTCATGTGCAGACGGCAAAATCAAACTTGGGTTTAGACCTTGATGCTAGCTGTAAGGCTTGGAAAAGTACCGAAACACCCAAAAGAAAGCACCACTTCGATTGGAAGGACAAATTCTAATCGTTGCTACGGCTGTTAATGGACTTTCGTTGATCGAGTGCCATTAGGCAGAATTTCTCAACATAACGCACGCAGCAGATACAAACCGCGAAATCATTTACAGATGGAAACTCCAAAT
The DNA here is from genome assembly GCA_033060915.1 of Euryodendron excelsum. NCBI lineage: Eukaryota > Viridiplantae > Streptophyta > Magnoliopsida > Ericales > Pentaphylacaceae > Euryodendron > Euryodendron excelsum. The sequence goes on along the minus strand of CM065381.1, from coordinate 18,594,600 downwards.
CTTTGGCCTCTCAAACTTCTAGGGTGTCTGACACAGCTATAGGGTGAACACATTTATACCGAACAAGAACACAAGCGAAATCAATACTCTAACCCCAAGGGTTTGGCTAGTGGTCAAGGGTTTGGTCTTAGGATCTACTCCTTCTAAGGTTACAACTTCAAAACTTTTTGGATGCTATCAACTTTTTTGAGTTACTCTTGAGGTTTTCAGTAATTATTCGATTTGTATGAAACTGTGGGATTGCACAGACTCCGAATTTAGTCGAGATGAGCAAGTTGGTCCGAACACCCAACTAACAAAAAAAAGAAAAAAGAAAAAAATTAATTCTCGGAATAGTATAGTCAAATTATCAAAAGTTAATGATTTATATCCTATTTAAAAGAGGAAATGAACTTTAAACCTAATAGAACTCAAATTGGACAAACTTAAGAAATATGAGAATTACCAAAAATTGAATATTTAAGTTAAACTCAAATTTGGTTACTGGAGTTATAAATATATATTTTAAAATTCTTTTACCCAAAATAAAAAAAACTTCTAGATAAAGTTATTACTAAAACAAAGCTTTTCGAGGAAAACAAAATGTGAATTTCGAGCCCAAAACAACTGAATTCAAAAACATTCTTATAAGATCCATGAATTTTGATCTCTAACGTGTTTTCAATCACAAATCCAGGGTTCATGCACTTCGGAGTTCGCACATCATCGTTTTGCATGAGCGTTTAGGCTATTACCAATTGCCTGCCAAATTTTGAAGACTTTGAAGACTTCAAAGTCTTCAAAGAGCCCTAGCTTTGAAGACTTATTTTTTTCCCCCCATTTTCAATAGGTTCTAAATATAAAATGGCTCAATCTAGTGTTACATTAGATGAATTATCATGTAGATGCATAATCATATTAATGAAGTCAACTCAATCTAGTGTTACATCATATTTATCAAATCAAATCAATCTAGTTTTAGGCATGGAAACACCGTTAGGAAGACAATGCTTGCATTGCTGGTTCTCTCTCTCTCTGAGGTATATATCTAGCAATTATCAATGTAAAGTTGCATACACGTTTGAACTATAAGCCTATGGATGCATGCACTTTATCCATCTTCAGAGGGTGATGATTCACTTTCTGCCGTATAACAAAAGAAACAGCACCTGAAATCGTCTTCAGTTGATTTGAACAATTTAATTCCTATCAAATCATTTGAGATACTTCACAGGTCACCTTCATCTCCCTCCCTCCCACAGAGAGAGAGAGAGAGAGAGAGAGAGAGAGAGAGAGAGAGGGGGGGGGGGGGGGGGGGGGGGGGGGGGGGGGGGGGCACAAAACAGTGTACTTTTCCGAACATTTCTCACATTCTAACCATGCCTCCCTCAATTTTGACCTTTTTTTTTTCATGTTAACAGCGATCAAAGCTAAGAGCGACCCCAAGTTAGGACAGTTTCTAACTAAATACTCTTGGACTTATAGGTTGATGATGTGATTCTTCCATGGTTTTTGTATATCGTAATTTTCCAAGGTCTGTTCAAGTAGAGGAAGAGATAATTAGCAGAAAAAACCTAGTGTACAGCTCATGCATTAATAAAAGAATAATGTCCTCGATCCACATATAATACAACAATTAGAGACAACTCTGCCGCCCAAAGGGAATCACCTTGTACCAATATTTATGGTGTAATTTGAAGACATAAAGTGCACTAGTAACCCCATTATAAACTTGTAGGCTATATCCTTCATTTTTTTTTAGCAGCAATGGCGCTTAATGAAAAACTCAAAATCCAAAATTTTCTCCTCATTCCTTTGCTTTTTTTCAATCTTTGGCCATGCACTTAATGCAGACGCAGCAGATATAGTGACTCTACTCAGTATCAAGGGTTAGACCTTGATGCTGGTATTACTCAATAGAGAGGTGCAAGGCTTAGAAAAGTAACGAAATAACCATAAAAAGCACCACTTCAAATGGAAGGACAAATTCTAATCCAGTGTACGGCTGTTAATGGACTCTGGTCGATCGAGTGCCATTAGGCAGAATTTCTCTATATAACGCATGAGTACGTACAAACCGCAAAATCATTTACAGATGGAAGCTCCCAATCTTTGGCCTGTCAACCTTCTAGGGTGTCTGACACAGTTATAGCACGTTGTTATACCGAACAAGAAAATGAGAGAAATCAATTCTCTGGATAAATTATGTTGTCACATTATCAAAAGTTAATGATGCACATCTTATTTGTAGGAGAAACAAACCCTAAACCTAAGAATTATAAAAAATAGCAAGTTTGAATTAAACACAACTTTGAATCCTAGAGATCTGAAAAAAAAATTGTTTTTTTTACGCAGAATCAGAAACTTCTGGATCAAGTTATTTGCTAAACAAAAAATTCTCTAAAATGGCAAAAACATGAATTTGGAAAAATCCTAACAAGATCCATAGTCCACTACTATACATTTGATCTCCAGCATGTTTACTATCAAGTCTCATGCAATTCGGAGTTTGAACGTTACCGTTTTGCTATTACCAGTTACCTCCCCACAGAAGATAAAAGAGCCCGGTCTTTCAAGAAAAATTTTCCCCATTTTCATTAGCATCTAAAATATAAAATGTCTGAAGTATAACGTCGCATTAGCTGAATTATCGTGCAGATGCAGAGTCATGGACCAAACAACACTTAGACTATGGGGCATGGCCCGTTACTTTGACAAACTTTCACATGGCCCAATAGATTTTGAATGTTTATGCTACAAAAGTGAATACTGGCCCTTCAAAAATTTAAAATTTTCCTTTGACCTTGCAAAATTCAAGAATTTACTTGAAAAAAATTCAAAAAATTTTACCTTGACATTCTAAAATTCATGAAATCTTATCTTAACTCCTCAACATAATTCAAAAAATTTTATCTTCACCTTCCGTGATTCCCCCTCAACATAATTTCTGGTTCCGTCCTTGTGCAGAGTATTATTTATGAAGTTGTTTTGGGCATCAGAACAACATTAGGAAGACTATGCTTGAATTGCTGGAACTCTGTCTGAGATATATACCTAAGAATTATCAGGGTAAATTTGCATAAACATTTTGAACTATGCGCATATGGTTGCAAGCGATTTAGTCCATGGAGACAGGGAGATGATTCAATTTCTGAATCATAACACAAGAAGCAACACCTGAAATCATCTTGAGTTGATTTGAACAATTTCATTCGTATTAAACAACCTCCCTCAATTTCGAGGTTGTTTCTTTCGAACATGGACCAAAGCTAAGAGCCATCCCCAGTTAGGATAGTTACTTGTAACTAATCACTCTTGGAATTATAGGTGTATTGATGTGATTCTTCCGTCGTTTTTGTATATCGTAATTTTCCAATGTCTGTGCAAGGAGAGGGAAAGCGAATCAGCAGACAGCCTCGCGTACAGCACATGCAGGCATGACTAAAAACAAGAATAATGTCTTTCATATAATATCCAACAATTAGAGACAACTCTGCCGCCATAAGGGAATCATTTTATACTAATATTTATGTACACTGTAATTTGGAGACATTGGGTTGCTAGTAGCCACCACATTATAAACTTGCAGGGTATATCACTCGTTTTATTTTAGCAGCAATGGCGCCTAATGAAAAACTCAAAATCCAAAGTTTTCTCCTCATTCCTTTGTTTCTTTCAATCTTTAGCCATGTACTTAATGCAGATGCAGCAGATATAGTGACTTCTACTCAGCATCTCAAAGATGGTCAGAGTGTAACCACAGAAGATGGGAATTTCAAGCTGGGTTTCTTCAGTCCAGCCAATTCTAACGACCGGTACGTTGGGATATGGTTTGCAACAATTCCACAACAAACTGTCGTTTGGGTGGCAAATAGAGAGAACCCAGTTAAAGACTCATCTGGAGTTTTTAAGATTGCCAAAGATGGGAATTTAGCAGTTGTTGATGGACATGACAATATTCTCTGGTCTTCGAATGTTTCCACAGCATCGAATAATTCAGTTGGAGAGCTTTTGGACACCGGAAATCTCATACTAAGGAGTGGTGATTCGGCTGATGCTGGGAATTTTTTGTGGCAGAGCTTTGATTATCCTACTGATACGTTCCTACCCGGGATGAAATTTGGGATGAACCTGAAGACAAATCAGAATCAGCTTCTCACGGCATGGAAGAATGCTGACAATCCGTCCCCCGGGAAGTTCTCACTAGGGTTTGACCCGGATGGAACCGCGCAGATTATTATATGGAATGGTACCAAGAGGCACTACAGAAGCGGGCAGTGGAATGGGCAGGGATTTGTGGGCATTCCAGACATGACTTCTTACCATTACTATGGCTTTACTGTGGTCAGTGATAAAGATGAGGGCAGATTATACTGCATTTACTCTAATCCAAACAAAAGTGTTCTTTCGTCTTTTGTTTTGAATCCATATGGGAAACTCGATCGAACATATCTGTTTGATAGAACCTCAGATTGGAAGCTTGCTTGGTCAGGACCAAACAGTGACTGTGAAACATATGGGACATGTGGTTCTAATGGAGTTTGCAATGAGAATAAGAGTCCAATCTGTAGTTGCTTGAGAGGATTTGTTCCTTCATCACTTCAAGATTGGAAAGCAGGAAATTGGAGTGGTGGGTGTGTTAGGCAAAAGCTTCTGGCTTGCAATGAAGATGGGAGCAGTAGGAATGATGGATTCTTGAAAATTTCAGGGTTAAAGCTGCCGGATTTTGCTCGACCGGTGGCCTTGGAGGGACAAGGCAACTGCACTGAAACATGTAGGAAGAACTGTTCTTGCATTGCATTTTCTTATGAGATAGGGCTGGGTTGCTTGACATGGCATGGGGATCTAGAAGATCTTCAGATGTTCCAAGTAGGCGGCCAGGATCTGTATCTGCGCCTTGACAAATCATATTTGAGAGGTAAATAATATTCTCAAATACACACCTACATCTATTTTCTAGCTAACTTATGTGAATTTTCATGTTTATGGTTCAATAGATGAAGAATACTTTTCATCAATGTAGGAACTTCATATGATCTATTTGTTTGATAACTATGTACGGTATAGCTTGGAAATTTCTAGTTTCATATAAATATTTTACACACTTAAGGCGCTGCTTCGGGCAATATTTGCAGCCTACTAACCACTGACATGTTAGAAATGTCGTTTGGACGTGTGTTCAACACGTGTCAAGAAATGCTTAATGAGTGTCGTGTATAAACATTTGACACAGATATGACATATTCTTAGAAGTATCCGTGCTTCTAAGTTTGCAACCCAAACAGCTCAGATCAATGGACTGGTGAACTATGGCATATGCTACAAAATGAAGACAGTGAGATACTGCCTCCCTAATGTAGCCATGACATATAATTCTTTATAAACAAAGAAATATGGAGACATTTTATTATTTACAATTAACCTAAAATCGCCGAGATCCATAAAGCAGCCTTAATAAATCAGACAATGGCTTTACAATTTGTTCTTTTTTGGTTAATTTACATTAATTTGTGGCTAACATTTAGAAGTATCTAAGCACTGGCCAGTAACAATCTTCAGATTTTAAGTCTAAGTTGTTTGACCATTTTGAGGTTACTGTATCTATGTGATCTGCCTATTACCATTAAGTTTGGTATTTAATTTCTGTTCTCTGTAAAGCAATAAGGAAAAATAATTTTCTTTCTCAATGAAGGGATGCAAAGGGTGAAGGTGGCGATAGGTATCCTTGCAATTTTGCTAGGTGTAATATTAATGGTTTTCGTTACCATTTTCACTTGCCGGGGTAGATCACGAAATAAAGGTAAATGTTTCTGAGATCGCTGTTTTGACGACTTAACTTTCCGTTGTTTGAAATTCACAACAATTAGAACTGATGTCTTCAGAATCAGACAAGAAGGGCAGCAACAAAAAGCTGCAATTCTTGGACATGGAAAAAACTTTAATGACTTCAAACAGACAATATGATCCCTTAGATGGAATTGAACTTGAAGCGGGGGTCCCCAAGGCAAACAGCCCTGAAGTACCGTTATTCAGTCTGGATTTTGTAAGGTTTGCCACAGATGACTTCTCCATGGCAAACAAACTTGGCGAAGGAGGGTTTGGACCTGTTTATAAGGTAAAGATAGAGGAAATTCTAGAAGATAAATTAACTTTGATGAATTCATAATTGCTGAGGAGGAATTTCATACCTTACAATTTTCAGGGAAAACTGCCAAACGGACAAGAGATAGCGGTCAAGAGACTATCAAAAGTATCTGGACAGGGATTGCAGGAATTCAGAAATGAGGTTATTCTTATCGCAAAACTCCAACATAGGAATCTGGTTAGACTTCTGGGCTACTGCATTCAAGGAGAGGAAAAGCTTTTGATTTATGAGTACATGCCAAACAAGAGCTTAGATGCTTTTCTTTTTGGTTAGCACCATTTTAACTTCTTGACAATCCAACATACATAATCTGTCTTTGCTTGATAAGTGACAAATGTGTCCTGGAATTCTCTGGCAGATTCAACCAAAAAAGCGCAACTGGAGTGGAGAAAACGCTTTGACATCATTGAAGGGATTGCCCGAGGACTTCTTTATCTTCATAGAGATTCTCGCTTAAGAATTATTCATCGAGATCTCAAAGCTAGCAACATTTTGTTAGATGAGGAGATGAACCCTAAAATCTCCGACTTCGGGACAGCAAGAATTTTTGGAGGAAAGGACCATCAAGAAAATACAATTAGAGTTGTCGGAACTTAGTATGGTTTACCTAATGATTCTCAAGTACATTTTGATTACTGTACGTGTAACCAAAATGTATATGTCCTCTTAATGTGACTAATGGGTGATTAATGTCAATGCAGTGGCTACATGGCGCCTGAGTATGCAATGGAAGGTTTGTTATCACTAAAATCAGATGTTTTCAGCTTTGGAGTTCTACTGCTTGAGATTGTTAGCGGGAAAAGGAATGCAAATTTTTACCATCCAGAGAAGCCTATGAACCTTCTCGGATATGTAAGTCATGAACATGAACGGAGTATGAGTTTTCCTAATTATAGTTAGCACTTAGCAGCACTAAATTATCTGAGAAAGAACTATTTTGAGATCTTTCCAGGCATGGGATCTGTGGCAGGAGGACAAGATGCTCGAATTTGTGGATCCATCATTAGGTGATTCATATTTTAGAGATCAAGTGTCGAGATGCATCCAGGTGGGTTTCCTCTGCGTTCAAGATAGCACAACAGACAGACCGACCATGGATTCAGTCGTGTTCATGCTGGGGAGTGAAGCCACAGTATTGCCTACGCCAAAGAAACCTAGCTTTTCAATGGGTAGAACTCCTAGAGAGACAGATGAGAAGGGATTTAGTTCTGGGAATTGTTCGGCAAATGCTGTGACAATGACTAAGATTCTTGGACGATGAGGTTATTAGCTTTTCTACATACATGTTTGACCAATATTCTCACACTCCATTTTGTGAATCTACTTAGCTGAATGCAATAGATTGAGCTTCCTTGTCAAACATTGAGACAGAGTGATGAAAAAACTATTCTACCACAAATTGCCCCTTAACCAAACCTGTGCATCTCTGGTTTTCCATTTCAGAAAGCAGCGAACTTGTGTGTCGTTTTTTCTTAGTTTCCGGCATGATCTCTGAGTGTGTATGTCAAGGATTCATCATAATGGTCATAGGCTGTTGCTAAGGGCAGCCAGTGCGGTCCATCATATCAGCTGAGCCCAACTTGTTGATCATAATGGTCATAGGCTGTTGCTAACGACAACCAGCGGCTGTCCGCCACGTTAACTGGGCCCACCTGCTGATGTGGCTGATAGCCACTGGCTGTATTTGACAGCCGTGACTGCCCGTAGCATGCCTCATGGTTATAACATCAAATTCTGGAGGTGTGTACGCCTGAAGCCGAGATCTGAAACTTGAAAAGAAAAAAAAAACAATTTAGACTGCTTTTGGCATGGTTGCAGCCACAAGTCATGGAAAATTAGCGATTTCAGAATTATTCAGCTGGATTTATAATATGTGATCATACTCTGTATGGTTGACGAGAATACTAATGCACACAAGAAAGAAATTTATAGAAACTCCTAATTCTGCTATGTCTCCTGCTGCTTTGTCTAAGATGGAGGAGAAATCACCTAAACCATTCGATTTTTGGAATAGACTAAATTGACTGTACTAATTTAACAATTTCCTTAGGTTTTCCTGGGTACTACATTTTTATTAGAAATTTTCCTATGCTTTCTCAGTAACTAACGAGGATTAAGGTTTCTATATTCTCATCTCCAGCTTGATTCAATGTCCCGAAAATTCATCTGCTCTCCATGTTAATTACCTGCTTGCTTCCCAAACTGGCAATTATATGAGTGAGACCGTTACAATCCTTTGAAATGATCCTGAAAGTTGCAGCCTCCATTCTCCACAGTTCAAATTATATTGGGCTGGTTAAAAGTCAAGGCGAAGATATGTAAGTGAATATGTCAGCACGAAGAAATCTATACGATGAAGGTCTTGCTGTACAAAATATGATACTATAAAGAAGTCATGGTGTTTCCTAGAAAGTGGGTTTGTTGGACTTAGAAGGCAGAACATGTCTCTGGCAAAGTATTAATTATTATTTTAATTTGGATTACGGCTTGTTCAGATGGAAACTTATTGAGGAAAATGACCATAATGAATTGTTAAAGCCAAGGTGATTGACCGATGCTCCATTGTTTGAATGATCGTCTCAGCCTATGCTACAGACTTCGATTCGACTCTGAAAATCTAATGGCTAACACCAATAATATTTCAAGGATGACAGCATTTGTTCATCTTGTTTTCCTGTTGATTTCTTCATGTTTGCTATCTGCCAATGCCTCAACGGATACAATCTTACAAGGACAGTCAATCACAGCCTCAGACACCATCGTGTCTTCTGGCAATGGCTTTGAGTTAGGATTCTTCAGTCCAGGGAACGGAAGCTCCACAACGAACTACTACGTGGAACAAACTGTTGTTTGGGTAGCGAACCGAGACTACCCGATCACAGATTTGTCCGCGGTTCTTACCATCGGCACCGATGGCAACCTCGTGATAGTAGAGGGAAGAATTTCTTACATGTTGACTAACATGTCATCAAATGGCAACACTAGTGCTACCCTTTTGGATTCAGGAAATCTTGTATTGACAGATACTAGATCTGGTGCCTTTCTATGGCAGAGCTTTGACTTCCCTTCCAATACTCTATTGCCCGGAATGAAGTTCGGCTATGATAGGATGAATGGAAAAACTTGGTCTTTGATATCTTGGAAAACCAGGGAAGACCCTGGTCCTGGAGTTTTCTCTCTGGAACTTGATCCTCAAGGATCAACCCAGTTTTTCATAATAAAAGGGTATCAAAAGTATTGGACTAGTGGGACATGGGATGGACAAACTTTCACTATGATTCCTGAAATGGATACACACTACATGTATAACATCACCTATGTTTCCAAACAGAATGGGAGCTATTTCAGTTACTCTGTTATCGATACTTCTGCGACGAGTAGATTTGTGTTGGGTATATCAGGGAAACTTCATCTGCTGTTATGGCTTGAAAGTACCCATGAATGGGTTTTGTCGTGGTATCAACCGACACAGCGGTGTGAGGTTTATGCCTACTGTGGGGCTTTTAGCAATTGCAGTCAGAATTCCTGTCCATTTTGTCAATGTTTGTCTGGTTTTGAAACCCGTTCAGAGGGAAACTGCAACACAGGCGACGTGTCAGGACGGTGCGTGAGGAAGGCCCCTTTGCAGTGTGGCAACTACAGTCAAGCTAATGGGCAGAAAGACCAGTTTCGTTGGGTCTCTACAGTAAGACTCCCTGTCAATCCAATAGTTTTGCAATTTAGAAGTGATCTAGACTGTGAATCGGCTTGCTTGAGCAACTGCTCTTGCTCTGCTTATGATTATGGCAATGATGGGTGTTCAATATGGAGTGAAGATATCTTTAATATGGAACAGCTGAAAGATGATGACCCTAACGGAAGAGATTTCTATCTAAAACTTGCTGCTTCAGAGTTTCTCAGTAAAGGTAAGAATAATGGAATCTTCGCAATTGTTTTAGTGACATGGTGACAATAATTATATACATTGCTTTTGGAGAAAAATGAATTCAGTCCACCTAATTCCTCTTGCAGATTCAAGAAGCACGAGGTGGAAATGGATTATTCCAACACTTACAGTTTTTCTCACATTGCTGACTACAGCCTTCTTTTATTGTGTGTGGAGGAGAAAGTTACAGAAGAAAGGTATGAATTTCACTCTTGAAGCATAAAACTAAAACAATTCGAGGGATTGTATTTTAGGGTTTAATTCAAACCCCTGTATTTTGTTACTAAGCAGGGGAGGATTTGTTGTTATTCGATATTGGTACAAGCATTGGAGCTACAAACTACACACTAAATGAAGCTAGTAAGAGCCCTACTGGTGGAAAGAAGGAAGTTGATCTACCATTGTTCAGGTTCGCTAGTGTATCGGCAGCCACCGATAACTTCTCTGATGCAAATAAGCTTGGAGAGGGTGGTTTGGGACCCGTTTACAAGGTAAGATTCAACATCACTGACCACGATGCTTTTAGGAAGTTGAACACTATACAGAAGTAATTTTGATCCTAGCAAGTAGTGGAGTGGCCCAGTTGATGCATAGTATTTTATTTGCTTTGTGCTAGTCCATGTGTACTTAACATACCACTTTCAGATAGTATTTGCTGCTAGTTTTTCATAGATTATAAAGGTTCCATATATATCAGGGAAAGGAACTAAAAGGATATGAGGTGGCTGTGAAAAGGCTTTCAAGAAAATCTGGACAAGGATTGGAGGAGTTACAAAATGAGGCAATGCTCATAGCCAAACTTCAACACAAGAATCTTGTGAGACTACTGGGCTGCTGCATTGAAAGAGATGAAAAGATTTTGATTTATGAGTACATGCCCAACAAAAGCTTGGATTTCTTCCTTTTCGGTTTGTGACTTCAATCTATTTGATAGTATCTGTTTGTATGCTTATCTATCCTTGAAAATTTGTATTAGGTAGATGGTTCCATTTTCATTGTCACCCACCACTCATGTACTACAATCTAATTTAGCAGATCCAATAAAACACGGGATACTAAGTTGGGAGTTACGCATTAACATCATTGAAGGAATTGTTCAAGGGCTTCTCTATCTTCATCAGTATTCAAGGTTACGAATCATTCATAGAGATTTGAAAGCTAGCAACATTTAGTTGGATAAAGACATGAACCCAAAAATTTCTGATTTTGGGATGGCAAGAATTTTCAGGGGAAACGAATCACAAGCAACAAATCGAATTGTTGGCACTTAGTGAGTGAAACACATTTTATATCGTCACATACATACATTGGTGCCTTTGCACCAAAACAACTTACTTTTGCTTATATTCATATCCTTGAGGTTACTAAATGATTTGATTTAATATTTAAATCCAATGGCTACATGTCATCCGAGTATGCTTTGGAAGGTCTCTTCTTGATCAAATCTGATGTCTTCTGCTCTGGAGCCTTGTTGTTAGAGATTTTGAGTGGCAAAAAGAATATAGGCTTTTATAACAGCGACTGCCTTAATCTTCTTGGATATGTGAGTACCAAAATGCTATTTTACATTGATTAGGCTCTTCTTTTTCCCTTTTTTCACATCTTCTTTGATCTTCTTTTTTTTTCATAAGTATTATGATGTGTAAATTTTGAGCCATTGACAAATTTTGATGTTATATATAATATACCTTCATATAATTTTTATTGAGTAATTCACAGTGAGATATACTGTATGTCTTACTCTTCAGGCATGGGACTTGTGGAAGAGTGGCAGGGGACAGGACCTGCAGGATCCAATATTAGAAGATATATCTTCTACACATATTCTGTTGAGATACATAAATATAGGGCTTCTTTGTGTTCAAGAAAGTGCAGATGATAGGCCTACCATGTCTAATGTTGTATCAATGCTTAGCAATGAACTTTAGATTCTCCAAAACAACATGCTTTTTCAGCTATAAGAGGTTTGCTAAATCGAACTTCAGGGGAAAGCCCAGATATATGTTCCGTGAACGATGTGACAGTTTCAATTCTGGAAGCCCGATAACAAATCAGTCTTCCTTGTCGATTCATCATATAGTCTTTGTCAGTTCTTAGTGAAATCATAATTTTGCTACTGAGACGCAGACAAGGTTCTAAGCTTGCACTTTTGTCTTTTCTCCCTGTAGATTCTCATGTTTATGTGTTTCTAACTCAATAACCATTTAGTTGAATCATTTGCATAAAGATTGATATTGGATCTTGACGACTTGAATGCTACATAGTCTGATATTATGAGGTTAATTTCTTCTGTTATTTCTTTTCCGTTCGTGCTCCAATCCATTGGAAATCCAAAGAATAAGTGCTACTTGTCATGGTTCAGTGCCTAACGGTGGTGGAAGCGTGCCTTGAATGATCTACAAAGTTGTTAAGAGTCTTGAGACACTTGGGAATGGAGAGAAAGACAATGAGGCCTGTGTCTCCATCTCGAACTGGCTCTTCTCAATGGAACACACAACATTATATGTGGGACTAAGACAGGGCAAGTATTGGCTCAGTAACCATTTTCCACTCCTCGCCAAGGATCAAAATTTCGTTTCGAGAGGTCGTTTCGGTTAGCTAAAAAATAAAAACGTTTTGAAAATATTTTGAAAATATTTCGAGATGTTTCAAAAACATTTCAAAATTGACAAATATTAAAATAGTAAAATACAATTTTTTGTATTTTTCTAAATGAAAATTGTACCACATTTATGAAAAATCTTAAATTCAAGTTAACACAACATATTGTATTGGTATATAGTGTCTGTTTTTGTGCATTTTTCTATGTTTTGGTATGTTTTCATGGACATAATATTATTTCGTTATTCCACTAGTAGTTTGTTTCGGTCTCTTTGGAAACAGAAACGTTTTGGTTGTTTCGATGAAAACAAATGAAAATTTTGTTCCTTACTCCCCGCCCTGAAATAAATATGGGTTGTATATATTTCAGGGCCAAATTTTGGCATTTGATTGGTTTTTGGCATGATTTCAGTTCTTAAGTCCTGTAAATTCAGCCAAAATCAAATTACACAAGCTTGTCGAAACAGCTCTTCTAGAAATTTCAAGGATAGTGTCCTACTAGTTCAAAAAATGGGATCAGTAGGGAAGAAGGTCCCCTATGTATTATCTGAATTCAGGAGAAAAAAAGAAAAGAAAAAAAGAACAAAGATCCCGCTGCAACCAACGTCAAGCAATCCTCATAAACTAAAACAACAAAAATCATAGCTCAAGTCAACTGAACAAAGGCCTGATTCCAATTATTTGGGTTTAGACCTACATAAAACTAAAAAGATATTGGAAGTAAAGAATTTCTTGTAACTATGTAGCAAACTACGTATTATAATTATTATTGCAGTTTGAAACTAATAGTATACTAAATGTCATTCCATCACATATGAATGAGTAGGTTATGCATCTGTGGTTTAAAATATCATGAACACCGGTTCCCATCCAAATCTAGATACATATTCACAGAGGTTTCTTGAATTATAAATCAAAATTCCAAGACGCAATATTCACAGTGCTCGCTTTCACATCATTGTGGGCTTTGATTCATTCAACAATGATAGAAATTGAAAACTTTGCATTACTAGTAACTGGGGGAAACCATTGGCAGGTTTTAACTCGGCATAACATATACAAATGTGCGCATACACATACAAGCACAATATGATAAATTACAATTGAGAGTTCAAGAAAAGAATGGCAGACCGTATTCCGGAATCGAAGATTCCACTTCTGTGATTTGCAGAGCGCCTGTTCTCTCAGCGTGCGTTTTGGTTTAAATTTGATTTTTCTTCCCATTTGGTTGGCGTGAAATCTATTATAATATATAAAGGGAGAATACTGAATTGGTATCCTCCCATATTCATGTTGGGTTAACTTTTACAATACTGTAATTGCGGTACAAAACATATTAAATTAGTTCACTTCACGTACTCTAACACTTCACGTATTAAATCATAATTTGAACTAATTTAAGCAATACCACAAAACACTTCACGTACTCTAACTGCTTCTCCTTCTTCCCAGTAAGTAATCAACACTTTGCAGGACTCCAAGGATTGACGACTTTGTCGACACTTAGGATTCTGTTGTTCATGCTCCAGGAACCAATTCACGATGCTCTAGGACTTTCTAAAACCGAGTATGATCCTAGGGTGCAAGTTCAAGCAGCCAAATTTGCGATAAAAGCCAGAGTATTCCTTCTCTGTTAACATGTTCAAATGAGAAGGATATGACAACTTGACCTCTGTCCCAAGAATTTTGATGACAACTAGGAGATTTTGGAGCTTGGGTTCTGAAAATAGTTTGAGTAGCCTAAGCCAGCTTGGTGTATCATGGTCATAGAAAACTGAAAATGTGACATACACACACACACACACACACACACACATATATATATATATTTGTATATATAAGATATTAGAGAGAAACAAACCAAAAATGAAGGTATCCAAGCTTCTGTTGGGCAGATATTCATAGACCAACATCCATTCATCCTCTTCAATGCAACATCCTAGAAGCTTCACGAGGTTTTGATGTTAAAGTTTGGCAATAAATAACTCTTCATTCTTGAAATCGTCAAGTCCTTGCCTTGAATTCTCTGATAGTCTCTTCACAACTATGTGATGACCCGTGTTAGCGTGTGCTGAATCCCACATTAAAAGTTTATATGGGAGATCTTGGGTATATAAGTAGGAGTAATGAACCCAAATGTTACCTTCTTGCCTAACCCTTTTGGGTGAGTTCTCGTGGTTATTACATATGGTATCAGAGCCAACCCATGCACACGGTCGTGTGGGCTCAGGGCACTGCAACACGGGGTTTGTGATTGATTGATTGTGGACCCTTCGCAAGGACATGAGGTCTTCAAGGAGAGAAGATTGCGACGAACTGCGTTGGCGTGTGCTGAGTCCCACATCTGAAGTTTATATGGGGGACTTAGGTATATAAGTAGGAGTAATGAACCCAAATATTACTGAAAAAACCTAATTTCCTAAAATAGTTAACCTAGAGGGTGAACACCTAGTGATCGGCTTAATTACTCTAAAAAAATCTCTTCGCTCAATTATGTAATCATTCCACACATAAACATAATAAACAATGAGACAAGATTTTTGTCGTGGAAACCCAAAGCGGGACAAAACCACGTTGGACCAACTCCTTTGGTTTGGGAGAGCTAAACACTATTAATGAATAGTTTACACAAGTTAAACTTACAATCAAACACTGAACTTCATGGATGCTATTCGAATCACCACGAACTTTGTTTTAAGTTAACTTGCTTGAATCACCACGATGCTTTGTCTCCAACACCGAATCATCACGATGTTATTTTTTTGCCTTTAGAATCCACTAAGACGAGCTTCTCTGAATGTTCTTCAATGTTGGAAGGTTTTGTATTTTTCTTTGTAGAAACGTTGGGGAGTTGATCCACCAATCTCCTCTCTTTAGTCTTTTATTTATCTTCAAAACCTATCTAATTAATAGGTATCTTCCTCTTTATAGACTCTTTTTTCTCCACTTAGTATGTCCAAATACATACCTAAGTCATATAAGAAAGATCTTCTTAAGAGTCATCCATATCCCAAACTTTCCAATCAGCTCGGTTAAGACAAGTTCATAGGTCTTCACGCATGGAAAATATCATGTTGAAATTGGCTAGTGCCGACTTCTACTAGTGCCATCGATCTTGCCATACGTCTTGCCAATTTTTGCGAACTCTTTGCAATCTACCTGTGAGCATGACAAGTGCTATTGATCGTGCCATTGGTCTTGCCCCTATTTATCAACTCACTGGAATCTATTCGAAAGCATGGCAAGTGCCACTCATCTTGCCAATGATCTTGCCATTAGTTGTTAGCTCTCTGGAATCCAATGTGCCCAACATGGCAAGTGCCTATTCCATAGCTGACTAGTGCCATCTGTGAAGTTTCTCTTGGAATCACTCTCTAAGCTATGAAAAACTTTTTCAATGAGCCCGTCTTCTTCATTAGACCTAACGTGACGTAACAAAATGTTTGAAACACAAATCACAAAAATAAAAACCTTACAATCTCTCCCTTGGTGATTTTGTGACAAAGCTAATAAAAATGATCTACCCCTTGCACATTAAGCACTCAAACACATCATTACAAAACCAACCCATTACATATTCTCTCATTGCTCAAAAAACAACTATTGAGGAGATTGATCAACCTACACACTTCACGAAAGCATAACCATATGAAATAGCAAGTGTGTTATGACATAAAAAAAAATGATATTGAGGCGCCCCCTCAATTCAATAACACTTGTTCCCCCTCAAATCAACATCCATATAAGAGCATGAGCCTAAGATGACAATATCAACAAAAAAATATAAATAGATGAAGAGATTGATGAAGACATGATCAAAAGAACCCCACCAATAACATAAAGCATAACCCTCATTCAGTTTTTAATGTATCATATACTAACTAAGCATCATATACCAAACCAAAAAAAAAAAAAACAACATTCTTCTCCCCTTTTTTGCCACAAAATATATCCAGTTTTAGGTAGAGAAAAAATATAAACCAAAACGAATAATAGGCCTAAACAATCTACAAAGGAGGTGCTGAAGGGCGTCTCTCTAACAAAGCATGAATATCAGTCCTGTTATTAGACATCTGATTAATAGTGCTCTCCATCTAAGAGCCATTTAGCTCCATTCGGTCCATGCGAGCATTCAAAACATCAAATTGATTGATAAAGACCGATCTCATGTCATAAATATCAGCATGCATGGTAAACATCCTTTCCTCCGGTGTCATATTCTCAGTCTCCGAGTTTACATCCTCCATGGGAGCAGCAAGACCATTACATGGCCCAGCTCCTCTAGTGTGAGACTCACTACTCGTCATAGTAAATCGGTTAATTGGCCCCATAGATTGCTTTGCCTCTTTATTAGAAGATGAGGGAATATGCAAAGCAAGAAGATAGTTTATAATAAACACCCCAAATGACAAACCACCATGAACTCGATTAGCTTCTCCAACCTTCTTAATCGTCTCAAAAATAAACTTAGGAAGATCAATGGGAATGTTATGACTGATGGCATGAAGCAAGTTAAGACAAGTACAACCAAGGGAACTAGTGTGGCTATTAGGATCAATATTGTGAGTTGCAATGATATTCAAGAGCCTATAGTACAAAGAGAGGCTCTTATGAAGAATTTTGGTACCGTGAAGAGGCCAACCTTGATCATCCCGGCGCATGGACAAGGCCATGGCATGTGGTGACTCTAGAGCATAAGACTGAGGAAAGAATAAAAAATCGAGGAGTCAAGCAAGTTAACTTAAACCGAAGTTCGTGGCAATTCGAACGACATCCATGGAGTTTGGTGTTTGGTTATAAGTTTAACTTGTGTAAACTGTTCATTAATAGCGCTTGGCTAGTCTAGACCAAAGGAGTTGGTCCAACGTGATTTTTTCCCATTTTGGGTTTCCATGACAAAAATCTTGTCATTGTTTATTATGCTTTAATGTTTATGTGTGGAATGATTGCATAATTGAGCGGAGAGAATTGTTTAGAGTAATTAAGCCGATCACTAGGTGTTTACCCTATAGGTTAACTATTTTAGGAAATTAGGTTTTTTCATTTAGTATTAGAGCGGGTCACTCATATTTGTTGAGAGTACAATATTGACCTACTTTCCTATGGATTTGCCTAAGGAGGGTTTATCAACCGTTAGAACCCCACTCCTTGAAGGGGGTAATTATCCCTACTGGAAAGCTCGACTGCAAGCTTTTATTAAGTCTATTGATGAGAGAGTTTGGTTATGTGTTGTTAATGGGTATAGCACACCAACGGTCATGACATCAACTATCACTATGCTTAAACCCATTGCATCTTGGGATGTTACCGATTATGCTAATTCAAATTGGAACAACAAGGCCCTAAATGCCATACACAGTGCTGTTACTCCAGATGAGTTTCGTAGAATCTTTAACTGTGAGCACGCTGAAGAGGCATGGGACATACTTCAACTCACCCATGAAGGTACCCCAAGTGTAAAGTTGTCAGAGCTCCAAAGGTTAACCACATCGTTTGAAATCATAAGAATGGAGGACAATGAAACCTTTGATGAATTCTACGCTAAGCTAAGTGATATAGTCAACACTAGCTTTAATCTTGGTGAGAGAATTCCTGATAATAGAATTGTCCAAAAAATTCTGAGATCTCTACATGAGAGATTTCAAGCAAAGGTCACAGCTATAGAAGAGAGTAAGAATGTCGATTACATTCTAATTGAAAAGCTTGTCGGCTCAATACAGGCATTTGAAATGAATTTGTGTCAACCTAAGAAGAGCAAAGGTATAGCATTAAAATCTGCTTAGGAAGACATCACTAAAAATAGTGGCCATGAAATGGATTTCAATCTAGAGGAGATGGCCCTTATGGTGAAGAAATTCAAAAATTTCTAAACTACAAAAAGGGAAAAGGGAACACCTCCTTCAATAACAAGAAAAATTGGGGTGATAAATTAAGAATTGGGAATAAGTTTGATAAGAAGGGTAATAAAAAACAAACTCAAGGTATTCAATGTTATAAATGTTAGGGTTTTGGTCACACTGCCTTAAAGTGTCCAAATAAAAAGAAAAGAAAAGGATAAGTGATCCTTGCTATTAAAGATGATAGTAGTGACTCCGATGACTCTGAAGAGTTAGATGGTGATGATGACCAAGATAATTACACTGCTTTCACTATTTCAACTATGAATGATGAGAATACCTTGATAGAAAAATCAATCAAGGAGGTTGGATGTTCTGGAAAACTAAAGTTGAGTGACTCTGAGTTCGAGAGTCACAGTGACACGAAAGGAGAAGGAGAAGTGTTTGAATATGCTTACTCCGAACTCCATGATGAATGCATGAAATTGAAAAAATATAAATTTGAAGTCACTGTCAAACTTCGTACTTTGGAAAAGGAAATGGATGTCCTTAAAAGTGAAGTTCTAGAGTCGATGACTGTGATAAATAATTTAAACTCTCATAAAGTTCAGTTGGATGCTAAAAATGTTGAGCTTCATCAAACTGCTTTAAATGCCTGTTTAGAATCAAAATGGGATCATGAATTGAAAATTGTATCTCTTGAATCTAAATTGGCTACTACTAATGAACATGTGAAGAAGATGAATGCAGGTGCAGAAAGTCTTCACAAGTGCCTTCAAATGCAAAAAGTCTTTGGAGATAGGAAGGGAGGGTATCGGATTTGAGGATGATAAAAATAAAGGAAAAATATATGACAACTTTGGCTCTCTTAACTTCGTTGATCCTCCCAAGTCCAATGCTACACCCACAAGACAAGCACCAGGTAAAGTACATGACAGGTTTAGCCCTATTAACTTTGTACATCCGTCCAAGTCCAAATCTAGACCCATTAGACAAGCATTGACATAAAAATTTGTACATGTGTGTCATCATTGTGGCATTAGAGGTCACATCCGACCTTAATGTCATAAGTTGTATGGGCTTCCAATGAATTACATTCAAAATGAAATTAGAAGATCATACCAACCGTGGCAAAATAAAGGGTTTCTAAGAAATGGGTTTGGTGCTTTGTCACAATCTAAGCACTATACTCCTCAAAGAAGAAATTCTAAGAAAAGTGCCAAGATAGTGCCAAAAGAAACACCATCCATATCTAAAACCAAGACTAGAACCATATGGATAAGAAAGTCTGATCTTAAGTGTCTCGTTGTTAATATTGCTCTTAAAGCTCAGAATTTGGATATGTGGTATTTAGATGGTAGATGCTCTAGCCACATGTGTGGGAATAGATCGCTATTTACTTTCCTCGAGGAAAGTGATGGGGGAATTGTCACATTTGGTGATGGGAGCACGTCCAAAATTGTTGAAAAGGTTGTGTTGCTGCTCCTGGTATTCCAACACTGAAAGATGTTTTTCTTGTTGAAGGGTTAAAGGCTAATATGATAAGCATTAGTTAGATATGTGATTCACACCACCAAGTTCTGTTTTCAAAAAGAAAATGTAGCATTGTGAACAAAGCTGATGAACTTGTGATGAAAGGTGTGAGAACGTCTGACAATTGCTATGGGATTTTTCCCTTGAATGACTAAGAGTGTAACACTACTAAATCTGATGATGTTGAGTTATGGCATCACAATCTTGGCCATGTAAATTACAAGGATTTGACCAGACAGACAAATAGAGATCTTTTAAAAGGGTTACCCAAACTTGAAAAACTAGTAAACAAAGTTTGTGGTCCTTGTCAGTTAGGCAAACAAATTAGGAGTGCTTATAAAAAGATTAAACATCTTGCTACAACACACACTCTTCAACTTGTGCACATGGACTTGATGGGTCCTACAAGAACTGAAAGTATTATGGGTAAGAAGTACATATTTTTGGTTGTTGATGATTATTTCATATACTCATGGGTTAATTTTTAGAAGGAAAAATCAAATGTGCTTGCTGCCTTTAGCTTAATATGTCTTAAGCTTCAGAATGAAAAGGGAATGAAGATTGGCTGCAGCACACGAATCCATATAGATCATGGAAGAGGATTCGAGAACAAGGAGTATGTAGATTTTTGCGATGAACAAGGCATAAGACACAAATTTTTGGCACCCAAAACCCCACAACAAAATGGGATGGTGGAAAGAAAGAATAGGGTGGTACAAGAAATGGCACGTGTCATGCTCTATGGTAAGTAGCTTCTTTTGAAGTTTTGGGTTAAGGCGGTGAACACTTCATACTACACTTCTAACAGAGTGTATCTAAGGCCGGGTACCATGTAAACTCCTTATGAGATCTAGAACGGTAAGAAGCCAAACGTAAAATACTTTAGAGTCTTTGGGAGCAAATGTTATATACTTCGTGATCGAGAATATTTAGGTAAATTTGACTCCCGAAGTAAAGTAGGTTTGATTACTGATAAGAATTCGGAAGAATTTGAGGTTGAACCCATCATTGAACAAGATGAAGAAAGTGAAGATAAGGAAGAAGAAGATCTTATCTCTTCTAAAGATGCCCCAACTTTACCTCAACCAACATTGGAACCATCTATGGGAGTGAAACTGAATCATCCCACTACTCAAGTGATTGGAGAAGTAATAGCCGGGATGAAAACTCGAAGACAAATTCGAAATAAGGTAACTCATCTTTGTTAAGCTTCCATACTAGAACCTAGAAATGTTAATGAAGTATTGAAAGATGATTGTTGGATTAATGCCATGCATGATGAGTTAGAACAATTTGTTAGAAATGATGTATGAGATTTAGTGCCTAGACCTACTAATATGAATGTTATTGGTACAAAGTAGATATTTAAGAATAAAATTGATGAGCATGGTACCATAATAAGAAATAAGGCTAGGCTAGTGGCTCATGGTTGTACCCAAATTGAGGGTATAGACTTTGATGGGACCTTTGCACCAGTAACTAGATTAGAATCAATTCGTATCTTATTAGCTATTGCTTGTAGTCTGCACTTTAAATTATTCCAAGTGGATTTGAAAAGTGCATTCTTAAATGGAGTGCTGAATGAAAAAAACCTAATTTCCTAAAATAGTTAACCTAGAGGGTAAACACCTAGTGATCGGCTTAATTACTCTAAAAACATCTCTTCTCTTAATTATGCAATCATTCCACACATAAACATTAAAGCATAATAAACAACGAGACAAGATTTTTTCCGTGGAAACCCAAAAGGAAAAAAACTCACGTTGGACCAACTCCTTTGGTTTGGGCAAGCCAAGCACTATTAATGACAGTTTACACAAGTTAAACTTACAACCAAACACCAAACTCCACGGATGTCATTTGAATTGCCATGAACTTCAGTTTAGGTTAACTTGCTCGACTCCTTAATTTTATGTTCTTCCCCAGTCGCTTGACTCTAGTACCGAATCACCACGATGCTTTGTCTCCAACACCGAATCGCCATGATGTTATTTTTCGCCTTCGGAATCCACCAAGACGAGCTTCTCTGAATGTTCTTCAATGGTGAAAGGTTTTATATTTTTATCTATAGAAATGTTTGAAAGTCGATCCACCAATCTCCTCTCTCTAGTTTTTTATTTCTCTTCAAAACCTATCTCTTTAATAGGTATCTTCCTCTCTATGGACTATTTTTTCTCCACTTAGTATGTCTAGATACATACCTAAGTCATATAGAAAAGATCTTTTTAAGAGTCATCCATATCCTAAACTTTCCAATTAGCTCGGTTAAAACAGGTTTGCAGGTCTTCATGTATGGCAAGTGCCATGTTGAAATTGGTTAGTGCCAACTTCTGCTAGTGCCATCAATCTTGCCATACGTCTTGCCAATTTTTGCAAACTCTCTGTAATCTACCTGTGAGCATGGCAAATGCCATTGACCTTGCCATTGGTCTTGCCACTATTTATCAACTCACTGGAATCTACTCGACAGCATGGCAAGTGCCATTCATCTTGCCAATGATCTTGCCAACAGCTGTCAACTCTCTAGAATCCAATGTGCCCAATATGATAAGTGCTTATTCCATAGCTGGCTAGTGCCATCTGTGAAGTTTCTCTAGAAATTACTCTTTAAGCTATAAAAAACTTCTGCAATGAGCCCGTCTTCTTCATTAGACCTAACGTGACCTAACAACATGTTTGAAACACAAATCACCAAAAACAAAACTCTTACAATTACCTTTTTGGCAAGCCCTTTTGGGTGAGTTCCCGTGGTTATTACATATAGATTGTGAGACCCAAGCAACTGCTCGTGGGTGGAGATGAGATCCTGATAGGCTATGATAATGGCAGGTTGACTCCAAAGATTTATGCTGCGGTCTCACATCACTTAGGAAAGGAGAGGGGAAGTGATATATATGTATGCACTTGTATCTCCTTGGTACAATGCGTTTTAAAGTAGTGTGGATATAGCCCAATACGAGGACGCGTTGCTGGTTTAAGGGGTGGATTGTGAGACCTGAGCGGCTACACGTGGGCGGGTACGAGATCCTGATAGGGTACGACAGTGGCAAGCTAGCTCCAAGGATTTGTGTTGCGATCTCACATCACTTGGGAAAGGAGAGGGAAAGTACTATATATGTAGGCATTTGTATCTCCATGGTATAACACATTTAAAGTCATGTGGGTCAAGGCCCAAACCGAACAATATTGTACCATGTGGATCCTGGGTTGTGACAAGCTATTTCTTGTCCCCCTTCCAACTTACCCTTTAAATATCAATATTGTGATACTTCCATGTTCTGCTCAAGAATAAGGCAAACTTGTTTTCTGTAATTGAAGTTAATATTTTGTAGTCAATGCTTATGTATCAATAACATTACCTTGTACACAGGGCCAAAGCCGCCTTCTCCAACCTTCTTGTTTGCCGAAAAGTTGTTGGTAGCATTAGATATTGTCTCGAAGTCAAATGAAGGTAATTCTAATTTTTTTGTTTTGTTTTCATCCGTGTAGCATATTTTTGGAATTAATGTAATCTTTCCAGCAGGGTAGGAAATGAAATTTATATAAATAAAAGTGTAAACCGTGTAGCTTGTACTAACATTTTCGCAATATGGCATATTTTTAGAAATTGGGCGTAATATTTGTTGAGGTACAAACCCTCTCCAATAGCTTCAATTTTTAGATGGGATGGTTGCACCATGGTATTAGAGTAGGTTGGCTCCATGCTCTGATCTTCGTGCCTACTAGATAATTACAATAATTGTATAATTGTTGAAGTGTCCTTTGTAGTCTCACTTGACCCCTCCTCAAATGATATTGTTCTTTCTTCTATCCTATTTTATTATTTTTTTTTATACATTGGAGGGCCAATAATACTTTAAGAGAGGAGAAGGGCGAGTGGAACCCATAATCATAGTATGGATGTGAACATACTGTTATTGGGCTGTTCCTCTCGTCATATCCTACCTTCTCCATGAACCTAAAGAATCTAATCAATTTGGTATGACCTATTACCTTTTTGTGGTTTTTTTTCACCTTTTTAAAGAGCTTTTTTTCCCTTCATATTTAATGATTTCCTTTTCAAAGGCCAATTTTCTTTTGGAGAGTGCTAATTAACAAGTAGTTTCCTTTATATTTGTTAACACCTTCTAAAAGGAAATTGATTTTCAATAAAAAAAATTAGAAAAGAAAAAAAGCACTTTAAAATGTCAAACAGCTGAAAAAAGAGGCAACCGCAGATGTGTGCTATGTAGGATAATGATAATACCGGAAGATAGGTGCCACGTGATGGTCAATTTTGACCGTCTACAGTGCCATAGGAAGTGAAATGGAAGCCCTTTTAACATTTATCTGCGAAGTAATCGAAACACATGACAAAGGAGTTGGAGCTGCCATGGTAAGGTTCAACTTTTTGGACTCTGAAATTGGGGACATAAATAATCCAAATATACGACACACATTACCTTCTCTATTCATCTTCCTTTTCTTCAAGAGAAATAAGAACAGGAATAAGCTTAGGAGAACCACTCCAGCAACTAATATAGGGATGACTATGACCATTGCTCTTCTCTTTGCGTTGGAGCCGCATATTTCTCTGCATAGACAAAATTAAAATGTCTGAAAGTAACCAAACTTAAAGCAGGAAAAGTAATATGGTTAAAATTGCATTAAAAGCCATAATTGCCGGGAAACTCATTGGGAGGAGGATTTTTCTGGAAACGTGCTTCCGATACGAGTATAAAATTGGTTTGAAAATTTTGGAGAATTGTTTCGAAAACGTGGAGGAAATATTTTGAAAACTCTTGAGAAACGTTTAAGAACTTTTGAGATACTTGACGAAAACTCTTAGAAAACTTAAGGGAAACTCTTCGAAAACTTGAAATATTAAAATTTTTTTTATACATTTTTGCCTCTTAAGTTCTCTACTAAGTTTTTTAAATATCTCATTTGAATTTCGCAAAATTTTCTTAATGAAATTCCCATTAAGTTTCTCAATCGTTTCTTGCTTTCCTCTATATTTTTTGACTATTTTTTCTGCTTTCGTTTTGGCTTTTGCTTCTCATTTTGTAACTATGGTAAAAGCAGGCCTTTTAATTTTTGTTCCTTCTCTTATTTCGGGTGCAAGACTCTTGTTACTATATCACGAAGAAGCAAATAGCATTTCACATTTTAGGCGCAAGCATGATGAACAAAGGTTTTCATCTTCCTTCAACATTTCTATGCAAGCTAAATACAAAAATTTATATACATATATACGAGTGCATACCTATATCTGAGGCTGCCATTCTCACATAAAGATCTTGCCCATCTTCTGCATACTCTCTTATATCAATCAGGCCGCTAAACCAAAGCAAGCATCCACTTCCGCCTCCTCTGATATCCGAATTTGTGTACGCTGTACAAGAACAGTTTCTCAAGCACACCCTCTCACATTCCTCAAGGTTCATGCTTTCGTTAAACCAAGACTCCTGTGTGCCCGCAATTTCATGCCGGAGAATTTAAGAAACCCGTCTACATTCCCACATTCCAATAGTCTTCTCCTTACACACCCATTAGACCAATCTGCCTGGTCCCATTCTTTTGGAAATTTTGGCGCAAATCCTTTCAAGCACCCACATGGAGGAGAGTTGTTAATGTTACAACTCCCATATGGGCTACAATGTGCATAACAGTCACAGTTATCCATTTGTGCAGTTAAGTAAAGCATCCAGCCTTCGTGGTGTTCATTCCATACGAACCTTTGTATTACACCCCTTGGATTCAACACCATCCTTGAAACAACCGAACTATTAATCAGTTCGTACTTATAATATTCCTCCTCCTCCTTATTTGAAACAAACTCATGTGTAGATTGAGTTCGGCTTTAAATCAGGCATGCCACCAAGCCCAGGGCCAATCAAGGGTCCAAGACCGAAACTGTATTACTGAACCTTTCTTGAGAAATATCTGGGGGAATCCATTGGGATCAAGCCAATTTTTGTAATCACCAGGGGAAGGATCATCAGTACTGTTCCACGATGTCAGGTACCGCCATGGCCGGAGCCAGGATTTTGATTTGTCTTAGGCTATGCCAAAATTTAATGAATTAAAATTTTTTTTATAGAACATGTATATGCAAAAGTTATATAGACTAAACAATTTTACAACTAATATGTAGCAATAGTGTATATAAACAGGCAAATCTTAAAAAATATTCAAGGAAAAGTATCTATTAAAGTAGTGCCTGACGGCTCTTCATAGATTAGAAATCATCTATTATTGAATCTGAATTGATAGGTTCAGAAAGTTATCTTCTGAAGTTGTGACCAAAGGTCATGGGAGTCAGCTCTTCTCCTTGTCTCTCTCTCAGTTTCTACTATGAGGAAAAAGTGTGAGGTCAAAACCTAATTTAATGCGGTTAAATGGTTTTTTTTCCTTTAAGAAATTAAAAAAAAATTATAATTAGATAATAACATAAAGCGTGTTAAATAATTTTTTTAATGGTTAGACTGCAGCTCTCTACCTCTCTCCTAGGACACTTTTTTAATGGTTAATTAATTAATATAGTTTTTATTGGGTTTAAGAATTAAAATTAAAGTGGACTGTGTTAAGTAATTAAGCTGAGCAATAGAATAAAAACTGTTAGGCTAAGCAATAGAAAGAGATGGACTGGACAATATTAAAGTGGACTAAACTTAAATATTAAAAAAATTTGAACATAAAAAATATTAGTTGAGCTGAGCTCTCCTAAGCTACAGTAGGGGAGCCTTTGGCACCCCTCCATCCTTGGGTACCGCTCCAGGCTCGTTACAAAGTAGTGTCCTAATTTCATGCCAGGCAAAAAGGTGTCCCCAGCATAATCAAAGCTTTGCCACAAGAAATTTTCTTCACTTCCATCTCTCATAACCAAATTTCCTGTATCCAAAAGTTGTGCCACCGGATTCTTTGCGGATCTTGATGTGTTTGATGACCAAATAATGTTGTTCCTAGAATTGAGAAGTACTAGGATTCCGGGGCTGACGACCTTTGAAACTCCTGATGTATCAGTGGGTGCAATAGCTCGATTGGCTACTGACTTGCCTCCAAATGCATACTACAATTAGAGTTAGTTACCTCGTAAGAGTACAAGGGTCATGACAAAGTATAAACCGATAATTCAATATCGTTCTTTCCCAAAGGACCTAGCCTAATATAGGCTTTGAACACTGAACTCGCACTAAACTAACTAGGATTGACTAGAAATTCTGTGAATCAAATCTAAAATAAAATAGAAAATAAAGGAGATCGAAAATCTTTTGGATTTTTGATGAGTGTTTTAAATTACTAAACCATTGTAATGAAAATAAAAGTAATTAACAACTAGACAATTAAATTAAAGTAAATTAAAATTAGATTTAAAATAATTAAAAAGGGAATTGGGTTCAAATGATCCAATCACTCATTTTATCCAAGGCTTTCAATGGAGTTTATAACTCAAATCAAACACAACATTTACGTGTATTTGATTCGGAGGATTTCACTTTGAAAATTGATAATTCTCAAGTAATTGAAATTGGATATATGGTCAATGGGGAGTCAAAGGTTAATACCATTGATTTAACTAAGGTCAATACCAAATTTATGGTTTGTGCATTGAATTAGTCAAACATAGTCAATAACCTAGGTTTTCTAAGGTATCTTCAATCAATTGATGGAAATGAATTCCTAGCAATTGTGGAGTATTTATCAAATCAAGGATCATAAATTAATACCATCGATTTGGGTGATTAAAATTTCCAAATTTAGTCAATAACTTAAGTTTTCTAAAATTCCACATATAATTACTAGAAATTCAAAATCTAAAAAAACATGACAATTAATTCCTGAGATAACTCCATTGAAATTCTTGGATTATTTGAGTGATTTTCACATGTGAATCGAATTTAAGAACTAGCTAATTAAATTTGAAAATTCTGTATTACTTGAATTTTAACCTAAATCTTTACCTATGTGATGAATGTATGCAATGCAAAGCAATAAAGTAAAGACACAGGAATTTATCGTGGAAATCCAAACCGGGAAAAAACTACGTTCAACAAACCAAGCATTATATTGAACAGTTTACACACGCACAAACTTACAGCCCTAGTAATTGAACTCCACAATTACTGTTCGAATCCGCATGAACCCCGGCTTAAGATTGCATGCTCGACTCCTTGAGTTTTTGCTCACGTGCTTCAGCTTTAACACTGAATCCCCTCGATGTTCTTCGCCTTTAGAATCCTCTAAAGATCATCTCCTAGTCATTCTTCAAGTTGCAAAATCAATTGGTGAAAATACTTGCTCTTGTGAACTCAAAACATCAATTTTTCACCCTCTTCACTCTCTTGATTAATTCTGAATATCATGCCTGAGAAAAAATATCAAGAGTCTTTTTTAACCATTAATTCTCTTGACTCTTATAGCATTCCTAGTGTCGCGCCTAGATTTTTCGAACTCGAGGAATACGCACACAAGCAGGAAAAATGCTGTACTCTCTCGTTAGAACTCACCCTCCTAGAAGAATGAGTGCGACTAGGTTTGAATTGAAAATAGATTTGAATAAAGGGCTTTTGAAAAAAGTTTGGAGTCGCCACCTAACTTGATTAAGATGAGTTAGGTCACCTAAAAATTAAGCATAATTCGAAAACTACACTTAGGGTTTTTGGAAAACGATTTTGAAAATACCACATCAAGAGAGGGTTTTTAAGAAAAACAGGTTGTTTGGCAACCTTAAGAAAACATTTGAGCCCTTTTTGA
The DNA here is from genome assembly GCA_033060915.1 of Euryodendron excelsum. Taxonomy (NCBI): domain Eukaryota; kingdom Viridiplantae; phylum Streptophyta; class Magnoliopsida; order Ericales; family Pentaphylacaceae; genus Euryodendron; species Euryodendron excelsum. The sequence continues at coordinate 18,565,844 of CM065381.1, read as the reverse complement.
AAAATAACTCCTTTTGGTCTTTTGAAAACAGTGATCTTAGGTTCGGAGGTTGGTTACATGTAGGGAAGACGCACTAAGCCATCACCCTATCCTGCCCTTTCGGTACCTACATGTCAATCTACCCTAGATTCACCTATGAGAGTCTTCAACTAACACATGTTCAATCCTATCCACTTTAGAAAAAGAAATTTTTGAAAAGAAATTAACATGATGCATAATATGCAAGTGCAATAGAAGAGAATTGGAAAATAGATTTGGAAATTGATTTGAAAAGAAGAACTTGATTTGATTTTAGAAGAGATTTGAAAGGATAGATTTGAAATTAGAAAGTTTGAAAAATTAGAAATAGAGATTTGGAAATAGAAATTTGAAATTAGAAGTTTGAAAATAGATTGGAAATTTGAAAAGATTGTGGAATTTGAGATTTGGAAAATATGGAGAAATTTGAAATTTGAAAGAAGTTGTGGAAATAGAAATTTGAAAAATGTTGTGGAATTTCAGATTTGAAAAATGTGGAGACCGCACCCATGGGGGTTGCCTACGTATCCTTTTGGAGGAATCAGGTCAGCCGTAGTTCGGACAAGAGTCTGATTGAAAATAGAAGAGTTGATTGGAAGAAAGAGATTGAATTGGAAATTGGATTGAAAAATTGAGAGATTGAACTTTAATTGGAAGACTTGAAAAGATTTGATTTTGAAAGACTTGGTTTAGGAAACCTAGAAAGACTTGAGACTTAGGAAAAATTTGACTCGACTTGGAAGGTTTAGGAGATTAGGAAAGATTAGATTTAGGAAATGTTTGAATTAGGAAAGGTCCGATTTAGAAAAGTTTCAAATTAGGAAAATCTCATTTTTGAAAAGTTTCGAATTAAAAAAGTTTTCAAATTAGGAAAGTTTCAGAATTAGGAAAGTTTTGAATTAAGAAAGTTTCAACTTAGGAAAGTTTTGAATTAGGAAAGTTTAAACTTAGGAAAGTGTTGTTTTAGGAAAGGTTTTGAAATTAGGAAGTTTTGAAAGTTGGAAAGTTTAGAATTTGGAAAGTTTTGAAATAGGGAAGTTTCAACTTAAGAAAGTCTTGATTTAAGAAAGTTTTGAGTTTAGAAAAGTTTTAGATTTGAAAAGATTTGAGTTTAGGAAAGGTTTGAAAAATTAGATTGGGAAAGTTAAGATTTGAAAAGGGGTAGAGTTAGGAAATGGTTGAATTAGGGAAGATTTGGAAACTTAATGTTTAAGGAAAGATTTGAAAGTTTTAGGAAACTTAAGATTTTAGGAAGGTAGAAGGTTAGGAAGTAGTTGAATTAGGAAAGATTTGAATTTTGAAATTTAAGGAAAGATTTAAAGTTTAGGTTTAGGAAACTTATGGTTTAGGAAGGTAGGAAATTAGGAAGGAGTTGAATTAGGAAATGTTTGGATTAAGAAGGGATTGAATTTTGTTTCTAAAAGAGAAGGTTTGATTTTGTTTCCAAAAACGGAGGACGGGATCTAGTTTCCTAAACGGGAAGATTGGATTTGGTGTTCTAAAGGGAAGATTGGATTTGACTAGGATTTAGAAAGGGAAAGTTTTAGAAACCCTAGATTTGGAAGGCTATAATTTTGACATAGAAAATAGGTTTTGGAAATGTGTATGGTTTGGATGTGAAAACAAGAGATTTTGAAAATCTAGGTTTTGAGGCAAGTTTGAAAACCATGTTTTTGGAAAGAAAATTAGGGTTTCCTAATTGTTAGCTCTAGGGCTTGACTTGGGCTCTAAGGAAAGAGTTTTTGGAAAGTGCGTTTTTGGAAACGAAGGTTTTTGGAAGGAAATTCTAGAGAGGAATTTTTGGAAAGTAAATTTGAAGAGAGAGTTTTTGGAAAGAGATTTTAAAGAGAAGGAGTTTTTGGAAAGTGTGCTTTTGGAAACAAAGATTTTAGAAGGAAAATCCTAAAGGGGAGTTTCTAGAAGGAAGATTTTGGGAAGAGAGTTTTTTTAGAAAGATTTTTAGGGAGCGTTTTTAGAAAGTGGATTTTGGGGAGAGTGTTTTAGAAAGGAGTTGAAAAAGGGAGTTTTGAAAAATAAATTTTGAGAGGGAGTTTTTGAAAACAATTTTGGAAAGGAGAGTTTTAGGAAAGTATGTTGAAAAAGAGGTTTTTAGGAAGAAATTTTTGAAAAGAGAGTTTTTTGGAAAGTATAAAAATGTCTCACTTTCCTAAAGCGATTCTAACCATAAGAAGGCTAGAACCACTTTAAGAAAGTGGTTTTGAAAAAAACAAGGGTTGAAAATATGGACCATATTGGTCATTTTGAATGTAACACTTTCCTAAAGCAACCCTAGTCATGGAAAGGCTAGAACCACCTTAAGATTGTGATTTTGATGCAATTTTGAAAACAAGTTTGAAAACGATTTTGAAAACAACTTTGAAAACGATTTTTAGAAGATGCAAGATCATGATATGCGCAATGCAATTTTGGGGTCGTGAACATACAAGGTTATGGCTTCACCACATAATCGAGGGGGCCGGACCCACGTGTTCTCCGGTTAGACTAGAAAAAAGCCCCTGACACGGTGACTCTCCAATAGTCCAATTCTACACATGGACCGAGAATCCCCTTGTTTCAAGCATGCAAAGAGGGGGGGGGGGGGAAGAGATGGGAGATTAAAATAGAGAAAACCCAAGTGGGTTAGGAGAGAGAAGAGAGAGGGGGGAAGTGCGGAAATTTAAAGAGAAAGCCTATCGTATGTCTTGTTTATTTTGCGCGCCTTGCTTGTCTTCGGTCTTCGTCTTCAATCTTCAAGAGTTGTCTTCAATCTTCAAACTTCAGATTGCAGCTCTTCAAGTCTTCAAAGGAGGGTTGGAGGCTAGTGTATAAGTGTATGGAGGTGTGTTTGAGTGTATAGGAGGCTAGGGTTTAGTGTATGGTGGCTAGGGTTTGGAAAACCTAAAGAAGCTACAGTTTAGGGAGTGCACGAGCTCTGTATATCGAAATATATGATTTTTAGATTGAGTTTGCGGACCTCTTTCACCCTGGAAGAGGCTCTGTATTTATAGAGAGAGGAATGCACTAGCGCCTGTTGCAATGGCGGCAGGCCAAAAATTACACTGGCGCCACTCCTAGTGGCGCCAGAGCATTTTTTTGGCTTCCAACCATTTAGGAAATGTTTAAGGTCGGCAAGCAACGTATCTTTGACTAGATTTGGGCGCTTGTACTAGTGACTGCCATGCAATTTTTAGCCTAGTTTCGCTAGGAGTGACTTTAAAAAGTCCGGGGAGGAGTTTGGAAGACCGGGAATGACCCGGAGGGCCGAAAAAGAGCAGGAACACTTTAAATAGTATCCTGGAGGTATTTGACTTGAAAAATGAGGATAGGATGTGTCAGAAGAGTTGATCGGGCCTTTAGGGGCAAAACGGTCAATCAGATAGGGAAGCTGCCGGGATGGACTTGGATTGTCTCGGAAGAAGACTTAAGATTTGGAAACATTATTCAGAATGTTCCCAAAGGTTGCTGGTTTGATACCTAGAGTCGGTATGGTTGGAAAAGGTGACCGGTCCACCAGGGGCAAAACGGTCATTTTGCACCGGGTTTGCCGGAACTGACTCGGAATGATCTGAAAAGATAAAGAAAGGTTGAGAGTACTATAAAAAGCATTCTTGGGATGTTACCGGTTTGATACCCAGAGCCGGTGTGGTCGGAAAAGGAGACCGACCCACCAGGGGCAAAACGGTCATTTTGTACTAGGTTTGCCGGAACTGACTCGGAATGATCCGAAAAGGTAAAAGAAGGTTGAGAATACTATAAGAAGCATTCTCGGGAGGTTACCGGTTTGATACCCAGAGTCGGTGTGGTTCCCGGGGCGTTCGGATGCCTAGGGGCAAAATGGTCATCTTGACCGAAAAGTCTTGGAAAATGCCTAAGGGGCAGTTTGGTCATTTTTCACCGAAGCAAGCATTGGTGTTGACCTGGGTTTTAAGTGTTTTCGCCACTTTGACGGCGATCGCGTGATACAGTGGTTTGTTAGCAATTCCGTATATCGACCTGTTTGTGAGTATTTCCGTTACTCGGGCCGTTTCGAGGAATCAACTATCTTGAGAGAGGGGTTGGAGTTGGAATTAGAAAGAACAATGCCCCTAAGGGCATTTTGGGCATTTTGCCTCTATTTGGGCCTAGTGGGCCCGCGAAGTGATGGACATATGGGATTTGTCCATGTTGACTTGAGTACAAGTCTGGACGGAGCGTAGACAGCCGAGCGGTGAAAAATGGGGTGCTTACACCTAGGATCACCAAGAAGGTAGGCTGGAACTACCTATTGATTGACTGAAAAGATCTGGCTAAAGAGTTCTCAAAAAGTAACTTACTTTGATGAGATAATATTTCAATTCGAACAAATTTACGCCATATCACTCGAGCGGATAGAAGGCGGTGTTCGAGCGGTGCTATCTGACTTTTGCATCTACAGAATTTTCATGTACCGCTCGATCGGATGTATGACTGCTCGAGCGGACTTCGCTTGAGCCGAGATTTCTGTATATTCAGATTGCTCTCGAAAAGTTATATGGAATCCATATATTATGAAGCTTGAATGGACACCTGAGTAAAGAGATATGACCTTCCAAAGTTTCAGCTCTGCGTGCTTTAAATGCTTGTACTGCAGCTTAGACAGCTTGTACTTTGGCAGCTTGAACTTGAATCTTAGACTTTTTGACCCAAATACAACTTGAACCAAAATTACAAGCAAAGTGTATTTATCAACAGAATTAGCCAATACTAAAAATCCTAACAAAATTCATCATAAAAGCATGTAAAAATGAAAGTAAAGCATGTAGAGATTGAAAACTAAAATTTTTTTAAATATTAAAAGTGTTTGTATAGAAAGAAAATATAAGAAAGTGAAGAGAAATACAATACAATAAAGGAAAATTACAAGTTCTACATCTATACTACAATATCAAAGCTAAATCTAAGCTAAAAATGAAGAAAAATAGAAAAATCAACCTTGGAGGAGCTTTTCCTACCACCCCCTTAGCTGAAACTAACCCTAAAAACTCTAACTCCCTATTTCCCTCACACACAGCTTTTATACTTGCAAATTCTGTATCAATCAATCGAATAGTCAAAATACGATCGAATGGCTAATCGAACGGCCGATCGATCGGTATCAAACCTTTTATCAAGTTTTGATCATTTTTGTTGTAGAGGCCATTGTTGCGCCCAGATTTTTCACATCTGAAAAAGACAAGTGAGAAAAAACACAGTGCTCTCTCGTTAGAACTCATTCTCGTAGAAGAATGAATACGACTAGGTTTGAAGTAGAAATTAATTTGAATAAGGGCTTTTGGAAAAAGGTTTGAAGTCGCCACCTAACTTGGTTAAAGTGAGTTAGATTACCTAAAACTAAGCACAATTCAAAAATTACGCTTAGGGTTTTTGAAAAAGATTTTTTTTAAAATACTTCCTTAAGAGAGGGTTTTTAGGAAAATAGGTTGTTTAGTAATCTTTGAAAATATTTAAGCCCTTTTTTGAAAATAACTCCATTTGGTCCTTCGAAAACAGTGATCCTAAGTCCGGGGGTTGGTTATGTGTAGGGAAGACGCACTAAGCCATCACCCTACCTCGCCCTTGCGGTACCTACATGTGTATTCACCCTAAGTTTACTCATTCAAAATCTTTGATTAATAAATGTCTAAAACTATCCACTTTAAAAAACAATTTTGAAAAGATATTTGACATGATGCATGAGATGCAGGTGCAAGAATTTGATTTAATTTTTGAAAGGAGATTTGAAAAGATAGATTTGATTTTGAAAGAAAGTTTTAGAAATTGAAAATAGATTTTTGGAATTGGAAGTTTGAAAATAGTTATGGAATAGGAAACTTGAAAAAGTTGTGAAATTAGAAGTTTGAAAAAGGTTATAACCGCACCCATGAGAGTTGCCTATGTATCCCTTTTTCGGGAATCAGGTCAGTCGTAGTTCGGATAAGAGTTTGATAGAAAATAAAAGGATTGATTTGAAAAAGAGTTTAATTTGGAACTTGGACTTGAAGATTGAAAATTAGACTTTTGATTTGAAATTGACTTGGAAGATTTGAAAAGATTGGACTTTGATTTAAAATAGAACTTGAGGATTTGAAGTTGATTTTGATTTGGAAAGATTGAGATTTGAAGACATTTTAACTTGAATTAAAGTTTAAAAAGCCATTTTGGTTTAGAAAATAATTTTTGGAGAAGAGTTGGAAGCTTCCTAACTTTAGAGTTAGGGTCGAACTAAGGTCTAGGCATCCTATGACTTAGGGTAACCTAGGGTTGAAGCATGTAATGGAATTGAATTGACTTGAACTTGAAAAGCTTGATTTTGGAAAGTTCGATTTTAGAAAACCTAGATTTAGGAAAGATAGGACTTAGGAAAGACTTGAGGTTAAGAAAGATTTGATTTGACTTGAAAGGGATTTAGAAAAGATTTGACTTGAATGTTAAACTTGGAAAGTTAGAGTTTAAGAAAGATTGGATTTAGAAAATCTTGGATTTAGGAAACTTTCAAAATAGAAAAATTCCATTTTAGGAAAGTTTCAAATTAGGAAAGTTTCAAATTTAAGAAAGTTTTGAATTAGGGAAATTTAGAATAGGAAATGTTTTGAAATTGAAAAGTTTTGAATTTAGAAAGTTTCAACTGAAGAAAGTTTTGAATTTGGAAAGTTTTAGAATTTTGGAATGGTTTGAATCTAGATTCAAAGTTTGAGTTTTGGAAATACTTGAAGTTAGGAAAGATTTAAGTTTAAGAAAGATTTGAAAATTTAGAATTTAGAAAGTTGAAATTTTGAAAGGTATGGAATTAGGAAAGGTTGGAATTAGAAAAAATTTAGATTCCTATTTCCTAAAACAAAGATTTTATTTTATTTCAAAAAAGAGATGATTTGATTTTGTTTAAAAAAACGGAGAATTTGATCTAGTTTCCAAACAAGGAAGATTTGATTTGGCATGGGATTAGAAGGTAAAGTTTTAGAAATCCTAAATTTAGAAGTCTATGATTTGATGTAGAAAATAGGTTTTTATGATTTTGGTGTAAAAAAAGGAGGTTTTGGAAACCTAGGTTTTGAGGAAAGATTGGAAATCATGTTTAGGAAAGAAAATTAGGGTTTCCTAACCATGTCTCTAGGGCTTGACTTGGACTTTAAGAAAAGGAATTTTTGGAAAGTAAATCCTTTGAAGGGAATTTCTAGGAAGGGAATTTGAAGAGTGTTTTTAAGAAAGTAAAATTTTGAAGAGAGCTTTTTAGAAAGGAGTGTGAAAGGAAGTTTTGGAAAGCGGTACTTTTGGAAAGAAAGTTTTAGGAAGGAGATTTTTGAAAAAGAGTTTTTAGGAAAAAAATTTTAGAAAGAGATTTTGAAGAGGATTTAAAAAGAGAGGTTTTAGAAAATAAGTTTGAAAAGCAATTAGGAAAGGAATTTGAATGTGGACTTTTGCAAGCTTCTAAAAATATCTCACTTTCCTAAAACGATTCTAACCATGGAGAGATTAGAACTATTTCAGGATTGTGGTTTTGAAAACAATAAAGATTTGAAAATATGGACCATGAAAGTCACTTTAAATGTAACACTTTCCTAAAGCAACTCTAGCCATGTAAATGCTAGAATCACCTTAGGATCATGATTTTGAAAATAAGTTTGGAAAAAGATGATTTAATGCAAGTTTTAAAAAGAATTTTCGTTGCAAGTTTTGAAAACAAGTTTTGGAAAGATGCATAATCACGATATGCACAATACAAGTTGGGGTCGTGAACATATAAGGTTAAAGACTTCACCATATAATCAAGTGGGCCGAACCCACGTGATCTTCGGGTAGACTAAGAGAAAGCCCCTGACACGGTGACTTTCAATAGCCTAATCCTAGACATGAGTCGGGGAGTCCCTTGTTTTAAGCATGCAAGAAAGGGGGGGGTAGAAGATGGGGGATTAAAATAGAAGAAAACCCAAGTGGGTTAGGAGAGAGAACAGGGGGGGGGGGGGAGGGAATTGCGTAAACGTAGAGAGAAAACCAACCTTACGTCTTCTTTGTTTTGCTTGCTTTATTCACTTTGTTTTACTTCGGTCTTCGAGGGCTTTAGAGTTGCAACACTTCAAGTCTTCAATAGAGGCTTCGAAAGTTCGTATATGAGTGTATAAGAGTTGGGGTTAAGTATATAGGAGCTAGGGTTTTGTATATGGAGACTAAAGATTGAAGAACCTAAAGAAAACTAAGGTTTGGAGGGACTTCGAGCTTTGTATATTGAAGAGCAGGATTTTTGGACCGTGTTTGCAGACCCTCTTCACGTTGGAAGAGGCTCTGTATTTATAGATAGAAGACTGAACTGATGTCTGTTGCAATAGCGCCAGACCAAACTTTATATTGGCGCTACTAGGAGTGGCGCCAGCCACTTAGGAAACTTTTAAGACCGGCAAGCAATGTATCTTTCAAAGATTTGGACGCCTGTATTAGTGATTACCATGTAATTTTTAGCCTGGCTTCACTAGGAGTGACTCCAGAAGGTCTGTGAATGATTTAAAGGACCATGAATGGCCCGGAGGACCAGAAAAGGACAGGAACCCTTAGAATAGTGTCTTGGGGTAGTAGACTTGAAGAATGATGTCAGGATGTATTAGAAGGGTTGACCGGGTCATTAGGGGCAAAACGGTCAATCAGATAGGAAAACTACCGGGATGGACTCGAAATATCTCGGAAGAAGACTCAAGGTTTGGAAACATTACCTAGAATGTCCCAGGAGGTTACTGATTTGATACTGAGAGACGGTGTGGTTGGAAAAAGCGACCGGCCCACCAGGGGTTAAACGGTCATTTTGCACCAGGTTTCCCAGAATTGACTCGGAATGACCCAAAAATGTATTAGAAGGCCAGGGATACTATCAGAAGCATCCCCGAGAGGTTATCGGTTCGATATCCAGAGTCGGTGTGGTTCTTGGGGCGTTCGGATGCCTAGGGACAAAATGGTCATTTTGATCGGATGGTCCCAAAATTGGCCCAAAACCAACTGGAAGACACCTAATCATGTCGGTTTGTCTCTAGGATAATCTTGGAAGAATGGACTTACCGTTTTGAGGACTTAGGTACTTTCTTAAGAAACGTGCCAGAAAATGCCCTAAGGGCGGTTTGGTCATTTTTCACTGGAGTGGGCTAGCAGGCACTGGTGTTGACTTGGGTTTTGAGTGTTTTCGTCAATCTGACGGTTGTCCCGTGACATAGGGGTTTGCTTGAATCGACAACAAAGTATAAGGAAGCGGCTGACCAGAAGCAGTGCTTGATGAAGTTTGATGTGGGGGATTTTGTGTGGGTAGTGCTGACGAAGGATCGATATCCGGTGCACGAGTATAGCAAAATGGCAGCTCGAAAAGTTGGGCCATATGAGATTATCGAGAAGATCAATCTTAATGCCTATCAGTTGAAGCTGCCAAGCCATGCCAACACTTCTGACGTGTTCAACGTGAAACATCTAATGTCTTATCGTGGTGACAGCTTAGACGAGAAGGAGAAGGTGCCGAATTCGCGGGCGAATTCTTTCCAACTTGGGGACGATGATGCGGATAGCATAGCGGAAAACTACTTGGAGACTTGGGGGAGTCGTTATGCCCGTGCGGCCCGTGGACCAGCTACCGGTGGTCGGTAAATTTTAATCGACTGTAACTTTTGCTTTGTAACTCCGTTTTCTTATTATAATATGTTTTCAGAGAGCTAACAATGAGACGATGGCCTTAGAAAATTGTTACATTGTTTTTTAGCCCAAGAAAACGTGAAAAATGCTTTTAAGTATGACTTTCGGCCCGTTTAGTGTTTGGGCTTGTCTTTTTTTGGGTTTTCCTAAGTTTTTCTTTTAACCCAGTTTGTCCCAGGCCCTAGGATTTCGTGCAACATATTTATACTTTTGTTTGTGACATTTTCAGCAGTTTTGGGAGATTAAAACAGTTTATGTGCGAGTTTGCACCATGTACCCCAATCATTCGATATTCTTACGAATCAACGAACGTTTGATGCCTCTTTGCCTGGTATTTACTTGAATTTATAGGTTTTAGAGAAAAAATCCAAACCGGAATTCTTCGGAATCAATGGCTAGGGTTTGGTTAATGGTCCTGTGTATCTTCTGCTACATCCCTTATTCTCGTATTTGTCTGACTATTGATACGTCATAGTTTTTGATTTAGGAGTCTGACTTTTTACTATTGATGCTTTGTGAGTTTTGTTCACATTTATATATAGAGTCACGTCAATTAAAAGAATATTGAAACTTATAATGCAATGGTTTGCGTTTAGCGTACAACACTTCCAATGTAGAGATGTTCTGGGAGAATGTTTTGACAACAAAAATGAAATTAGGATCTTACTCCCTTCTTTGTGCTTATCCTTTAGTATTGATGGGAAGGGAATTGGGCATCAACTTTTAAGGGATGGAAGATAAAGTAAACGATCAATTGTTACGACTAGAATGGAATGACTGTGAGAATCAGATACAGAGCAAGAAAGGGGTGAGGATGAGGGGTAAGTGTTAACACTCTTAGCTTATCGTCCAGGTGTTTGTGTTTGTGTAATTATGAAGCTTCTATCATGGAATGTTTGAGGTCTGGGGAAGGAACAAAAAAGGAGGATGGTAAGAAAGCTAATTCTAGGCAAATCAATCAATATGGTTTTCTTACAAGAGACAAAATGGAAAGAATGTAATGACACTAAGATAAGATCCTTATGGGGAAGGAAAGCATGTAGTTGGGTGGTTGTGGAGGTAAAAGGACTTTTAGGAGGCTTAATTAGCATGTGGGAAGATGATTTTTTTTTTTTTTTTTTACATTAGAACACTTTTGAAAAGAAAGAAATTTCATCTTTCTGGTGGGACTTCTAAAGAACAATTCTAGCTGTGTATTCATAAATGTATATGCTCCATGCAGTAAGGAGGATAGGGAGGTCTTATGGATCAAGTTGCTGGCTTTAAAATCAGTATGGGAGATCCCTTGGAGTGTGGGGGTTGATTTTAATGAAATTCTTAGAATTGGTGAAAGATCTTCATGTTCCAGATTATCAAGAGGAATGAGAAGCTTCAAAGACTTCGTAAGGAAGGCCGAGCTAAAAGATCTACCAATGATTGGGAGAAGATTCACTTGGTCAAATTTGCAAAAGCATGAAACTTGGAGTAGGATTGACAGGTTTCTTTTGGGAAGAGGATGGTTGGATATGTTTAATTGTTCACAATGGGGTCTCCAAAGACTTCTTTCTGACCATGCTCCAATCTACCCAACTGATGAATCTCAAGATTGGGGACCCAAGCCTTCAAAGTTTTCGAAGAATGGTTTAAAATCAAGTCATTTAAACAATTGGTTAAGGATGAATGGACGGCAAATACAAGCTCAAGTTGGGCAGCTTATGTGTTATTAAAAAAACTCAATCTCTAAAAAAGAGCATAAAGTCTTGGTTCAAGGGAAAAGTAAGTTCTTGGGAGTCCAAGGCCAAGGAGCTAGGAGCAGATTTGCACATGTTGGACAGTCTAGGGGAAAGCTCTGTCCTCTCTTCTCAGCAGACAATGGAAAGAAAGGAAATTAAAGCCAAACTCTGGAAAATTTACCTTAGAGAAGAGCCAACATATAGGCAAAAGTTAAGGAAGATATGGATAAAACTGGGGGACAGCAACACAAAATTTTTTCATGCAAGTTTGAAGGCAAGATATAGAAGGAATTATATAGGTTAGTTGATGGATAAAGGTATGTTAGTTTCAAATCCTATCCAGATTAAGGAGGTGATCTTCAACCATTTTGCTAGAGGTTTTAAAGAACAATTTAGGAAGAGACTTGTTGTTGATGGAGAAGTGGAAAGAAAGCTGTCCTTGGAGTAGTAGGTTGATATGGAAAGGGGATTCCAAGAGGATGAAGTGTGGGAGGCTCTTAATAAATGCAATGGTAGCAAGGCTCTTGGTCTAGATGGCTTTAAGCTGAGTTTTTGAAAAAATTCTAGAATGTAGCAAAGAATGACATTATGCAATTCATGCATGATTTTTTTAGAAATTGCAGCCTTCCAAGAGGTATCAACTCATCTTTTATTGCTTTGATTCCTAAGGTTGATTATCTTGATTCCTTGAGAAATTACAAGCCCATTTTCCTTTTATCCTCCTATAAAATACTTTCTAAGACATTATCCTTAAGGTTGAAAAAGGTAATGGAGGATCTTATCAGTGCTAATCAGACCGCTTCTATTCATGGAAGATAGATTTTGGATGGAGTTCTAATTGCCAATGAATTGATTGATATCTGAAGGAAAAAAAAGGAAAAAGGTCTAGTAATCAAATTGGATTTTGAAAAAGCTTTTGACATAGTAAATTGGGATTTTCTCTTACAAATGATGTCTAAAATGGGGTTTGGGGCTAGATGGTGTAATTGGATAAATGAGTGCTTATCTTTTGCTTGGGTATCAGTGTTGGTAAATGGTTCACCCACAAAAGAGTGTAAGATAGAAAAAGGGATTCGGCAAGGGGATGCTCTATCTCCCTTTTTATTCAGCATAGCAGCAGAAGATGTGAATGTTCTTCTATCAAGGGCTAGATCTCTAGGACTTATTAAAGGATGTTTTTTTGGAAGAGATTGGCTGTTAATCTCACAATTGCAATTTGCAAATGATATATTGATTTTTAGCTTGACTGATGTAGTGGAAATCACTAATTTGAAAAGAATTCTTAAGTGTTTTGAATAGCTTTCAAGGCTCAAGAACAACTTTCAAAAATCATCAATAAGTGGGGTAAGAATGGATGATGGAGTATTGGCAACATTTTTGGACATCTTTACGTGCAAGAAGTAGTCATTACCAGTGAATTACTTAGGTCTCTACCTGGGAGCAAATCCTAGGAGATCTCCTTGCTGGTCTGGAGTTCTTGAGAAAATTAAAAAGAAGTTAGCTTTGTGGAAAAGGAATTACCTCTCCATTGGGGGTAGACTCATTTTGATAAAACAATCTATGGCAAGCCTCCCAATTTACTACTTATCTATGTATAGAGCCCCTATTAAGATTTGCAATGAAATTGATAGGATGTAAAGGAACTTTCTCTAGGGAGATCAAAAGGATAAAACAGGCATAAACTGTGCAAAGCGGAGTAGAGTAACATCTAGCAAACAAAAAGGAGGGCTAGGTTAGATCCCTATAAGGGTAATGAATATGGCATTATTATCTAAATGGTGGTGGGAGTTTGCTAAGGACAGAAAGGCTCTATGGAGGAAGGTGCTTTGCATAAAATATGAATGAGAGGAGTCTAGATGGACATTTCCAGATGAAAGTTCACACATCTACTCTATTATGCTCAAGGACATCATGATGCTATGGGAAGATCAGAAACCCTATAGAGAAGCTTGGTTTTCCAACTTCAGAATCATTATAGGTAAGGGATCATCAACTTCATTTTGGAATAAGCCATGGATGGATGAATTAACACTGAAAAATATATTTCCAAGGTTATTTTTACTATTAGATCAGAAACATGCTCTATTTTTAGATTTGTGCAATAGTTCAGGGGAATGGAACTTTAAGTTTAGGAGAAGATTACTATCATGGGAGAAAAATGGGCTAAGGGACCTACAGAGGATGGTGGAGAATGTGTCAAGATTGGTATATAAGGATGATACAATTTCATGGAAGGCTAGCAAAGAAGGGGTATTCTTAATCATATCATTTTGTGTAGTAATTGAAGATAACGATAATCAAGAGATCTCAACATTGGCCATAATATGAACATTTTGGGCTCCCCTGAAATTTAAAATTTTGTATTGGTTAGTAGTACAAGGTAAGATTAAATAAACAATTTTCCTTAGCCACAGGAACAGCCTTCCTCCCAATAAGGATTCCAATTGCGTCTTCTGCAAGGAAGTTCCAAAAGATTGTGATCATTTGTTACTCAAATGTAGGTCAACTTGGCTAATTTGGAGTAATGTTTTGCACTGGTGGGGCATCGAATGGATAAGTCCTGTAAGTATAGAGCAACTCTTCAGATGGTGGATGGATCTAGCATATAGTGACAGTTAAGGAATGAATTTGGGAAGAATTATTTGGCAAGCTTTATTCTTAGCAATCATATGGAGCATCTAGTCAGCAAGAAATGAAGCAATTTTTGGATCAAAATTAGCATGTTGGATAGAGATAGCAGAATCAGCCAAAACGCAGGTCTTATTATAGCTGTAAGCCAGGTTAAGGGAAGGATCAATCATATCTTCTGATTTTTTTTGGCATACTGATGAAGCTAAGCTTGTGGATCCCTCCCTCTTGGTGTAGGTTATCATTTTGTAGGTTGCTCTTTCTTTTGGTCAGTTGACCCCCCATCAACTGTTGGTGTTTGTGGGTTGCTAGTCTTCCCCAAAAGCCTTCTTGGCTTGTGGATTCCAGCTCCCTAATGTTCGGTTTTTTTAATAAATTTTATCTTTTTGCCGTTCAAAAAAAAAAAATTCTTCTAAAGCAACTTCACAACTATTTCTTGTCTTGCCCCCTCTAGCATACCCAAAAATTAAAAAAAATCATTTTGCTTGTTGGGTAAAATATTTTGCCAATGAAAGAAGGCATATCCATTTTTCTGTAGCTTTTCTTTGTGTTTCTTCTTTTATTTAATGTTTCTTGTTCAGCAAAATCATGTAGAACAATCCCCTTAAAGTCTATTTCTTCACAATATTTTTTGTAGGGTTAATTACATTTTACCTCATTGTAGTTTCAGTCAAAATCATATGACTCACTGTGATTTAAAAGTGAACACATGACCCTTTTGTGGTTTGAACTTATCTACAAAATGCATGAAACCGTTAGATTTAATGAAAACTTTGTCATAGAGGTAATTTCATCATCTTATATCTACCAATTAGAACATAAAAAAGATGATTTAGTGAGATAATAAAAAAAGTCCTAAAAAGACAACCTTTCATTTTGTCATAAAAGGGTCAAATCGTCTTTTTGATAGTTTAATTTGGAGAAACAAGATGACAAAATTACATTTATGACAGAATTTTTATTAACTCTAACTATTTCCATGTATTTCGCAGATAAGTTCACTTTTAAACCACAAGAGACATCTAATTTTGGCTCAAACTATAAGAAGATAAAGTGTAATTACCCCATTTCTTTTATTCTGATTGTTCTTGCCATTCTAGTTGTT
Organism: Euryodendron excelsum; assembly: GCA_033060915.1. Classification (NCBI taxonomy): domain Eukaryota; kingdom Viridiplantae; phylum Streptophyta; class Magnoliopsida; order Ericales; family Pentaphylacaceae; genus Euryodendron; species Euryodendron excelsum. Next base: position 18,550,727 of record CM065381.1, on the reverse strand, counting down.
TGAATCTGACAAACAATAGTTGCCTCTAGTTCTAGTATTAAGAGTGAATCAATAACTTTAGAGAAATGTTTTGTTTCCGTATTTATGAACGAATCAACAAATTTTATATAGACTATCCTTTCAGTGCTTTTCTACGTGCTTCCCTGCATCAAATCACTAACTTGATTTCAGGCATTTTAGTTTGTCTATCTGCAAACTTTTGTTTGCTGTGGTATAGAGTACGTACTAGGGAATGCTGATTTATGTGCAGGTTGTTTCTAAATTTCCCACTCTTATTTCAGAAGACATTTTTTTTTTTTTTTTACAAATAAATGTACACATACTATCAGTTGGAAAATACAGAAGGAGCTGATCACTTCTCTTTCCTTTTTATTTTTATTTTCTGCTTGAAAGTAAATCTGGAAATGCAAAATATTTCATAGGTATCAAGCCACCAAGATATCAACATGAAATGTCTTCTATCGAGGGGAAAATGTAACCGTTAATTGGTTGACTGAATGTGATTCAGCCTTGCTTGAACAAGAATCTGTTTCGTGAAGTCCCCTTTCAGTGAAAAAGCCGGGCTGTTTCGGCTGAGGCAATGCTATGTCACTACCCAACATGAGAACCACAGATGACATGTTTGGCCTGTCATCTGGAAATTGTTGCACGCACAACAGTCCGATATGAATTGATCGAAGCACTTCAGATAGATTACTAGAGTTCACAATTGACTCGTCAATTAGTTCAAAAGACTTGCCTTCTATATGGAGACGCCATGCCTGCACAATTGGGTTACATTTTGTCAATAATCATTATGATTTGGCATTGGGTGAGAAATTATGTAAAATTACTCTTGACGCTTACATGCCCTAGAAGGTTGAGGTTGTGTTCATGGTGACAAAACCCTCTGTTTTTCATTCCACTAACTATCTCAAGCACCAATACACCCAAGCTATAGACATCAGATTTTACTGAGAAGAGACCATCAATAACATACTCAGGGGACATGTAACCACTACAAGGAATCAACAGAAATCGAAATTAATGTCTGACCAACAAAAGTAGAGTATACCACAACTAAAACATATACTTACTATGTTCCAGCTACTCTAGTCGTATTTGCTTCAGTTTCATTGCCTCTGAAACTTCTGGCCAGGCCAAAATCTGCAATTTTTGGGTTCATCTCGTAATCTAGTAAGACATTACTAGCTTTCAAGTCTCTATGGATGATTCTCAGTCTAGAATCTTGATGAAGATAGAGAAGGCCTCGAGCAATTCCATTGATAATGTTATAGCGCTTAGGCCAATCCAACAACATGTGTTGTCTTTTATCTGCCCAAGTTTAATTCAATAATTTTTCATGGTGCTATTTAACCGGAATTACAAATGCAATGGAAAAAATTAAAAAACTGGATGTGTTATATATACACACTCACACACATATAGAAAAATTCTATTCTTCCAAAAAAATATTACAAAAATCTCATTAGAATGACGTGACAGTAATATTCTTAGTATTAAGAGCTACTATGATACAAAATTTATGTACAGAATAATATGTTGAATGTGAGACTTTTTCACTTAAAAATAAAATATATAAATTCTGCATGAATTTTTTGGTTGTATAGTATTACCCTATACGTGTTTGAAATTTTAGAGAGAGACAAACCGAAAATAAAGTTATCCAAGCTTTTGTTGGACAGATATTCATAGATCAAAATCCGTTCATCTTCTTCAATACAATATCCTAGAAGCTTCACGAGGTTTCGATGCTGAAGTGTGGCAATAAATAACACTTCATTCATGAACTCGTCAATTCCTTGTGTAGAATTCTTTGATAGCCTCTTCACAGCTATTTCTTGTCCCTCTTCCAACTTACCCTGAAAAATATCAATACAGTGATAGTTCCATATCCTGCTCAAGAGTAGGGCAAAGCTTGCTTTTTTTTTTTTTTGGTTACCCTAAATCTTCACTATGTAACTCTATGCAATGTTTTCTTTGAGTAGTAGATGCACCGACACCGTTGCTTTGAATCACAAAAGCAAAGCCATTGTTCCACAGGTCATATTGTTAAAGTATTAAGTTTTACAGTTCCTTTTTTTTTTTTTTTTTTGTGTAATTAAAGTTGTTGTCAATATTCATGTAGTTCAATAGAGTCACGTTGTCCAGTTTAGGCATCTTGGTTGTTGACAGACTGAAGGTGGCTGTGGCATATGTTGTGGTCAAATATGTTTTTATCTCTTGATTTGAAAGGAGAAAAATGATAAACTACATTACTTGATGTTGCATAATTATGTATCAATAACATTACCTTGTACACAGGACCAAAGCCGCCTTCTCCAAGCTTGTTCTTTGCTGAAAAGTTGTTGGTAGCATCAGCTATTGTCTCGAAGTCGAATAAAGGTAATTCTAAATTTTTTCTTTTGCTTTCATCCATGAAGCTTGTTGTTGGAATTACTGTAATCAGGCCTGCAAAGTAGAAAATGTAATCCATATAAATAAAAGAGCAACCCTTGTAGCTTGGACTAACATTTTTGCCAATATGGCATATTTTTAGAAGTTGGACCAGCATTTGTTTTGGATATGTAGTTGCGCCTTCCCTAATGGTTTTTATTTTCAAATGATATGGTTGCACCACTGTATACTATTAGAGAAGGTTGGTCCTATACTTTAATCTTCGTGCATACAAGATAATCACACTACTTGCGTAATTGTAAACGTTGTTCTTTCTTGTAACCTCACCCTGACCCCTTCTCCAAAATGATGCTCTTTCTTATATCCTACCCTTTCCTTGAACCTAAAAAATCTAATCCGACTGGCACCACCCCTTTTTTTTTTTTTTTTTGTGTTTTTATAGAGTTTTTTGTAATTTTATTTTAGTGACTTCCTCTCCTTTTAGAGGGTGTCATCAAATATTATTTTTTAACACTCTTAAAAAATAAATTAACTTTTAGTAAGAAAAAATTAGAAAGACAAAAAAAAAAAAAAAATTGCCCCTGGAAAGAAAAAAAAAAAAACCCGAAAAAAGTTGCTATATGCAAAGGGGTAAGATAATGATAATACCAGAAGACATGTGCCATCTTCTTACATATTGCCCGTTTATTAGTCCACGTGGTATGGCCTCACAAGGTCCACATGGCAGGAGCTGATACCAGGTGGCTACTCTTAGTTACATGCGACACTTTTTTTTTCAAAATGCTTAAACACGTGGATGGTCAACTTTGATAATCCACATTGCTCACAAGGCATTACAAACATGTGAAAACATAAGGAAATATATGACGCAGGAGGAGCTAGGAGTTGCCATTGTAAGGTTCAACGTTTTGTAATCTAAAATTAGGAATAAGTAATTTAAGGAACATATTATTATTTCAAAAAATTTATAAAATCATGTGGGGACAACATTTTTTTAATTGAGAGTCATCATAATGAGTATTTTATTTTAGAGTTAATTACAAACATACTCTTTAAAACTATAACTCAGTATTACTATGCCTCAAAACTTTAAAATGTTATAAGTTGACCTTTTGAACTATCAATTTGTATCAATCAACTCTTCCTGTTAGTAAATGGATGAAAAATTATTATTTGACTTCTACATCATTGCAAAAATATAGTTTTATACATAAATTTACCTTCTCTTATTATAATAATTTCTTAATGACTAAAATATCTCTTGAAATGATATATAAATATAGGGGCAATCTAAAAGGTGTTTAAATTGTTAGACAAGTATTACAAAAGAGCATGCAATTTAGGAATAAAATGAAATTTTGTGAATATTTGTAAATTACATGATAATTTTTCATTTATTCTCCTAACCTGATTGCTAATAAATTATTAATAGAAGGAGTTGATTAATACAAATTAATAATTTTAATGGTCAACTTGTTATGTTTAGAGTTTAAAAGGACATAATGATACTGAGTCATAGTTCAGAGGTATGCTTATAATTAATTCTTTATTTTAAAGTAAAAAGTTTTCATCTAACCACATTATTTTATATATAAATTCTATACAAATTTTCTGATGGTATAGTAATATAGTAATTTAAAGATCCGTGACACATTACCTTCTCTCTTCATCTTTCTTCTCTTCAAGACAAGCAAGAACAGGAATAAGCTTAGGAGAACCACTCCGGCAAGTAATACAGGGATGACTATGAACCTCAGTCTTCTCTTTGCATTGGAGCCGCTACTTTTCTCTGCATAGCCAAAATTTGACTCTGTGAAAGTAACTAAAAGCAGAAAAATTAGGATGACTAAAATAACAGTAAAAGTTGGCTCATACACCTTGATCGCTGACCAAAAAAAAAAAAAAAAAATAGCAGTAAAAGCTGGCAATTTAATTTTCTTCCATCTCCTATTTCGGGTGGGTGGAAGCCTCTTGTTTCTATCACCAAGAAGCAGTTAGCATTTCACACTATAGGCAAAACCAAAAGCAGGTATTTGAGAAGGGTAATTGCAGTAAACTTGCTCCAACTAAAGCAAGAAATGATATGTGAGGACAGAAGCAACACTAGAGAGAAGAAAAAGTGTGGATGAAAAAACTAATTACTTGGTTAACAATGAATGTTGAAAATTTATGTAAACAAAATCAAATTCTCACCACATATCCACTGATATTACGTTGAACGGGGGAAGCTTTTCTGGGTACTTGCAAGGTTTTAGATCCCATAGAATATACAGCAATTAAGGAAGTGCATATGATGAGCAAAGGATTTTAGCTTCCTCAACATTTCTAAGCAAACTAAATACCAATATATATAGATTTGTAAGAAAAAAAATTCATACCCAATTCTGAGGCTGCCATTCTCACATAAAGAACTTGCCCATCTTCTGGGTACTCTCTTATATCAATCAGGTCGCTAAACCAAAGCAAGCATCCACTTCCGCCTACTCTGATATCCAAATCTGTGTACGCTGTACAAGAACAGTTTCTCAAGCAAACCCTCTCACATTCCTCAAGGTTTATGCTTTCATTAAACCAAGATTGTTGTGTGTCTGGCAATTTCACGCCGGAGTATTTAAGAAACCCGTCTCCATTCCCACATTCCAATGGACTCTTCCTCACACACCCATTAGACCAGTCTGCCTGGTTCCATGCTTCTGGCAATCTTGGCTCAAATCCTTTCAAGCACCCACATGGAGGATTGTTGTTAACGTTACAACTACCATAAGGGCCACACAATGCATAACGGTCACAATTATCCATCTGTGCAGTTAAGTAAAGTACCCACTCTTGGTTATGATCATTCCATACAAACCGCTGTACTAATCCATTTGGATTCAACACCATCCTTGAATAAACTGAACTGTTGATCAGTTCGAACTTATAATATACCTCCTCTTTATTTAAAACGAACTCATATATATAGATTGGGTTTGGCTTTAAATTAGGCATGCCATTAAAACGAAGGCCATTCCAAGGTCCGGACCGAAACTTTATTTCCGAACCTTTCTTGAGAAATAGTTGTGGGTATCCGTTGGGATCAAGCCGATCTCTCAAATCACCGGGAGCAGGATCGTTGGCACTCTTCCACGATGACAGGTACCTCTCCAGGCCAGTTACAAAGTCGTTTCCCAACTTCATGCCCGGCAAATGGGTGTCCCCGGGATAATCAAAGCTTTGCCAGAGGAAATTTTCTTCATTTCCATCTCTTATAACCAAATTTCCTGTGTCCAAAAGCTGTGCCACTGGATTCTTTGCGGATCTTGATGTGTTCGATGACCAAATAACGTTGTTTGTAGAATTGAGAAGTACTAGGATTCCCGGGCTGTCGACCTTTAAAACTCCTGATGTGTCAGTAAGTGGAATAGCTCGATTGGCTACCCACACTACCGTCCGGTTTGATATCTTCTTGTACCATATACCCAAGTATCGGTTCTTGGAACTACCGGGACTGAAAAACCCGAGTTCAAAGTTGCCTCCTGCTGAAACAATGGTGTCACCATTTCTGATGGTTTGATTTGCAGTTATGGTGTCTCCTGCAGATGAGTTTATTATCAAGATAGAAAGTATAGTGGAGAAAAGGGAAAATATAGTGAAGGCTTCGAATGATGTGCTCATGTCCCTCTCACGGTGTATTTTTTGTGGGATGAATCGACAGAGATTTGATAGAGAATGTTGGCCTCCCTTAGTAGTTTAAAATCAATCTCCCTTTTCAAACCTTTTATTACCAAGAGTCAGCAGATTCATAATATAATCAGCCTCGCCAAAATATATGTCTAGTGGTGGGCCTAAGGTTTTGGAATGCTATGGCGACCATAGAATAGAGACTCTATCAATCGTTTTCTTTGGAATGGTCTACACTTCATATCAATGAATGGTTTTGTATCTTATTCTCGAATTTGTCTGACTTTGATACTTCCTAGTCTATTATTTTGGGAATCTGAATTTCTGCTATTGATGCCTTCGTAAGTTTGATTCTCATTCATTCCAAAAGGTTACTGGGCCGGCGGTTAGGTTCAAAGTTGTATGCCACTGGTATGGTGTGGATAGATTCACTATCTATAGTCCGGTCAATTCGAAGAATATTGAAACTTATAATGTAATGGTTGCATTTAGCGTACGGCACTTCTAATGTAAAGATATTCTGGGATATCATTTTTTGACAATAAAAATCGAATTGAGATCTCACTCCATTCTTAATTTGTGCTTATCATTGACTACTTATTTTTGTATCTTGCTAGGCAATGGCCAATACGGTCTCGTCAGCATATCAGGCCTTCTACAACAGCTTAGCAAATGGACTAAACCTGGAATTCTTTGAAAGCAACTTCACAGTGGCGTGTTTGATGTATTTGCGCTGTTATTGCTATGTTACTTAAATTAGAAGAATTGACGCGTTGTTTCTACTCTTTTCTGGAGTTGCAACGGCAAAAGTCGGAATTTTGTCAAATTCCATTGTTACGGTTTCAATTTTGCGTGATTTTGTTGTTTTAACGTCTGACTTTGATACTTCATAGTTTTTGATTTGGGAGTCTTGACTTTGATCTGCTATGGATGCCTTGTACTGTAGTAGTCACCTTGCTATCTAAAGATATTCTGGAAGAACAATTAGGCTGTGTTTGAATTAAAGATTTGGTGATGAAAAAGAAAAAGAAAATGAAAAGGTAAGAAAAAATAGACCAAAATTCTCTTTCATTTATTTATTTATTTTTTTTGAACAACAGAAAATGAAATGTATTGATAAGATAAGCACAATCACATGAAGGGCTCCACAAACCTGAAAGGTTTGACAGAAATACCAACCATGAGAAAAACAGTTGAAAAGAATTCAACCAAGACCACCAAAAACCCCAAGGAACCTACACTCTGATTAAAGGAAAATTATAAGCTTTAACTCCTATAAAATGAAAAAATTGCTTACAGAAACACTGCCTTCTCTTGTTCTGGCTTGGATCCATGATAGTACGAGCAATTGATTGAATCCACTATGGTTTCCCAGCTGCACTGCTTGTCATTGAATATAGCTTCATTTCCAGCTGCACTGCTTCACTTTCATTTTGTTATATTTTTTGTCACATTTTTCTTTTTCTTTGCTTTTCTTTTGATAAATTTGGGTTCTATACACAACATTAGACAATAAAAATCAAATTGGGATTTCACTCCCTTCTTAATTGGTGCTTATCCTTGAAAAGTACTTGTAGGTGGAATTTTTAAGAAGGTCTAGTTAAACTCTCAAATCGTATCGACGAGCATGACCAATCTGCAAAAGAGAAAGACAATGAGAATGTCTCGACATTCTTTGGGCCGAAGGCATTCCGATGATTAAGTTAGCAAACTTAATCACAATGAAGCGAATATAATTTTAGAGAGCTAGAACTCAAATGAATGTACCTTACACTTTTAGTGCATGGGGGTATTTATAGTTTTCGGAATGTCAAGTTTCTTTTGAGAGTTGGAGTCATTTTCCTTCTAGGAATTCTCATTAATTGAGTCGATTTAATGTATTGGACTTATCTTTTACTTGTCCTAATTCATTTAGGAATAAGATTTGTATTATGGATTTTATTAGTCTTAGTCCCTTTTGGATTATGATCTATGGGCCAGCCACTTTGGATCCTTACCTCTAATCAACATGGACTTTGTTTGATAAGTTGGCACTTATGAGCCGACCTCACTTGGGATGGTCTCTTCTAATCTTGAATTTGGCTCTTGTTGGATCCGCAATACTTATGTTGTATCTTGCTAGGCAATGGCGAAGAGTACTGTCTCATCAGCATATCAGCCCTGCTCTAACAGCTTAGCAAATGCGCTAATCTGGAATTCTTTTCGTTTGACGTGTTTGTGCTGTTATTGCCACCTTACTTAATTGGAAGAATTGACACATTGTTTTTAATATTTTATGGAGTCGATGGCAAAAGCCAGAATTTTGTCAAATTCCATCTTTAGGGCTTCAATTTAGGTATTTTGGTATTTTAAGGTAAGATTCTAAATTAGTGTTTTGCGTTTTGTTTTTTAATTTTTTTTTGTAATTTTCTTAATTTATGCTTAGTTTGTGTCCTAACAGAATTAGGGTTTTGGTTCTTTACATACTGATGTGACAGGCCATGTCAGAAGACAGATTTTGGAGAATTAATAGTATCTTTGACAAGTTTTTCTTTTATTCCTACTGTTCTTGTCAATCTAATTGTTCAAATAAACAAGCAATAGTTGCCTTTAACTCCAGTGGTCAGAGTGAATCAACAGATTTGGAGAAATATTTCGTTTTCATATTTGTGCGCTAATCAATAGATTGAGATTAATCTATTATTTCGGTGCTTTCCTATATGTTTCCCCGCATCACAATAATAACTTGACTGCCGTCATTTTTCTGTCTATCTACAAACTTTTGGTGACTATGGCTTATATAGAGTACATACCAGGGGATGCTTATTTCTGTGCAGAGTATAAAATTAAGAACGGTCATAGACTTGCTTGTTTTTCCTTCCTAGTATGTATTTTCTTTTCTTTTTATTTCCTTTTATTTTTTTGTTATTTTGTGAATACTGAATACATACGTTCATACTACATAGTTTTCCGCTGAAGTTCTCATTGACAATGAACGAGCTATACGTTAATGCATCATTATGAAATTGCAATGACTATATTTTGATGCATGGGGCATCATCACCATCATCTATTATTTTTGAATTGCTTCCATAAAAAATCAGTCCTAAAAGGTGTCATTTTCTAGAAATAACTTGCTGTTTTGTGACTATAACTGTTAATATTAAGGCTCATACATCTCTTGCAAGGTCTAGATTTGTATCATATTCTAGAAGATTTTTTTTTTGAACAAATAAATGTGCATCTACAGTCAGCTGGTAACTACAATATGGGGCTCTCTTCTTTTTCATTTTTGCTTTTCTTTTCTGCTTAAAAGAGTACTCTAAAGCTGGAGATGTAAATATTTCATAGGTGTCAAGGCACCAAAACATCAACATGAAATGTCTTCTATCTAGGGGCCAAGAATGTAATGCTTAATTGGTTGACTGAATTTGATTCTCCTTTGCTTGTAGAAGATTTTGTTTCGGGAAGTCTCCTTTCAGTGAAGAACCCAGGCTGCTTTGGCTCAAGCAATGGCGTGTCACTACCCAACATGAGAACCACAGATGACATGCTTGGTCTATTCTTTGGAAATTGTTGCACGCACAATAGACCGATATGGATTGATCGAAGCACTTCAGATAGATTACTTGAGTTCTCTATTGACTCGTCAATTAGTTCAAAAGACTTGCCTTCATTATGGAGGCGCCATGCCTGGACAATTATATAACATTGGTCAGTAATTATTGTAATCTAGCAATGAGAGGTTAGGTAACATTACTCTTGACACTTACATGACCTAGAAGGTTGAGGTTGTGGTCAGGATGACAAAACCCTCTGTTTTTCTTCCCACTAACTATCTCAAGCACCAATACACCAAAGCTGTATACATCAGATTTTATGGAGAATAGTCCATCAATAGCATACTCGGGAGGCATATAACCACTGCAGGAACCAATGAAAATTGAAATTAATGTTTGACCAACAAACATAGAATATACCACAACTGAAATTATATACTTACTATGTTCCAGCTACTCTAGTTGTATTTGCTTCAGTTTCATTGCCTTTGAAACTTCTGGCCATACCAAAGTCTGAAATTTTTGGATTCATCTCGTAATCTAGTAAGATATTACTAGCTTTCAAGTCTCTATGGATGATTCTCAATATGGAGTCTTGGTGAAGATAGAGAAGCCCTCTAGCAATCCCATTGATAATGATGTAACGCTTAGGCCAATCCAACAACATGCTTTGTTTTCCATCTGCCCAATTTTAATTCATTAATTTTTTCATGTAGATGTTTAATCAGATTTACAAATGTAATGGAAATAAATTAAAAAATTGGTATGTGTTAATGTATAGGAAAATGCTATTTCTCCCAGAAAAATTGTACAAAATCTCATCAAAATTGGGTGTTTTGTCTTAAGTAAAAGGCTCTCATCTTAACCATATCATTTTGTAAATAAATTATGCATAAATTTTTTAATTGTATAGCATTATCCTATCTATATATGTATGAAAGATCGAGAGAGACAAACCAAAAATAAAGGTATCCAAGCTTTTGTTGGGCAGATATTCATAGATCAACATTCGTTCCTCTTCTTCAATGCAACCTCCTAGAAGCTTCACGAGGTTTCGATGTTGAAGTGTGGCAATAAATAGCACTTCATTCTTGAACTCGTCAAGTCCTTGTGTTGAATTCTCTGATAGTCTCTTTACTGCTATTTCTTGTCCCTCTTCCAACTTACCCTGAAAATATCAATGGAGTGACAACTCCATGTTCAGCTCAAGAGTAAGGCAAAGCTTGTTTTTATTTCAATTACCCCAATGTTCACTATGGAACTCTATGCCATGTGTTTTGAGTAGTAGATGGCATCACAAAAGCAAAGCCACATTTCACAAGTCATACTGTTAAAGTAGTACTTTTTAAAGTACGCTTTTTGTATAATTAAAGGTGTTGTTAATACTCATGTGATTCAATGGAATCACGTTAGCGAGTTTAGGCATCTCAGTTCATGACCCCTGAAGGTGGCACACGTTGGGCCAACTATGCCTTATCTCTTAATTTAAAAGGAGAAAAATGATGCAGTACTTTTCTTGATGTTGCACTATGCATTAATAACCTTACCTTGTACACAGGACCAAAGCCACCTTCTCCAAGCTTGTTCTTTGCCGAAAAGTTGTCGGTAGCTTTAGCTATTGTCTTGAAGTCGAGTAATGGTAATTCCGAATTTTTTCTTTTGTTTTCTTCCATGTAGCCTGTTTTTGGAATTACTGTAATCTCTCCTGCAAAGAAGGAAATTAAATTCAAATAAATAAAAGAGTAACCCGTTTAGCTTGGACTAACATTTTTTCAAATATGGCATATTTTTAGAAGTTGGGCCTAGCATGTGGAGGATACGAAGTTGTACCTTCTCTATTGGCTTAAGTTTAACATCCTATGCTATTTTATAAAAATTCATATAAAATTTGCATATAAAATGATGGGACAATGACTGCTTTACAATTAAAAACTATTATAGTGGATATTTATTTTGAAGTGAAAAATTATTATTAAGATACATCATTTTGTATAGAAATTTTGTATGAATTTTTTGTTAATATAACATTACCCCGTATGAAATTCTTCTGTTTCTCAGTATGCATAATTATTAAAATGTTGTTCTTTCTTGTAACCTCACCCTTGTCCCTTCCCCAAAATGACGTTGTTCTGTTTCTCAGTATGAAACTAAATTGATTTTTTTTCCAAAAGGAAATAGACTTTTGATAAATAGAAAAAAATAGAAAGGACAAAAAAAAAAAAAAAAACCAAAAAGTTGGAAGAAAGATCCAGATGTAGAGGTGTGATGTGTAGCATTACCGTAATTTAAATATATGTAACACATTACCTTCTCTCTTCATCTTCCTTTTCTTCAAGACAAGCAAGAACAGGAATAAGCCCAGAAGGACCACTCCTGTAAGTAATATAGGGATGACTATGACCATTACTCTTCTCTTTGCAGTGGAGCCGCTATATTTCTCTGCATGGGCAAGATTAGACTGTGTGAAAGTAACTAAACTTCAAATAGATATTATTATGATTAAAATAGCACTAAAATCAGGCCTTTTAATTTTTCTTCCATGTCAAAGATAATGAAGTAATTAAAGAAGTGTCTAGATTGGTAAGAAAGTTCATACCTATTTCTGAGGCTGCCATTCTCACATAAAGGTCTTGCCCTTCTTCCGCTAACTCTCTTATATCAATCAAGTCGCTAAACCAAAGCAAGCATCCACTTCCGCCTCCTCTGATATCCGAATTTGCATAAGCTGTACAAGAACAGTTTCTCAAGCACGCCCTCTCACATTCCTCAAGGCTCATGCTTTCGTTAAACCAGGAATGTCGCGTGTCTGGCAATTTCACGCCAGCCTGTTTAAGAAACCCGTCTCCATTGCCACATTCCAATAGAGTCCTCCTCACACAACCATTAGACCAATCTGTGTTCCATTCTTTGGGAAATTTTGGCTCAAATCCTTTCAAGCACCCACAAGGAGGAGAGTCGTTAATGATACAAATACCATATGGGCCACACCATGCATAAGTGTCACAATTATCCATCTGTGCAGTCAAGTAAAGTATCCACTCTTGGTTGCGATCGTTCCACACGAATCGCTGCACTACGCCCCATGGATTCAACACCATCCTTGTAAAAACCGAACTGTTAACCAGTTCGTACTTAAAATATTGCTCCTCCTTGTTTACAACAAACTCATATGTATAGATTGAGTTTGGCTTCAAATTAGGAATGCCACTAAACCGAAGGCCATTGAAAGGTCCTGACCGAAACTGTATTACTGAACCTTTCGTCAGAAATATTTCAGGGTATCCGTTGGGATCAAGCCATCCCGTGTAATCACCAGGAGAAGGATCATCCATACTCTTCCACGATGACAAGTACCGCTTCAGGCCAGTTAGTAAGTCGTTTCCCAATTTCATGCCCGGCAAAGAGGTGTCCCCAGGATAGTCAAAGCTTTGCCACAGGAGATTTTCTTGATCACTTTCACCTCTCATAACCAAATTTCCAGTATCCAAAAGCTGTGCCACTGGATTCTTTGCGGATCTTGATGTGTTTGATGACCAAATAATGTTGTTTGTAGAATTGAGAAGTACTAGGATTCCCGGGCTGTCGACCTTTAAAACTCCTAATGTATCAGTAAGTGGAATAGCTCGATTGGCTACCCATACTACCGTCAGGTTTGATATCTTCTTGTACCATATACCCAAATATCGGTTCTTGGAACCGCCAGGACTGAAAAACCCGAGTTCAAAGTCCCCACCAGCCGAAACAATGGTGTCACCATCTCTGATGGTCTGATTTGCAGTTATGGTATCTGCAGCAGCTGAGTTTATGATCAAGAGAGGAAGTATGGTGGAGAAAAGGAAAAATACAGTGAAGGCTTCGATTGATGTGCTCATATCTCTCTCACGGTGTGTTTTTTGTGGGATGAATCGACAGAGATTTGATAGATAATGTAGGCCTCCTTAGTAGTCTACAAAGCAATCTCTCTTTTCAAACCTTTACTAAGAGTCCGCAGATTTATAATATAATCAGCTTGGCCAAAATATGTGTTTAGTGGTGGGCTTAAGGCTCTGGAATGGTATGTCGATCATAGACTATTTCGTTTGAATAGTCTAAACTATACCAATGAATGATTTTGTACCTTATTCTCATATTTGTCTACTTTGATACTTTATAGTTTTTGATTTGGGAGTTGGTTTTCTTCTGTTGATGCCTCCAAAATTTAGTTCCCATTTATGTAGAGTCACGTCAATTCGAAGAATATTGATACTTATAATGTAATGGTTGCATTTAGCGTACAACACTTCCACTGTAAAGATTTTCTGGGAGTATTTTTTGACAATAAAAATGAAATTGGGATATCACTCCCTTCTTTGTGTTTATTCTTAGTACTTATGTCGTATCTGGATACGCAACGGCGAATACTGTCTCATCAGCATATCAGGTTTGGTATAGATAACAGCTTAGCAAATTGACTAAACCTGAAAGAGGGGTGCTAGCTGCCGTCGCGCCTGATGGTCAGGCGTGTTAGTTGATTTGTTAGGGAGGAATGCCAGCAACCACCGTTTTAACCATCAAGTTCGAACAGTCACACTATGGACATGACACGTAGCATTTCACTTTTCTCCTTGAACCAGCTACCGGGAGGAGACCACCTTCTTCAATACTTTTGATTTGACCAATTATAAAACTACCAAAATAATACAGTTGGCTTTACTCTCCACTGACAATGCTTTCTCGGGTCAGTGGGTTCCTTCTCCTCTCTCCTCACCTACATTTGATTTTTTTTGTCTTTTTCTTCAGACTCCATAGAATCATATACCAATTTTTTCTCTGTCTCGCCATCGGTTATCTTCTTCTTCTTCTCTTTTTCTTTTTTCATTTTTCTGCATCCTCCAAAGAATCTATGCCAGTCTGATTTTTTTTTTATTTGCCTACAGATTATAAGAGCTAACATTAGTGTAACTAAATTTGATATTAATGGAGAATTTTTTTTTCTTATGGATTGTTTTATTAACATATAATCTATCTATTTATGCGAAAATGTCAGTTTATTACCTCTGAAACCCGAACAAATGATAATCTTCCTCTTAGTTCAAGTCCGTCATTTTCGTTCGTCTATAACTTATTTCATTCTAACAAATCTCCACATTGTCTTCAAGGCCGCGCCTATGTCATCTGTTATATTCATACCCAATGATTGTAACTGTGATTTTTTTTGTTTTTGTTTTTACAAGTTAACAAATTAAGTGATATGAGTACAGATAATAGGATTTGTGGAAAGGAATTTTTTTTTTCCAGTTTGATCAGCAAAAACTTTAAAAATTCAATCATGTTTTTAAAACATTTACATGTGATGAGTTTCTATAAATTCAAAGTTACTGAACCAAAACATAAAGCCCAATTCCCCCACGTGGTTGTGCTGAGGCAGCGGTTTGGCCATGGGTGTGGAATTTGTGGATCGACCATGGTGGTCGGTGAGGGTGAGAGATGGAGAGGGAGGTGGGTTCTAGAGAGATAAGGCAGGTTTGTGAAGCGGGGTGGTTGGAGTTGGGGAGGAAGAAGATGTTGCTAAGGTGGTGGTCATGGGCCGCTGGAGGTGAAAGCGTTTTCAGAGAGAGATGGAGAAAATGAAATAGAGGCTGTTTGAGTGAGAGAAGGTGACTGAGGTGTTGGGTTGTCTATGAGTTTTTTGATAGAGAAAGAAAGTTATTTTGAGAGAAATGGAAGAGACTGTCATGGTGGTCGTTCAACTGTGTGGGTGGAAAAAGAAAAGAAGGAAAAAAAAAAGGGAGAAAATTAAGTTTACTGCAATGGAAGTTGCCTTGTTGGAGATTGATGCGGCTGCTATTGTGAGATTATTTTGGGTTTGTGATGAGAAAGTTGGTGATTGGAGAGAGAGAGAGAGAGAGAGAGAGAGAGAGAGGAGGTTGAGGGTCTGGCGATATGATTGAGGAGAGAGCAAAGCTTTGACTTATTTTTATTGGGGAACCGGTATTGCTCAGTCAAAGTTTATTCTCCTTTAGTGCGGTACACGTGTAAGTCAGAGGATAGCGATGGTCAAAGACGGTTGTTATGATGACTGTTGCTAGCATTCTCCTAACTCTTATGTGGATGGTTAATGTTCAAAATTTTGAAATATGGTTTTGGGATTTGAGTAGCTAAGCGTTTATCATATGAAAGGTTTTGAAATTTGAATTTTTTTTTATCATTTAAAATAATAGAAGATAGCAGTAGATAAATGTAAGATTAAATAGATAAGGATATTTTAATTTAATATTAGAATAGAAGATTAAGAATTAAAATTGTGTTGTTTATTTAGTCAAATAATGAAGGGTTAATATTCAGTGAGTGCAAATGTATGTTGTAGTAAATTTAAAGGGGAAAAATATAGGTGTTAGTATTTTAGTGAGACAAAAACATAAATTTATAACCTAAGATCAAATAAATATGTATAATTTTTTTTAAAAATAATAAAAATTATCAAGTCAAGAGAACAGCTGCCCCACTAGTCCTTCTTAAATCCGCCTTCTCCAAAGCTGTTTCTTGTCCCCTACCCGAAAATTAAAAACATTTTGCTTGTTAGGTACAATATTCTGCCGCTGAAAAAAGGCACGTCTCCTCTGTTTCTTTCTTTGCGTTTCGGCTTCTACTTATTGTTTCTTAATTCCTACCCTATACTCAGCAACAGTCACCACTCAACCCAGTGGAATATTTTCACCACTGTACTACGAATTTAGCTTTCAGCACAGACAAAAAACTTCACCTGAGTTATTATGGATTGAATCATTTATCATCACTCCACAATGTTGCACATGGCCCAGCTGCTTACTCCACTTGCAAGAACAGAGACTTGCCTGTTTTTCCTTTCCACTATCGTTTCTTTCTTTCTTTCTTTTTTTTTTAAATGCTGCTTTTGGTGAATACTGAATGTATATGTTCATACTTTATATTTTTTTCCCTCTTATTGCAGAAGAATGTTTTTTGAACAACAACAATATGGAGCTCTCTTATTTTTCCTTTTTTAATTTTTTCCCTTCTGCTTAAAAGGGTCTACAGCTGAAAATGTAAATATTTCACAGGTATCAGGGCATCAAAATATCAACGTGAAATGTCTTCTATCTAGGGGAAAACGTAACCGTTAATTGGTTGATTGAATGTGATTCACCCTTGCTTGAAGAAGAATCCGTTTCGTGAAGCCTCCTTTCAGTGAAAAATCCAGGTTGTTTTGGCTGAGGCAGCGCCATATCACTGCACAACATGAGAACCACAGATGACATGCTTGGCCTATCCTCTGGAAATTGTTGCACGCACAATAGACCGATATGAATTGATCGAAGCACTTCGGATAGATTACATGAATCCACCATTGACATGTCAATTAGTTCAGAAGACTTGCCTTCTTTATGGAGGCTCCATGCCTGCACAATTGGGTAAATTTTGTCAGTAATTGTTGTTATCTGGCTTTGACAAATTATGTAACATTGCTCTTGACACTTACATGCCCCAGAAGGTTGAGGTTGTGGTCAGGGTGATAAAATGCTCTGTTTTTCTTTCCACTGACGATCTCAAGCACTAATACACCAAAGCTGAAGACATCAGATTTCATGGAGAAGAGTCCGTCAATAGTATATTCAGGAGACATGTAGCCGCTGCAAGAACCAATGAAACAGAAAATTAATGTTGGATCAATAAAAGTAGAGTATACGACATTAACTAAAAATACTTACTATGTTCCGACTACTCTAGTTGTATTTGCTTCTGTTTCATTGCCTCCAAAACTTCTAGCCATTCCGAAGTCTGAAATTTTTGGGCTCATCTCGTAATCTAGCAAGATATTACTAGCTTTTAGATCTCTATGAATGATTCTCAGTCTGGAGTCTTGGTGAAGGTAGAGAAGCCCTCGAGCAATCCCATTGATAATATTGTAGCGCTTAGGCCAATCCAACAACATCTTTTGTTTTCCATCTGCCCAATTTTCATCGAATTTTTCATGTTGCTATTTAATCAAATTTATGAATGTCATGGAAATTTTTTAAATAAATTCAATGCCGAGTATAATCACTGCGAGTAAGTTCAAGCAGCCATATTTGGGATAATGAAGGCCGAAGGATGTGGCCACTTGACCTCGGTCCCAAGAATTTTGATAATTGTGTGTGTGAAAGTTAAAAGAGATACAAACCAAAAATAAAGGAATCCAAGCTTTTGTTAGGTAGATATTCATAGATTAGCATGCGTTCTTCTTCTTCAATGCAACATCCTAGAAGCTTCACGAGGTTTCGATGCTGAAGTTTAGCAATAAATAATACTTCATTCTTGAACTCGTCAAGGCCTTGTTTTGAATTCTTTGATAGTCTCTTCACAGCTATTTCTTGTCCCTCTTCTAACTTACCCTGAAAAATATCAATATTGTGAAGTTCGATATTCTGCTTCCTTGACATTCACCATGCAAATCCATGCCATGTGTTTTGAGTAGATGAACTAAATATTAAGAACTTGACCAATAAGCCCTAATACTCAAATCTGATGAAACACATGAGATTAATTCTTATATTTTATCTCATATCAAAATAGTCTAACTCATGTCTCATGCTATAAGTTAAGCCCACCATATCTGCAACAATAAGACCATTGATTTGCATCACAAAAGTAAATTTAAAGTTCCACAAGTCGTATTGTTAAAAGTTTTGTGGTCTTTTTTTTGTGTGTAATTGAGCTACTATTATGTAGTTAATACCTATGTGATTCAATGGCATCACTTGACGAATTTATATATCTTAGTTGTGAACCCTCTAAAGGTGACACATTGTGGCCATATATGTATTGTCTATTGATTTGGAAGGAAAAAAAAATGAAGAACTACTTTTCTTGATGTTGCAAAATTATGTATCAATAAAATTACCTTGTACACAGGACCAAAGCCGCCTTCTCCAAGCTTGTTCTTTGCTGAGAAGTTATCAGTAGCATTAGCTATTGTCCCGAAGTCGAACAACGGTAATTCTAAACTTTTTCTTCTGTTTTCGTCTGTGTAGCCTGTTTTTGGGGCTAGTCTAATCCTTCCTGCAAAAGTAGGAAATGAAATTCACATAAATAAAAGAATAACCCATGTAGCTTGGACCAACATTTTTGCCAATATGGTATATTTTTTGAAGTTGGACCTAGCATTTGTTGTGGTGGACATATATGAAGTTGCACACTCACTAAAAGTTTATACTTTTAGATGAGATTATTGTCATGGCGGGATCTGATACGTCCATGTGGCCGCTCACCATGCTTACATCTGTCTCCCTCACTTTTCAACTCTAGGCCACGTGGATGGTCACTTTTGACCATATACAGCGGCATAAAAAGTGAAATTGGAACCCTTCAACATTTATGTGCTGATGAAAAATATGAAAAACACGAAACGTATACAACTAAGAGAAGGAGCTGAGACACGTTACCTTCTCTCTTCATCTTCCTTTTCTTCAAGAACAGGAATAAGCCTAGGAGAACCACTCCGGCAACTAATACAGGAATGACTATGACCCTCACTCTTCTCCTTCTACTGGAGCCGCCATTTTTCTCTGCATATACAAAATTCGACAAGTGTAATAGTAATTAAAACCAGGAAGAACAAGCAAACTAAATACTAATATACCATTTTTACTAAAGTTTCCAGATTTGAAAGTACTAAAGTTCATACCTAGTTCTGAGGCTGCCACTCTCACATAAAGATCCTGCCCATTTTCCGAGTACTCTCTTATATCAACCAGCTCGCTAAACCAAAGCAAGCATCCGCTTCCGCCTCCTCTGATATCAGAATTCGCAAACGCTGTACAAGAACAGTTCCTCAAGCACACCCTCTCGCATTCCTCAAGGTTCATACTTTCGTTAAACCAAGACTCTTGTGTGTCTGGCAATTTCACGCCGGCGTGTTTAAGAAACCCGTCTCCATTCCCACATTCCAATTGAGTCCTCCTCACACACCCATTAGACCAGTCCGCCACGTCCCATTCTTCTCCAAATTTTGGCTCAAATCCCTTCAAGCACCCACATGGAGGAGAGTTATTAATGTTACAACTACCATAAGGGCCACACAATGCATAACGGTCACAATTATCCATCTGTGCAGTCAAGTAAAGTACCCAACCTTGGCTGCGATCATTCCAAACGAATCGTTGTATTACCCCGCTAGGATTCAAGATCATCCTTGAAACAACCGAACTGTTAATCAGTTCATACTTATAATATATCTCCTCCTTATTTAAAACAAACCCAAATGTATAGATTGGGTTCGGCTTTAAATTAGGCATGCCACTAAACCGAAGACCATTCCACGGTCCAGACCGGAATTGTATAGCGGAACCTTTCCTCAGTAGGGTTTGTGGATATCCATTAGGATCAAGCCGATTTGTATAATCACCCGGAGAAGGATCATCGGTACTCTTCCATGACAACAGGTACCGCTCCAGGCCGCTTACTAAGTCCTTTCCAAACTTCATGCCTGGCAAAAACGTGTCACCGGGATAGTCGAAGCTTTGCCACAGGAAATTTTGTGGGTTATTGTCACTTTCATCTCTCATAACCAAATTTCCTGTATCCAAAAGCTGTGCCACTGGATTCTTTGCGGATCTTGATGAGCTCGATGACCAAATTGTGTTGTTTGTAGAATTGAGAAGTAGTAGGGTTCCTGGGATTTCAACCTTCAAAACTCCTGATTTATCGGTAAGTGGAATAGCTCTATTGGCAACCCATACTGCCGTCTCGGATGACATTTTGTACCATATGCCCAAGTATCGGTTATTGGAGCCGCCGGGACTGAAAAATCCGAGTTCAAAGTTCCCACCAGCTGAAACAATGGTGTCACCATCTCTGATGGATTGATTTGCGGTTATGGTATCTACTGCAGCTGATAAGTTTATGAGGATAGGAAGTATGGTGGAGAAAAGGAGAATTATTGTAAAGGCCTCCATTGAAGTGATCATTCCTCTCTCATGGTGTTTTTTTTTTTTTTGAACTTTATGATTCGAAGGAGTTGAAGAAGCGACAGAGATTTGGCAGACAATGTTGGCCTCATTAGTAGTCTCTCCAAAGGAATCTTTCTTTTTAATCTTTTACTAACAAGGGTCAAAAGATTTATGTAGTGGTGGGCCTAAGGTTCTGGAATGCTATGACAATAAGCATCTCATCATTTTCATTTGAATAGTCTAGAGTTTATACTGATGAATGGCGTTGAATCTTTGAATTGTTAATAGCCGTTTGATTTGGGAACAGCGCATCAAAGCAGCAGCCCAGATTTACACAATAAAGCATGCTTCACTAGATGATGATGATAATGATGATACAAGTGAGAGAGCAACAGTGTCAAAATTGTTTTTTATTAGCGCGCTATAATGTTTCACTTAATTTTAGTGGGGAAATCATAATGAGCTGTAACACGGTTCAATTTTCCTTACCTGTATTTGGACGTTATTTTTCAATATCGCTTGTTGAAATTTGCTTGCGAAGACTTGGAAAATTGTGTGCAAGACAGAGAAAAATGCCAGCGAAGACTCGCTGAAACATAGGGATGTGTTGGTAACAAATTGGGGGTGACCAAGACAAAGCGCGTTTGTCCGTTTGGAAAACTCCTGTTCTCAACTTTGTCTGACTTCGATATTTTAATAGTTCCCATGATGCCTTTGTGAGTCAAGTTCCCATTTATAGTCCAGTCAATGCAAAGAATATTGAAATTTACAGTGCAATGGTTGCATTTAGCGTACAATACTTCCAATGTAAAGATATTGGCTTTGGACCCTTGGTTTATAAAAATCTTATTAGAAGCTGTGAGCCACATGCACTGCTGTCTATGTGCCTGCATGAAATAATCCAATTTATTCAATTTTATTATGTCATGCATGACATTGGCCATGATGTCATGGGTGGCCTAAAGCTTGGCCCACTTGGACGACTGCCTCAATTTATTGTCCGACCGACTCTAATTTCTATAAATATAAATGCTCAGAGATAGTTCGAGATATAATAAAAAATAAAAAAAAATAAAAAGAAATAAGTAGAGAGAAAATAAAAAGAAAAGATGTATAGGTAAGTCCTCAAACACCTTGTTATATTTTATTTAGTTTTATATTATCAATAAAATTTTAGGTGATCCAAAAGATCAATCTCTAAATGTTTCTGAATAACTAATATGATAAATTTTTTACAGTTCTTAAAAAATTATTCACTATAATTTGTGTTGAGTTATTTTATTTACTTTATATTCTTTTAATTTTATAACAAATTTTATTTTTTTCAACGAAGCCCAAAATCCTTTATCAAGATCACAACCTGCCCTTTCTGCATCCCCATTTTTATCCTTAGGTATGTTGTACATATCTTGCATGTCTCCAAACCATCCAATCCATTCTCAGTGAGGCAATAGCAGTGGCGGACCCAAAAATTTTGCGTAGGGGACCAAAGGTAGAAAACAAATTAGCGGTATCATTGTACCATTTATCAACTATATCACTTAGATCTAAACTATGTAGTATGAGACTTCGCAGATGTAAAGAAGGTAAAAATGGTAATAGATGTAGTACTAAAAAATATAGCCGCTACTTTTTCACTAAATTTTTTTTTTCTTCTAGACTACAGGGGCAAGGTAAAATTACTTAAATTTTTAGAGGGGTAATACAACTATTTTATTATGAATATTGAAAAACATATGGGGTGTAAGAAAAAATTTAAAACGTTAAGAGGGGCTAATACACCTAATTTATTATAAATATTTAAAATTGTATAGGGTACAAGATAATTTTTCAAAACTTAAGAGGGTTGTAACCCCCGCCTGCCCCCATTGTGCGTTTGCTATTGGCAATAACGAACACAATCTCATCAACCTATGAGGGGTCCTTTCCTGTGAGCTATTCCAGCTTTGGATGCCCCATACTAGAGAATTCGTGCTTCAGCCGAAGTAGCATGTTTTAAGAAACTATAACCAAAAAAATTTCGTGTTGAATTAATCCTCGCCAAAAGTATACTCGTTGCTAAAGTTTTAGTGACGATTTATTACAAATAGTGAATTGTCGTTAAACAATTCGTCGCATAAACATTTCAAATTGTGTTTAGCAAGTGTAAGATCTATATTGTAATTGGCACAATCGTGTGATAAAAAAAAATATTGTATTTGTGTCCTAGTATATCATGTATGTTCAAACCAATGCTAAAGAGGACTTGGACATCTATTCGGGGACAAAGGAGTTCAAAATTGGATATTACAGCAGACTTCGTCACCTTCTCACTAAGGTCTCACCCTAGTGAGATTTTAAAAAATTGGACAGTGGCCGTCGCTAAGGTCTCACCACCCTCTTGCCCTAGCGAGACCTAAAGATTGTGGACAGTGGTTGTCACCACCTTCTTGTCACCTTCTTGCCCCAACGAACTCCTGGACGTATTTTTAGGGAACTACTCCTATTTATTTCCAAAGAGCTTCAATGGCTATATAAGCTTCAAGACTTTGACTTCTAGGGATATACACTTGAGAGAAATATAGAGAGCCTCCAAAGAAAAACCCTAGAGTCTTCTTAGCAAGTTTAAGAACTTTAAATCTTCATTGATCTTAAAGAGTCTTGGTGGTGCATCAAGGCAAGGATACACGGCATGGTGTTCATCCTAGTTCAAGCATGAGAGAACAGTGAGTTGCGGGGTATGCAAGTAAGATTCAACTTCAACTTAGATTCGGGGGACTCGGATTGGTACAGCTATAAGTGTTCTTGTAAACTGTTTGACTGTTAATAGTGCTTGGAACTTAGGTGAGACTCGGTCTCGTAATTTTTTTTTCGGTTTGGGTTTCCACGAAAAAAATCATGTGTCTATTATGTGATTGCTTTACTTTTCATGCATGCGATTTTATTAGTATGTGATTGATTAGATTGTTTAACAAAGATTAATCAAGCGTGCCTCTAAATGATTGTAAATCTAAGTAGATCAGAAATTTTAATTGGTATCAAAGCAGGATGTTGGCCCAAAAGGCAACCCAAGAGAGGGGATGAATTGGGTTTAAAAAATAAATTAAAGCAATTAAGATTAATTAAAATTAATTTAATTAATGGAACAGTAGTTCAAGATATATGCAGTGCAATGTAATCACTAATAAAAAGAAAACAGAGCACAAGAAAATTACACCAAGAATTATTGAGGTTCAACCACAATTTGTGGTTTACGTCCTTACCCCAAGATCCCCTTGAAGTCTTCCTCCACTATGTAATCTCCAATTACAAAGTAGATGCTAATTTCCAAAGTGCTCAGCTCACTTTTACACAAGAACTTATTCCAAATTCTTCCAGCTACTAAGTGGTTTTGTCTAAGATCCACTTTAACTTATAAGTGTTTTTCTTTGATAAAAGAACACTTCAACTCTCACTTACAAGTGTATGAAAGATATACAAATAAAATACAAACTCTCTATGCAGAATGAATGGGAATTGAATAACTCACAAACTGCCAACTTGAAGACAAAGAGAATTTTTAGATTTTTCAGCTCAATCAATTAGTAAATATTGTATCTCTTGTCCATAAATGCATTTAGAGGCTTATATATAAAGTTCTGAATTAATTTCACCTGTTGGAGGTTGTTGGAGCTTTATTAAATGCGCGCTACTTCAATATAACGTTTAAAAATATAGCTGTTGGTCACCAGGTATTGACACTTGATTCCTACGTGTTGACACATCAAGTCTATATTTTTTAAAATTTGTCTACTGTTTTCATGTGTTGACACATCAAACCCATGTGTCGACACATCACCCAGAAACTATCCTTCATGCTTTTCTTGATCAGTTTAGCTTCAATTAATTTGGAGATGCTCTTTAAACATACTTAAGATCTTCAATGAGTCTTCTCTTTGGGGTATGATGATAGATCAAAGTCTTCAATCCTTCAAAGATGTCTTCCATTTAATTTGGATTGAATTTTTCTTTTAATGATCATCTTTTCTTTGTTGCCAAGCTACCAAATTCCTTTTCATTAATGCCAAGCTTCTCTTCTTCATTATCAAGCTTTTTTCATTTGCTGTTAATGTTTTTTTCATCCATGTAGAGCTTCATATATATGATATCAATTTCTTCTTTTTTAGGATCACTTCATTATAAACTTGATGAAGTCTACTTTTGAACATATTCAATTTCTTTGAGCACGTATCATCTTCATTGAATTTTCACATCACTAATAAAGTCCTCATTTGAATTCTTTATAGAGATTTTTGCAGACATGATGAATTCTCTTTTGGAATACCTTTAATCTCTTTCTAATTCAAGTTATCTTCATTTGTTCTTTTCACACTCAATGACGTCTTCCTTGGAGTACCTTCAATCTCTTCGGGTGCAAATCATCTGTTTGAAGTTTGAATGAGTGCAATTGCTCTGTTTTGGTGTATTGCTTGAAGTTGTAAATGTTGTGCATCTATTTTTATATGAATCAGACTTTAAGTCAAACTTTAAGTCTAAATTATAACCCTTATTAATCTGCATGCTAATTAAATATATTAGTAAATTAACATAATGTTTAGTTATCATCAAAATCAAGGCATAAAGTCAACACATGACACTCAAAAATAATTTTTGTTTTTCAAAGAGTGAGGTCCTGATAATCTGATTACATGGATTTACCATGCGAAGGCGGCTCTACCACTAGACCATTATTTGATGGAACCAATTATGCCTACTGAAAAGTTCGCATGAGAGCTTTTCTTAAATCTATAGATGAAAGAGTATGGCTGTCAGTTGCTCATGGTTGGAGTCCTCCCACGACCACAAGTACATCTACTACTACCCCTTTTGTTACATCCATTACAATAAAAGATGTAGTTGATTATACAAATAGCAGTTGGAATAGTCAGGGTCTTAATGTTATCTTTAATGCTCTCTCACTTGATGAATTCAGACGTGTGTCAACATGTAAGAATGCTAAAGAAGCATGAGATATACTTGAAGTAACGCATAAGGGAACTACTACTGTGAAAATTTCTAAATTTCAGCGACTGACAACTAACTTCGAAAACTTGAGGATGGAAGACAATGAGACCTTTGATTAATTTTATGCAAAACTAAGTGACATTGTCAACTCAAGTTTTAACCTTGGCGAAAGGATCTCTTCTTCAAAAATTGTTCGAAAAATATTGAGATCTTTACCAGACAAATTCCAAGCCAAAGTTAGTGCTATAGAAGAAAGTAGGAATGTTGATTCTATGAAAGTAGAGGAGTTGGTTGGTTCTTTGCAGACTTATGAGGCTAATCTATGTCGTCCTAAAAATAATAAAGACTTAGCTTTTAAAACTATTAGAGAAGACGTAGATGATATTTCTGATGATAATTCTGAAATAGGTCAAGAGGAGATGGACTTTATTGTCAAAAAATTTAGAAATTTTTGAAAAATAAGAAAGCCCAATCTCTTAGTTTTGAGAAAATTAAAGCGAAAAAATTTGATAAGAAGAAGTCTGGAAAAAATCCCGATAAAAGTGGAGGTAAACAGTCTCAAAAGCCTCAGTGTTTTGGAGGTCATGGGTATGGTTACTTTGCACAAGAGTGTCCAAATAGACTGAAAAGAAAGGCAAAAGGGTTTACTGTAACTTAGGATGATTCTAATCCTGAAGATGACAATGAACTTGAAACTGAACAAGAATTAGGTAAGTTTACTACTTTCACTGCATCTGTGCATGGTGGTTCATCTCATTCTTTGCATGAAAGTGAAAGTCAAGGTGAGTTTGATCAGTCTATTAAACTTGATGAAATTAATTTTGATAATGAAAAGAAGGGTGATCTTCAACATGCTTATGATCAGTTGTACTCTCAATATTTCAAATTGACCGAAGTTAATGGAAAATTTGGTCTCAAGTTGAAAAAGGTTTTAGAAGAAGTTGCGACACTAAAAGAGGAGGCTGTTGAAGTTCAATCTCTTATTAGTCAATTAAAAACTCATCGAGTCAAATTATATGATAAACTTGTTGCGCTTGAGAAAAAACAGCATTCTTGTAGTGAAATTAAAAAGGCACTTGAAGAGAAGGTTGAAAAACTTGAAGCTTCTAGTGCTAAAGCTGATGATGTTTTCAAGAAGTTTAATGTAGGTTCAAATAAGATTGATAAAATCTGGAATGTTTAGAGGCGTACTACCAACATGATCGGAATTGGGTATTCTAATCAAGCGTCATCTTTAAAGCAAAAGCTCAAAGTTGCTAAGCCTCAAACATCATCATGTAAAGGTAAGAACAAGTATGTTCCTCCTAAGAATGGTTATGATAATTCTTATGAGCCTTCTCTTTCCTATACCAAAAAATTTGTTCCCACTTCTAGCCACTGTGGTATTAGAGGACACATTAGACCATTTTGTCATAAGTTGAATGGACTACCTTGAAATTATGTTGAGACTCATGCTAGTAGACATGCTAGACCACAAAGAAACAATGGACTTATGCATAATAGATTCGATGTATTTGATGTATTTGAATGGAATTCTCATAGTCAAAATTTTGGGTTCAAAAGATCACTACAACAAAATAGAGCTCAATGGAATAAGAATATGATGAATGTGAGCCAAAATTCCAAAACTTCACCAAGATCTCATCCTAAGCCTCATATGATTAATGATACTCCTAATTATAGAACCATTTGGATTAAGAAGTCGGATTTAGAGTCACTTAATACCCCTAAGAAATTTGTTGGGGATAACTCTCTTGGATGAGTTATGAGTTTATCATAGCCTAGGACATGCACTGTGATTATATTTTTTTCCTAGTGCTATGATCTATTGTGTATTCTTAGTATATTTGTTTGTTTGATTTATTTATAAACAAAAAAAAAATATTTCGAAACACCAAAAAGATTTTTGATTACCTTGATTATTTTTTGTATTCTTTGACTTAAGGATCTATTTGCATCTCTTGCACTCATATATTGATTGTGATCTCTTATGTCTTGGTTAGCTTTGAGGCTACACCTTGAATTAGCTTCATGACTGATAGCTTTAATGACAATCTTCATGGTTATAGGTATCACAATATGTGCACTAGTGCGGAATCTTATATGTGGTTTGATGCAACTAAGATCATGCTAGATTCTACATTTTCTATTGTTTGAGATTGGTTCATGCTAGACTGACCTATGGTTAGATATGCACAATACTGATAGTATTTCTCTCTCTCTCTCTCTCTCTCTCTCTCTCTCTCTCTCTCTCTCTCTCTCTCTCTCTCTCTCTCTCTTGTATATTGACTAGTGTAAATTTGTCTATAAAAGCCTTTATGGACGTAATATGCACTTTCTGGGTCTAGTCATAGAAAAGGCTACTATGTTTATCAAACAAAATCTGCTGGGCATGTGTGAAAGCCACTGCAGACGTAATATGTACCCTCCGAGTCTAGTCATAGAACAGGCTACCATGATTTCAAGCAAAACAAAAAAAAAAAAAATGGTAATGAGATTGAGGGGGAGTAAATATTAGGCATATTATTGCTTTCCAATTGGATGCTAACTGGTTCGCTTTCTAGTTGTTCATTGAATCTCATGACATTAAGTGAGAGTAGACCAAGAGATTTCTTCATGCATCTTATCTCATGTGCGTCTTTGGCACTCCACACAACATATTGATATTCTCCCTCTTCATGAATTTATGTCATTTCATGGCAATTGGCTTGAGTAGTTAATTTATTTTGGACGCTTCAATGTTCGTTGAGCATTTAGATCGCTTTCAATATTTTTGCATAAGGTTGTCGAATATTTCCTTGTTATTGAATATCACTAATAATTGGTGATCTTGTTTTTGCTTTTATTCTTTTTGTTTTGATTTATTTGATTTAAAAAAAAAAAAAAAGGGGCTCGTTAAGGACATGTATGTTGGTTCTGATACATTGGTTTGCTTGGTGTTTTTATTGCTTTGGATATTATGTTTTGGAGACGTTTATCCTTTTGTTGTTGATGGGATATTGTTGCTTTTGACTAGCTATGTTTATTCCTGGTTAACCCATATTACTTCATGATATTTCTTCCTTACCCTTTGTCCACTTGTGACAAAAAGGGGGAGATATCTTGCATATTCATCTTATTTTATTCTTATCTTGCCATTAGTTTACTACCTATGTCTATTGATGCTATTGTCTTAATGATTATAATTGTTTTGGATATATATAGATGCTGTGTTTTTGAGGTTATTGAGACCTTGGCTGGCATTAGTTTGAGATTGGTTGTAATGGGATTGATGTTGTGTCTTGATTGAGTTGTAGTTGGAACAAAGGGGGTGGTTTTGTGTTTGTCAAGTTTGAATTGTAATAGGGGTTGGATTTTTGTCACAAATTAGCTGAAAGGGGGCATTGTAAGATCTATATTGTAATTGGCACAATCGTGTGATAAAAAAAAAAAATTGTATTTGTGTCCTAGTATGTCATGTATGTTCAAACCAATGCTAAGGAGGGCTTGGACATCTATTCGGGGACAAAGAAGTTCAAAAATGGAGATTATAGCAGACTTCGCCACCTTCTCACTAAGGTCTCGCCCCAGCGAGATTTGAAAAAATTGGACAATGGCCGTCGATAAGGTCTCGCCACCCTCTCGCCCTAGTGAGACCTGAAGATTATGGACAGTGGCTGTCGCCACCTTCTCGGTCCAGCGAACTCCTGGATGTATTTTTAGAAAACTACTCCTATTTGTTTCCAAAGAGCTTCAATGCGTATATAAGCTTTAAGGCTTTGACTTCTAGGGATATACACTTAAGAGAAATATAGAGAGCCTCCATAGAAAAACCCTAGAGTCTCTTTAGCAAGTTGAAGGACTTCAAATCTTCATTGATCTGAAAGAGTCTTGGTGGTGCATCAAGGCAAGAATACACGGCGTGGTGTTCGTTGTGGTTCAAGCACGGGAGAACAGTGAGTTACGGAGTATGCAAGCAAGGTTCGACTTCAACTTAGATTTGGGGGATTCAAATTGGTACAGTTGTAAGTGTTCTTGTAAATTGTTCGATTATTGATAGTGCTTGGAACTTGGGTTGGACTATGTCCCATGGTTTTTTCCCGATTTGGGTTTTCACAACAAAAATTGTGTGTCTATCGTGTGATTGTTTTACTTTTCATGCATGCGATTTTATTAGTGTGTGATTGGTTAGATTGTTTAATAAGGATTAATCAAGCACGCCTCCAAGTGATTGTAAATCCAAGTAGATCAGCAATTTTAGCAAGAGTACCAACGAATGGTTAGTGACGATTTATTACAGTCGTGAATCATCACAAAATGGTTATTTAGAGTCCTAAGGAAGAGTATCTTTGGCTACAAATTTATATTCATCCCAAATAAAAAAAGACAACAATTATTACAGCTGATAGATAGGAACTTGTAGATCTAGTTTATTCAATCAACGTAAAAATTTATTCCGGAAATGTCAAAATTTGGAGAGAATTAGTAATCATAGTTATCACAACCGAAACAAGCATCAAACCGGTAAGCCACAAATTCATCGGTTCACCCAGTGGTTCAACCAATTCAACTGGTGTTATAAATTAATTGTATTTTATGTGTTTATGTATGTTTTAGCTTAAATATAATTTATATTGCAAGGTAAAACACAAGAAATCAAGTGGAGTAGTGGTAAGTGTTGTTTAATTTTACCCTCACTTTCTAAGTTCAACTCTTGGGAGCCACAAATAAATCGGTCAATTCACTAGTTCAAAAAGCTTGCCGGTTCTTTTTGGTTTAATCCGGTTCATATATATTTTCGATAAATTAATTAAACCGTATCGGTTCAAGATCTGATTCTTAATTGAATCGGCCGGTCCGATTCTAATAACTATGTTAGTAATTACATATCTAGGAGCTTACCGATCTACTTTGATTGTCTAAACTTGGAGTAGTCCATGGCAAACAATGATTGAATATTTCATTCTTGTTTGATTAGCAAATGTACTTAACTTTCATGCTGTAAATAAAAATGCTATCTTAGGTTTGTAACAGAACAAAAATGCACATATAAAGCAAAATGCTATTTTAGCTTTCATAACATAACAAAAACGCACATATAAAGTGTCACACCCACACCTAATCAAGTGTTATTAACACATTCTTAGGATGAGTGTGATCGTACAGGTTATCAACCTGTGAACCACACCTTATAACAATCCCGTAGATATTAAACATATAAAAGAATAAACAACATTAATATTATAGCCATCCTGTATTCTCCAAATATATATAAAGAGAATTACTAATACAAACTCACAATATTTACAAGATCAAATGTAAACAAACTCCCAAAACATTCTTCCTCAAAGTATACAACATATACATGACTATGACTCAATTAATAGACCAATGGCTGGGATTGTGCTAGTGTGCCCTCCTGGCGCGCCCCCTCCAAAAGACTACATCACGAAGCGCACTCTTGGCACCCTCCTGGCGCCCTTCTCTAGTGGGGTGCGCTAGGGCGCCCTAAAGCATTCCTTCCATCAGCCTACTTCTTGGTTCAAAATGAATGCAACTAAAATGGAGTTTCAGACATCTCTTGGTTACTCCAACCCATTTCCAAGTCTTTTAAAGTCTAGAATGAAGTTCTAAAATCTCCAACAAGATTTCAAAACATTAATATATGAACACCACGCAAGATTCTAGGTTTCCAACTTGAATTCCAAATTCTTGTATTCAATTCCACCATTCTAATGCATGAGAGGTCTTTCTACATGCAACAATCAATTCAATACATGAAAACAAACATGAACTTAAGATTTCTCACCTCAAATCAAGAGAACACAACTTCTTCCCTTCAATTTTTTTTTCTCTTCTTTTCTTCTCTTTTTCTCCCACTTTCTCTTTTACTAAACACAATTACTACACAAGCTCCTTTTTCTTTCTCCTCCCTTGACTTGATGCAAACAATAGATACAATTTGTGTCTAAACACACATATCACATACACACAAGTTGTAGTGAAGCACACACCTTGATTAGGGTGAAACACGTACCTTAAGCGCACACCTAGGTGACTTCCACAAAACAAGACATCTAGCACCTTCTTGCTTCACTTCTCACTCACTAATCCACCTCATTAACATAATTAGGCATACTTATGATAATTAATCATTATTAATATTAAGCTAAGCATGAAAATTAATTATGTTAATTAATCATGAATTAAGCTAATTAATCATGCTTAAAATTAAATTACTCCTCACATGACATACTTCTATTAAAACATGCTAGTCAAGCTCCTTGATTAAGGTAATTATGTACTACAACCTATGCATTAAAGCTAAATACGATGCCAAGCAAAGTAGGGTTTCACATAAAGCCAAGATTTCTAAAACTGTAGGTTGCAAGGAGTCACCCAAAAGTTGATGGAGCTCTGCTTCAAGTAAATTCACCAAATTGATACCCCAAACGAAAGAATTAGGGTAAAAGTATTTAAATTTAATATGTATTGCTTTCATATGGGAATAGAGTACTGAAAATGTGTTGTTTGCTTGACTGAATAGTAAAGGTTTAGTGAGATTCAGGGGCCTAATAAATCGCATTTGCAACATAGAAGGCAACTAAGTCAAGTTACAAAAAAACACTATAATTTGACAAATCCAGTTGTCTCAACATAGGTCTGGCTAATTAAAAATAGTTTGTTTTTCCTATGCTTACATTTTATCTGAAAGGATTACATGTCAAAAACTATCAAGTTCTTTGTTCATTTTTTTTTTCAAAATTTGAACTCCTCTTTTCCCCTCTATATATCTAATCGTAAAACAATTTTGATAAAAAAAACAAATTAATCAGGATGTAGAGAATTCCCATAGAACTAGACCTTTGAAAACCAAAATAAGATAAATATTAAGATTCGAATTTGGAGTTCCTTTATTGAATTTATCTTTTGGGTTGAATCATTATCATTACTCCAACTTCAGGTTGGGTGATCCTCCCAACTATGTTGCAATAGGCCCAGCCTATTCATCTGTCTTCGCAACCAGAGTGTTATGTTTGGCTTGTGAATACGCTTCACTAGTTACTATTTTTATCGGAAGTTCATCAATCGATTTGGTCCTGATACATCAACAAAGCCCCAGCACAATGTGGAACCGTAGTCATTCTATGTTAACACAAATAGCCGATGGAACACGAGCACAAACTAGAGTGTCGAATGCCAAATCAGTAACACATCAACTTGAAACAATGATTAATCATAGCTTTCAACTTGAAACAATGGTTTATACAATTTAACCCAGTTGACGAAAAGAAATGGCCTTTGACAGCAGTAGAGATGTCTATTTTATTCAACAAAATTTTGGGAGATATAGACATCAACGCAATGTCTTTCTATCGAGCACTCAAGAGTAATGGT
Source organism: Euryodendron excelsum (assembly GCA_033060915.1). Lineage (NCBI taxonomy): Eukaryota > Viridiplantae > Streptophyta > Magnoliopsida > Ericales > Pentaphylacaceae > Euryodendron > Euryodendron excelsum. Next base: position 18,517,846 of record CM065381.1, on the reverse strand, counting down.
GATTTCATTTACTGAAGTTGTTGCATCTTTGCTTGACAAACAACCAGCCCCAAGCAGATTCCTTTTAGTGAAAAAGCCAGGCTGTTTAGGTTGAGGCAATGCAACCTCAGTACCTAACATCAGAACCACAGATGACATGCTTGACCTATTCTCCGGACATTGTTGCACACATAGAAGACCCACGTGGATTGACTGCAGCACTTCAGATGGGTAGCATGAATCCCTTAGACAGTCGTTAATCAGTTCCAATGACCTGCCTTCTTTATAGAGCCTCCATGCCTGACCAATTCACAATAATATTAGCACTACTACCTTGAACACATGCATTAAAAAATAAAAATAAAATAAACCTTCTAAACTTAACACTTACATGCCCAAGGAGGTTGAGGTGGTGATCTGCATGATAGAAACCTCTGTTTCTCTTCCCACTCACTATCTCAAGCACCAGAACACCAAAGCTAAATACATCCAATTTTATTGAAAATAGACCATCTACTGCATTCTCCGGAGACATGTAGCCGCTGCAGCAAATATCTGAATGAAGAACCAGATTTTGAATCAATATAAGTGAATTAGACAAAACACGTTACACATATTCTTACTATGTTCTGACCACTCTCTTCGTATTAGCTTCTGTCTCATCTCCTCTGAAACTTCTAGCCATTCCGAAGTCTGATATTTTTGGGTTCATGTTGATATCTAGCAAAATATTACTAGCTTTGAGATCTCTATGAATAATCCTCAGTCTGGGATCTTGGTGAAGATAAAGAAGCCCTCGGGCAATCCCATTAATAATGTTGAAGCGCTTCGGCCAATCCAGTTGCCTTCTTTCACATGTATAGTTACCTATGTACAATGTATAAGAATGGGCAAATGAGTAACTGAATATAATCACTACCAAGAGCTACTATCATATTGAGGTCAAGCCAGCCTTAGACTGTGATGTCGTTGCCATGATTGGCAATAAGGGTAGCTGCATCTGGAGGGAAAACGAGCCCTTGACTTATTTTATTTCATACCAGAAAGAAACTTGTTTTATGAGCACTATTATATATCTTGGCAGAAGCGGCTTAATCTGTGTGTTTGGTACGACTTCTTACCTAAGTCAGAGGAAGCCATCCTTATGTAAATGACTTGGCCGTTTTCACTGAACTCTCTCATGTCAATCAATGCATCAAACTAAAGCAAGCATCCACTTCCACCTCCTCTAATGTCTAAATTTGTGTAAGCCATACAAGAGCAGTTTTTCAAGCATACCATCTCACATTCCTTCAGGGTCATGTTCTTGTCAAACCAGGAATACCCACGTGTATCTGGAAATTTATAGCCTGAATACTTGACAAATCCACCTCCATTATGGCAATCTAAGGATGTCCTTCGAACACACCTATTAGAGCAATCTCCATTTTCCCAATCCTTTGGGTATTTGGGCACAAATTTACTCAGACAACCACAAACTGGTGAGTTTCCAACGTTACAGGTACCATATTGACCACACAGTTTCTAAGTATCACAATTATCCATTGGTACAGTCAGATAAAGGACCCAACACTGAGTTCGATCAATCCATGTCCAGTGCTGCGTAACGGCATTCTAACTCAGAACCAACCTTGTAGCAACTGAGTTGTTAATGAGCTGATAACCATAATACACCTCCTCCTCTGTGAAAACCAATCCATATGTGTAGGCGGTATTTGGTTTAAGGTTTGGTGTCCCACTGAATCGGAGTCCGTTCTATGGTCCAGTTCTGAACAGATCCATCGAACCTTTGCTGAGAATAAGTTGTGGACATCCTTGAGGATCACACTGGAATGTAAGATCACCTCGAGCTGGATCATCATTGCTCTTCCACGAAGAGAGGTGCTGCTCTACGCCAGTTACAAAGTTCTTTCCAAGCTTCATGCCCTGTAAAAGGGTATCACATGGGTAATCAAGACTTTGCCAGAGAAAATTCTCTGGGTTATCATCATTGACATCTTTCACAACAAGATTTCCTGAATCCAGAAGTTGCACAACTAGGTTCTGCGCAGATCTTGACGTATTGGTAGACCACATGGTGTGATTGGTACCGTTGAGAAGAATAAGGATTCCTGGATTGATGAGCTTTAAGGCACCAGAGGTATCAGCAAGTGGGATTTCTCCGTTGGCAACCATACCACCATGCCAGTAGATATTTTCTTGTACCATATTCCCACATACCAGTTCTTAGAACCACCGGGGCTGAAAAAACCCATTTTAAAGCTTTCACCAGATGAAACTATGGTCTTGCCATCTGTAATGACCTGAGTTTTAGTTATCATGTCAGCTGCATTGGAGATTATTAAGATGGAAAATAAAGAGAAAAACAAGAAAGGTATTTTAAGGCTTTCCATTGATGCCCTCACCTTCAATTTTTGGAGTATTTTTTGCAGGATTTAACCAATTTATATAGACAACAAATCCTTAAAAGAAGTAAGGGCATGACAAAGCTATTCTCACTTATGCCTGCAATAGGGATATGAATGAGCCAAGCCGAGTGACGGGCTGCTCAAGTTTAGTTTACGTGTTCAAGCTTGACAAGTTTAACTTTCGAGCTAATCTTAAACAAGCTTTAATCGAGCCACACTCAAAGAGCTTTGTTTTTACAGTGTATATAAGTTTCTTGAGCCGAGTACTAATCGACCTCAAAAAATTTAGGGTTAAATTCACTTTTCACCCCTGCACTTTCGCCCAGTTCCACTTTAGCCCCTCCACTTTAAAATTTGACAGTCAACTCCTTGGAGTTTTGGTCAAGTGCCATTTTGGCCCTTCCGTTAACCTACCGTTATATACTTAACGAAAAATAGTCACGTGGGCCTCACGTGTAAAAATTTTAAGGACAATATAGAAATTTCGCACATTGTGTTTGAGAATGAGAAAAATAATTGAGAAATAAAATTATATATATCATCTTTAGAATTAATTATTAACACACCCTCTGAATTATGAATTAGTATATAATTAATCAGTGTGAATCAATATAATCCTAAAAATAAAGTACAATTAGTAAAACAAAAATTAAATTTTTAAAAAATAACTAATTTCACTATAAAAAAAAACTAACACACCCATTTAAGTTATTTTTTTAAAAATTTAATTTTTATCTTACTAATTATACTTTATTTTAGGATTACACTGATTCACACTGATTAATTAGTAAGACAAAAATTAGATTTTTAAAAAAATAACTTAAATGGGTGTGTTAGTTATTTTTTTTAGTGAAATTAGTTATTTTTTAAAAAATCTAATTTTTGTCTTACTAATTATACTTTATTTTTAGGATTATAATGATTCGCACTAATTAATTAGTAAGACAAAAATTAAATTTTTAAAAAAATAACTTAAATGGGTGTGTTAGTTATTTTTTTTTGTGAAATTAGTTATTTTTTAAAAATCTAATTTTTGTCTTACTAATTATACTTTATTTTTAGGATTATACTAATTCACACTGATTAATTATATACTGATTCATAATTCAGAGGGTGTGTTAATAGTTAATCCTAAAGATGATATATACAATCTTATTTCTCAATTATTTTTCTCATTCTCAAGCATAATGTGCGAAATTTTTATATTACCCTTAAAATTTTTACACGCGAGGCCCACATGACCATTTTCCATTAAGTATATAACAGTAGGTTAACGGAAGGGCCAAAGTGGCACTTGACTAAAACTCTAAAGGGTTGACTGTCAAATTTTAAAGTGGAGGGGGTAAAGTGAGACTGAGGGTAAAGTGTAAGGGTGCAAAGTGAATTTAACCCAAAAATTTATTAGTACCAAAACGTGCTAAAGCTTGGGTTATTTATATACCAAGCTGAATGCAAGTTGAGTTCAAGTAGCTCGATTTAAGTATTTTGTTTTACAACCCTATCAGCAGCCCCAAGAAGTTTCAAACACATATCAAGTCACCTATTCAGAAATTGACTTTTTTGTCTTTCGATAATGTACGTTATACAAACAAACAATAATACATAGTTTTTGTACAGAATCATGGGGTTTAATTAAGACCTTTCACTTTGAAACAAAACAACCATCAAGATGACTTTTAATTATAAAAATGTAATTACTACATCATTCTAGTGGAGCGAACTTTTATGTAAGATTAGTACTTTTCTTTCTCTTCTATTGTTCAATTATTTATTAATCTAAAGGATGGGCATGGAGAACAAAAAACTGATAGGATTTGGAGGATTAGGATCCTCTCATGGAATGGAAATCCAAACCTTTCCTTTTCTCCATATTAGACATCAAATTGTAGAGTAGGCAGATTTGTATTAGAGCCTCTAAATTAAGATTCCTTTCAATTACTGGTCCAAAGGGTTGGAATCCTATTGAGTATGAACAATCAGTCATACTCATGACAATAGTCTATACCTATACATAGCTTAGTTGGCATTAAATAAAATGATACAAGTGAGCAAGTAACTAGAATGCAAAAGCATTCTGACTGCTCTTTTATAATCTTGCCTTCTTAAATATACAATTCATTTCATGCATACTACAAGACGAAAATAAAATTCTTCGGAGTTTGCTAGGAAGAATATTCCAAGAGTGACAAACCCTCAAATCAGAAATGTACACGAATAGGGAAAACAAAGCACACACAACTGTACGTGTTGTGGCTCATAATCTATGACCACAGGTAAAAATGAGGGCAAAGATATTACTATGGAAAAGTAGAAAATTAGGGTGATATAAAGCGGCTACTCACTGAGCCCTCTCTCTACCCAAAATGAGCTCTTTCTATAAAAACTCTTGAAAATTTACCCTCATACGCGAGAAAGGGTGAAATATAAGGGTCACAAACATTTCTTGAACGACCCTGACCAATGATTCTTGGTAATGTGTTCCACATAGATAAAAAACAAAATAAATAATTAAAAAAAAAAAGATTCCTCTATCGCTGGTCATATTTATTTCAAAATCTACGCCATGAATCTTGGAGTAAGATTCCTCTATCGCAACTCGTACATAGACCTTTTTGTGCCAATAAAATTCTTACCTCCGCATAAGAGCAAAAGCATTTAAGCACCATTTGGATATGACCGTATGCCAATAAAATTTAGTACATTAGGAAATGCATCAATATCAGACAAGAGAACCGGAATTCACAAATACATCATCCTTACCTCAACATATATATGAATCATAATGCATCTTTTTCCCAGGGTTCTACTGGCCAAACGCATGGCCCTCTGAGAAATATCTTCAAACAGCTGGCATGCAACATTTTGTGTTCTGTCACAAATAAGAAGAAGACTGAGACAAAGGGACAGCCTAAGAAATTAAGTTGGTGAGTTGTGTAAGCAAAGAATGGAGATGCCTCCTCGGGTTCAAAATAAAAATGGACCGCTTTTGGATACAGGAAATTTTCTGGGTTACTGTCACTTCCATCTCTCATATCCAAATTTCCCGTGTCCAAAAGCTGTGCCACCGGATTCTTTGCTGATCTTGATGAGCTCGATGACCAAATAGTGTTATTTGTAAAATTGAGAAGTAGTAAGATTCCTGGGCTGTCAATTAACCTTCAAAACTCCTGATTTATCAGTAAGTGGAATAGCTCTATCGGCTACCCATATACGCAATGATATCACAATCTCTGACAGCATGTGTAGTGGAGAAAAAGAGAATAGCTATAGTAAAGGCCCCCATTGAAGTGCTCATCTCTCTCGCATGCTTGGCAAGATGATGATGATTATGATGATGATGATGATAATGCAAGTGAGAGAGCAACGATCATTAGTCATCCACAATCGATTTCAAACCTCCCCAACTATGTCAAAATTGTTTTTCATTAGCGCTATAATGTTCCGCTTTACTTTAGTAGGGAAATCATAACAAGCCATAACACGGTTCAATATTTCTTAGGGCCATGCTATACCATAAAAAAACATCTATTATTATGTACAAATTTTCTGAACGATTTCATTTTCCTATTGTATTCCATATTTGCATTCGGACTTGGACCTTACATTGCCTTTCCTTGTTGAAATTTGCCTAAGACTTGGAAAATGGTGTGCAAACAAAGAAAAATGCCTGCGAAGACTTGATGAAATTTGTTTGCGGACGTAGTTTTGGGATATGCGTGGTAACTAATTTGGGTGTGACCAAGATAATGCGTGTAGGTCCAATTGGAAAATTCTTTATGGAAAATGCTAATTTTTTAAAATTTTTATACAGAATTTTATACCAAAATGGTATGAAGGGAGTAGTTTTATAATTAAAAGGTATATTGTTAGATTTTTTATTTTAAAGTGATAGGTTCATAACTTAATCACATCATTTTAAATGTAAATTTTGTATGAATTTTTTTTATTATAACGTTACTAAACTCTTATTCTCATCTTTGTTTAACTTTGATTATTCATAGTGGCCATGGTGCCTTTGTAAGTTCATTAGTTCTCGTTTATAGTCAAGTCAATTCAAAGAATATTGAAACTTAATTTAAAATGGTTGCATTTACCGTACAACACTTCCAATGTGAAGATATTGGCCTTAGTTTATAAATATCTAATTAGAAACGGTGAGCCTTGAACTCCCTTCTTATTGCTTGCATGTCATACTTTAATTTATTTTATTTTATTTTATATTTTCCACTAAAGCACCAAATGCGTACGATCGCATCAGACCACGAGGCTTGCTCGGTTATGGGCCCTCCCATGTAGGCTGTTCCAGCTTTGAATGCCACCTACTAGAGAATTTGTGGTCGGCCCAAGTAGCATGTTACAATTAACACCACCAAAAATATTTGTCAAATTTCTGTGGTGAATTATCGTTGCAGAAAGAAAAAATTGTCGCTAAAGATTTTGTGACGAGTTTATTACCGTAGTCAATCGTAGTTATGAAATCAGTTGCGAAAATGTTTTTATGATGTCATATGTCAATGGCGGAGCCATTTGAAGCCCAGAGGGAGCAAGTGCCCTTCTCAACTTTTTAAAATTATATTTTTACACATAGTTTTAGAAATTGTTGTCAATTTGTCCCTTTTGAAAATTTGTAAATACCTCCTTCAATAGTTAAAAATTCTATTTTTACATACAATCTTAGAGTTTTTTCCCTCAATTTCTCTCCTATAAATATATAAATATCATTCTTGAATAGTTATTTTTTCTTCAAAGACCCTTTTATATATAATTTTATATACATTGTAAGTAATGTTATTTATACATAGAATTTATATAAAATTTTTGTAAATAGTGATGTGGTTGAATCTAAGCATTTTATTTAAAACAAACACTCATAATTATGGCTTTTAATTACAAAAATATCATTGCCACATTATTCTATTAAAGTTTTCTATACAAACTTTTTGAAAAAATAATATTTTTTGTATATTATACACATATATAGAAGTCAAGTGGCTTATGGTTGATTCAAAAAAAATTTAAATGGTCATTAATGGGTGCCTCTCTGGATAAATTTTCTGACTCCGTCACTTTATGTAAGAAGGGTTATCTTAAACAACAATGTTTACATTTGTTGCAAAACAAATAGTAACAAAATAATTGTGGCTGAAATAAAAAAATGGTCGAGAAATGTCAGAATCTGGAATGATTAGTAATTACATAGGAACTCACAGATTCAATTGGTTTGGTTTGGTTGTCTAAACCTTGAGAATTGTTTTAGCCCATTGCGAACAATGTCGGAAAGTTTTCATTCCTGTTTGATTAGCAAATGGTCTTAACCTGTATTCTGTGAATTAAAATGCTAATCCTTCTTTGGATTTGTTGGTAATTCTCATAGAATATCATAAGTAAAGGTATCAATAATGGTTAGTTGGAGAAAATAGGAGAAATACTCTCAATATTATTCAATTTTCAATTTATTTTGCGACATTACATTAAATTAGTATTTATAGCAAACTGTAAATCCTAAAATAATCCTTATGAAGGCAAAAATTAAGAAAGTCACCAAAATTACTAAAAAATAGAAAAAAACTCAAACCAAATGCGGGAACAATTAACTTAAAGTTCTTAAATCAAGGCAGAATTGATGAATCCTATTGGGCATTCTGTGAAGAATCAATCACAGTAATGTTTTTATTCCTATTATTCTATGAGAATCAATATATTTAAAGAATGATTTACTTTTAGGTGAATGTGCACGAATCGACATATTGCTTAATAGAGTCCTTCCTTAGAAAGTACTGTGGATATCCATGAAGATCAATCCGCTATGTTAAATCTCCTCGAGCTGGATCGTCCTAACTCTTCCATGACCACAATTAGTCTTCTAGGCCAGTTACGTTGTTGATGTAGGACATTGGAATCAATATCACTCGAATTAGCAACTTTACCTTTCTCAAAAGTCCTATTTTGGGTAATAACTTTTTCTAGTGTCTCCAAATTTGTTAAGGTTTTCTTTTTAGAATGTTTCTTTACGTTCCTATTCTTGAAATTTGGGGACTTCTGAAAAACATTAAAATGTACACAGAATAAAGCTTTCCAAAAAGGGCATAATTGCTAATTTGTAAAATTGATAAGTCGAGTGCTGCTGATCCAAATGTCCAACTTCAGTTGTCCCTTCCAAAACTTCATGACAGATAAAATCAGTCACCTGCACTTTTACGAGTCTTGAATTTTCCTTGCTCCTTATTCCTCCAACTCATCATCATATTTTACTCCAGCAAACGAGTTTTCTTACTTTTGCTGCTCACAAAACACTAGTGGTCCAGTGGGTGATTTTCAAATTCAGTAGGAATGCAACGTTTAAGATGAAAATAAAGGTGCAAGATCAAAGGCAATAGTGAGAAAATAGACAGAAGATTCTTATTAATTACAGCTTGTGAATATATATTCTTACCTTGTTACTGTATTTATCGGACGTTCAAGGATGGATTTGGTCCTGATACATCGACAAATGATTAATCATAGGTTTCAACATGTAGACACTAAAAAATTTAACTAAATGGACCAAAATTCCAATATTTATAGTACTATCAAAACTAATCCTAGATGTAATGAAAGTGGTAAAGTACAAAAGGGGGAACTGGTTTGTACAACTTAACCCAGTTGAAGAAAAGAAATTGCATTTGACAACAGTTAAGATGTTTATTTTATTTAATATAATTTTGCGAAATATAAACATCAACACAATGTGCTCTATCGAGCACTCAGAGTGATGGTGATTTCGTTGCTTGAAGTTGTTGCATCATTCCTTGTCGAAGAACTAGCCTCAAGTAGATCCCTTTCAGTGAAAAAGCCAGGTTGTTTAGGCTGAAGCATTGGACCCTCACTACCCAACATCAAAACCACAGATGACATACTCGGCCTATCCTCTAGACATTGTTGCACGCATAAAAGGCCCACATGGATTGACCGCAGCACTTCAGATAAGTAGCATGAATCCCTTAGAGGTTCATTAATCAATTCCAATGACCTGCCTTCTTTGTAGAGTGTCCATGCCTGATAATTTCACAACAGTATTAGCACTACTAATTCAAACGCAAACATATAAAAGTACTTCTAAACTTGTCACTTACATGACCGAGGAGATTGAGGCGGTGATTTGGATGATAAAAACCTCTATTTCTCTTCCCTGTCACTATCTCTAGTATCATAACACCAAAGCTAAATACATCTGATTTTACTGAAAATAAACCATCTATTGCATACTCCGGGGACATGTAGCCACTGCAACAAAGATTTGAATGATCAACCATATTTTGAAGCAATATAAGTGAATTAGACAAAACATGTTATAGAGATTCTTACTACGTCCCGACCACTGTGTTTGTATTAGCTTCTGTCTCATCTCCCCTGAAACTTCTAGCCATTCCGAAGTCTGAGATTTTGGGGTTCATATTAACATCTAGCAAAACATTGCTAGCTTTGAGATCTCTATGGATAATTCTCAGTCTGGAATCTTGATGAAGATAAAGAAGCCCTCGGGCAATCCCATTAATAATGTGGAAGCGCTTCGGCCAATCCAGTAATGTGCTTTTGGTCGGATCTGGCAAAATTTTTGTCTAAGTCAGTCCATGCTCCCCGTCATAAGATGAATGTATTTAACAGGATTCCACAATCGAACATCACACTTCGTTTTTCTCTCTCTTTTTTTTTCTTTGGAAGACCAACTTAATGCAAATGCACATGAAAAAACACCACCATATGTGTTTGGTCCTATTTTCAAATAATTCAAAAGGTTTGTATAGATCAAAAGGAATTAAAAAAAAAAAGTAAGAAGAAAGAAAGAAAGAAAGATTGCTGGCTCGAGGGCCAATCCGAGATTGGACAGTTAAGAATCATCACTTTCTCTCTATCTTGATCTCTCTCTCTTAACCACCTCTTTCTTCTCCTAGAATTGTCTTCCACCGACCATGGAGTTCTATATAAAGAGAGCTTTGTGTTTCTTTCGTGTGCTTGAGTGAACTGAGCTGTGTGCAAAAGTGAATTAAGTGTCATGAGTGTGAGTGAGCCGTCTGGTGAGCCTTTGTGATGCAGCAGAAGATACATAGGGCCGTCAACCAAACCCTAGCCATTGATTCTGAAGAATGCTGGCTCAAAGTTCTTCCCTAAAACCTGTAGATTCAAGTGAACACCAAGCAAAGAGGTATCAAACGCTCGTTGGTTTGCAGGAATACCAAATGATTGGGGGTAAACAGTGTAAACTCACACATAAACTATTTTAATCTTAAAAAACTCCTAAAAAATATCACAAAAAAGGTATAAATATGCCGCACGAAACCCTAGGGCCTAGTACAAACTGGATTAAAAGAAAAACTTACGAAAACCCAAAAAAAAAAAAAGCCCAAAACACTAAACGGGCCAAAAATCATACTTAGAAGCCTTTTTTCACGTTTTCTTGAGCCGAAAAATGATGTAATGGTTTTCCAAGGCCTTCGCCTTGTTACTAGCTTTCTGAAAATATATTATAATAAGAAAATGTAGTTACAGAGCAAAAGTTATGATCGATTAAAGATTATCGACCACCAGTAACTGGTCCACGCGTTGCACGGGCATAACGATGGCCCGGGTCTCTAAGTAGTCTTTCACTATGCTATCCACATCACTTTGTGAGGAAGGTTAGCGTGTCATGATAGTGCTTGCTTTCGGTGTGAGTAAAGTCTTCCTGTGGTGTATGTGTGCGCACCTAAGTTATAGGGTGAGTTAGGTGCAAAGTTTATTGTAAAAGTGTTGTATCAATAAAATTTCCTTTGCATACTCGAGTGCCCCTGCTCTGCTAACTCAATATAGACTACTTGCGTTATATATACATATATATATATATATATATATATATTACTATAGTTTCAAGAGAGCCAAACCAAAAATAAAGCAATCTAGGCTTTTGTTGGGCATGTATTCATAGATCAGCATTCTTTCTTCTCTTTCAATGCAGCATCCCAGAAGCTTCACAAGATTTCGGTGCTGAAGTTTGGCAATGCAAATAACTTCATTCTTGAACTCATCAAGTCCTTGGCTAGAATTTTTTGAGAGTCGCTTCACAGCTATTTCACGTCCTCCTTCCAGCATACCCTGAGAATTACCACTCTAATTGGTATTACTTAAAAAAGTTCTTATCGAAAAGCAGTGATAAACAGGTTGAATGGCTTTATGGTTTCTGCATAAGGTACTCTGTATATGAGATTGGGCATCAGTCAGAGTCCTATATACTACCTATCAGTGTCTTCACATTGTTACCTTGTAAACAGGTCCGAAACCACCCTCTCCGAGCTTATTGTTGATTGAAAAGTTATTTGTGGAATTAGCTATCACAGCTAAGTCAAACAATGGTAACTCTAGATCTTCGTTCTGGCTATTGTCACTGTGACCTTGTTCAGAGTTGTGTCTCACATTTCCTGCAAAGCGGGGACGAAGTGGATATCTGTAAGTGAAACAATTGGTTCCAACAAAGTAATATTCCAGTACAGATTGGAACATTGAATTATTCAATATATGTATGTATATAAGCATGCATTTCGTCTTTTTATGTTTTTCTAAATTAAGGCACACAATAAGTTTACCAAAGTGACTCATCTTGGATACCTTCTCTCTTCAGTTGTGAATTCTTCTTTTGCCTTTTTCGGAGATACAATGTTAAGCTCAGACCCAGCAGAAGAAGTCCAACTAATAATGCCAAGGTCACTGCAACTATCTCTATTTTCTCGCCATTGGAGCCTACTTGTCGGACTGTTGAATCCTCAATCCATTTAATAAAAGAAAAATGGTCAATTCATTCAGATAATATAACCATGAAAGCACAAACTTAAAGGGGTTACATTTTGATATGAAGACTTTAGGTTTCAAAAATCTTCGAACACCCTTCTTTTGAAATCAATGTCCACAATAAAACCCAAATGAACTCTCTTTTTGCTAATGAAAATGCTATTTTTCAAGAACATTTGTACAGAAAATTCCATAAGATTGATGTGTTGATGATATTTTTGTAATTAAAAGCCGATAGATGTTATGTTTGAAAGTAAATGGCTTCCATTCAACTACATCATTGTGTAGAGAAATTCAGCAATAATTTTTTTGGTTCTATAGACATTATATTCAGAAAATTTTGCAGAACATATAATGTCAGTTGCTATATTTATAACTGAATATTTTAATTACAATGTAAAACCTCTAAACTTTGTGTTTAGAATGAATTCTTACCTAACTCAGAGGAAGCCATCCTTATGTAAATGTCTTGCCCACTTTCACTTAACTCTCTCATGTCAATGAGTTCATCAGACCAAAGCAAGCAGCCACTTCCACCTCCTCTAATGTCTAAATTTGTGTAAGCCATACAAGAGCAGTTTTTCAAACATACCATCTCGCATTCCCTTAGGGTTATGTTCCTGTTAAACCAGGAATACCGTGTGTCTGGCAATTTATAGCCTGAATACTTGACAAATCCATCTCCATTTTTGCAGTCCAAGGGTGCCCTCCGAAAACACCCATTAGACCAATCTCCATTTTCCCAATCCTTCGGATATTTGGGCACAAATTTACTCAAACAACCGCATACTGGCGAGTTTCCAACGTTACAGCTACCATATGGACCGCACAGTCCATAGCCATCACAGTTATCTGCCGGTAGAGTCAGGTAAAGGTTCCAATACTGGGTTCGATCAATCCATGTCCACCGCTGCACAACGCCGTTTTTACTCAGAGCAAACCTTGAAACAACTGAGTTGTTAAGGAGATGATACTCATAATACAACTCCTCCTTAGTGTAAACCAATTCAAATGTGTAGATGGAATTTGGTTTAAGGTTTTGTGACCCACTGAACCGGAGACCATTCCACGGTCCACTTCGGTAAAGCTCAGTCGAACCATTGTTGAGGATGTTTTGTGGATATCCTTGAGGATCACATCGATATGTAAAATCGCCTCGAGCTGGATCATCGTTGCTCTTCCACGAAGAGAGGTGCCGCTCAAGGCCAGTTACTAGATTCTTTCCAAGCTTCATGCCTGGTAAAAGAGTATCACACGGATAATCAAAGCTCTGCCAGAGAAAATTGTCAGGGTTACCATCATTGGCATCTTTCACAACAAGATTTCCTGAATCCATAAGTTGAACAACTGGGTTTTGAGCAGATCTTGACGTGTTGGTAGACCATATGGTGTGATTGGTACTGTTGAGAAGAACGAGGATTCCTGGGTCGATGACCTTTAAGGCACTAGACATATCAGTAAGTGGGACTTCTCTGTTGGCAACCCATACCACCATTCCTGTTGATATTTTCTTGTACCATATTCCAACATACCGATTCTTAGAATTGCCCGGGCTGAAAAACCCCATTTCAAAGCTTTCGCCCGATGAAACTATGGTCTTGCCATCTGTAATCAACTGAGTTTTAGTTATGGTGTCAAATGCATAGGAGAGTGTTAAGATGGAAAATAAAGAGGACAACAAGAAAAGTATTTTAAGGCTTTCCATTGACGTTTTCTTCTTCAATTCACAAGGTATATCTGTTTTTCCATCCTTCGTTCAATTCATAAGATGGGCAAACATGAAAAAAAAAATAAAAAAACAAAAATGGTCGTCTTGCAGTACAGCAAGTCTTCCGCCTCTTTGGTCATTGATTGACAATCGGCACATTTTTCTAAATGTACCTTTCAGCTGGTCCAATTATAAGAGACTTGGAATTCCAATTGGGAATGGACAGTCAATAATGTTAATTAATTATACAGAAATTCCACCAGATTCAGCTGGCGCCAATTGTAAGAGTCTTGGAATTCCAATTGGGAATGGACTGTCAATAATGTTAATTAATTATACAGAAATTTCACCAAATAGATGTAAAAGTGACATTATTATAATTAAAAGCTATCATTGATATGAAGATATAAACATGAACACGATGAGTTTTTATCGAGCACCCAGAGTAATGGTGATTTCATTGCCTGAAGTTGTTGGATCCTTGCTTGATGGATAACCTGCAGCCTTAGGTAGATTCCTTTTAGTGAAAAAGTCAGTCAGGCTGTTTGAGCTAAAATAATGTGGCCTTACTACCAAACATCAGAACCACAGATAACATGCTTGGCCTATCCTTTGAACATTGCTGCACACATAGAAGCCCCATATGGACTGACCGCAACACTTCTGATCAGCAGCATGAGTCTCCTAGAGGCTCACTAATCAATTCCAATGATCCGCCTTCTCCGTTGAGTCCCCATGCCTAAACAATTCACAACAGTATTAACAGCTAGTTTGGATATATACAGATTCATAAAATATAAATACTCGTACACTTAACACTTACATGCCCAAGGTGATTGACATGGTGATCTTTATGATAGAAACTGCTATATTTCTCTTCCCACTCACTATCTCCAGCACTAAAATAACAAAGCTAAATATGTCCGATTTTACTGAAAATATACCGTTTAGAGCGTACTTTGGAGACATGTAGCCACTGCAGCAAAGCATTGAATGAAGAAGCAAATTTTGAAGCAATATAAGTGAACTAGACAGAACATGTTATAGGAATTCGTAATTGTGTCCCGACCACTCTGTTTGTATTAGGCTTTGTCTTATCTCCCCTGAGATTTCTAACCATTCCAATGTCTGAAATTTTTAGATTCATTTTGATATATCTAGCAAAATATTGCTAACTTTGAGATCTCTATGAATGATTCTCAGCCTGAAATCTTGATGAAGGTAAGAAGCCCCCGGGCAATCTCATTAATAATGTTAAAGCACTTTAGCCAATCCAGTAATGTGCTTTGGGTTGGATTTGACCAGTATTTAGTTTGACTTAGTCCTTGCTCCTGTTAATCCTATGCATAAATTTAACAAGATTCCAAAATGGAAAATTGCACTTTTTTTTTTTTGGAAGACCAAGTTCATGCAGATTAATGGACGTGTAACGACACCATACGATTTTGGTACCATATTCAAATTATTCAAAAGGTTTATATGGAAACAAAAGGAATGCAACAAAAAAGAAAAGAAAAGAAATAAAGATTGCTGGTGGCCGGTTCGAGAGTGGACTAGTTGTGTTGTATATAGAGTATTAGAGTTTCAAGAAAGCCAAACCAAAAATAAAGTAGTCCAATCTGTTGTTGGGCATGCATTCATAGGCCAATATTTTTTCTTCTCGTTGAATGCAGCATCCTAGAAGCTTCACGAGATTTCAGTGCTGAAGTTCGGCAATACAGATGATTTCATTTTTGAACTCATCAAGTCCTTCGCTAGAATTCTTTGCGAGTCGCTTCACAGCTATTTCCTTTCCTCCATCCAGCATACCCTGAGAATTATATTTTTGGGCATCACTCACATTCTAATATAATACCAAAGAGTGTCTTTACATTGTTACCTTGTAAACAGGTCCGAATCCACCCTCTCCAAGTTTATTGTTGATTGAAAAATTATTTTTGGAATTGGCTATGATAGCTAAGTTGAACAATGGAAACTCTAGATCTTCATTTTGGCTTTTGTCATTATAACCTTGTTCAGAGTTGTGTATCAGATCTCCTGCAAAGCGGGGACGGTGAGGATACCAAATGAAACAACTAGTTCCAACAAAGTAATTAATATACCATTACTGATATATATGCTTGCATTTCACAAACCTTATCCATTCATCTGTGGAATCTTTTTCTTTTTTTTGGAGATACAAGATTAGGCTTATACTCAGCAGAAGAAGTCTGTAGAGGGTCAACACTGGGTGGTATTGACTCATTTGGAAGTTTGTTCTTGGAGAGGTTAGGAAAGGTGTTTGATCAGTAAGGATTTGAAAGTAGTGGAGAAGGAGGACTGAGAGTATGATAAGCAGAGCTCCAGAGAAGGTGGTAGCAATGGTAAATATAGAGTGCTAAACTTGTAGCTTTGTAATTAGGGTTTCTGGTTTACCCAATCTTTCTATTCAGCTGAAGAAGATGACCTCCCAAAGAAGCTCTCTATCTGTTTAGCCAATATAGAGGATATATATATACACATGAGTAACCTGGTGCTTGGGCACCAAGAAAGCTCTCAATGTGTGATACATGGCCCAGAGGGACCACAGGATCTTTTCTGCTCTGCTCTGCTCTTGCCAAGCTGAACGTGGCCACGTGGTACCTTCCCATGGGTTCCTCCAGGGATTGCACACACGCCTCAGCAAATCTCACACTCCAGCCATCCACTCCACGACGCGCCCTGATCCCAGTACAATGGCGACCACCAATAATCGTTACCACGATCACTGTGTTAGTCCTTCTCTTGATTCCCAAGGAGAGACCTCACTAGGCCCTGCCACGTGGTTGATTCTCTCTCCCTCTTCCTTGGATATCAGGTATTAGAGGGGAATATAGTGTGAGCCCGTGTCCATGGAGGGGTGATGGACTATCAAACCCTCTCCTTTTGGACTAGGCTGGGAAGGCCTGATAGTTCTCGATCCTTCCTTCATCTGGAGGCTCATTCCATTGATTTGTCTCTAGAATTGGCCCAATTATCCATAGACTAAGATGGTGGGTCTTACTCCAAGAACACCTTTGGGCTAGCTCGCAGGACCATTGAACCATGGTTGACTAAGAGCCTATTTTGACTATCTACATTTTGCCCTTTGCACATGGAAGACACATGCCCTAGGGATTGCACATGCAAAAATTTATAGTCACTTGAAGGGTCGTCGACCTTTATCCTTCCTACGCCTAGTTCCCTATATTTTTCTTTAGGGAGACTCCCTTCTATTGGCTGGAATCTCATCCCTAGTTAAGGAGTCCCGATCAGGTTTTAACTCCGCTGGCGCCTGCTCCACTGCCTCAAGGGTTATGTCGCCCTTAACTGCAATAATTTTCTTGGCGCCTTTTTTAAAGGTTGCCACTTTGAATTTCAAAATTTGAAAGGGTTTGAGAGATAAAGAAGGGGGGGGGGGGAAGAGAGAGGGAAGGGCTTATAACTGCCATTTTATCTGAGAGCACCCTCCTTTTTCCATTCTTCTCATAACCTTTCTTCTCCCTTCTAGTTTTGGCTTCTCACCTCTTTGCTTCAAACCTTCTGTGTTTCACTCTTGGATACCTCACCATTTTCTATCTAACCATGAAGAAGAAAAGTGCTCGCTACGTGGAGGTTTCTGAGAAGGAAGACGTCGGGGGAGAGGGTCCATCTCTGGTGCCTCCTAATAATGAATGGAGGAGGACGCCCTACCTTGGAGGGTCCAAGGACAAATTCTGGAGGAGGGTGATGACCTTCTCCCCTGAAGGCAATGAATTGCTTAACTCTCTTCTTCCAAAACCATAATCTTCCTCAGAAGAGTGTGACATGGTTATGCTAGATTCTATCTTCTGACTACAACTAGAGAGAGGTGATGCCCCTCACCCCTTCATTCAGTTCAAGTGCCTTTCTTCCCCTACCTTTGATTGGTCAGACTGGGTTTTCCATGTCTTGGTGAACACTGGTCTGGCCTCTCATCTTCGAGACGTGGGTTTGTATGATGTTGTGCATCTCTCACAAACTTCTACTGTCCATCGCAATATCCCAAATATGGACCTCCTGATCTCCCATTAGAGCAATTATTCACATATCTCTATAGCTTTTTAGGGAGAGTCGGATCCTACTTTGGAGGACATCGTTGGTCTCATGCATTTGCCCTTGACTGGAGATCCAGGACTTGATCATGATAGAGGAGTTGGAACGGGGGTACAAGGCTACCCAAAATTATAACTCACTCTTCACTAAAGAAGGGGAGCATTTGAAGAATAGGGTTGCCACCAACAAGTCGACAAATGCTACTTGGATCCGTTACTTCTTCAGAGATATCCAATCAAAATCCACATTTCCCAGCGGTTCCTTGAAGTACTTCGAGGGGCCTTGCTTTGGAGGATCGAGTTATTTCCCTACTTTCTTGGCCTTCTTCCTCTCTGTAAGCACCCCATTTTTGCTTGCTCGGCGATCTCCGGCCCGACCGGGTTCGGTTTCCAACATCACAACACATGCAAGCTCAAGATGAGCTTTTCAATCTCCAATTCAGTCAACTGGTCGCTTCTCGAGCCCACAAGGACCCGCTGGAGCCATAAGCACCATTATTCTAGGTAGCTTTCCGAACCGGGCGGTCCCGGAAACTAACGTCATCAAGGTAGCTTCCCAAGATCAGGCGATCTCGGGGACCAACACCTCATCAAATTTCTAGACGGTTCACTTCTAGCGCCTGCTAGCCCACCAACGTAGAATGTCCATCATTTGGTAGTTCTCTGAGACCAAGCGTTCTCAGAGACCAACACTACCATTCTAGGTAGCTTTCTAGGACTAGGGGTTATCAAGAACCAACACCACCCTACAGGTAGTTCTCTAAGACCGGGCGTTCTTAGAGACCAACATTGCACAGGTAGTTTTCCAAGACCGGGCGGTCTCCAAAACCAACACCTAGGTCAACACCGGCGCCTGTTAGCCCGACTCGGTGAAAAACAACCAAACCTGCCCCTTGGGCCTCCAAGCATGTTTTGGGAAAGTTTAAAATCTCTCGAAACGATAAGTCCATCCTACCAAAATGTTGTTAAACCATTAGGCGTCCCCCGCACGCCATTTGGTCCAAATTCGGTCTTATTTCGGCCCACTCTGGTCAAAATGACCATTTTGCCCCTAAACACCTCAGCACTGGGCAAACCATGCCGAACGGTAAAAGACTCTCCCAAAACCATCCCTGAACAAACCTACACACTTAACACAACATACCAAACCATTCGTGACCATTTCCAGCCAACCCTAGTCAAAATGACCATTTTGCCCCTAGAAACCCAAATATGCCCCGAAACAGCATCGGCCTTGGGATTTCGAGCAGAGAGTTTCACCACATGCCCTTGTTTAACCTAAGGAGGACCCTACGACACTAAACTCACACGACTCGATAAAAGTTCCCTGGAGCGTCTCGCAGACGCTCCGCCCAAATTGTCTTTTCCCTCGATTCCCTGGTTATAACGCACCGTTAATTGACTTGAGAAATGCGTAAATCAGGAAATTCTCGAAAGCTCGTCCATAGATCTTTCCATCGATACGGTTCAATCAAATAGATCGCTTCCTGAAGCCCTCCATCGTACTGTGTGAAAACTATAACTTTCAGCAACCCTTGGAGCGTCTCACTGACGCTCCGCTAAGGTTGACTTTTTCTCCGATTCCCTAATTAAAATGCACCGTCAAAGGACTTGAGAAATGCATAAATTTGGGAATTCTTGAAAGTATTTCCAGAGTACTTTCCATCAGTACGGTCCGATCGAATAGATTGCTTCTCGAAGGCCTCGATCACACAAACGAAAACAGCCACTTTCAAACACCCCCGGAGTGTATCACAGACGCTCTGCAAAAGTGACCTTTTTGGCACACTTCCCAAGACGATATCACTCACCTCCAAACATAATTCAAACTTTCCAAAAACATGAAATTTCACCGAAACCTTCTCGATTGACTCAATTATCGAGGCAAAGTTTGGATGAACCTTCCCGGTGATAGAGCATATGCTACATGCGCTCAAATTTTGATCAGATCGACCGACTTTTGATTAACGGTCGAGATTTAACCAATACATAGGGTGTCACGTGTCATTCTGGCAATGGAATAGTACCTGCGCATGTAGCACATACGCCAGGCCTGCTCCAGATTGCCTATAAATAGAGGCCTCCCCCTTTGTATATTCCAGGTCCGAAATTGATGCGAAGTTCTGCTGAAATCACTCCAGGAACTCGAATCCTTACATATATTCCACCCCTCCAACTCTTAGGCTAGATTCTACCTCTCTCAAGCCTATACACTCCACATACAAGGCCTCATACACACTTACACACTCCACTCTAGCCTCTCAAGCCTTCTTGAAGTCACTCAAGCTCCAATCAAGATATCCATTGAAGACTAAAAGTGTGTTGAAGGTAAAAAGTGGTATCCCTTTTACATTTGTGCTCTCCCCCACTTTTCTCTTCTCTCCCCTAACCTACTTGGGCTATTCTCTATTTTAATCCCCATCTTCAACCCCCTTTTCTTGCATGCTTGAGCTAAGAGAGCTCTTAGATCATGTCTAGAGGAAATCAAGTGAGAGCCACCGTGTAGGGGGATCTCTCACTAGCCTACTTTAAGATGGTATGGCCTAAGAGCTCCTTGTTTATGTGGTGTAGCCTAAAAGCCTTGTATGTGAATCATGACCCCTTGCATATTACTATTTTGATCATATCTTGTATGCTTGGCTTCATTTTATGCTTATTGCCATATTCCACAATGCTTGCATTGCTCTTAATTTTATGTCATTTCCAAGTTCTATATTTCTTTCAAAAATTATTTCAAGAATTGGCTCCTTGAAGCTTAGGATGGGACCTTAGAAATTATGCCTTAGAAGAGCCCCTACTAACCCCCTAACTCTCATTTTGGCATCATTGTATTTTAACTTGCATAAAGGTTGCTTTCCATTTCTTTAATTTTCAAGGTTTCCATTCTTTCAAGTGTAGTGGTTGGAATGGTTCTCTTGAGTGGTCTCTCTTTTGTTTGGTCGTATGAACCCTCTCTTGATGGAATGATCTCCTTGAAAAGTGGTTTTCAAAATCCTTCTCAAAAGATGATTTTCAAAAATGCATTCTCTCCATCTTTGCATCAAAAATGATTTTTCAAAAATTGTCATCATTTTGTTGATTTTTGAAACCTCCACTTTTGTCAAGATAAAGGTTATAATGGCCATTGAGGAAACCTCCCTTGGAATGGTTTCCAAACACCAACCATACATACCCTACTCTTAGCTAGAGTCAAAATTTTCATGGAAATGATGTTCAAGAGGATTGCCAACCAAAGTCCATTACATGCCATGTTTTGTTTTCAAAACTCTTTCCAAGAATGCATTAAAACAACTTTCAAAACCATTCTCCAATCTAACTAGGTTAACTTGAACCTAGTTGACTAACCCTAGGTTAACTTGACCCTAGTTGACCAACCCTAGGTTAACTTGACCCTAGTTGACCAACCCTAGGTTAACTTGACCCTAGTTGACTAACCCTAGGTTAACTTGACCCTAGTTAACCAACCCTAGGTTAACTTGACCCTAGTTGCCCAACCTAGGTTAGCTTGACCCTAGTTGTCTAACCCTAGGTTAACTTAACCCTAGTTGCCTAACCTAGGTTAGCTTGACCCTAGTTATCTAACCTTAGGTTAACTTGACCCTAGTTGTCCAACCTAAGTTAGCTTGACCCTAGTTGTCTAACCCTAGGTAAACTTGACCCAAATTGTCTAACCCTAGGTTAACTTGTTGTCTAACCCTAGGTTAACTTGACCCTAGTTGTCCAACTTAGGTTAGCTTGACCCTAGTTACCTAACCCAAGTTAATTGACCTTAGGTCACCCCTAACCCTAGGCCAACCCAACCTAGGTTAGTACACTTCAAGGTTCCAACTCTTGAACCCTTTTCCAAAAGATCATTCAATTTTCAAACTATTCTCATAACCTATTTCTCCAATACCTCCTACTCTCTTGATTTCAAAGAAACCAATTCCATAAACTCTTCAAATGTTCCAACACTCCATCTTCAAGACATTTTTAAAAATGTTTTCAAAAGGTCACAAACCTAAGGTGTCCCTAGCCTTCTAATGGTTAGAGATTCCAAGGACAAGTGATAAATCAAGATCAACCTCTAAGGTTGTCCATATTAGGATTCCAAACCCTTAGCCATTTCCAAAAACCACTTTCAAAAATTAATTCATCAAAACATGCCTCCAAGGTTTTCAAAACAAGACTGTAAAAAAACTTTCAAGCTCTCTTGAGTCATGCCAAAGCATTTTCCAAAACTCCCTCAAGTTGATTCAAAAACATTTTCAAAACACTTCACCATCCAATTTCAAGTCAAAACTTCCAAGACCACAAAGAGTCTTCAACTTCCAAAGACCTCAAAGTGTCTTAAACTTTTGCAAAGGCCTCAAAGTGTCTTAAAACTTTTTCAAAGACCCCAAAGTGTTCTCAAACTTTCCAAAGGCTCTAATGCACCTATTTTCCATCGGGCTCTTCCCCGAACTACGATTGACCTGATTCTCGCCAAATGAGATACGTAGGCAACCTAAAATGGTGCGGTCATAACTTTTATTCCAACTCCAATCCCTTTTTCAAAAATTCTAATCAATTCAAAGTTCCTATTCCAAACTCTTTCAAAACCCTTATTATTTTCAAACTTCTTCCAAAAACTTGCATCATGCATCAATCATCCGAAAAGTGATGACTTGACCCCGTTTTCAAAATTCTAAAGTGGATATTAAGTGGACAATGGTAACCACTTATTCTAGTAAGTGAACAAGGGGTGATTAGACATGTAGGTACCGAAAGGGCGGGGTAGGGTGATGATCTTAGGATGTCTTCCCTACACGTAACCAACCCCCGAACCATAGATTTCTGTTTTCAAAAGACCAAAATGGAGTCATTTTCCAAAAGGGCTTAAATCTTTCTAAAGGTTGCCAAACAACCTATTTTCTTAAAAACCCTCTCATGAGGGAGTTTTCAAAACCATTTCCAAAAACTCTAAGTCTAATCTTCGGATTAACACTTAGTTTTAGGTGCCCTAACTCACCTTAATCAAATTAGGTGGCGACTCCTATTTTTCAGAAAAGCCCTTAGTCAAACCAATTTTCTAACATAGTCGCACTTGTCCTTCTAGGAGGACGAGTTCTAGTGACAGAGTTCCGTGCTTCAGAGTCTCCAAGCTAAAAGGACCTTGGACACCCCAAAAAATTGGGGCACGATAGTTGGCGACTCCACTGGGGACATTTAGAGGGTTAGGTCATTAACATGTCTCTTCACCCTTCACTCACCTAGAATCTCCGGTTACTTTGTCCAATTTCGTCCACTCTTCAAAAATTTCAAGCCTCCAAAACAAACCTTTTTTTTCAAAATGATTTTGAAATAAGTGTCATCACTTGCATCCATTGCTTACATTCATGCTCTTGCATTAACCATCCATTTTACCTTGTATTGAGTTTTTCGAAAAGTTACTAACTCTTTGCATTCTTCTTTTGTAGGTGGACCTTTGTTCACTTTTTTGTTTCATATCTTATTTGTTACCATGAAATGTGAATGAATGGACAGGATGTGATGTGTATTGTTGAGTACTTTCCTCCATTTTTCAAAAATTCCACACACACTTGGTGCGCTCACTTGCATTTGCATCTTACATGTATTATCCAGTTATTATCTTTCTAGATAGAAGGGCGAACAGTATATTGACTGTGGGCGGATGCTGTGTCAGTTTCTTAACCTACGGTCTCTTGATAGTTCCCCCGCTCGAACCACCAACCAAAGATGGAGTTCACCCTTTCGGGGGTGGACGCTAGAGGTTTGAAGGTTTGAGGACCGAGCTTTTTAGGACGCATTAGTAAACCCCCAACCTCATGCTCATGTAGCACCCTATGCATAGCCGAACCTCTGCCAGATTTAGGGCACACGCGTCAATTTCAAAATCAAGGAGGAAAGGGCGACCGCTTTATTTTTTCCTTATAAATTTTGCTTAATCCTTGCTATTATGCTATCTAATTCTTGTTGCTTCCATGTACATACATCATAACTGCTCATGCATTGGAATTCACTTCAAGACAAGAGTTCTCAAAGTAACTCAAGTCATTGTATCTTCATGCATCCAATCAACCCCTAGAGAAAGGCTCAAAGACCTTCTCGCTCAATTCAAGCCAACCCAAAATTCCTAAGGGTACCACGAGGCCCTAAGGATTCATAACATGCATCAAAGTCATCTCATAAAGAGGGGCCCTAATCCCTCTTCGCTCGTGGAGATAGGGTTGCCAAGAAAACGAAGGGGCAATTCAAATCAAGGTCTCTCACCAACAACCTTTCAAAAAGGCGAATCCGAAGACTCAAGAGTAGTTTAGGATCCTACGATGTAAATATAGAATAGGTGAAAGTTCAAAGGAAAATGTTCCCCTTCCCCATTTCTATGTATTTTTGAGAAATTTTATGTACCAAAGAGAATTCATCTTAATAAAATCGTTCTTATTGTCCAATGAATGAATGAATGTATGAATGGATGAATGAACAGGGGCAGGTATAGTATTTGCATGCAAGGGTAAACCCTTTATCTCCAAAAGTGAGCCAACACATCATGTTTAGTACCCCTCTCAAAGTAGGGACACCCCTACGGTATGTATTGCATAAAAATCTTCAATCTAAAGGCACTAGCTTCTCCTTTTTGTTTTTCTTTTTACATTCTCATTGTCTTCTCTTTAGCTTACAATTAGGCTCATGCATTAATATCCATTCCAAGACAAGAGTTCCAAGAAACTCAAGTCATTGTATTCCCATGCATTCAATCCACTATAGAGATAAAGGAGCAAATCCAATCTTGTGCTAAAAAGAAGCCTACCTAAGCTCCTAAGGGTTTCTCCAACCCTAAGGATTTATGGCATGCATAGAACCATACCTTAAGAGAGGCCCAAATCTTACCAACACAAAGAAGTATAAACCAGCCCATGCCGAAGAGGTATTATATTGCACACAGGGGCAAACCCCACCTCCAAAATGGACTCAACATCATGCCTAGATTCCCTCAAAGAAGGGACCTCCATA
Organism: Euryodendron excelsum; assembly: GCA_033060915.1. Lineage (NCBI taxonomy): Eukaryota > Viridiplantae > Streptophyta > Magnoliopsida > Ericales > Pentaphylacaceae > Euryodendron > Euryodendron excelsum. Next base: position 18,492,890 of record CM065381.1, on the reverse strand, counting down.
GGACATGCATTGCATAGAATCTTCAACTCCACATGCTAACTACATTTTGTTTTTCTCTTTCTAGGTCCAAGAGCACAGTCAAACTGATAGAATCCCTCCAGCATCCCACCCAATTGATAATTCATGTAAAGCCATGACCTCGACACCATGTTGTCACTCCACCATACCTCAAACTCAAAAAGCCATCGTTATGCAATCAGATGACACTCATGGAAAACGGAGTGTGAAGGATGCCAACGTGATTCTAAAACCAGTCTGAGGGGTTTATTTCGAAAAAGAGAGATTTCTTTCAAATCCATCTTTCAATTTTCAATTCGAATTTGAGCATGAAAATAACATCATCTAAACGAAAGGGATCCAAAGTTTTCATGTTTATATCATTTTCTCATGACTTTTCATGAATGATTGTTCTTCTTCAAGAGTTTTTCTCCAAAATGTTTTACCCCGACTTGAAGGATGGGATAGCATAAACACCACCTTCAGCAGAAACAATCTTTGACTCCAAAAAGAGGGGAGAGAGAAATAGAAAATACAGAGAGAGGGGAAATACAGAAGGGTGAGAGATGAGAATCAATCACGTAGCTCATTGAAATCCAAGGAGTGACCCCCAAATGATATCCTGACAAAGCAACAAGTAGCTACACCTTCAAAAGGAAGATTAACACACAATGGCAAGTCCGGGTTGATTGAGTCTTTAAAAAAAATTAGAAAAACCAAAACAAAGATTTTTTTTTTATATAGTGTTTGTCCTACACGTGCACGATCACTGCGGCAAATATTCAATTATGAACAGATTGATGTGCATGCTTGTTTGAGGTTGAATCTCGTGTGCATGATCACTTGCATAAATATGAGTCAATAGTTTTAATGATCTTTACCATATTGGTGATTCATATTCAACTTAACGCACACTTCTCGAGACTTCTTGGAATATGGAATCCACCTTTATGATTTGTTTTGAATAGGTTAAATACTTGCAAATTATCTCAAACCTAGATTGACCTTTTGTTGATTCCCTCTCTCATCACTTATGGAAAGGGCTACCAGTGAGTTTGAGTGCAGCTACCATTATTATGTGACAAGAGGAGAAGGCTACCTGCTCATGTGTGTGAAAGCCGCCATACTTTACATTTATGTATTTCCATCATTGGAAAGATAGGGTTGGACTTCCACCAAAAAAAAAAAAAAAAAAGAAGAGCATGGGATGAAACAAGTTTAACTTCTAGGTGTGATAATCCGTGAGCTATTGTGCCATCCTAGATCACGCCCAGGGTCAATATTCTCATTAGTCTCTGTGAAGTTCACACCGACACCGATACATTATCACTAATATGGTCTTAATCATCTCACGACCAATTGTGCTTGTTTCGTGTGGTTTCGTACATATTTGATGTTGATCTTTTCAAGCTAAGCTGCATCTTAATATTCATGAATCTATATTTTTCCTACATTGATTGATCATGTCTTTATAGGGCTCTCATAATTTGAAAAGTTTAATGGTTCTACAAAAAAAAAAATAAAAATAAAAATAAAAACAGTTTTGGGGTTTTCTACACTTTTAATAGCTTTCAAAGTCTTCCCGAACTAGGGACAGAAGCTACCTGCTGCTTTGCCAAAAGGGCGATATTGGCCATCATTCAAGAGCCCCGCCTGGAGGAGTTTTCCGTTTCATCAGAAGAGAAGGGAAGAATGAATCAGTGAGTTAAATCTCTAGAAGTGATGCGAATGCCATCACATCCTTCTAAGAAAAGGGCAGAATCTGAAAGGGAAATCCCAAGAGGAGAACAGAAGTTTAAAAAGACTGCCTGATCTTAAGATATAATGCTCATAACTGAACATAAACCTTGGGGCAACCCCGAGACATAGGTCCATTCCCATCTATATGCATTCATCAAAAAGTATGACATGCGTTCATTTCAATTCCTAAACAAATCATATCTGTTCATGCATTCATCAAAAAGTATGATATAAATTCAAAGTTTCATCTTTATGCATTCGTCAAAAAGTATGATATGCATTCAATTCCATTCTTATATGTGCATTCATCAAAAAGAATGACATGCATTCAATTCCATTCCTGTATGTGCATTCGTCAAAAAGTATGACATGCATCTAATTCTATTTTTGTATGTGCATTCATCAAAAAGTATGACATGCTTCCAATTCCATGTATATAACTTATGCATTCATCAAAAAGTATGACATGCATTTAATTTTATTCATATATGTACATTCATTAAAAGGTATGACATGCATTCAAAATCTTTCCATATGCATTCATCAAAAAGTACGGTATGCATTCATGTATGTGCATTAATCAAAAAGTATGATATGCAATCAAAATCCATCTCTATGCATTCATCAAAAAGCATGACATGCATTCAATGCCATCCTTGCATGAGCATCCATCAAAAAACATGACATACATTTAAGTCATCCTTACGCATTCATAAAAAAGTATGACATGTATCAGCCTGTGCATTCATCCAAAAGTATGATGTGCATTCATTTTAACCTATGGTGGACTCATACAGTATATACCAAATAACATGTCTAACAAAATAAACTAACAAGCGTTCAAGTGATTACAAAAGAAAAGGTGTTCTGAAGCAGAAGCACAACATTCTGGAAGGTCTGTCGTCCAGAATCTAAACACTCTGCAAAAGAAATGGCGTACACCCCAAAAAACCCGAATTGTCACCCATAGACAACAAGAAATAGAGAATGGGCACTGAATCACCCTTGACCACCCCAATTAATGTCTGCCTGACTCGACCTCTTCGATTCGTAAAAATTGGGGCAATGACCCACCCTACACCTCCCATTTAATTGCAAACCAGTTGATCCACTCAAAGAAAATTGACTTATAGATGTTCAACCTTTTGAATACCTCAAACCTTTCAAAAGGAGGCCTTACCCCCTTCCAAAACCAAATTTAAGAACCCAAGGAAGCACCTCACCAAGAATTCTATCATGCCAGTCAAAGGCAAAAGTCAACAATCAACACATCAAAGGATCATTACTATCCAAAAATCTCAATCCAAGAAGCAGCCAATGTCATCTTCTATAACATTTAAGACAAAAGAACTACAAGCAGATCCCTTATATCAGCAAATATTGGGTTTCCGAGCTTTCCCCGAAAAAGTAGATTTGGGTTTTAGAGCTTTCTCTGAAAAAGCAGATTTGAGTTTCAGAGCTTCCCTCGAAAAAGCAGATTGGGTTTCAAAGCTTCCCCCGAAAAAACAGATTGGGTTTCAGAGCTTCTTCTGAAAAAGCAGATTGGGTTTCAGAGCTTCCCTCGAAAAAACAGATTAAGTTTCAGAGCTTCCTCTGAAAAAGCAGATTTAGGTTTCAGAGCTTCCTCCCAAAAAGCAGATTGGGTTTCAGAGCTTCCTTCGAAAAAGCAGATTTGAGTTTTAGAGTTCCCCTCTCCCCCCCCCCCCCCAAAAAAAAAAGCAGATTGGGTTTCAGAGCTTCTCTCAAAAAAGCAGATTGGGTTTTAAAGCTTCCTCTGAAAAAACAGATTGAGTTTTAAAGCTTTCTCCAAAAAAAAAACAGATTAGGTTTCAGAGCTTCCTCTGAAAAAGAAAAATTATGTTTTAGAGCTTTCCTCTTTTAAAAGTAGATATCAATCTTGAACCTCCCCAGAGAAGCAGCATTCTATTAGACAGAGCGTCTGTTCAAGAAGACTCAGTTTCAGGATATCCACCTTGAACCACCTCTCAGAAGCTACGTTTGCAAAAATCCTACTTTGCCCACAAAAGTAAAACTCGACAGTCAAGCAAACACCGAGTATTCCAATCTCAAGAAATCTCAATCCAGGAGGGCACAAATGTCCCCCTTTCAAGCTCCGAGATAGAAGAATTACAAGCACTGAGCAATCTGTGATGATTCCACTGGCTCAACCATCTCCAAAGCTTCAAGGTAAAGCCCAGGTATAATTCTAACCGAATTGTCTCAAAATCAATTAAAAAAACAAAAAAAAAAAAAACAACAAAACAAAAACCCTTGCTTTCTTTCAACTCCAAAAATTCAGTTTTCAAATATCTAAAAACTTGCAAGGTTTTGTCTACAAAAATTTTCAAATTTCAAAGTTAGTTTCAGAAGCTTTCAAAACTATTTCTACAAAAAGTTTCAAACTCAAAAGATCAAAGCTCTTGCTTACTTTCGAAAGTCAAAATCAATTTTCATATCAAAAAAAAAAAAAAAATTCCTCTAGAAGTTTCAAATTTTAACTCAATTTCAAAGAGGAAAAGTCATGACGTCTTTCAAAAATACCATCAAGTTTAAAAACTTTGAAAAGTTCAAGCTTCAAGTCAAGATGAATTTCCTAAATATTTTGTCTTCAAAAAATTCAAATTTCAAGTCAGAAAAAATTTCCTATACCGAAAGTGTCAAGTCAAAATGAATTTTCTATACATTTTGTCTTCAAAAGTTCAAATTTCTAGTCAAAATGAATTCTCTACACATTTTGTTTTCAAAAGTTCAAAATTTTGAGTCAAAATGAATTTTCTATACATTTTGTCTTCAAGAGTTCCCAAGTTTCGAGTCAAAACAAGTTTTCTAACCGTCATAAAAAAAAAGAAGAAGAATATAATAGTTTCTTAACTTCGAGTTCAAATGAATCCCCTTCAAATGGTTTTCACCTTTCTAGGTTTTCTAACTTTTTTCTTCAAAAAATTTGATTTCAAAAGTACCCTCTAGGTTTTTTAACTTTTCCTTTAAAAAGTTTGACTTCAAATCATTTCTCTGGTTTTCCAAAAAATCTTTCCTTCAAAAAGTTCAATCTCAAAATTTTTTTTTATTGGGTTTCTTGAGCTTTTCCTTTAAAAGCTCTATTTTCTAAAAAATTTCGAGTTTTCAAGCTTTTGCCTCAAAAAGCCTAGCTTTCCAACATTTTCGGAGTTTCCAGAGCTTTCTCCTTCAAAAGCTCCGTTTTCCAAATATTCCTTGCGTTTCTCGGGCTTTTTCTTTCAAAAGCTCCGTTTTTCAAAAGAATTCCGAATTTTCAGGCTCTGACCTCAAAAAGCGTAGCTTTCCAAAATTTTCAGATTTCCCGACCTTTCTCCTTCAAAAGCTCCATTTTCAAAACATCTTTTTAGGTTTCTCAAGCTTTCTCCTTCAAAAGCTCTACTTTCCAAAAATCTTGGGTTTTCTAGCTTTCGCCTTAAAAAGCTTAACTTTCAAAATTTTGGGTTTTCAAGCTTTCGCCTCAAAAAGCTCAACTTTCAAAATTTCGGGTTTTCTAGCTTTCGCCTCAAAAAGTTTAACTTTCAAAATTTTGAGTTTTCCAGCTTTCGCCTAAAAAAGCTCAACTTTCAGAATTTTGGGTTTTCTAGCTCTTACCTGAAAAAGCTTAACTTCCAAAATCTCGGGTTTTCAAGCTTTTGCCTAACAATGCGTGCTATGAAAAAAGTTTTCGGGTTTCCAAAACTTTCTCCACAAAAAGTTTAATTCCAAAATCAAATTCAAGGTTTTCAAACCTTTTTCCTCAAAAGTTTCATTTCAAGTTTTAAAAGTTTTCCAAACCCTTCCAATTCAAATCCAAACCCCTCCATTACAGAAGGCCATTTCAAAATCATTAAAAAAAAAAAAAAAATCCTTTTCAAAATTCAAAAATCCTGAATCTCCTTAAAGGAGTGTCATTCCATTGGTCGGAATGTCGGTTTAGGAAAAATTTCAAAATCATTTCAAAATCGAGTTTTTAAAATTCCAAAATTCAAACAATCAAGTTTTCAAAACTTAAAATGCCAAATTCCAACCACTCTGGTCCCTCCGATTGCCTCGCAATCAACATGGGATCCTTCCTTATAATTTTTCTGCCTTCGACAAGCAAAGCCAGAAAAAGAGGGGCAGCTGGAAGCACCCTATTTTTGCCCGCTCGGCAATCTCCGGCCTGACCGGGTTCGGTTTCCAACATCATAACACATGCAAGCTCAAGATGAGCCTTTCAATTTTCAATCCAGTCAACTGGTCGCTTCTCGGGCCCACAAGGACCCGCTGGAGCCATAAGCACCATTATTCCAGGCAGCTTTCCGGACCGGGCGGTCCCGGAAACCAACGCCATCCAGGTAGCTTTCTAAGATCGGGCAATCTCGGGGACCAACACCTCATCAAAATTTTAGACGGTTCACTTCTGGTGCCTGCTAGCCCATTAACATAGAATGTCCGTCATTTGGTAGTTCTCCGAGACCGGGAGTTCTCAGAGACCAACACCACCATTCTAGGTAGCCTTCTAGGACTAGGCGTTCTCAAGAACCAACACCGCCCTACATGTAGTTCTCTAAGACCGAGCGTTCTTAGAGATCAACACCGCACAGGTAGTTTTCAAAGACTGGGCGGTCTCGGAAACCAACACCTAGGTCAACACCGGCGCCTGCTAGCCCGACTCGATGAAAAACGACCAAACCTGCCCCTTGGGCCTCCAGGCACGTTTTGAAAAAGTTCAAAATCCCTCAAAACAATAAGTACATCCTACCAAAATGTTGTTAAACCATTAGGCATCCCCCGCACGCCATTTGGTCCAAATTCAGTCCTATTCCGGCCCACTCCGGTCAAAATGACCATTTTACCCCTAAACACCTCAGCACTGCGCAAACCACGTCGAACGGTAAAAGACTCTCCCAAAACCATTCCTGAACAACCGTACACACTTAACACAACATACCAAACCATTCCTGACCATTTCCAGCCAACCCTGGTCAAAATGACCGTTTTGCCCCTAGAAACCCAAATATGCCCCGAAACAGCACCGGCCTTGGGATTTCGAGCAGAGGGTTTCACCACACGCCCTTGTTTAAACCAAGGAGAACCTTACGACACTAAACTCACATGACTTGATAAAAGTTCCCTAGAGCATCTCGCAGACGCTCCGCCTAAATTGTCTTTTCTCCCGATTCCCTAGTTATAACGCACCGTTAACTGACTTGAGAAATGCGTAAATCAGGGAATTCTGGAAAGCTCGTTCATAGATCTTTCCATCGATACGGTTCGATCAAATAGATCGCTTCCTGAAGCCCTCCATCGTACGGTGTGAAAACTATAACTTTCAGCAACCCCTGGAGCGTCTCACAAATGCTCCGCTAAGGTTGACTTTTTCTCCGATTCCCTAATTAAAATGCACCGTCAAAGGACTTGAGAAATGCATAAATTTGGAAATTCTTGAAAGTATTTCCAGAGTACTTTCCATCGGTACGGTCCGATCAAATAGATCACTTCTCGAAGGCCTCGATCACACGAAATGAAAACAGCCACTTTCAAACACCCCCGGAGTGTATCACAGACGCTCTGCAAAAGTGACCTTTTTGGCACACTTCCCAAGACGATATCACTCACCCCCAAACATAATTCAAACTTTCCAAAAACATGAAAGTTCACCAGAACCACAAGGAGAACATCCCGAGTGATACCGATTCTCCCGAAACCTTCTCGATTGACTCAATTATCGAGGCAAAGTTTGGACGAACCTTCCTGGTGATGGAGCGTATGCTACATGTGCTCAAATTTTGATCAGATCGATCGACTTTCGATCAACGGTTGAGATTTAACCAGTACATAGAGTGTCATGTGTCATTCTGGTAATAGAACAGTACCTGCGCTTGTCCTACATGCGCAAGGCCAAATTTTGGCCATGCGCATGTAGCACATGCGCCAGGCCTATTCTAGATTGCCTATAAATAGAGGCCTCCCCCTTTGTATATTCGAGGTCTGAAATTGATACGAAGTTCTGCTGAAATCACTCTAGAAACTCGAATCCTTACATATATTCCACCCCTCCAACACTTAGGCTAGATTCTACCCCTCTCAAGCCTATACACTTCACATACAAGGCCTCATACACACTTACACACTCCACTCTAGCCTCTCAAGCCTTCTTGAAGTCACTCAAGCTCCAATCAAGACATCCATTGAAAACTACAAGTGTGTTGAAGGCAAAAGGTGGTATCCCTTTTACATTTGTGCTCTCCCCCACTTTTCTCTTCTCTCCCCTAGCCTACTTGGGCTATTCTCTATTTTAATCCCCATCTTCAACCCCCTTTCTTGCATGCTTGAGCCAAGAGAGCTCTTAGATCATGCCTAGAGGAAATCAAGTGAGAGCCACCGTGTAGGGGAACCTCTCACTAGCCTCCTTTAAGATGGTATGGCCTAGGAGCTCCTTGTTTATGTGGTGTAGCCTAAAAGCCTTGTATGCAAATCATGACTCTTGCATATTACTATTTTGATCATATCTTGTGGATACTATCTCCTCGTTGGTGTTCCCTTTTTCCGTACTGTTGTCAAAGGGTAGGAAGATTGCCCTAGCCCCTTTATTCTTGGGGAATCTGTTCCAGCGCTTGGACCAATTGAAAGATGACTTGGAGCACTCCATAGGCCAGTTTGACGTGGGGAGCTATGTCCGTAGCCAATTCCTTTCGACCTACTTGGCTGAACGCTTCAGTGGGCTGGGTCCTTGTTCAAGAATTCTCCTCGTTAGCACCATTGTGGCTGGCGTGGATGAGGCTGGGCTTCCGTGTTACGTGCGAATGGGGGACAAGAAGCCTCTTATGGCGAGATGGTTCCACATCAGTGACACCCAGGACCCGGGCTAGTTCATTAATGATTCTGAAAAGTTTATCACCCTCCTCTTCATTAATGAGTATGTTCAGGACCATGTTCTCATTGGCTATCCCTCATAGATTCTTCATCATGAATTTTCTTCTCTGTTGAACCCTCTTCCTGTTGATGTCCACAAACGGCTTTTGATGGTCACGCCTAGCTCTCTACCATCTCTAACTGAGGACGGGGCTAATGTGACCATGTATTGCCTTGACCTGACGTGTCGCGCCCTGTTTTTTTACATCCGAGAAGACACAAGTAAGAAAAATACGGTACTCTCTCATTAGAACTATTCCTCCTAAAAGGACAAGTGCGACTAGGTTTGAACTTGAAATTGATTTGAACAAGGCTTTTGAAAAAAGTTTGAAGTCACCACCTAACTTTGTTAAGGTGAGTTAGGTCACCTAAAACTAAGTACAATCCAAAAATTAAACTTAGAGTTTTTTAAAAGATTTTGAAAAACTTCCTTAAGAGAGGGTTTTTGGAGAAAACAGGTTGTTTGGCAACCTTGGGAAAGATTTAAGCTCTTTTTGAAATAACTCCGTTTTTGGTATTTGAAAACAGTGATTCTAGGTTCAGAGGTTGGTGATATATATGGAAGATGCATAAGGTTATCACCCTATCTCGCCCTTGCAGTACCTACATGTTTATTCACCCTAAGTTCACACATTTACAATCTCCGATTGTCTAATGTCCAATACTATCCACTTTGAAAAGAATTTTTAAAAAATGTTTAATATGATGCATGACATGCAAATTCATGAAAAGAATTTGAGAAGAGATTGATTTTGAAACAAAGAATTGAAATTTTGAAAAAGGTTGTGACAATTGGAAAATTAAAAAGGATGTGATTGCACTCATGAGGGTTGCCTATGTATCCCTTTGTTGGGAATCAGGTTAGTCGTAGTTCGAACACATGGTCCAATTGAAAATAGACACTTTAGGGTCTTGTTTGATTTGAAAAGACACTTTGTGGTCTTTGAAAAGTTTGATTTGAAAAAGTTTAATTTGAACTTTGATTGGAAGATTGAAAATTGAAGTTTGATTTGAAATCGAACTTGGAATTGACTTTTGATTTGAAATTAAACTTGAGGAGTAGAACTTAGACTTGTTTTGGAAAGTTTGAATAGAATTTTGAAACTATCTTGACTTAGATTGAAGTTTTAAAACCATTTTAGTTTAGAAAAGAGTTTTAGAAAAGAATTGAAGTCTCCTAACTTTAGGGTTAGGATTGAAATTGGGTTTTAACCTTCTAGGGTTTAGGTTACCTAGGATTGAAGCATGCAATTGAAATAAAAAGGTTTGATTTTAGAAAGCTGAATTTTAGGAAAGTTTTGAATTAGGAAGGTTCCATTTTAAGAAAGTTTTAATTTAGGAAAGTTTTCTTTAAAAAAAAAATAGTTGATTTTTGAAAAGATTTGAATTTGGAAAGTTTTAAATTTAGAAAGATTTGAACTTAGAAAGATTTGAATTTTTGAAAAACTTAAAAGTTTGAAATTAAGAATGTAAGCATCCCATTTTTGCCCGCTCGGCAGTCTCCAGTCCATCCAGACTTATATTCAAGTCAATATGGACGTATTCCAATCTAAATCAACTTTCCAAGTCTAATCTCGTTAATCAAATTGCTTTGCGGGCCCGTCGGCGCAAATAAAGCCAAAATGACCAACATGCCATTGGAGGCATTGTTCGGTCCAATTCCAATAGGCATGTCTTTCCGAAGACAATAAGTCCCTTTTCCAATTCCAATTCTAATTCCAATTAAATTCGGCACACCTTTTGAGAAAGTTGATTCCTCAAGGTGGTAAGACCATCCAATCCGGCACGTTTTTGAGTGAACTTTTCAGAGCGGCAAGTCCTTTCAAACTTGTTTACCAGGATGAGACCCCAAGTCCCCTAGATGGTAGAACGGTCCACCTTTGGTGCCTGCTATCCCGCTAATGCAAAAATGTCCGTTTCGGCATGCCTTTTGAGAAAATTAATTCCTCAGCCGCTAAGTCCATTTAGCAGCTTCCCGAGATTAGGCAGTCTCGAGAATGATTGCAAACTGTCAGAGTAGTGGAAGTATTCGCAAACAGGTCGATATAAAGAATTGCCAAAAAACCCCTATATCACGGGACCGCCGTCAGAGTGGCGGAAACACTCAAAACCCAGGTCAACACCAGTGCCTGCTAGCCCACTCTAGTGAAAAATGACCAAACTGCCCCTAGGGCCATTTTCGGCATGTTTCTCAAGAAAGTACCTAAGTCCTCAGAATGATAAGTCTAGCTTTCCAAGATTGTCTTAAAGGCAATCCAACATGATTAGGTGCCTTCTAGTCAGTTTCAGGGCAATTCCGAGACTTTCCGGTCAAGATGACCATTTTGCCCCTATGCATCCGAATGCCCCAGGAACCACATCGGCTCTGGGTATCAAACCGATAATCTCCTGAGAATGCTTCTTATAATATTTTCGACCTTCCATTATCTTTTCGGATCATTCCGAGTCAATTTCGGCAAACCCAGTGCAAAATGATCGTTTTGCCCATGGCAGGCCGGTCGTCTTTTCCAACCACACTGGCTCTGGATATCGAACCAGTAACCTTTGGGAACATTCTAAATAATGTTTCCAAGTCTCGAGTCTTCTTCCGGGACATTCTGAGCCCGTCCCTGCAGCTTTCTGGCCCGGTTGACCATTTTGTCCCTAATGGCCCGATCAACCCTTCCAACACATTTTTCAAGTCTACTACGTTTGGGACACGGTTCTAAGTGTTCCTGTCCCTTTTCGGCCGTCGAGGTCATTCCTGACCCCTTTCAAATCATTCCCGGACTTTTTGGAGTCACTCCTAGTGAAGTTAGGCTAAAAATTACATGGTAGTCACTAGTAGAGGCGCCCAAATCTTTTGAAAATACGTTGCTTGCCGACTTAAAAACTTCCCTAAGTGGCTAGCACCACTAGAAGGTTTTTTGGCTTAGAGCCACTGCAACAGGCACCATGTCATTTCTCTCTTTATAAATACAGAGCCTCTTCCAGCATGAAAGGGGTCCACAAAATCAATCTGAAAACCCTACTATTCAATATACAGAGCTCGTAGTCTCTCTAAACCCTAGTCTACTTTAGGTTTTCCAAACCTAGCCACCATACACCAAACCCTAGCCTCCTATACACTCACATACACTCTCATATAATCATACACTAGCCTCCAAAGCCTCCATTGAAGACTTAAAGTGCTGCAAACTGAAGCTCTCAAAGATCAAGACGAAGACTGAAGTGAAAACCGAAGCAAAGCAAGAAAAACGAAGCGCACAAAGCAAAGCAAAATAAAGAAGACACAAGATAGGCTCTTTATTTAAGTTTATGCATTTTCCCCCTCTCTCTTCTCTCTCCAAACCACTTGGGTTTTCTTTTATTTTAATCTTCTATCTTCTTCCCTCCCCTCCCCTCCCCTCCCCTCCCCCCCTTCTTGCATGCTTGAAAGAAGGGACTTCCTGGTCCATGTGTAGGATTAGGCTATTGGAGGTCATCGTGTCGGGGGCTTTTTTTTAGTTTAACCAGAGATCACATGAGTTCGGCCCCCTTGATTATGTGGTGAAGCCTTAACCTTGTATGTTTACGACTCCAACTTGCATTGTGCATATCATGATCTTGCATTCTTCCAAAATTCATTTTCAAACTCGCTTTTAAAACTTGCATTAATATTATTTTCAAACTTACATCAAAACTTTCTTTTTCAAAACTTTGTTTTCAAAATCACAATCCTAGGGTGATTCTAGCTTTTTCACGGTTAAGGTTGCTTTAGGAAAGTATTACATTTAAAGTGACCAATATGGTCCATATTTTTAAAATCCTTGTTGTTTTCAAAACCACTATCCTAAAGCGGTTCTAGCCTTCTTATGGTTAGAATCACCTTAAGAAAGTGAGATATTTTTATGGAATTTCCAAAAATACCCTTTTCAAATATTTCTTTCTAAAAACTCTCTTTCCAAATCTTTCTTTCTAAAAATCTCTTTTCCAACATGCTTTCTAAAAACTCTTTTTAATCTCCTCAAAATTGCTTTCCAAAATTGCCTTCTAAAAACTCCCTCCAAAAATATATTTTTCAAAACTTCTTTTTAAACTCCTTTCCAAAACACTCTCCTCAAAATTCACTTTCTAAAAACACTCCCTAGGTCTCCTTCCTAGAAAAACTATTTCCAAAAATTCCTTTTCCAAAACTCTATTTTCAAAATTCTCTTTCCAAGAACTCCTTTTTAAGATATCCTTCCAAAACCTCTCTTTCCAAGAACTCTCTCAAAGCTTTACTTTCAAAAATCCCTTCCTAAAAACTCTTTTCAAATCCCTTTCTAAAAATTTCCTTTTTAAGATCTCTTTCCAAAAAACCCTTCCCTTTCCAAAAATCTATTTTCTTGGTGCCCAAGTCAAGCCTTAGAGTCAATAATTAAGAAACCCTAATTTTCTTTTCCGAAAACATGATTTTCAATCTTGCCTCAAAACCTAGGTTTTCAAAATCGCCCTTTTACGTCAAAAATCATAAGTTTCCAAAATCTATTTTCTACGTCAAAACTATAGTTTTCCAAATCTAGCGTTTCTAAAACTTTTCCTTCTAATTCCATGTCAAATCATATCTTCCCTTTAGGAAACCAAATCCAATCTTCCCATTTAGGAAACTAGATCCAATCCTCCGTTTTTGGAAATGAAATGAAATCATCTCTTTTTAGAAACAAAATCCAATCCTTTGTTTTAGGAAATAGGAATCTAAATCCTTCCAACTCCAAATCTTTCCTAATTCAAACTCTTCCTAATCTCCTACTTTCCTAAATCTTAAGTTTCCAAAACTTGAATGTAAAAATCTTTCCTTAAACTTTAAGCTTTCAAATCTTTCCTAATTCCAACATCTCTTAATTCCATATCTTTCTAAATCTCAACTTTCCAAATCTAAATTTTTCTTAAACTTAAACCTTTCCTAACTTCAAGTGTTTTCTAAAACTCAAACTTTCAAACTTTTCTAAATTCTAAACTTTCCTAAACTTTAAACATTTCCAATCCAAAACTTTCTAAACTCAAAACTTTCTTACTTTCAAAACTTCCCTATTTCAAAACATTCTAAATTCAAAACTTTCCGATTCCAATATTTTCTTAAAATGAAACCTTTCATATTTGAAAACTTTCCTAAAATGACACTTTCCTATTTCGGAACTTCCCTAATTCGATCTTTTCCTAAATCCAATTTTTTCTTAATCTTCCAAGTCCAACATTTGAGTCAAATTTTTTTAAATCTCAAGTCCTTCCCGAATCCTATATTTCCTAAGTCTAAGTTTCCTAAATCTCAATCTTTTCAAAATAAGTCCAAATCCTTCTTCTAAGTTCTATATTTCCAAATCAAGTCCAATCTTCTCAATTTCAAATTTTAATTTCCAATCTTCTATTCTAAGTTCAAATCAAACCCTTTTTCAAATCAAACCTTCTATTTTCTATCGGACTCTTCTCCAAACTACGACTGACTTGATTTCTCAAAAAGGATACAAAGGTAACCCTCATGGGTGCGGTCACAACCTTTTTCAAATCTCAAATTCCCTGATCTATCTCAAACTTCCAATTCCAAATTTCTATTTCCAAATCTCTATTTCCATTCTCCAAAACTTTCTTTCAAAATCAAATCTATCTTTTCAAATCAAATCAAGTTCTTTTCAAATCTATTTCCAAATCTATTTTCAAACTCTCTTCTCTTGCAATTGCATATCATGCATCATTCTTTAAACATTCTTTTTCTAAAGTGGATAGTTTTGTACATTTGTTAGTTAAAGACTCTCATAGGTGAATCTAGGGTGAATAGACATGTAAGTACCGCAAGGGCGGGGTAGGGTGATAGCTTAGTGCGTCTTCCCTACACGTAACCAACCTCCGAACCTAGGATCACTATTTCAAAGACCAAATGGAGTTTATTTTCAAAAAGGGCTTAAATTTTTTCTAAAGGTTGCCAAACAACCTGTTTTCTTAAAAACCCTCTATTGAGAAAGTATTTTCAAAATCGTTTTCAAAAACCCTAAGTGTAATCTTCGGATTATGCTTAGTTTTTAGGTGACTTAACTTACTTTAATCACGTTAGGTGGCGACTCCAAATTGTTTTCCAAAAGCCCTTTATTTAAATTAATTTTCAATTCAAACCTAGTCGCACTCATTCTTTTAGGAGGATGAGTTCTAAAGAGGGAGTACAATATTTTTCCTGCTTGTGTGTGTATACCTCGAGTGCAAAAAATCTAGGCGCGATAAAGGAAAGTTTGAAAGTTTGGACTTGAGAATGATTGAAATTAGGAAAGATTTGATAGTTTGAAATTTAGGAAGTTAAAATTTGGAAAAGTTTAAAATTAGGAAAGATTTTATTTCTGTTTCCTAAAGTTGAAGATTGGATTTTATTTTTAAAAATAGAGGATTTAATTTTGTTTCCAAAATTGGAAGATTTGATTTGGCATAGAATTGGAAAGGTGGAATTTTGAAAATCTTGATTTTGAAAACCTATGATTTGGTGTAGAAAAAAAGTTTTGAAAATCCATGGTTTGAGGCAAAATAGGAAGTCATGATTTTAAGAAAGGAATTAAGGTTTGACTTGGACTTCAAGACAAAGAGTTTTGAAAAATAGATTTTTGAAAAGAGTTTTTAGGAAGTAGATTTGCGAAACTATTTGGAAGGAGGTTTGAATATGGACTTTTACAAGTCTCCTAAATATCACTTTCCTAAAACGATTTCAACTATTGGAAGATTAGAACCATTCTAGGGTTGTGATTTTGACAACAGCTAGGATTTAAAATATGGACCATAATGATCACATTGAATATAACATTTTTTCTAAAACAATCCTAACCATAGAATGGCAAGAATCATCCTAATAATGTGGCTTTAATAAAAACATTTTAGCGTTTGAATCCAAAATTTGGACCTTGATGGTCACATTGAATATAACATTTTTCTAAAATAATCCTAACCATGGAATGTCTAGAATCATCCTACGAGTGTGATCTTGAAAAACAAGTTTGAAAGAATAAAGTTTTGAATGCAAGTTTTGAAAGAGAACTTTGATACAAGTTTGAAAATAACTCTGAATGCAACTTTGAAGGCAATGTAGGAACATGATAACCACAATTCAATAGGGTTGTGAACGTATAAGGTTAGGCTTCATCACATAATCAAGGGAACTAAACTCACACCATCTAAGGTTGAATTAGAAGAAAGCCCCAACACGGTGACCTTCAACAGTCCTTCCTAGGCATGAATCGGGGAGTCCCTTGTTTCAAGCATGCAAGAAGAGGAGGTAGAAGATAGGGATTAAAATAGAAAAAAACCCAAGTGGGTTAGGAGAGAGAAGTGAGAGGGAGATTACATAAAAGTAAATAGAAAACCAACATTGCCTTCTTCTTGCTTTGTTTGCTTTACTTGACTTGAACTTTGAGAGCTTTGAAGATGCAACATTTGATCTTCAATGGATGTTTTAAGCCTTGTATTTGAGTGTATAGAGTTTATGGAAGCTAGGGTTTGAGTGCATGGAGGCTAGGGTTTGAAGAGGCTTAAGAGAACTAGGGTTTTGGGGGACTTCGAGCTCTGTTTTCAAAGAAACAGAGTTTTTGGACTGAGTTTGTGGACCCTTTTTATGTAAAAGAAGTGTTTTTATTTATAGGCAATTAAAACAGGAACTAGCGCCTATTGCAATGATGTCATTGGAAATTTAACCTTGGCGCCACTAGGGGTGGCGCTAGCCACTTAGGAAAGTTTTAAAGCTGCAAGAAATGCATCTTTTGACCCTTGGGGCGCAAGGCAAAAGATTTGGGTGCCTGTCCTAGTGACTGCGATGCAATTTTTGGCTTGGCTCCACTTCGAGTGATTCCTGAAGGTCTGAGAATGATCCAGAAGGCCGAGGATAGACAGGATCCCTTGAAAGAGTGTCCCGAAGGTAACAAACTTATGAAACAATATTGGAATATTTGAAAAGGTTGACAGGCCCACCAAGGGCAAAACAATCATTTGAACTGGAAAAACATTGGAATGGACCAAGAGTGACCCATGAGAAGGCTTAAAATTTAGAAACACTATCGAGAGTGTTCCGAGGGGTTGCCGTTTTGATACCCAAAGCCGGTGTGATTGGAAAAAACATCTGACCCCCTAGGGGCAAAATAGTCAATTTGTACCGGACTTGCCAGAATAGACTCGAAATGATCCAAAAAGGTGCTGGAAGGCCGAAAATACTATTAGAAGCATCCTCAGAAGGTAATCGGTTTGATACCCAGAACCGATGAGGCGATCAGATGCTTAGGGGCAAAAGAGTTATTTTGACCGAATGCTCTTAGAATCAACCCGAAAGTGACTGGAAGGCACTAAAATGTGCTAGATTATCATTGGGACAATCTTGGAACGGTGGACTTACCACTTTGAGGATTTAGGTACTTTCTGGAGAAGCCTGCCGGAAGGACCCAAGGGGCAGTTTGGTCATTTTTTACCAGAGTGGGTTAGCAGGCACTAGTGTTGACTTAAGTTTTTAGTGTTTTCATCACTCTGACAGTGTGTGATGAGTTAGTTTTCAAAAGTATACCGTCATTCCATAAACGTGTCACAGCCAAGAGCATGTTTGGTCCCGTAACATAGGGGTTTTGTTGGCAATTCCCAATGTCGACTTGTTTGTAAGTGTTTTCTCCATTCTGATGGTTGTGATGTTTGTGAGTGTTTCTGTCACTCTGACGGTGTGCGTTCATTCCAGAGATTGCCTGATCTTAAGAAGTTGCTAGATAGCCTTATCGTCTGAGGGATCAACTTTCTTAAAAAACGTGCCAGATAATGGACATTCTATATTGGCAGGCCAACAGGCACTAGAAGTGAACCGTTCTACCATCTCGAAGACTTGGGGGTTTCGTTTCGGTTAACAGGTTTGAAAGGACTTATCGTTCCAAGGAGTTTTCTCAAAAAACATGCTAGACTGGATGGACTTACCATCTGAGGGATTAACTTTCTCGAAAGATATACTGGATTGAGGTTGATTGGTCTGGACTGGAATTAGAATTGGAATTAAGGTTGAAATAAGGACTTATCATATTTAGAAAGACATGCCAACTAGAATTGGACCAAGCAATGCCCCATGAGCATTTTAGTTATTTTGCCTCTATTGGGCCCGATAGGCCCATGAAGTGATTGATTGACTGGGTTGAGTCTAGAAAACTAGTTTGGGCTTGAATGTGTTTGTTTCGGTTTGAATGTGAATCTGGTTAGGTCAAAGATTGCCGAGCGGGCAAAAATGGGGTGCTTACATAAAGTAGTTTGGATTTGATCAAGGGGTGTCTCATGCTCCTCCAGAGGTGTCTTCTTTCAATAGAAGAAAAAAAAGGTTATGGATGGGTGCTATAAAGTCTTCCTTCCCTGGATACTAATGAATTGATTTTCCTGACATCAATCGAGAGGGTGGGTTCACCCTTAACCATAAGTTGTATTGGAAACACAATCTTAACTCCTTTTACACTTTTTGCACTAGGAGAGCAGTTTGTGTGAAGCTGCTTTCCATAGGGAAGGGAGACTTTCCTTTACTTTTCGGAGAAAAAGACTCAGAAAAGGGAGAGAGGATCCCTTAGCCGTTTTGTTCCTACTAACCCTATTGTAAAGAAAATTTCCAAGGAGAAACCTCAAAACCCCAGACTTTCTTTCCCAAAGTGAGGGCTGCTAAGGGGATTCTGAGGATTCCCATGCCTGCTTGGGGATCTTCGTCTACTAGTGCTCATTTGTGCAAGTGTGCAGTGCCTGTATCTTTTGTCACCCCCTCCTCGAAGCCCATTAGCAGGGTAAGTGCTGCTCCTCAAGCATTTAGTGTTTGCATGGTAGTTGTTACTTCTGTTCTTAATGCGATTTTGACATTTTGCAGAGCCAAAGGCTACAAACATCTGAGAAGGGTGCAGGTTTATCGAAGAAAAAGAAAGAACTTGGTAAAACTTTCCCTTTTTTCTCTTTTTGATCTACTGAGCTCCCTCTGTTTTGAATTAAAATCTTGTGTTGTGATGAGAAGTAGAGGAGTTGAGTGGTGATTCAAAGAATGAAGAGATTCTAGAAGAAGAGGGTGAGGAGACAGAGGTTGAAGCGAGGGATGGTAAATTGGAGGGAGGGAGTTATGCAGCTGACAATAATGCTGATGGGGGAGAATACCAAATTGAGGAAGAAGAAGAAGGAGAAGGAGGAAATAATTATGCTGCTCCTCATTGGGAAAGGTTTGAGCAACTTGTGGAGAAGGCAATTAAGGGTAGTAGCCTTGTGAAGAAAGGCTTAGGTGTTGGTAAGGGCGGGGTGAAAGACATTCCTAGCTTTTCTAGAGAAATTTTTTTCTAGTACTTCTTCTTTCACTTCTTTCCTTGTCCTCTATTTTGTCTTACTAATCATTCCTCCTTACTTCTTCAGGTATTTGTGAAGAGCCCTGCTCCTGCTACGATTTCTGCTGGAGGGTTGAAGGAAACTGGTGTGTCTTAGGGCTTCGAGGAGAAGAAGAAGATTGAATTTTTAAGATGCTTTGTTCATGAGGAATTGTTCCCCTGCCTTGAGCGCGTTCAAGCTATGCATCTTGAGTCTTTTGTTGACTTTAAGCTCGATGGGTGTGCCATGGGTGTGATGGTTTTAGAGCAACTAGGGAATTGCCTCAAGAGGTTGGCAGCCAAGAAGGTATACGAAGTCACCAAAGAGTGCTTGAAATTATAGCTAGTTGATGCGGCTGACTTCGAGCTATTGGGCTTTAGTGTGGCATGGTTGTAAGAACATCTAACCACTTCTAGTCATTTGCAAGAGCATGAGGAAAACCACATCGTCCTCGATTCTTTCATAGGGCCTCTGGAAGAAGTGAGAGCCACTCTGTAGAAGTTGGAGATTGGGTATGCACACTCCAAAACTTCTTTTTTAGGCCAGTCTGAAGGAACTTCTTGAAACCTCCCTGACTTTAGACTCCTTGGTTTTTGTTGATGTTTTTATGTGAGAAGAAAAAGAGTGTTGTTTCGTATGGCCCTATTTTTATAATGGATCTTTGGTTATTTTCCTTTTGTTTTTTCGTAATTAACTGTCTCCTTTTGTTTTAGGTGAAGTAAGAGAAATATCAACAGAAAATGGCATTCCTTACATGTTCTTAAACTGCTCCAATACAATTACTCTATTTCCTCCACTAAGCCTCCTTAATAAGGAAGGCCATAACTCATAGACAAAACATAAAATAGACAAGGAAAGAAAGAACTATAAGAGACATGAGGGACTATCCTGTACTTATGGGAAGTACTTTTTGATGAATTGGGCATTGATTAGCCCT
Organism: Euryodendron excelsum; assembly: GCA_033060915.1. Taxonomy (NCBI): domain Eukaryota; kingdom Viridiplantae; phylum Streptophyta; class Magnoliopsida; order Ericales; family Pentaphylacaceae; genus Euryodendron; species Euryodendron excelsum. The sequence continues at coordinate 18,473,011 of CM065381.1, read as the reverse complement.
GTTCTGAAGCCATCTAAAACCCTTTGAAGCATGTAATAGTCATTGTGGTGTCCTTCCAATACTTTGTAAGGTCTTTCTCATTTAGGAGAAAACTTAGTGATTGCACCCTAAAAGTGAAATAATAAGCCCTTAATTTGTACTTTGTTAGACTTATATTGAAATTAATTATCTTATTTTAGTTAGATATTTGTTTGAATATGTTTTGTATATGTTTTGTAGGTTATATAAGCTAATAAAGGCAAAAAGGAAGCAAGAATAATCAAAGCGCGTTCAAGGTGAATAATTTGTTTATGAAAATTCAGACCTGTCTCGGTATTCTGGCCATAACGTTTTACTTTGATATCTAATTGAGCTGATTTTTGCGTCATTGGAAAGAAGACTTCAAGCTCTACAACTTTACCTCTAACGTGCATCAGCTGAATCGAACTCTAGGGTGGTCAAATCAAGTTTTGAAGTTTCTGAGGTCGAATAGTGATGAATAGTACCCGTCCAAACAGTTACTATTCACCGTTCGGACGCACTTCAAACGACCGTTAGACGCACTGTCCGGATGGTATTCGGATGGTTACTGTTCATCTAGAATGCATTTTTTGCATCCGAAGCTGCGTTTTTAAGGTTTTTTGTATAGTTTTTGAGTAGTTAGGGTTAGTTTCAGCAAGGAGGCGGCGGGAGAGCTCCTCCAAGGTTGGTTTTTTTTTATTTTCTTCACTTTTAGCTTAGATTTAGCTTTGTAATTGTAGTGTATGTGTAAAACTTGTAGTTTTCTTCTATTGTATTGTATTTTCTTTCACTTTCTTGCACTTTCTTGCATTTTCTTTGAAACCAAACATCTTTAATATTCAAGTAAATTTTAGATTTAAGTCTCTACATGCTTTCTTTACATTCTTACATGATTTTTTATGATGTATTCAAGTAGCTAGAATTTACATTGGGTTTAAATGTGAAAATCATCCAAATATTCCAAGGAATTCAATTGGAGGTATCTCATGGAATAATTGTCATATTTTCTTAGAATTTAAATTTCTAGTAATTAGGTGTGAAATTTTAGAAACCTTAGATTATTAACTAAGTTTAGGGATTTTCATCACCCAAATCAATGGTATTAATTTAGGACTCTTGACTAGAAAAATACTCCATAATTACTAGAAATTCATTCCCAACAATTGATTGAAGATGCCTTAGAAAACCTAGGTTATTGACTATGTTTGGCTAATCAATGCACAAACCACAAATTTGGTATTGACTAAGTTGAAGTGAAGGTATTAACCTTTGATTCCCTATTGAACATGTATCTTATTTCAATTGCTTGAGAATTATCGATTTTCAAAATTAAATCTTCCAAATCAAACACACTTAAATGTTGTGTTTGATTTGAGTTATAAACCCCATTGAAAACCTTGGATGAAATTGAGTGATTGGATCATTTGAGCCCAATTCCCTTTTAATTGCTTTAATTCTACTTTCACTTTATTTTACTTTAATTGTCTAGTGTTAATTGCTTTAATTTCCATTGCATTAAGTTAGTAATCCAAACCCATCATCAAAAACCCAAAACATTTTCGGTCTATTCTATTTTCTTTCTTTTATTTTAGATTTGATTCGCTTAATTGTAATTCGACACTAGTTAGGTTAGTGTGAGGTGAGTGTTAGAGCCTATATTGGGCTAGGTCCCTTGGGAGATAACGATATCGGATTATTACCGGTTTATACTTCATTGCAACCCACGTACTCTTGCGGGGTACTAACTCCATTTGTAGGAATACCGCATTTGGAGGCGAGTTAAGTTTTGGCGCCGTTGCCGGAGATCAAAGGCACGAAGTGAGCGCTACCAAGCTGTGGGTTGAAGAGCAATTGGTGGATTGGGTCTTTATCCATCTACCACGACGGAGGAATCTTCGGCTTAGGCCATTTGGTAACTTCGTTCCATATTTTTGTGTGATACCATGTTAGATTTTTATTCTTTCTTTTTTGCTTTATTTTAGGTTTATTTTGTTTTATTTGTATATATTTTGCTTTATTTTAATAATTTGAATGGATGATTGCTAGCGGAGAACTAGGGATTGTGTATATTGCAAATTGATGGTATATAACTTGTGGAGATTTGAGGTTTGATTGGATTGAACTTGATTAAATTGGTGAAATTTTGATGTGGAGATTGGAGGTTTGGATGGAACACTATTGAGCATTATTGTATATGATGTGTTGAGGCGCGGTGCGCTACATTTGTTTGTGCATTGTAATAAATTTTCATTGTGCATTCCATTATGTTTGGTGGTAGATTTTCACACCTTCCATCATCCAACATGTCTCTTAGGGAACACCTTAGAGCTAGTGGCCAAAGGGAGACTCTACGACCACCTCCCACTCTTGCGGGGTGTGACTAATTTAACCTTGGTAGGGGATATGAGAGCAAATATTCACATCATTATTTTGAACATCACCCTTTCCAAGAGCCTTTTGACTATTACCATGCACCACCTCCACCTTACCAAACTCCACCTTGTGAATACCCCCAATCCCAATTTTTACCCTATGAGGAATATCACACTTCTCACATTAGCACACACATGGATAACATAGAGGATAATCTGGAGGACACACTTCAACAAGCCATACAATTTCAAGGAGAAGTGAACTCTAGAATAGATGAGGGCCTTAATGAGATAAAGAGTCAATTGACTCTTTTAATGCAAACCTTGGTTGTCCGAGCGGAGGACAAGTCCCTTGTGTCATCTCTAATCATTCCTCCTAACTAAGGGTGTCCAAGTGAACCCGCTCATCCCATCACTAACCATAAGAATGAGAAAATCATTGATCAAAACACCCGTCTCCAAGACTTTGAGTCTAAGGAAGACATTCTTAAGGAAAGTGAGAAAATAATTGAAAATGAATTTTGGGATAAAAATTTTGAGAGAGTGGAGTTCGGAATTGGGGACTCCAAACAAAAAGAGAGGGGTAGTGATGAGATTACCCTTAATGATGATGTTGGTTTAGATGTTGAGAATGTGCTTATCAATGAGGATGTTGATGATTTAGAGGTCATTCTTACCTTATCTAGGAATAATGAGATTCTTACTTTCATGCCTTTCATACCTAGTCCTAAATTACCGGAGCCTTTGGAGCTCCATGTCCCAACCTTTGAACCAAACATCATTCCAATGGCCAACCAATCAAAAGAAGTGGAGGGTCAAGCACTTCATGGCATGAGCATAATAGGCACCTATGTGCATGATTATTTTTCATTTTCTACATACCATGACCCTTTTTACCCCTATGTGCTTCAATGTTACATCCTTGAGTTTATCAAAGAAGTGGTCATTGTCTATTCTTTTGCTTGCATGAGCTCTTTGAAAATCTCTAAGTTGGGGGTGTGGGATGATGGCCAATTCCCACTTCATGGCATTGGGTGATTTTCTCATTCTAAATTGGGTAGGAATAGGAGTGGTTGTTTTGTTTTTTTGTTTTCTTAGTTTATTTATTTATTTATTTTTTTTTCTCTCATTTGTTTAGGAATAGGAGTAATTTTTTTGGTTCTTTGTTTTTTTAGTTTATTTTCTCATTCTAAGTTGGGGGTACTTTAGGCAAAAGAAATGGGTTGTCCAGTTTCTAAAAATAAAGTGCAGACCCTATTTTTTAGCCAACTTTAAAGTGAAATCTGAATCTACTGGAAGTGAATTAGCATGCAAATCTTATATGGATGGAAAGGTCTATGAATCTACTTTCCAACAAAAAAAACGGAGCATGATTTGCTTTCCAGTAGAGAGAGATATGACTATTTTACTGAAGAGTGTCAAATCTGTCTGCACACATCCGAAAATTCAGCAATCCTCTTGATTTTTTGCAACATACCTCCTTGATTTTTCTTTGTTCTTGGGGTGCATTAAGCACCCTATTTTCTCTTCTCCCACCATTTAATTGCATTCCATGCTTTGTTCTCATGCATTGAGGACAATGCATCATTCTAAGTTGGGGGTGGGTAGAGGCTTTGCCTCTATATCTTGTTCTTGCTTTTGTTTTGCATCCTATAAAAAAAAAAAATATATTTTCTTTGTTTTTGTTTCTTTGCTTTGCACTTGTTTTGTTTTTGTTTCCTTGTTTTGCACCCTACAAAAAAAAAAAAAAAATCATTTAACTTGTGAAAGTGCATTTTGAGATTGGAAGATAGGAATTTTTGTATGTATACTTACTCAAGATGATGTTGAATCACTCCTCATACTCGACATGTAGTAGGAGTTGCTTAATTCATGCATTTGTAGAGGGGATTATATCATTGTGCACAATCATGCTTTACAAAATAGTTTGTTACTAGTTTTTGCTCTTACATCCTTACATTAGTGGAGATTATTACCTTGTGAGCTTTAGAGTATTTATCGCCTTTTGGAGCGTTTACATTCAATCAAGGATAGTTTCTTCACCCTCGTTTCATTCAATAGCTTCATTATGCTTGTATTTGGTTCATGAGTTGAGTTTTGATCTTGTTATTGACACTTGTACTCTATGAAATGCTTCGATTGTACAATTTAGGATAGGATTCTTTGCGATCTTTCTTCTTCATAGCCATAAGTTTCCAGTTATCAAACCATGCATTTCCCTTAACCCTTGTTGATCTACTTTTATTAGAAAGTACAAAGCGATTTGATCTCTTGTATTGCAAAGGGACGCCTAAGTGAGAAAAGAGTATTTTTGCATTGCTAAAGAAAAGAGAGAGAGAGAGAGAGAGAGAGAGAGAGAGAGAGAGAGAGAGAGAGAGAGAGAGAGAGAGAAGAGATTGATTTGGGGAATTCAATGCAAAAGAGCATATTGTAATATGAAAAGTAGTTGTTGAATTTAATGAGGGATGATAAAAGGATGGAAACAAAAGGAGAAGAAAATAAATAGAGAAGAAAAAAAAAGAAAAAAAAAAAAAAAAAGAAAGAGAGAATAAAAGGAAGAAAAGAATGGAAAAAGAGTTCAAAAGTCGAAAATATGTTAAGAGAAGAGTGAGATTTGAAATGTTGATAAGGGAGAGTTGTAGTTGTGTTTCATTCATCATTTCATGCCTTGATCAGACATGATATGACCATTTGCTTTCATCTCTTTACTCTTACCTTTCACCTCTTTTACATTACCCTCTTCACTTCTACATGGCTTAGTTGATCCAAATTGTGCTTGACTGAAGTTTTCAATAGAGTATAAGCTATATTTTGTTAATTTCTTTGAATCAATGCTTAATTTTGAACATTCTTTCATGGAGCTATGCTAATGTCGATACACTTTTATTTTTTCGATTTTTGTAATTGGTATGTTCACTTGATTTGTTTATTTACATTTACTCCATTGTTGAGCATACCATTGTGAGAACCAAGTGTGACTTTTAATTACGAGTGTATGTCTGGTGAGGATTAGATCAAAGCTTTAAAGGGGTGGATTTGCATAAGTGAGTTCATTTGTGTCGTTTAGCATGATTCATCACCCACACACATGAACCTCTCTTTTGTATGAATAGTTGCATATTCTTGTAAGTGGTAGGAGTTTGGAGTGGCATCAATGTTAACTTGAGTATGATTATGCATTCATTCCTTATTCTTATCTTGATTTGCAATTCACAAAAGGATGTTTGTGGGTATCATCACTGAAAACCCTCACGAGACACCACTCGTCCACTAGAGGTAACCTAGGGGTTTAAAGGCTTGGTGCATAAGCTAAATGCACCCGTGACTCCTACGAAAGTGGAGATTATCCTTAATGTTTTTGATAGTTTTTGCTAGGGACTAGCAAAATGTAAGTTGGGGGTTGTGATTACACTCTAAAATTGTAATCATAAGTCCTTAATTTGTGCTTTGTTAGACTTATATTGTAATTAATTATCTTATTTTAGTTAGATATTTGTTTGAATATGTTTTGTATGTGTTTTGTAGGTTATATAAGCTAATAAAGGCAAAAAGAAAGTAAGAATAATCAAAGCGGGTTCAAGGCGAATAATTTGTTCATGAAAATTCAGACTTGTCTTGTTATTCTGGCCATAACTTTTTACTCCAATATCGGATTAAGCTGATTTTTACATCATTGGAAAGAAGACTTCAAGCTCTACAACTTTACCTCTAATGTGTATCAACTGAATCGAACTCTAGGGTGGTCAAATCAAGTTTTAAAGTTTTTGAGGTCGAACAGTGATGAATAGTACCTGTCTGAACGGTTACAGCTCACCGTCCGAATGGTTACTGTTCACCGTCAGGACGCACTTCAAACGACCGTTAGACGCACTGTTCGGATGGTATTCAAATGGTTATTGTTCATCCAGAATGCCTTTTTTGCGACCGAAGCTGCGTTTTTAGGGTTTTTTGTATAGTTTTTGAGTAGTTAGGGTTAGTTTGAGCAAGGAGGCGGCGGGAGAGCTCCTCCAAGGTTGGCTTTTTTCATTTTTCTTCATTTTTAACTTAGATTTAGCTTTGTAATTGTAGTGTACGTGTAAAACTTGTAGTTTTATTCCATTGTATTGTATTTTCTTTTACTTTCTTGCACTTTCTTGCATTTTCTTTGTAACCAAACATATCTTTAATATTCAAGTAAATTTTAGATTTAAGTCTCTCCATGCTTTCTTTACATTCTTACATGTTTTTTTATGATGTATTCAAGTAGCTATAATTTACATTGAGTTTAAATGTAAAAATCATCCAAATAATCCAAGGAATTCAATTGGAGGAATCTCATGGATTAATTGCCATATTTTCTTAGAATTTAAATTTCTAGTAATTAGGTATGAAATTTTGGAAAACTTAGATTATTGACTAAGTTTAGGGATTTTCATCACCTAAATCAATGGTATTAATTTAGGACTCTTGACTAGAAAAATACTCCACAATTACTAGAAATTCATTCCCAACAATTGATTGAAGATGCCTTAGAAAACCTAGGTTATTGACTATGTTTGACAAATCAATGCACAAACCACAAATTTGGTATTGACTAAGTTGAATCGATGGTATTAACCTTTGATTCCCTATTGAACATGTATCTTATTTCAATTGTTTAAGAATTATCGGTTTTCAAAGTTAGATCTTCTGAATCAAACACACTTAAATGTTGTGTTTGATTTGAGTTATAAACCCCATTGGAAACCTTGGATGAAATTGAGTGATTGGATCATTTGAGCCCAATTCCCTTTTAATTGCTTTAATTCTATTTTCATTTTATTTTACTTTAATTGTCTAGTGTTAATTGCTTTAATTTCCATTGCATTAAGTTAGTAATTCAAAACCATCATAAAAAACCCAAAACATTTTCGGTCTTTTCTATTTTCTTTCTTTTATTTTAGATTCAATTCTCTTAATTGCAATTCGACACTAGTTAGGTTAGTGTGAGGTGAGTGCTAGAGCCTATATTGGGCTAGGTCCCTTGGGAGAGAACGATACCGGATTATTACCGGTTTATACTTCATCGCGACCCGCGTACTCTTATGGAGTACTAACTCTATTTGTAGGAATACCGCATTTGGGGGCAAGTTACTTAGAAAGGGGGAGTCCTCGCACGACGGGCTCAACTGTCTTCCAGACCAGCTCACCTTCTCCAAAGGTTCTGGGAATTACCAAACGGTTGTATGCCTTGGCCACCACATTCTGGTATTATTCCATTTTTTGCATTGATTTATCCCTTCTCTCGTCTAGGGCTTCTAGATCAGTTGCTATGTCTTCAAGAATCATTCTAGCAGACAAAGCCATTCTGGCCATAGAGACTATTATCTTGACAAGTAGAATTACTTCTGCCCCATACACCAAAGAGTAAGGAGTTGCTTGGGTGGCCCTTCTCTTGGAAGTGTTATAGGCCCAAAGGGCTTTTAGTAGACACACGACCCAAGTTCCTCCTGATTCATCCATCATCTTGCTTAAGATTCTGATAAGGGTTTTGTTGATCGCCTCAGCCTGTCTGTTCCCTTTAGGATAGTATAGAGTGGACTTATGGTGCTTGATGCCATAATCACCCAACATTCTTCGGACGTGCTTTTTGACAAAGGGAGTCCCGTTATCAGATAGTATAACCTTTGATATCCAAAATTTGCAAACAATATTCTCCTGAATGAAATTTACCACAATTGATCCATCAGCTTTCCTTATTGACGTAGCATCCACCTACTTTGTACTCATTTCTGTTCTTGCCAAGATCCATCTGTGTCCCTTAGAGGGTGCAGCGATAGGACCAATCAAATCCATGGCCCAGGTGTGAAATGGCCAGGGTGCCTTTAATTGATAGAGCTTGGTGGCGGAGGCATGTTGGTTCGCCCCCAAATGCGGTTATCCAATAAATGGAGTTAATAACCCCACAAGAGTATGGGGATTGCGATAAAGTATAAATCGGTAATTCGGTATCATTCCCTCCCAAGGGACCTAGCCCAATATAGGCTTTAAACACTCAACTCGCACTAACTAACTAGTATTGACTAGAAATTGTGTGAATTGAATCTAAAAGAAAATGAAAAATAAAATAAACCGAAAATCTTTTGAGTTTTGATGATTGTTTTGAATTTCTAAACTATTACAATAAAAATAAAGACAATTAACACTAGACAATTAAATTAAAGCAATTGAAATTAGGGTTAAAGCAATAAAAAAGGAATTTGGCTCAAATGATCCAATCACTCAATTTCATCCAACGCTTTCAATGAGGTTTATAACTCAAATCAAACACAACATTTAAGAGTGTTTGATTTGGAGGATTTAACTTTGAAAATCAACAATTCTCAAGCAATTGAAATTGAATACATGGTTAATGGGGAATCAAAGGTTAATCTCCTCGATTTAACTAGGGTCAACACCAAATTTGTGGTTTGTGCATTGAATTAGTCAAACATAGTCAATAACCTAGGTTTTCTAAGGTATCTTTAATCAATTGATGGGAATGAATTTCTAGTAATTGTGGAATATTTATCTAGTTAAGAGTCCTAAATTAATACCATTGATTTGGGTGATAAAAATTTTCAAACTTAGTCAATATTCTAAGTTTTCTAAAATTTCACATATAATTACTAGGAATTCGAATTCTAGAATAATATGGCAATTAATTCATAAGATACCTTCATTGAAATTCTTGGATTATTTGGGTGATATTCACATTTGAACCCAATCTAAAAACTAGCTAATTAAATTCATAATGAAAACATGTCAAATGTAAATAGAGCATGAAGAGTTAAAGCTAAAGATTACTTAAAATTGAAGAGTGTTTGGTTATAAGGAAAATAAAAGAAAATGCAAGAAAGTGAAGGAAAATACAATACAATGAAGAAAAATTATAAATTAACTCTATACTACCATTACAAAGATAAATCTAGCCTAAAAATGAAAAAAAAATGAAAAAAACTCACCTTCTTGGAGCTTCTCACACCGCCCCATAAGCTAAAACTAACCCTATCTACACAAAAACTCTTCAAAAAAAAAAAAAAAAAAACCCCTAAGACTCGGCTTCGGATGCAAAAAATGCAATCTGGAAGTTGAAATAGCATCCGAACGGTCTTCGGACGGTGCGTCTAATACGAGTTTGAAGTGTGTCCGAATGGTGCATCTGAAGACAGTCTGAAGTGAGTCCAAATGGTACGTCTGAAGGCAATCTGAAGCGCGTCCGAACGGTGCATCTAATGCCAGTTCGGACGATATATTGTTCACTATTCGACCCAGTAACCTTCCAACTCAATTTTGACCACTTTAAAGGCCGATTCAGCCGATGTACATTAGAGGATGAGTTGTAGACCTTGAAGTCTTCTTTCCAATGACATAAAAAAATTAGCTTAATCAGACATTAAGGTGAAAAGTTATGGCCAAAATACCGAAACATGTTGGACTTCTCATCACCGATTTGCTCATTTTAAACCCGCTTTGATCATTATTTGCATCTATTTGCCTTTATTAGCTCCTATAACCTACAAACCACACACAAAACATAATCAAACAAATATGTAACTAAAATAAGAAAATTAACACTAATCTAAATCTAACAAGGTACAAATTAAGGGCCTATGATTACACTTTTAGGGTGTAATCATAACCCCTAATTTACATTTTGCTAGTCCCTAGCAAAAACTATAAAAAAAACATAAAGGATAATATCCACTTTCGTAGGAGTCACGGGTGCATGTAGCTTATGCACTAAGCGTTTAAACCCCTAGGTGACCCCTAGTGGACGAATGATGTCTTGTGAGGGTTTTCTGTGGTGATACCCACAAACATCCTTATGTGAATTGCCAATCAAGATAGAAAATAAAAATGGATGCATAATCCTACTCAAGTTAACATTGATGCCACTTCAAACTCCGACACTTGCATTAATATGCAACAACTCATAAGAGATTCATGTGTGTGGGTGAAAAATCATGCTAAACAACACAAATAAAACTCATTTATGCAAATCCACCCCTTTAACGCTTTGATTCAATCCTCACAAAACATACACTCGTAATTAAAGTCTCACATGGTTCTCACAATGGTATACTCAAAATGGAGTAAATGTAAAGAGACAAAACAAGTGAATATACCAATTACAAAAACTAGAAAGATAGAAGTGTATCGACATTAGCATAGCTCCATGAAAGAATGTTCAAAGTTAAGCATTGATTTAAAGAAATTGACAAAATAAAGCTTATACTCTATTGAAAACTTCAATCAAACGCGACTTGAATTAACTAAGCTATGTAGAAGTGAAAATGGCAATGTAGAAGAGGTGAAAGGTAAGGGTAAAGAGATAAAACAAATGGTCATATCATGTGTGATTAAGGCATGAAATGATGAATGCAAAACGACTACAACTCTCCCTTTTTAACATTTAATACACTTTTCTCTACTTCTCACTCTTCTCTTGAAATATTTTTAACTTTTGAGCTCCTCTTTCATTTTTTTCTTCTTCTTATTCCCTTTTTTTTTTTTTTTCTTTTCTTACTTCTTCTTTTGTTTTTTTCTTTCTTTTCATACTTCTTATTTTGTTTCCATCCTTTTATCATCCCTCTTAGATTCAACAACTACTTTTCATATTTCAATATGCTAATAAGCATTGAACTCCCCAAATCAATCTCTTCTCTCTCTTTCTCTTTTTTTTAGCAATGCAAAAACACTCTTTTCTCTCACAGACATCCCTTTGCAATACAAGAGATAAAATCACTATGCACTTTATAATAAAAGTAGAAGATCAACAAGGGTCAAGGGAAATGCACAGTTCAGCAATGGGAAACTCATGGCTATAAAGAAGAATATGGCATAGAATCATATCCAAAGTTGTACAACCAAAGCATTTCATAGAATACTAGTGTCAATAACAAGATCATAACTCAACTCATGAACCAAATACAAGCATAATGAAGTTATTAAATGAAATGAGGGTGAAGAAACTATCCTTGACTAAATGTAAACGCTCCAAAAGGCGATAAATGCTCTAAAACTCACAAGATAACTCACAAGGTAATAATCTATACTAATGTAAGGATGAAAGTGCCAAGACTAGTAATAAATGGTTTTAAAAAGCCTGATTGTGCGTAATAATGTAATCCCCTCTACAAATGCATGAATTAAGCAACTCCCACTACATGTTGGGTATAAGGAGTGATTCAACATCATCTTGAGTAAAAATACATGTAAAATTCCTATCTTCCAATCTTAAAAGGCACTTTCACAAGTTAAATGATTTTTTTTATAGGATGCAAAACAAAGAGACAAAAATAAAGAAAATAGAGGCAAAGCCTCTACCCCACCCCCAACTTAAAATAATGCATTATCCTCAATGCATGAGAACAAAGCATGAAATGCAATTAAATGATAGGGGAAAGAAAATAGGCAACCTCAACTTAGAATGAGAAACAAACTAAGAAAAACAAAAAAATAAAACAACTAATCCTACTCCTACCTGATCGCTCCCTAAAAGGGTGATACTTAACCGCAAGTGCACGACCGTGATGTAGTAATATTTTCTCGTAAGTACGAGGTTGATCCCATAAGGAAGATGGTTTACGTAAATAGAAAAACTTACCGTGGATCAAAAATCTTAGAAAAAACACTCCAATAAACAAAAATCTGATTTTAGGTTGAGAAAAGATTTGTTATCTAATTTAAACTAAGAAATAAAGAAAAAATCTTGGGATTAATCGATCAAACCAATTTCGTATCTTGAAATTTCGAAGGAGATAATTTAATAACTCAAATCATTCAACTACGTCGCGAGTCTCGGATTCGGAAGATTTAACAATAAAACCAAGTGTTCTTCAAAATTTCAACTTCTAGAATAAATTAAGTTGTTAGAATCAAGGACGAGTACCATCGATTTGCACAGCGCATATACTAAATATATATTCACACATAAACAATACCGAACATAATCAAACGTCCAGGTTTTTGAAGGTTTCTATAACGAAGAAGAAGAAGAAAGAAGAAACAAAAAATTTAACTTTAAAGTCAAGAAGGTACCTCCTTCATTCATCCAAGATCTTCAATTGATCTTCACAATTGCTATCAAGATGGAATCTAGCTGCTCATCATAATCATAGATATGCAAAGTTGTATTGAAAATATATTGAAAGACTGAGTAATCTGATTACAGAAATTGAAAACTGAATGAAAGCTATGTATAAACTACCCTAATCTACTCCTAAAACTACTCTTAAAACCCTAGAAAAATGTTAACCCTAGAATCCCCCCTTAAAAGAGGTTCAGTCCTAGCTTATATAGGCAGCAAAAACCCTGCCGCATTGTTCGAACAGACTTTGAATGCCTCATTGACCGTTCAAATGGTCTTCTAACACTCTTCGGACGGATTTTATGCACTCTGAATCTATCGAATGGTCTTCGAATCTGATTTTGGCATGACATCATTTGATGTACCATTCGAACACACTTCGAACGCCTATTAACCATTCGAATGCCACTATTCACCGTTCGAATGCTATTATTCACCGTTCGAACTCACTTCAGATGCCTTCTCCAATTTAGCCTGAATTTCTTCTTTTTAAGCTAGAATTCCTAAAAACATACATAAGACTAAGTTAGTAACGAATTAGTATTAAAACAACATAATTAAACCTATTCTAAGGCTAACAAATAACTAATTAAAGGTATGTAAATTGCACTTTTAGAGCACAATCACTACTTGAATTAGGGAGAGAATCACCCAATGCCACAAAGTGGGAATTTGTCATCATCCCACACCCCCAACTTATAGATTTTTAAAGAGTTCATGCAAATATAAGAATGTACAATGGCCACTTCTTTGATGAACTCGATGATATAACTTTAAAGCACACATGGGTAATATGGGTCATGGTATATAGAAAATAAAGAATGATCATGCACAAGGGTGCCAATGATGCTCATGCCATGAAGAGCTTGACCCTCCCCTTCTTTTAGTTGTTCAGCCATGTGAATGATGTTTGGTTCCAATTTTGGTATATGGAGCTCCAAAGGCTCCGGTAGAATAGGACTAGATGTGAGAGGCATAAAAGTAAGAATCTCATAATCCCTAGATATGGCAAGAATGGCCTCTAGACTAATAACATCCTTATTGAATTGTAAATTTCCAACATCAAATAAACCAAAATCATGATTAAGGGTAATCTCAGTACTACCCCTCACTTCTTGTTTGGAGCCCCTAATTTCAGACTCCCCTCTCTCAAATTTCTCATCCCGGAATTCATTTTCAATTATTTTCTCACTTACCACAGGAATGTATTCCTTAGACACAAAGTCTTGGGAAAGGATGGTTTGGTCAATGATATCCCCATTCCTATGATTAGTGATACGATGAGTGGGTTCACTTAGGCACCCTTGCCTAATAAGAACCAGTGGAGATGGCATAAAGTACTTGTCCTTCGCTTGGACAACCAAGGTTTGCATTAAAAAGGTCAATTGACTTTGTATCTCATTAAGGCCCTCATTTACTCTAGAGTTCACATCTCCTTGAAATTTTTATCACTTGTTGAAGAGTGTCCTCTAAAGTATCTTATATGGTGTCCTCTTGTGTGCTATTGCGAGGAATGTGATATTCCTCATAGGGTAAAAATTGGGCATGGGGGTATTCACATGGTGGAGTTTGGTAGGGTCGAGGTGGTGCATGGTAATAGTCAAAGGGCTCTTGGTATGAGTGAGGTTCAAAATGATGTTGTGAATATGTGCTCTCATATCCCCTACCAAGGTTAAATTGATCACAGCCCTCAAGATTGGAAGGTGGTCGTGGAAGCTCCCTTTGATCATTAGCTCTAAGGTGTTCCCTAATAGACATGTTGGATGATGGATGTTGTGAAAATTTGCCACCAAACATAATGAAGTGCACAATAGAAAATGATTGCAATGCACAAACAAATGTAGCGCACTGCGCCTCAACACATCATATACAACAATGCTCAATAATTTTCATCCAAACCTCCAATCTCTGCATAATAATTCCACTAATTTAAGCAACAATCCAACCAAACCTTCAATCTCCACAAGATATATACCACTAATTTGCAATAAAAACAATCCTAGTTCTCCTCTAGTAATCCTCCAATCCAATTATTAAAATAAAACAAAAACTATACAAATCAAACAAAATAAACCTAAAATAAAGAGAAAAAGAAATAATGAAAATCTAGCATGGTATCACACAAAAAATGGAACAAAGTTCCCAAATGGCCTAAGCCGAAGTTTCCTCCGTCGTGGTAGATTGATGGAGATTCAATCCACCAATTGCTCTTCAACCCAAAGCTTGTTAGTGCTCGCCTCTTGCCTTTGGTTCCCAGCAACGGCACCAAAACTTGACTTACCCCCAAATGCGGCTATCCTACAATTGGAGTTAGTTACCCCACAAGAGTATGGAGGTCGCGATGAAGTATAAACCGGTAATCTAGTATCGTTCTCTCCCAAAGGACCTATCCCAATATAGACTTTGGATACTCAACTCGCATTAAACTAACTAGGATTGACTAGAAATTGTGTGAATTGAATCTAAAAGAAGATGAAAAATAAAATAGGCCAAAAATCTTTTGAATTTTGATGATTGTTTTGAATTCCTAAACTATTGCAATGAAAATAAAGACAATTAAGACTAGACAATTAAATTAAAGCAATTGAAATTAGACTTAAAACAATAAAAAGGGAAGCAATTGGGTGGACAATCACCAACTTGAAGGAATTAGCCCTCTTTTATGTACACATAGAATTTATCTTGAGGAAGAGGCTAAATCTGTGTGGCAAATGCAAAGGCGATTAAACCCAAAGATGAAGGAAGTAGTGAGATGTGAAGTGCTTAAGTTGCTTGATGTGGGTATCATCTACCCCGTTGCCGACTCCAAATGGGTTAGTCCAACCCAAGTTGTCCCAAAAAAATTTGGAGTCACAATGGTGAAGAATGAGAATAATGAACTAGTGCCCACTATGATCCAAATTGGGTGGCGCATGTGCATTGATTACTGTAGGTTGAATGCCGTGACTAGGAAGGATCATTTTCTACTCCCATTTCTAGACCAAGTCCTTGAGAGAATGGCGGGGAGAGCTTTCTATTGCTTTCTTGATGGCTACTCGCGATACAACCAAATTGAGATTTCTCTAGAAGACCAAGAGAAAACCACTTTCACTTGTCATTTTGGTACCTATGCATATAGGAGAATACCCTTTGGCCTGTGTACTGCACCAACCACATTTCAAAGATGCATGATAAGTATTTTTAGTGACATGGTGGAACGATTCTTGAAAATTTTCATAGATGATTTCTCTGTCTATGGGGATTCTTATAAGTTGTGTCTAGTGCATTTAGAAAAAGTGCTTGAAAGGTGTGAGGAGAGCAATCTTGTACTCAATTGGGAGAAGCGTCACTTTATGGTGACACAAGGCATCGTCTTAGGCCACGTTGTCTCTTCCAAAGGCATAGTGGTAGATAGGTCAAAAGTTACACTCATTCAAAAATTGCCTATCCCGAGGACTATCAAAGATGTGAGATCCTTTTTAGGGCATGCCGGTTTTTACCAAAGATTCATTCACTCTTTTAGTACCATTGCCAAACCTTTGTGCAATTCATTGTCACAAGATGTCCAATTTGAGTGGACATTGAAATGTCAAGAAGCTTTTGAAAAGCTTAAGGGTTTGTTGACCACCACATCGATCATGTAAGCTCCCAATTGGTCTTTATCATTCGAATTGATGTGCGATGCTAGTGATTTCGCTGTAGGGGCTGTTTTGGGCAAAGAAAAGACAAGAAGCCTCATGTCATTTACTATGCTAGCAAGACCTTGAATGAAGCCCAATTGAACTGCACTAACACAAAAAAAAGTTGCAAGCTGTGGTCTTTGCATTAGATAAATTCAAGTCTTATTTGGTTGGGTCTCATGTTATTTTTTTCACTGATCATGCAGTATTTAAATATTTGCTCACAAAGCAAAATGCCAAGCCACGCTTGATCTGATGGATTCTCTTACTCCAAGAGTTTAACCTTGTGATTCGAGATAAAAAAAAAAAAAAAGGAGTAGAGAACGTGGTAGCTGATCATTTGCTCCGTCTTTCGAGCCACGAGACTGCACTTGATGCCCCCTCAATTAATGAACACTTTCGGAATGAGCACCTATTTGTTGCAGGCACTATTTCTTACATTGGCACTCCATGGTATGATGATATAGCTAATTACTTAGCCACATGTTAGATTCCTTCCCATTGGTCCAAACTTGACAAACAAAAATTTTTGCGCAATGTGTGTACATTTTTCTAGGATGACCCCTACTTGTTCAAATATGCCCTGACCAAATTGTTAGGAGGTGCATCCCCGACCATGAAATTCCAAGTGTCATTTCTTTTTGTCATGCATTGGCTTGTGGTGGGCATTTCTCTTCAAAGAAAACCACTGCCAAGATCTTACAGTGTGGGTTATAATGGCCCACCCATGTTCAAAGGTGTCCATACCTTCTGTGTTGCATGTGACCGATGCCAACGACTAGGTAGCATTACTAGGCATAACATGGTGCCTCTTAATCCTGTTCTTGTCTTAAAAATATTTGATTGTTCGGGGATTGATTTCATGGTACCGTTTCCTAGCTCGTTTGGTTACCAATTCATCCTTGTGGCCATTGATTATGTGTCAAAGTGGGTGGATGCCATTCCCTCTCGAACTAACGACTACCGAGTTGTGATCAAATTCTTGAAAGAAAATATTTTATCTCGTTTTGGTATGCCTCGGGCTATGATTAGTGATGGAGGAAAACATTTTTGTAATAAACCCGTAGGAATGTTGATGAGAAAATATGGTGTCATTCACAATGTTGGTACTCCTTACCACCCATAAACTAGTGGCCAAGTTGAGTTGGCAAATAGGGAGATCAAGAACATTTTGGAGAAAATGGTCAATCCAATCCGCGAAGATTAGTCCCTACGACTAGTCGATGCTTTGTGGGCCTATCGCACGGCTTACAAGACCACTGTAGGAATGTCTCCTTATAGGCTTGTCTATGGAAAGCCTTGTCATCTCCCGGTTGAGATTAAGCATCGTGCATATTGGGCCATTTGCCAATTCAGTGATAACAAAAATGCAGTTGGCAATCATAGAAAGCTTCAATTGGATGAATTAGAGGAATTGCGAAATGATGCATTTGCAAATGCAAGAATTTCAAAGGACAAAGCGCAAGCTTTGCATGATAAACACATTCTTAGAAAATCTTTTCATGTTGGTCAGAAAGTTCTCTTGTACAATTCACAATTACATCTCTTTGTTGGAAAATTGAGGATAAAATGGACTAGCGCATTTTTGATAAAGTCCATCTTCAAGCATGGTGCCTATTAGGTAGAGGATCCTAAGAACGAGAATGTTTTCAAAGTAAATGGCCACCGATTGAAACCTTATCTTGAAAATTTCGTGGCTGAAATTAAGACTTTGGATCTTGAAGATCCATCACCATTTTAAGCGTCATAAGTAATAAACCACCATGGAACATATTTTAGTTTTATTTTATTGTATTTTTTTTCTTTCTTTCAACTCATGCATTTACTTGTTCCGTCATGATTCACGCATTAGGGACAATGCATTGTTTAAGTTAGCGGGTGAGGCCTTTATTTTTGTTGGTTTGTTAAAAAAAAAAAAGAAAACCAAAAAAAATAATAATAAATAAACTTTATTTTTGTTGGTTTGTTAAAAAAAAGAGAACAAAAAAAACTTTATTTTTGATGGTTTGGTAAAAAAATAAAAAAAAAACACAAGAATTATTCTTCATACTAATTGAAAGTCAGCATGATCATAGTAATTCACTTGAGTAATTAAGCATGAGTTATGGATTTTCTAGTTTTGATATGTTGGCATTTTAGCTCATTATACTAACTTCTTGTTAGAGTATCTCACAGCATCTATACTTAGACTTTTTGCACTTCATTCGTAACTTGCATGACTATAGTCTTGATTGATGACAATGGTTCACTTGGAAATCTTGAGGAACAAAGTGGAGACTTGTACCATTGTTGTGAGTTTTAGAGCCATTCTTTCTTGGAGGGGTTTTATCATAGCTACTCTTGCATTTTTCCTTGAAAACACATCATTGTTGTTGGTTGGTCTCATTATTCATTCTAATTTGGTTGAGTTGTCGGAAATTCATCATTTGTGCCACATCACTTACATTTGGAATTTGATGAACACTTTGAAAATCGTGTTATGCTTGGGAAATGATTTTAGGCCATATTTGTTATTTGAGCTTGTTCGCTTCTTTTCTTTATACACTTATCCCTAGTTTACCAATTTGAGCCTTTTGTATACTAACCATTTTTCGAACTCCTCAGCCAAAAGTGTCTTTGAGATTAATGGGCTTGGTTTGATTTGTGGGAGAAAAGTCAAAAGTGAAGGGAGTGCTCATTTGGGCATTCATAAAAATAAAAAATAAAAAACAAAAAACAAAACAAAAATGAATGTCCAAATGCAAGCTTGAAGAAATGAAATTTGAGAGGCGATGTGAACTTGTGTATGTAATGGAAGGAAAGAGAGTTGGGTGCATCTCAAAAAGTGGTAAACCTTATTTAAAAAAAAAAAACACATTGTTCTTTATTTAGCCCATTCTCGGACACATGAGTTTTTGATTGACCCTTGATATATACACTTTTCCTTACCTAACATTACAATCAAAATGAAGTCCTAATTGATCCTGAGTATAAGATGGTTTGAATTGTGAATGTGTGAATAGATGTGGTGGTGTGGTTACATTCCAATTTCTGACACTCGGCACTCTTTCATGAGACTACTATATTCTTGTTTTAGCATTTTTCATGGTCTTGGTATGCGGCCTTTTGGATTGTTTATTTTACTTCTTTTGCATACAAATGTTGAGAGAGCATAAATGCACCTGTTTATGAGAGTTTCATTTGTTGAGTGCATATCTGGTGAGCTTTTGAGTTGAAGCATGATTCCGATAGAAATTTGAGTGATCCTAAGTTTTGATATTGAAAAAATGATCATGTTAGTTTATTCACACACACTTCAAGTAAGGATGCTATGAATGTCTTTATGAGTTGATAGTATTCTGAACTATACATGTCTTTTATATCATACTTAAGAAATCTGTATTTTGTGTTTAATACTTGTTTGAGTTGTTGTGAACAGGTTGACTTGAGATTTGGATGAAGGCGAAATTCAAGATGTTTGTGGGTATCACCGCTGACAACCCTCACGAGACTACAACTCGTCCACTAGGGCCACGTAAGGGTTTAAAGGCTTATTGCATACACTAAATTTAATCGTAAATCCTACGAAAGTGGCATTTGAATAAAGTAGATAACAATTATTGTTGTTTTGCTTTGCTCGAGGACAAGCAAAATCTTAGTTCAAGGGTGTGATTATGCATCAAAATTGTTATTAAATTCCTAGTTTTTAATATTTATTTATTCATTTATTTTGTTTCCCATAATAGCTTGGTGTGCCTTTGGTAATGAAGTTTGGTTTAATGTTTTGGTAGATTTATAAAGCTTAAATGAAGTATTTCAAAGATCTTCGAGGCTGGGATTTGGAGCAAAGAATTGAAGTGGAATTGAGTCAAAGATTGAAGTAAATTTTGGTTCAAAGAAGTGCCCCAAATCTGCCCAATTTCAAATCCAAAAAGAGGCTACAAGATGATCCACTTTAAGCCCAAACTTGCTCTATGTTTTGTGCAAACTTCAGCCCAAACTTGTTCCATGTATTATGAAAACTTTAGTCCAAAGTTTGAAGGCCCATTTCAACTCATTTGTAGGAAGTTGTTGGGAGAAAAAAAAGCTTGCACATGGTTGGAGTACAAAAATTCTTCATTATGGAAAAAAGAGAGCATGCACATGGCTAGAAAGAAGTGGAGGACAATAATTCTTCATTATGGGGTAAAAAGAGGAGAAAAAAATAGTCCAAAAGATGGAATACAGAGGTCTACCAGTCAGCTCAAAATGCTGGCCGAATTTACCTTTCCCTCCATGTGCTAGATAGACCTCTAGTGTTTAGACCATAACATTTGACTCAAATGTCCAAATAAGCTGTTCTTTATGGGGCTGGAAAGTAGACAAGAATCTCTATAAATATTTGTCTAATAGCCATCTCTCAAAACAGAGTGGAAGAGAGTGAAAACTTCTCCAAAGTTAGAGAACAGATTTGTGCAAAAATCTGGGCAGCTTGTATTTTGCTTTCTTTTATTGATTTTGGTTCTTCAATGTTAAAAACCTCTTATTTTATGTTGATGCAAGTGTTTTTCTTCATAATGGTCGTTGGCTAAGCTCTTTCTTGGTTCAAGATCAAGGATGATGGTGGTTGAGGTGATCTCTTTAAGGTATTAATGCATCTCATTGATTTATCTTCTCACTTTATACATTGATGATTGATTATTGTTAAGAATTTTTAAAAATCATTTAGGCAATGTTATAATCTTGAATTTCTATGTACAAACCTCAGTTTTGGTATAAAGATTGCTTGATTTAATGTTGTGCCTAGTTTGAAACTATGTTTTCATTTCTAAGCAAGAATCAATCATTCATTTCTTTGAACTTTGTTGTAATATTTTCCAACCCAATATCACCATTGTTGATGTTGGGTTCAGTTATCTTAAATATCTTGAAGGAACCACCAATATACCACCATCGGAATTGATTTGGAGCCAAGACTTTTGTTTCTTTTGTAATTTTAAGCCTTGTCATTTGAATTCCATTCATAACCATCCATCTTTCAAAGAAAATTTCACATTCATTGTAAACCAAATTCTTTCCAAATAAATTTCTCCTAAGTTTTTGTCACCGAACTTAATTTCTAAATATAGCTCCCTGTGGATATGACCTCGGTCTCACCGAGTTAATTGTTACATCACACACTCGTGTACTTGCGAGTTAAAACAAGCCGATAAGAAAAAGCGGTCAAGTAGGCATCTTCAATCAATTGATGGGAATGAATTTCTAGCAATTGTGGAGTATTTATCTAGTCAATAGTCATAAATTAATACCATCGATTTGGGTGATAAAAATCCCCAAACTTAGTCAATAATCTAAATTTTCTAAAATTCCACATATATTTACTAGGAATTCGAATTCTAGAACAATATGACAATTAATTCATGAGATACCTCCATTGAAATTCTTGAATTATTTAGGTGATATTCACATTTGAACCTAATCTAAAAACTAGCTAATTAAATTCATAATGAAAGCATGTCAAATGTAAATAGAGCATGAAGAGTTAAAACTAAAAATTACTTAAAATTGAAGAGTATTTGGTTATAAGCAAAATAAAAGAAAATGCAAGAAAGTACAAGAAAGTGAAAGAAAATACAATACAATGAAGAAAAATTACAAATTAACTCTAGACTACCATTACAAAGATAAATCTTGCCTAAAAATGAAGAAAAATGAAAAAACTCATCTCCTTGGAGCTTCTCCCACCACCCCCTAAGCTAAAACTAACTACACAAAAACTCTTCAAAAAACCCTTAAAACTTAGTTTCGGATGCAAAAAATGCGATCTGGAAGTCAAAATAGCGTCCAAACGGTCTTCGGACAGTGTGTTTGACGTGAGTCTGAAGTGCGTCCGAACGGTGCGTCTGAAGGCAATCTGAAGTGCGTCTGATGCGAGTTTGAAGTGCATCTAAATGGTGCATCTGAAGACAGTCCGAAGAATGACCGAATGGTGCGTTTGATGCCAGTTCAAATGGTATAGTGTTCATTATTCAACCCAACACAACCTTCTAACTCAATTTTGACCACCTCGGAGGCCAATTCAGATAATGCATATTAGAGGAGAAGTTATAGAGCTTGAAGTCTTCTTTCTAATGAGGTAAAAATCAGCTCAATCGAACACTGGGGTGAAAATTTATTGCCAACATACCGAGATTGGTTGGACTTCTCATCACCGATTTGCTCATTTTGAACCTGCTTTGATCATTCTTTGCGTCTATTGGCCTTTATTAGCTCCTATAACCTACAAAGTACACAAAAAACATAATCAAACAAATATCTAACTAAAATAAGAAAATTAACACTGATCTAAATCTAACAATGTGCAAATTACGGCCTATGATTACACTTTTAGGGTGTAATCACATGTATGAGATTGCCATGCTTCTGGTAGGATTTGCATTTCTTAGAAAAATGCACTGAATTGCCCTCCATTGATTGCAAGTAATAGCCTAGGTGCAATAAGTGCTGGAAGAGTTTAGCACCCCCTGATGTTTTTGCTGGTGTGCTCCCTGTAGGATAGCCTTTATCTCATTTCCAGCTAAATATCTCATTGGAGTGCCATCTAGGCTTCTTTTGAATAGTTACCCCTGGTTAAGAGTGAAATGTGTAGCTTGCATCTTTACTCTGACAGCGTCAAGGTTGCTGCTGGGGAGAGATCCTTCCAGGAGGTAGTCGATGTAGACTTGCCTCTAATCTGCAGCGTTCTTAACAAAATTGCACATATCTTCTCTCAAGTAACTCTGGCAGCTAGTATAGCTAGATTGGAGCTTTTTGGCATCTCTTTTCATATTAGGCCAGTAGTACCCTTGCTTTTGGAGTCTTCTATAGAGGCTCACATCTCTATCTCCATAGGACTTCTCATGGATCTGATGAAGCCTTAGGTTTACTTCTTCATGGTCAACATAGCGGAAGAGTAACCCACTAGATCCTTTATAATAAAGGTCTCCTTGGAGGAGGAGGAATTGGGTTGCCTTTGCTAGGGATAGTGTTCCTTCCCCTTTATTTAGTTGCCGAATGACATTTCCTTCCTAATCATCAGGCATTTCCTTTGGAAAGTTTTCAAAATAGTGGAAGGACTGGTTCTCTTGCTTATGACAATGGTGGTTTCCTCCTCGGAGAAGTCAGTCTTAACCCTAAGTGTTGCCAGGGCATCTGGATGCCTGTTCTCAGTTCGAGGAGCATAGTCGATGATCACTTTGTGAAACTTATCCAGCAAATGCAGGATAATAGTGTGGTAGGTTGCCAGGGCAGCCTCTTTAAGTGCAAAATGTCTTGAAGCTTGTTTGACCACTAGCTTTGAATCGCCCTTAATTATGAGTTACTTTACACCCATTCTTTTGGCGGCTAGGAGTCCTAAAAAGAGGGCCTTATATTTTGCTTCATTATTGGAACAACAGAAATCAAACCAATAAGACAAACTAAACTCTTCCCCCTGTCCTTTTTTTTTAACAATATACCTACTTCTCCCTTCGCCCTACTGCTGGACCCATCAAAGCTCAGAGTCCAAGTATCTTCCAAAAAATTGTACATTGCTGTGGCAACCTGGAAGTTATCTTATGAGAGGGTTTCATCAATAGGTTCATAAGAACCACTTAGGAAGTGGGCAAGGAGCTCGGCTAACGCTTGAGATTTGCTCACAGTAGGGGTCACACATTTGATTTCAAACTCTGAAAGAGCCAAGAGCCACCAGGCCATCCAACCTTTCAGTGATGGCTTACTGAGCAAGTACCTGATGGGGTCACTACGAGTAACTATATGGACTGGATGAGCCAGGAAATAGTGCCTCAGCTTCTACATGGTGAACACAAAAGCCAAGCAATGTTGTTCAATAGTAGTGTACCTCACCTCAGGTCCTCTAATCGTTTTGCTGATGTAATACACATGTTTCTCTACTCTTTCCAGCTCCTGAACGAGGAGCACTTTGATGGATCTTGGAGTGGACATTAAATACAAGATCAATGGCTTCCTTAGTTGGGGAGCAGTCATGGTTTGAGGAGAAGACAAGATGGATTTGATTGCTTTAAACTCTTTCTGGTGTTCCTCTATCCATTCAAACTTGGCTTTTTCTTTCAAGAGACGGTTGAAGGGCGCTGTGATTTCAGCTAATATGGGGATGAACCTATGTAGGTAGGATACCTTTCCTAGAAGCTCTTCAATAACTTTTGAGAATAAAGTGGAGGCATGCCGGTTATGGCCTTCACCTTTGCCCCATCAACGTTGATGTCATGCTGGTAAATGAGGAACCTGAGGAACTTCCCTATCGTCACTCCAAAAGTGCACTTCTACAGATTCATCCTCATATTGTACCTTCTGTAGCATTTGAACACTTGCTAGATGTACTTCAAATGACCCTCCCTTTTCAGACACTTGACCACCAAGTCATCAACATAATCTTCCATAGTGTGGTGCACCATATTATGAAACATAGCAGTCATTACCCGTCGATAGGTTGTTCCTGCCTTTTTTAGTCCAAAGGGCGTGATTGTGTAGGAGAAGTTACCTAAGGGCGTTCGAAACGTTGTCTTTTCTACATCTTTAACAACCATCTTTATCTAGTTGTAAGCATTGAACCCGTCCATGAATGAAAACATCTGATGAATAGCAGTAGAGTCGACCAGAGTGTCTACGTGAGGGAGCGGGTACTCATCCTTCGGGCACTCCTTATTGAGATCACGAAAATCTACGCAAACACATATTTGCTCGTTCTTCTTCTTGACAAGGATAATATTGGCCAACCAGGAGGGATACTGAATGGATCTGATGAACTTTGTTGCCTGCAGCTTATGGATTTCCTCCTTGATTTTCTCTTCCAGATCTGGGTGGTACTTCCTTACGAACTGATTGCATATTCTGGAGTTTGGAAAGGTATCTATGTCATGAGACGCCATTGCAGGGTCTAAGTTAGGCATCTCCTTGTATGTCTAGGAAAACACATTTGAGTACTTCTTGAGTAACCTGATTAGAGCCTCCTACTCTTCAGGAATTAGCCCTTTACTTATGAACACTAGTTGGGGAGCTCCTTGGTCACTCCGAAGATTAATCTCTTAGAGCTTTTCTTGCTGGGGTTAGGACTGTCCTGCATGCACTCGGGTGTTGGTTTAGAATTCTCTATGATCTCATCGAGTTCCTCATCACTGTGCACACAGGCCTTCCCTTCTAGTAAGGGGCAACACTCATAACAGAGGGTTTTCCCCCTTCGCACTGTCATAGAAGGTATATGGTCCTCCCCCCTCTTGGAACTTAGTGACCTTTTAGGGTAAGTTCTTGGAGGTTCCTGGATTGGATCCTTCTCACCCTCTCTTATGAGGGACTTTCTCCTCTTCACCTTTGATATCTTCCCATCCAAGAATCTTGGTTCGTCGGGGCTTTGAAGTATGTGGTGTTGCTTCTGTGGACAACTCTATGAAGAAAACAACATTTGAGAGATGTGCCTCATAGGCCTTAAAAGGCCTATCAGAAGCTTCTATGGCGACATTCTTTTTTCCATACCTCCCCTTCATACATTGGTGTCGCGCCCAGATTTTTCGCACTCGAGGAATACTCACACAAGCGGGAAAAATGCTGTACTCTTTCGTTAGAACTCACCCTCCAAGAAGAATGAGTGCAACTAGGTTTGAATTGAAAATTGATTTGAATAATGAGTGCGACTAGGTTTGAATTGAAAATTGATTTGAATAAAGGGCTTTTAGAAAAAGTTTGGCGTCGCCACCTAACTTGATTAAGGTGAGTTAGGTCACCTAAAAACTAAGAATAGTCCAAAGACTACACTTAGGGTTTTTGGAAAAAGGTTTTGAAAATATCACCTCCAGAGAGGGTTTTTAGGAAAACGGGTTGTTTAGCAACTTTTGGAAAACATTTAGCCATTTTTGAAAAAGAACTCTTTTTGGCCTTTGAAAACAGTGATTCTAGGTTCGGAGGTTGGTTACGTGTAGGGAAGACGCACTAAGCCATCACCTTACCCCGCCCTTTCGGTACCTGCATGTCAATCTACCATAGATTCACCTATGAGAGTATACAACTGACTAAAGTTCAATCCTATTCACTTTGAAAAACAATGTTTAGAAAAACATGATGCATGATATGCAAGTGCAGTAGAAGAGAATTAGTTTGGAAATAAATTTGAAAAGAAAATTTTGATTTGACTTTAGAAGAAAGATTTGAAAGGATAGACTTGAAATTGAAAAGTTTTAGAATTTGAAAATAGATTTTTGGAATTAAAAATTGGAAAGAGAACATAGAATTGGAAACTTGAAGAAGATTGTTGAATTTGGAGATTTGGAAAATTTTTGTAGAATTGAAAATTTGAAAAATGTGGAGGAATTTGAAATTTGAAAGAAATTGTGACCGCACCCATGAGGGTTGCCTTCGTATCGTTTTGGAGGAATCAGGTTAGTCGTTGTTCGGACCGGAGTCCGATTGAAAAGATATTGATTTGAAAGAAAGAAATTGGATTGGAAATTGGATTGGAAGATTTGAAAAGATTTGATTTTGAAAGACTTGGTTTTGGAAAGATGGAGGTTTAGGAAACCTAGACTTAGGAAAGATAGGAGACCTAGGAAAGACTCGAGATTTAGAAAGATTTGACTCGAATGTTAAACTTGGAAGATTTGGAAAGATTGGATTTTAGGAAATGTTCGAATTAGGAAAGGTCTGATTTAGGAAAGTTTCGAATTAGGAAAGTTTTGAAATTAGGAAAGTTTTCATTTTAGGAAAGTTTGGTTTTAAGAAAGGTTTTGAAATGAGGAAGTTTTGAAAGTTAGAAAGTTTAGAATTTGGAATGCTTTGAAATAGGGAAGTTTTGAATTTGGAAAGTTTTGAAAACAAGGAAGTTTTGAAAATAAGAAAGTTTTGAGTTTAGAAAGTTTTGGATTTGGAAAGATTTAAAATTTAGAAAGTTTAAGATTTAGAAAATTTTTAGAGTTTGAGTTTTAGAAAATCTTGAGATTAGGAAAGGTTTGAGTTTAGGAAAGGTTTGAAAACTTAGATTTGAAAAGTTAAGATTTGAAAAGAGGGTAGAATTAGGAAAGGGTTGAATTAGGAAAGATTTGAAAGTTGAGTTTTAAAATTTAGAAAAGATTTTTATGTTCAAGTTTTGGAAACTTAAGATTTAGGAAAGTAAAAGATTAGGAAGGAGTTGAATTAGGAAAGAGTTGGATTTTGAAATTTAAGGAAAGATTTAAAGTTTTAGGTTTAGGAAACTTATGGTTTAGGAAGGAATTAAATTAAGAAAGGTTTGGATTAAGAAGGGATTGAATTTGGTTTCTAAAAGCAAAGGTTTGATTTTGTTTCCAAAAACGGAGGATTGGATTCGGTTTCCTAAACGGGAAGATTTGATTTGGTTAGGATTTGGAAAGGGAGATTCTAGAAACCATAGATTTGGAAAATTATAGTTTCGACGTAAAAAATAGGTTTTGGAAACATGTATAATTTGGATGTGAAAACAAGAGGTTTTGAAAACCTAGGTTTGGGGCAAAGTTTGAAAACCATGTTTTTGGAAAGAAAATTAGGGTTTCCTAATTGTGGGTTCTAGGACTTGACTTGGGCTCTAAGAGGATTTTTGGAAAGTGCGTTTTTGGAAACAAAAGTTTTCTAGAAGGGAATCCTAGGGAGGAGTTTTTGGAAAGTGTGTTTTTAGAAACGAAGATTTTAGAAGAAAAATCTTAGAGAAGAGTTTCCAGAAGGAAGATTTTGGAAATAGAGTTTTTGGAAAGATTTTTGGAGAGAGGTTTTCTAGGAAAGAGACCTAGGGAATGCTTTTGGAAAGTGGACTTTGAAGAGAGCGTTTTGGAAAGGAGTTGAAAAAGGAAAGTTTTGAAAAGAGTTTTTAGAAAACAATTTTGGAAAGAGGAGCTTTTGTAAAGCACGTTGGTGTCGCCCTCAGATTTTTCACACTCGAGGAATACTCACACAAGCGGGAAAAATGCTGTACTCTCTCGTTAGAACTCACCCTCCTAGAAGAATGAGTGCGACTAGGTTTGAATTGAAAATTGATTTTGAATAAAGGGCTTTTCGAAAAAGATTTGGAGTCGCCACCTAACTTGATTAAGGTGAGTTAGGTCACCTAAAAACTAAGCATAATCCGAAAACTACACTTAGGGTTTTTTGGAAAAAGTTTTTGAAAATATCTTCTCAAGAGAGGGTTTTTAAGAAAACAGGTTGTTTGGCAACCTTTGGAAAACATTTAGCCCTTTTCGAAAAATAACTCTGTTTTTGGTCTTTGAAATCAGTGATCCTAGGTTTGGAGGTTGGTTACGTGTAGGGAAGACGCACTAAGCTATCACCCTACCCCGCCCTTTCGGTACCTACATGTCAATCTACCCTTGATTCAACTATGAGAGTCTTTAATTAACATATGTTCAACCCTATTCACTTTAGAAAAACAATGTTTGAAAAATATGATGCATGATATGCAAGTGCAAGAAAAGAGAATTGATTTTGGAAAAAGATTTGAAAAGAAATTGATTTGATTTGAAAGAGATTTGAAATTGGATAGATTTGAAATTGAAAATTTTTGGAAATTGAAAGTAGAGATTTGAAAATAGAAATTTAAAATTGGAAATTTGAAAATAGATTGGAGATTTGAAAAAATTGTAGGATTTGAGTTTTGAAGAATATAGAAATTGGAAAAAAAAGTTGTGAAATTTGAGATTTGAAAAAGGTTGTGACTGCACTCATGAGGGTGGGACTGAAAGTTTGGAAAGTGTTGTGACCGCACCTATGAAGGTTGCCTACGTATCCCTTTGGGAGAATCAGATCAGTCGTAGTTCGGACAAGAGTCCGATTGAAAAGAGATTGAATTGAAGAGAGAGATTGGATTGGAAAAAGAGATTGAATTGAAAATCGGATTTGATTTGAGATTAGAAGAGGAGATTGAAAATTGAAATTGAGAAGATTGGACTTGCTTTGGAAAGATTGATTTTGGAAAAACTTGGTTTTGGAAAGATGGAGGTTTAGAAAACCTAGACTTAGGAAAGGTAGGAGACCTAGGAAAGACTTGAGATTTAGAAAGATTTGACTCCAATGTTGGACTTGGAAGATTTGGAAAGATTGGATTTTAGGAAATGTTCGAATTAGGAAAGATTCGATTTAGGAAAGTTTCGAATTAGGAAAGTTTCATTTTTGGAAAGTTTCGAAATTAGAAAAGTTTTCATTTTAGAAAGTTTCGAAATTAGGAAAGTTCCCAAATTAGGAAAGTTTTGAAATTAGAAAAATTTTGAATTTAGAAAGTTTTGAAAAAGGAAAGTTTTGAAAGTAGGAAAGTTTCGTTTTAGGAAAGGTTTGAAAAAGGAAAGTTTTCAATTTAGGAAATGTTTGAATTAAGAAAAGTTTCAACCTAAGAAAGTCTTGAATTTAAGAAAGTTTTGAGTTTAGAAAAGTTTTGGATTTGAAAAGATTTTGAAGTTTTGGAAAGTTTAGAATTTAGAAAGATTGAAAATTTAGAAAGTTTAAGATTTAGAAAGTCTTAACTTAAGTAAGCTCTGAATTTAGAAAGATTTGAGATTTAGAAAGTTTCAAGGTTTTAGAAAGTCTTAAGAAAGGTTCGAGTTTAAGAAAGGTTCGAAAACTTAGGTTTGAAAAGTTAAGATTTAAAAAGGAGGTAGAATTAGGAAATGGTTGAATTAGGAAATATTTGGATTTTGAAATTTAAGGAAAGATTTAAAGTTTAGGTCTAGGAAACTTATCGTTTAGGAAGACAGAAAGGTTTGGATTAGGAAGAGATTGGATTTGGTTTCTAAAAGCAAAGGTTTGATTTTGTTTCCAAAAATGGAGGATTGGATTTGGTTTCCTAAACGGGTAAATTAGATTTAGTTTCTTAAAGGGAAGATAGGATTTAGCAAAGATTTGGAAAGGGAGATTCTAGAAACCCTAGATTTGGAAAATGTAAAATTTTAACGTAGAAAAGAGGTTTTGGAAATGTGTATAGTTTGGATGTGAAAACGAGAGATTTTGAAAACCTAGGTTTGGGGCAAAGTTTGAAAATCATGTTTTTGGAAAGAAAATTAGGGTTTTTTAATCGTGGGTTTTAGGGCTTGACTTGGGCTCTAAAGAAAGAGGATTTTTGGATAGTGCGTTTTCGGAAATGAAGGTTTTCTAGAAGGGAATCCTATGGAGGAGTTTTTGGAAAAAGATTTTAAAGATAAGGAGTTTTTGGAAAGTGTGTTTTTGGAAACGAAGATTTTAAGAGGAAAATCCTAGAGGGGAATTTCTAGAAGAAAGATTTTGGGAAGAGAGTTTTTAGAAAAATTTTTAGGGAGCATTTTTGGAAAGTGGATTTTGGGGGAGAGAATTTTGGAAAGGAGTTGAAAAAGGAGGTTTTGAAAAATAGATTTTTGGAGGGAGTTTTTGAAAACAACTTTGGAAGGAAGAGTTTTTGGGAAGTATGTTGAAAAAGAGATTTTTAGAAAGAAATTTTTGAAGAGAGAGTTTTTGGAAGGTGTGAAAACATCTCACTTTCCTAAAGCAATTCTAACCATAAGAGGGCTAGAACCACTTTAGGAAAGCGGTTTTGAAAACAACAAGAGTTCAAAATATGGACCATGAAAGTCACTTTAAATATAACACTTTCCTAAATTGACCATAGCCATGGAAAAGCTAGAATCACCCTAGAATTGTGATTTTGAAAACAAGTTTTGAAAAAAGAGATTTTAATGCAATTTTGAAAACGAGTTTGGAAACAATTTTGAAGACAACTTTGAAAATGGTTTTTGAAAGATGCAAGATCATGATATGCACAATGCAATTTTGGGGTCGTGAACATACAAGGCTAAGGCTTCACCACATAATCAAGGGGGCCGGACCCACGTGGTCTCTGGTTGACTAGAAGAAAGCCCCCGACACGGTGACTCTCCAACAGTCTAATCTTACACATGGACCGGGAGTCTCCTTGTTTCAAGCATGCAAAGAAAGGGGGGAAAGAGTTGGGGGATTAAAATAGAGAAAACCCAAGTGGGGATAGAGAGAGAAGAGAGAGGGGGAAGTGCGGAAATTTAAAGAGAAAGCCTACCTTGTATCTTCTTTAATTTGCGCGCCTTGCTTGTCTTCGGTCTTCGGTTTTCGTCTTCAATCTTCAAGAGTTGTTTTCAAGCTTTATATTGCAGCTCTTCAAGTCTTCAAAGGAGGGTTGAAGGCTAGGGTATGAGTGTATGGGGGTGTGTATGAGTGTATAGGAGGCTATGGTTTGTGTATGGTGGCTAGGGTTTGGAAAACCTAGGGTAGTTAGGGTTTAGGAGGTGCTTGAGCTCTGTATATCGAAATATATGATTTTTGGCTTGAGTTTGCAGATCCTTTAAACGCTGGAGGAGGCTTTGTATTTATAGAGGTTGAACAACACTGGCGCCTGTTGCAATGGCGCCAGGTCAAATTTTACACTGGCGCCACTAAGAGTGCTGCCAGGCCAATTTAGGAAATATTTAAGGTTGGCAAGCAACATATCTTTAACTAGATTTGGGCGCCTGTACAAGTGACTACCATGCAATCTTTAACCTGGCTTCACTAGGAGTGACTCCGAAAAGTTCGGGAATGATTTGAAGGAGTCCGGAATAACTCGGAAGGCCAGAAAGGAGCAGGAACACTTAAAATAGTGTCCTGGAGGTATTTGACTTGAAAAGTGAGGATAAGATGTGTCGAAAAGGCTGACCAGGCCTTTAGGGGCAAAACGGTCAACTAGACTGGGAAACTGCCGGGACAAACTCGGACTGTCCCGGAAGAGGACTCGGGATCTGAAAACATTATTCAGAATATTCCCAAAGGTTGCCGATTTGATTCCCAGAGCCGGCGTGGTCGGAAAAAGAGACCGGCCCACTAGGGGCAAAATGGTAATTTCGTACTGGGTTGGCCGGAACTGACTCGGAATGATCCGAAAAGGTAAAAGGAGGTTGAGAACACTATAAAAAGTAGTCTCAGGAGGTTATCGATTTGATACCCAGAGCTGTTGTGGTCGGAAAAGGTGACCGGCCCACCAGGGGCAAAACGGTCATTTTGCACCGGGTTTGCCGGAGCTGACTCGGAATGATCCGAAAAGGTAAAGGAAGGTTGAGAATACTATAAAAAGTAATCGCAGAAGGTTACCGGTTTGATACCTAGAGCCGGTGTGGTTCCCGGGGCATTCGGATGCCTAGGGGCAAAATAGTCATCTTGACCGGAAAGTCTCGGAAAAGGTCCAAGGGGTAATTTGGTCATTTTTCACCGAAGTGAGCTAACGGACACTGGTGTTAACCTGGGTTTTGAGTGTTTCTGCCACTCTGACGGCGGTCGTCGTGACACAGGGGTTTGTTGGTAATTCCCTATAACGACCTATTTGTGAGTATTTCTGCTACTTTAACGATTTTGTGAGTAGTTTCGCTACTCGGACCATCTCGAGGAATAAACTGTCTCGAGAGAGGGATTGGAAAGGGGACTTACCGTCTTCGAAAAGACGTGCCTGGATTGGAATCGTCTCGAGGAATAAACTGTCTCGAGAGAGGGGTTGGAAAGGGGACTTATCGTCTTCGAGGAGATGTGCCTGGATTGGAACCGTCTCGAGGAATAAACTGTCTCAAAAGAGGGATTGGAAAGGGGTCTTACCGTCTTTGAAAAGACGTGCCTGGATTGGAACCGTCTCGAGGAATAAACTGTCTTGACAGAGCGGTTGGAAAAGGGACTTATCGTCTCCGAGGAGACGTGCCTGGATTGGAACCGTCTCGAGGAATAAACTGTCCTAAGAGAGGGATTGGAAAGGGGTCTTACCGTCTTTGAAAAGACGTGCCTGGATTGGAACCGTCTCGAGGAATAAACTGTCCTGAGAGAGGGATTGGAAAGGAAAGGACAATGCCCCTAAGGGCATTTTGATCATTTTGCCTCTATTTGGGCCTAGTGGGCCCACGAGATGATGGACAAACGGGTTTTGGACTTAGAAAGTTAGTTTTGATTGGAATATGCCCACAATGACGTGAACACAAGTCTAGACGGAGTGTAGACTACCGAGCGGTCAAAAATGGGGTGCTTACAATTGGTGGTAGCTCAAGGGTATCACAACATATCTATGCATCCAGGTGTGCCCCAAGATGACATGATAGTTGGTGGAGGGGGTCTCCATAATATGAAACTTTGTCAGGGCTTGGATGTCCCCTAGAGCCAGATCCACATTAACATAACCATAGTGGCCTTACATTCTCCTCCAAACCTAATGATGTTGATGGACTACTTCACAATCTGCTTTTTAGGGATTCCCATAATTTCAAATGCCTTGAATGGCATTATGTTGATAAAAGCTCCTCTATCAAGGAAAATCCATTTGAATTTCGTGAATGGAAACTGTGACATACAGTGGCCTATTGTACGGGAATGGGTACCTCTGAACAGCTTCTGAGAAGGTTATAGCACTGGAGTCCTTCTGGATGGTTCGTAGGATAGACCCTTCCAGACCCATACACTCCTCATGATGTACTTTCATGATGTTGATGATTGACTTAGTGATCGCTAACCTAGCATTGCTCAAGAGCCCTAGCTGGTCGAAGAACCTTATGAATTTAGTCGAATTCTAGAGGACCTTTGCTTGTATATCAGGGTCTGGAGCATTTACTAGAGGATAGTAATCTCCAATTTCCTGAAGTTCCTCATGGTACGACGCCATGCAGACGCCGTATAACTCCTCTTCATCCAGGAACTTGAGGAACTCCTCACTGACATTGATGGGGCTACAATAAGCCACCATGTTGACATTCTTTCCTTTGGCTTTATGATTGGAGTAGGAGTCATTTCGAACGTCATTCTTACCCTTTTTGAAGCAGAGGTGCTTCTCAGAGATCTTCTTGTGGACTATCCTCTTGAGACTCCAGCAATACTTGGTAGAATGTTTAGTAGATTGGTGATAGATGCAATACTTCTCACTTTCTTTGTCCTTCTTGGAAGAAAGTGTCTCTACTTCGGGTAGGTCGACCTCCCCGTCGTTGACCCATTCCTTGAGAAGGGCCTCAACTTCTAGCATGTGGCACGGCAATGGAGGAGGATCACACCCCT
The DNA here is from genome assembly GCA_033060915.1 of Euryodendron excelsum. Taxonomy (NCBI): domain Eukaryota; kingdom Viridiplantae; phylum Streptophyta; class Magnoliopsida; order Ericales; family Pentaphylacaceae; genus Euryodendron; species Euryodendron excelsum. The sequence continues at coordinate 18,438,896 of CM065381.1, read as the reverse complement.
TTCTCTTCCTTCCTTTAGAACCTTCATCCCCCTTTCACTGCAGGCCACTAGGGGTGGAAGCTATAAAGACATTGTTTTTAGAGTTGCTCCAGCCACCAGATCTGGGGATCATCCTAATGTTAGCACAGAGGTTTCTTCCTACTTCCAACAAGGCAGAAAAGGTTGGTATGGAGAGGTTCACCAAATAGACCTTGTACTTGTTCTATATGCCCTCAATATAAATCTTTACCAGCTTCTTTTCTTCCACAAGCTCATAGCATTCCACGACTCTATCTTGGAAGCATTAGATAAACTCTAGGAGATATTCCTTGTAGTCCTGGACCTCCTTTATTAGAGAGATGTGTGTCACCGTTTCACAGACTTGGAAGAACTTGGTGTTAAACTTGTTCGCCATGTCTTCCCAGGTTAGAACTAACTACGGAGCCAGATTGACATACCAACTATAAGCACAATCAGTAAGAGACTTCGAAAACTCCCTTAGGCGGAGCTCTATATTAGAGTCGTGAGCCCCTTGGGTTTCAATTAATCGAACAACATGCTCATGGGCATTTCCATTCTTTCCATCGAAACGAAGGAACTTTGGTGGTGCGTAACCCTCCAGGCATGGAAAAGAACATATGTGAGCTGCATACAGTGACTGAACATTAGGATCAAGACGAGAGGGTAAGGTTGCCTTAGTGCGCTCTTGTTGCAAGATGGCTTGGACATTAGCCATTGTGACGAAATGAGATGGTGTGGCCAAGTGGGCTTGCATGTTTTGAGCGACTAAAGCAATGGCGGTGGTTGGAGAGAGGTTTATCGCTGGTTGAGTTGGAGTTATAGGAGTCACTAGCCTAGGTATAGGCTGTGTCTAAAAAGTAACAGAAGCTAGAGTAGGGAGTCCTTATTGAACGCCAGCCATCGTAGCTTTGGCAGTCGAGGTTCTAGCAGCATGTGTCACAGCTAGATTTCCACCAACAGTAGTAGTGTTTTCCACCACAGGAGTGATGGTAGGGTTTGGAGGAGGAGGTGGCGGTGCCATAACTTGCTAGAAAAAAGGGTTGTTCAATGGCAACAGCACAGCGTCACGCAGCTCTTTCATCGTGGGCAAGACCTCTCACTTTGTTTCTTAGACCGCTTGGATGGCGTCCAAGTTGTAAGTCTCGTCTATGCCAGTATTTTATTGAGGTGAGCTTTGGTTCGAAGATCCTTCAGCGTGCTCGGCCATCATCACCCCAAGAGTTGTTCGCTTCCCACTTTTGGTATTGATCATCCATAGATCCACCTCCCCAGTGGAGTAGCCAAAATGTAGAGGGTTAACACTGGGTGGTATTGACTCGTTTGGAAGTTCGTTCTTGGAGAGGTTAGGAAAGGTGTTTGATCGGTAAGTATTTAGAAGTGGTGGAGAATGAGGACTAAGAGTGTGATAAGCAAAGCTGCAGAGAAGGTGGCAACAATGGTGAATACAAAGTGCTGAACTTGCAGCTCTGTAATTAGGGTTTCTGATTTGCCCAATCCTTCTATTCAGCTAAAGAAGATGACCTCCCAAAGAAGATCTTTCTCTTTCTCTCTAACCAATATAAAGGATATATATACACACGAGTAACTTGATGATTGAGCACCAAGAAAGCTCTTGGGGTGTGAAACATGGCCTAGATGGACCATAGGATCTTTTCTGATCTACTCCTGCCAGGCTGAACATGGCCACGTGGCACCTTCCCATGGGTTCCTCTTTGGGATTACACATGTGCCTTAGCAAATCTCACACTCTAGCCATCCACTCCACAACACGTCCTCAACCCAGTACAATGGGGACCACTAATAAACATTACTATGATCACTGCTTAGGTCCTTCCTTTAATTCCCAAGGAGAGACCTCACTAGGCCCTGCCACGTGCCCCCCCCCCCCCCCCCCCTCCCCCCCCCCCTCCCCCTCCCTCTCCCTAGAATCTCTTAAGGTGGTTGATTCTCTCTCTCTCTTCCTTAGGTATCAGGTATCAGAAGGGAGTATAGTATAGGCCCATGTCCATGGAGGGTTGATGAACTATCAAACCCTCTCCTTTTGGACTGGGCTGGGAAGGCCTGATGATTCTCAGTCCTTCATTCATTTGGAGGTCCCTTCTCTGGCAGTAGGGGGAAGGCACTTTAGAACCGGCCCAATTATCCATGGATTGAGATGATGGGTCTTACTCTAGGAACACCTCAGGGCTAGCTCGCGAGACCATTGAATCATGGTTGACCAAGGGCCTGTTTTGACTATCTACAAAGTCCAACTAATAATGCCAAGGTCACTGCAACTATCTCCCTTTTGTTGCCATTAGAGCCTACTCGTCAATCTGTTGAATCCTCAATCCATTTAAAAACAAATTGTCAATTATTTTGGATAATAAAACCTTGAAAGCACAAAATTAAACAATTGAACCTCCTATTGAAATCAATATCTAAGACCCAAAAAAAAAAAAAAAGAACTCTTTTGTTTTTATTTATTTATTTATTTTTGGCTAAATTGTACCACCAAATGTGTGTGTTTGGTACGTGTTCTTACCTAAGTCCGAGGAAGCCATCCTTATGTAAATGACTTGGCCACCTTCACTGAACTCTCTCATGTCAAGAGTTCATCAAACCAAAGCAAGCAGCCACTTCCACCTCCTCTAACGTCTACATTTGTGTAACCCATGCAAGGGCAGTTTTTCGAGCATACCATCTCGCATTCCTTTAGGGTCATGTTCTTGTCAAACTAGGAATGCCATGTATCCGGTAATTTATAGCCTGAATACTTGACAAATCCACTCCATTACAGCAATCCAAGGATGTCCTCCGAACACACCTATTAGACCAATCTCCATTTTCCCAATCCTATGGGTATTTGGGCACAAATTTACTCAAACAGCTGCATACTGCCAAGCTATGTTACCTGAATTCCAAATTGTTTCGGCACGTGATGGGAACAGAAATGTGGTACGCCACTTATTCTAAAATATTGTACGTAAGGGTAGACTACTATAAAGTATATTATTAGAATTAACATATTTCTAAAAAAAATTTCTTTACTAGAAAATTTTTCTTTAATAATTAGATATTTAATAAAACATAATTTATGTTTTTTCAAATTAATCATCTAAAAACTCGTTCTAAGAGTATTATGTTTCATTTTTTTGTATATTGTGATGCCAAAATTCTATTTTTCTAATATTTTTGTTAATTATAATTGATTTTTTTTCCTCTGTTAGGTGACCTTTAAAAATATAAATAGAAAGAAAATTTGGGATCGCTTTGGATCACTAAATTCACCATTTTGAAATACTAGAATACTATGTTTTAGAACGCGTTACCAAAAACACAATTCACTAGGATAGTAGAGTATTACGGTAAGACAACTGCCGAGTTTTTAACATCACACTACCATATGGACCACATAGTTTATATGTATCACAATTGTCTATCGGTAACAGTCAAGTAAAGGACCCAACCGTTGGTTCAGTGAATCCACCTCCACCACGGCATAACGCCATTCTGGCTTAGAACAAACCTTGAAACAACTGAGCTACTAATGAGCTGATAATCATAATACACCTCTTCAATGGAAACCAATCCATATGTATAGATGAGATTTGGTTTAAGATTTTGTAAGTGGGGTTTCTGGGAAAGCTTGGTCGATTACTCGAACCAATATCAATTAGTTTCCAACTTGCTGTAAAGAGCCAAAAGAGTTAGAATGGGTCGACTCTCTTTGGGCCAATCACGCTCCGACAGTCAAGTTAAAAATTTCAACTAGGAATGAAGTAAAAATAATAAGTGTGTGTGGCTTAATGGGATTGTTCATACCTTGCTTCTTTAAGATGCTGTGTTTTATAGTGTAATGTTCTTTGTCGAGCCTACTCTTATAATCATGGCCTACCTCATAGGCTTATGCTAGTTAGAGTGGATTGATCGAATAGGAATACACCTTTATCACCATACTTGAGTTCGATTGACTGGATGTAAGCATGGTCGTCGTGTGCTATATCTCCTTTGCATAGAATGTGGGTCTGTTTAACATTAAATACTGATAATAAAGTATTGAATGCTCTGATATCCTTAACTCGGGTGACTCGGCACTTTGGGGCCGAGTAGTCTTTCTATTTGGGCTAACCTGGAGTGTGGGCCTGAGTTGCCCTGATAAGGTCTGGGCTGTTGTTGGCCCATACGAATCTTTTAGTATTTATTAGTCTTGCCCTATTAGGCTGGGCTGGGTTTGACCCTAGGGCTTCACGAATTTGACTACTACTACTAGACAGTAAAGGTGAACACTACCCGGACAGCCTACTGTAGATACTATTTTAGGGCTAAGGCTGGCCCTAGAGAGTTGGTTCAGTTTCTTCCAAGCTTGGGGAAGGAGATTGATGATATTATAGTTAGGGTGAGCAGTCCTTGGGAATTTGGGGCAATCCCTGTGGAGCTAGCCCCACTAGTACGATGCCTCAGGGTTCTGCAGAAAATAGGTTGATATTCTCTTCCTCGATCTAGTACAAGTTTTCTCTCTATATCTATTTGAAATTCCATATATTTCTGACTAGTCACCCTCTTATTTTTGCTTTGCAGGTGATTTCGGTGCCAAGGACAGGGATACCGAACTTCTAGGGGTGGATATGAACGCTCTAGGCATTGCTTGGGCATACAAGGGTGAAGGAGCATTAGCCAGAATTGGGCGAGCCGCTCACATTTTGTTGGGATACCCAATTCGATACCAGTCCTTCACAGCAATATATGGAGTTGTCGCCTCAGTCCTCGCAGCGCAGAAGGCAGATGAAAGTCTGTATGAGATGGGCGAGTACCCAATATTGCCGCCCCCACCCCTTACCGCTTTTGCTGCTGTGCTTATATCCACTGTTGTTGAAGAAGACATGGCCCCAAAAGTGGGCGACTTGTCACTGATACTGAGAGGAAGAGCTTCCAAGAAGAGGAAAAGGGCGATCCTATCCTCCATTGCCGCCACCTCTTCCATCGTCGAAGTCCCAACCCAAGGTGGTAGTGTTGATGTTCCTCCCCCTGTTGCATACTTTGGCGTTGGAGCTGATGCCGCCCCTAAGCTATTAGTTCTGGATGAAGCCTCGGCACCTCAGCAAGGTACCGAGAAAAGGAGACTGGTGAAGACTACCGAAAAGGAGGCTGCTCAAGTAAAGAAGGTCGACTTTGTTGTTCCTTTATCTACATCGGCAAAAACTGATACAAAGAGCAAAGGCAAGGTTGAGGAGTTGACAACTGAGAAGTTCATGGTTCAGCCAAAGGTTGTCGGTCGGCCCATGAACACCCAGGACTTGATACTCAACTGTCCTGCAGTGGTCATTAGGGCTCTCCAGGCCTTGGTGTCGCCTGGAGATGTCTGGGAGCTGAACTAGAACAACGACGATGTATTGTTAGTAGGCACTATTCACAGATCAATGGTGGTAAGAAGTGTTTCCCATTTGTCTTTCTACTTTAAGCTTTCTGTGGAGCTCTCATTTTGACTTTTGCTGTCTTCTTTCTTATGCAGGGAGTGATTGAGCTGCATAAGTGTAGTTCAATGTAGCTAAGCTGACCTCAGTTAGCTCTAAATTAGATTAATTATGCCCTCTTTAGTGTATATTGTACTGATAATCGTGTTTTGAGTTCATTGCAGGTATATGTTGATAAAGAAGAGGAGTTGGAGCCATAGGAGCACTCCGGAGTATGGGCGCGCATATTGAGGGCCATTGCTGGGATTTATCTTGGAAAACGTGCAACTTATCATCCGTAGCTCGAAATGGAATGAAAGATGTGCAGTTGGAAAGATTTCGCAAAGTTATACAAGTTCACGTCTAATGAGCATTGTGAGAACTGGACTCCAAAAACCTTGAACTGAGCTGCAAAGAGATAAAGGGAAGATAGCTAAAAAGTGTGGAAGAGTACACTGAGAGTTCGAATGGTGAAAATAAGAAGAAAATGGGCGTTCAAATGGTGGCTAGCAAGAATTGAAGAAAAATGGTATTTTGGCCTTAGGGTTCGAACTCCCATCTTAGGGTTCGAAGACTCAGAGGTTGGATGAATAAAAGAGGCATATATAGGCTTAGGGTTCAAACCCTGGTTATAAGGGGAAAAGGGGAGTTCGAACTCTAAGAAGGAAAATGTGTAAAACAAGGCTTCAAGGGTTCGAACGCCCTGAGGAGGGTTCAAACTCTAAGAAGGATTTTGGGTCGAAGTTTCCTATTTCTGTTAGGACTCAGTTCGTGATCTATATATATATATATATATCTTTGATTTTCTGGAGAGGGGGACGTTTTTCTTGAGGGTTTTTTTCTAATTTTTAGTCTAGATTCATAGGAGTAATTAGGTTTTTCATTATTCTTGTAATTATTTCTAATAAATTCAAGTTTTATTGTTTTAATTCAAGATTGTGTTCAAGAATCCATAGTTACTGCACTTAATTCAAAATTCGTAGTTCATTATACTTCTGTTCATATTCCAGCAAGTCTTCAATACATAACTACTTGTTTTCCATGGCCATGAGCGGCTAACTTTCTTAAGATTGAATTCACTGTTATATCTTCTTGATTTTTCTTCTTCTTCTTCTTCTTCGTTCTAGATACTTTCGAAAATCTGAGCGTCCTATTATGGTCGGTAACATTTATGCGTGAATACTACACTCAGTATATACGCTGCCTTGTAACATTTATGCATGAGTTGGGTTCCGTATATGCGTTGCACGAATCGATGATGCACATCCTTGACTATAACAACCCAATCTATTCTATAAGTTGAAGATTGAAAGAACTATTGGTTTTAAAGCTAAATCTTCCGAATTTGAGACTCACGACGTAGTTAAAGGATTTGAGTTATATAAAACCTCCATTGGGATTCCGAGAAACTCAATCAATTGGATCAATTGATTTTGAGTCACTTCTTTATAAAGTTTTAATCAAAATTAATCATTCTCATTGTTTAGATTTAGTTAACTCATTCGAAAAAAAAACCAAATACACGAATTTTCTTTTCTTTTGATTAGAAGCATAAGTTGAGTTAAGTTAGGATTGAGTTTAGTGTTAGAGTGTTCTTGTGATCACCTTGGCATTGCTCATTGTGGGACAATAATCGTACTTTCGAGATTATATATTGCATCGCGACCCGTGCACTTGCGGTTGAGCACCACTTATTTCGGTAGCAAACAAGCAATTTTTGGCGCCGTTGCCGGGGAGCATATTTTCGTACAAGGGACTGCAAGAGGCGTGCTAAAACATGAATCTCAGTCCATGCAAAATCCAATGGACTGCTTCACCATCCATCTATCACAGCAAGGAAAGTGATGGCTAAGGCCATATCAGTAACCTTGTTCCACCTTTTCTTGTTAGTTTTAGGATTTATTTGTTTTCTTTTTAGGGGTATAGGCATTCATTTAGATAGGAGGCTGATTTAGAGGTGGTTAGGCTTTGTGCTAATTTTTTATTGGTGGTATTCCTTTGCATGCAGAGATTGGAGGTTCGGCTGGGTTAAATTACTTGTTTTGTGGGCAACAGAGTCAATATATCGGAGGAGATTGGAGGTTCGGTTGGATTGTATGTGCTTTTTGTGTGCATTGCATATGTATGTCCTCATATTTCAGAGATCACACACGCCGTCTAGTTCGAGTCGACCCGTTGCGTAATCTTCCATCAAGTTACTTGACTCTATCACCCATTCGTCGTAGTCCGGTAGACCTTCCCAGTTTTCCCTTGATTGTTGGCCTAAGGCTTATTCCAATGGCAAACCTCAACGATGGCAACAATGACAATCTTGAAAGAGGAAGTAACCAAGGAGACGAGGCCACCCAGAATCATACCATGAGGGATTACATGAATCCCCAAAGGCAAACCCCCACGTCAGCCATAGTACTTTCTGCACACCAGACCACGCTAAATATTAAACCAGGAATGCTACCAGCCTTACCTCAATTTCACGGTTATGATTCAGAACAACCATACACACACATTAAAGATTTCAAAGATGCATACTCACTGTTCCAAGATAATTCATGTCCTAGGGAGGTTTTAATGTTGAAACTTTTCCCTTTTACTCTAAAGAACAAGGCCAAGATGTGGTTTAATTCATTGAGGCCTATGTTTATACATACGAGGCATACACTGCAAGGGGAGTTCTTGAAAAAATTCTTCCCTAAAAATCGCACTGAGGTACTACGTCCTGCCATCTCCCAATTTGTGTTAAATAGTGGTGAGACCTTTTTCCAATGTTGGGATAGGTTCAAGGACCTACTTTTCGCATGTCCACATCATGGTTTCCCTGAATGGCATATCATAAACACATTTTACTCTTCATTGACTCCTTAATTGAAGATGTTCGTCGAATCTATGTGTGCAGGAACCTATCCAGATAAAAACCCCACAGAGGCATATAATTACTTCGATTATTTGGCTAATTTGACTAGGGATTGGGCTAATGCTAACATGGCTAGGGACGGGTCCAACAGTGGAGCACAAAATCCCACACATAAGCCCACCAACATGTCACATGTCGGAGTTAAACACCAATTGGGGGACGTAGAAGATCTACAAGCTAGGGTCACGACACTCACTTGTAAATTGGAGGCTTTGGAAACTTCTAAGGCCACCACAACAGTACCGGTTGAAACACCTTCATCATGCTTAGTTTGTGATACACAGGACCACAATACTACATCATGTCCGGTAATACCGAGGGGTATGGGAAGCACTCCATGGCCAAGTAAACACGGTTAGCCAATTCCAAGGGGGATATCAAAATCAAAGGCGCGGGAACAATCCTTACTCCAACACATATAACCCCGGGTGGAGGAATCACCCTAATTTTGGGTGGAAACAAGAAGGCCCTTCAAACCCTCAACCCTTCCAACAACCTCCACCACCATTCCTAACACCACCGCAACCGTTTCAAGGTCAAATAGTCACGTATCCAACACCGCCAGTACCACAATCATATGCACCTCAACTGGCGCAATACAACGCTCCCTATAGGAGGGCTAATGAAGATAATCAAGTGACCAATGATCTTCGAGCACTCACAAACAAGGTTACGAATCTGGAGCAATCGCAAGGGGATTCCAATACAATAGTCAAAGACATCCACAAGATGTTGATGACTCAACAAATGCAAGGGCGATTTTTGGCCCAACCTCAACCAAACCAGAAACCTGCAAATTATATTGACACGACACATGAAGAAGTTTAGGCCATCACCCTTAGGAGCGGAAAGCAACTAGAACAAACCAACCCTCCTAACAACAATGATCAAGGGAAGAAGGATGTGTCTGTCGGGTTAGGGCATGAGGAAAAGAGAAAGGAGAGTGAGAATGAAAAGAACATGAGTGAACCGAAAGAACATAGGAGTCCATCTAAGTCGTCTCCCCAAACATCTACGGACATGAGCATGGAAGACTTAAAACATGTGCCATTCCTACATAGGTTGACTAAAGCGAGTAAAGCGAACTTGAATGCTAAAATTTATGATGTTTTCAAACAAGTTCGAATTAACATCCCTATGTTAGATGCCATTAAACAAATATTGACCTATGCCAAGTTCTTGAAGGACTTGTGCACTGTCAAAAGGAAATTGCATGTTAAGAAACGACAATGATGAATGAAAGTCAGAACGCAATCCTTCAATGTAAGTCGGTGCTGAAATATAAGGACCCCGGTTGTCCTACAATTTCGTGCATAATAGGGGTTTATAAAATTGACCGAGCAATTCTTGACCTAGGTTCTAGTATGAACCTTCTTCCATACTCCGTGTATAAAGAACTAGGTCTAGGAGAACTTAAGCCTACACGAGTTACATTAGAGTTAGCTGATCGGTCCATTAAAGTCCCTAGAGGTGTCGTAGAGGATGTGCTCATACAGGTTGATACAATCTACTATCTGGTGGATTTCATTGTTTTAGATGCCCAGCCCATAGAGGCCGAGTCATCTAAGCATCATATTCCAGTTATTCTAGGACGACCCTTCCTAGCAACAATGAATGCCATTATTTATTGTAGGAATGGGTTGCTTAAGCTTTCATTCGAGAATATAACCTTAGAGACTAACATTTTCACAGTGGGTAAACAATTGCAAGAGTAGACCAAATTGAGGAGGTAGACTTCATCGATTCTATCATCTAAGAGCATGTGGATAAGGAATTCATGGAGGACCTAATTGAGAGAGCTCTAGTTTGGAGTGAGCCTCATGGTCAATTAGAGTCTGAGTGTGTAGGTTTTAGGGACCCATCAATTACAAGGGGAGGGAGTGATATGGTTATGCATGTGGGTCATTGGACCCCTATTTTTGAACCCCTTACCCCTAGTGTTATCAAGCCAGTCTCTTCCGAAGAGCAACCACCAACTCTTGAAAGAAAGTCTTTACCTTTTACCCTCAAGTGTGCTTTTCTTGGGGAAGGTGAATCATACCCCGTGGTCATCTCCTTTAGCCTGTCTGAAGGCCAAGAGGCATCTTTATTATAAGTGCTCGTGAAATATAGGAAAGCCTTAGGTTGGACCATAGCGGACCTTCACGGCATTAGCCCTCTCATGTGCACATATCACATATATCTTGAAGAAGAGTCTAACCCCGTGCATCAAATGCAGAGATGCTTAAATCCTAACATGAAGGAGGTAGTGAGAGGAGAAGTGCTGAAGCTTCTCGATGCGGGTATCATATATCCCATCTCTGATTCCAAATGGGTAAGTCCAACTCAAGTCGTCCCTAAAAATTCAAGAGTCATGGTAGTACAGAATGAGCATAACGAACTAGTGCCAACTAAGATCCAAACAGGTTGAAGAATGTGTATTGACTACCGGAAGCTCAATGCCGCAACTAGAAAAGATCACTTCCGACTTCCATTCTTAGACCAAGTCCTAGAACGAGTTACGAGCCGAGCTTTTTATTGTTTCCTAGATGGTTATTCTGGCTATAACCAAATAGAGGTCGCTCTAGAAGATTAGGAAAAGACTACATTCACGTGCCCTTTTGGCACCTATGCATATAGGAGAATGCCCTTTGGCCTATGCAATGCACCAGCCACTTTCCAAATGTGCATGATGTCTATTTTCAGTGACATGGTTGAGCAAATTCTTGAAGTTTTCATGGACTACTTCTCAGTTTATGGGGATAACTATGAGTTGTGTCTTGAGCACTTAGAGCAATTTTTGGAAAGATGTGAGGAAAGCCATTTAGTGCTTAACTGGGAGAAGTGTCACTTCATGGTGACACAAGGTATAGTCCTGGGGCATATAGAGTCCGACAAGGGAATTGAGGTAGATAGAGCAAAAGTCGACTTGATCCAACGTCTTCCTCCCCCTAAAAGCGTAAAAGATGTGAGATCCTTTTTAGGGCATGCCAGGTTCTACCGGCACTTCATTCAGGGGTTTAGTGCCATATCGAGACTTTTGTGCCACTTGCTTTCATTAGATGTACCTTTCGAGTGGACACCACAATGCTAAGAAGCCTTCGATAAACTCAAATGGCTTCTTACCACCACACCTATTATTCGATCACCTGATTAGTCTCTTTCTTTCGAGTTGATGTGTGACGCGAGTGACCATGTGGTGGGGGCTGTTTTGGGGCAAAGGGTAGATAACAAACCATATGTCATTTATTATGCAAGTAAAACCTTTAACGAGGCTTAATTGAACTATACCACCACAGATAAAAAGCTCCTTGTCGTGGTTTTCACACTTGATAAATTTATGTCGTACTTAATTGGATCACTTGTTATCATATACACCAATCACTCCGCGCTTAAGTACCTCTTAAGTAAACCCGATGCGAAACCCCGACTCATCCGATTGATCTTCTTGCTACAAGAGTTCCGTATTGAAATTCGAGACAAGAAAGGGGTCGAAAATGTAGTGGCTGATCACTTGTCCCGGCTCCCTATTGGTGGGGAAGCCCAAGACCCCCTTCTAATCAACGAACACTTTCTGGATGAGCATCTCTTCCAAATCACTGCACATACAAGCACAATGACCCTGTGGTATGCTGACATTGCAAACTACTTAGCCACCAATAGGATACCATCATATTGGTCTAGTATTAATAAAAAGAAGTTCTTTAGGAATGTGAGGTATTTCTCCTGGGAAGATCTCTACTTGTTTAAGTACTACCCTGATCAAATTGTTCCTTAGTGTGTTCCCGACATCGAGGTGAAAAGCATAATAGAATTCTGTCATTCATCGGTGTATGGTGGGCACTTTTCATCATGCAAAACAGCTGCAAAGATTTTGCAAAGCGGGTTCTATTGGCCCACCTTGTTCCATGATGTCCATACCTTTTGCACGTCTTGCGATCCATGCCAACGACTAGGAAGTCTATCTCGGAGGCACATGATGCCTCTTACTCTGATCATTATTCTAGAGGTCTTTGATTGCTAGGGTATTAATTTTATGGGACCATTTTCAAACTCGTGTGGTTATCTCTATATTCTAGTGGCTATAGATTACGTGTCCAAATGGGCAGAAGTCATCCCATCGCGTACCAACGACCATGTTGTTGTGGTCAAGTTCTTAAAGGAGTATATTTTCTGTAGATTTGGCATGCCCCGAGCTATCATCAGTGATGGTGGCTCCCACTTCTGTAATCAGCCTGTAGGTCTTTTAATGAGGAAGTACGGGGTGATTCATAAGGTTGGTACACCTTACCACCCCCAAACACAAGGCCAAGTTGAGTTAGCAAATAGGGAGATCAAATAAGTCCTTGAGAAAACCGTCAATCCTAATCAAAAGGATTGGTCCTTGAGATTAGTGGATGCATAATGGGCATATAGGACTGCATATAAGACCATTCTAGGTTCATCTCCATATAGACTTGTTTATGGGAAGGCGTGCCACCTTTCGGTTGAAATATAACGCAAGGCATATTGGGCAATTCGCCAATTTAACATGAGTCTTGATCAGGCGGGCCCCTTACGACAGTTGCAACTCAATGAACTAGAAGAGATACGGAATGGCACTTATGAGAACTCGAAGATCTCTAAAGCAAAGATGAAGTCGGTACATGAGCAACACATCCTGCGTAAATCTTTTGAAGTTGGTCAAAAGGTCCTTCTCTACAACTCCTAGTTACACTTGTTTCCGGGTAAGCTTTAAAGTAGATGGGCTGGACCTTTTATTGTACAAGACGTTTCACCTCATGGGGCTATTGAAACCCGAAATCCCAGAAATGGCAATGTTTTTAAAGTCAATGAGTGTCGATTGAAGCCCTATCTTGAGCTTGCACAGGTAGAGGCTGATTGTGTGGATCTATGAGATCCACTGCCTTTTGCATAACATGAGACATAAGGCCTTTCTTGTGTGTTGTATAGTAAGTGTATAGGTCGAGTCAAGATGGGGATAGTTTAACCCTAGTTGAGGGGAGGGGGTGTTGTCCCACCCTTTAACCTTTCCCCCACCTGTCCATCGTTGGGTTGTTTTTTATTTTTTTACCTTATTCTCGCATTCCGAAGATTGCTCTTCTCTAGTTTTGGGGGGGGGGGGGGGGGGGGGTACTTCGTAGTGTGCAAACTTTGGTTTGAGAGTCTTAACGTGTTTGTTTAAGTTTTAGGTTTAGTAATACTTAAGATGGTTGATAGGATAGGGTAGAGTGAAACCCAGTAGTGCGAACAAGCTGTGCAAGGCCACAAGCTGAGAAAGGAATTTTTTTACCTAAGGGTTTGAACTCTCATCAGGGAGTTCGAACTCTCAGAGGCCTTACAAATGGGATTTTAGCCTTGGCGTTCGAACCCTTCTGGCGGAGTTCGAATCCTCTGAACCGTGAAAATAGAAATTTGGCCTATGAGTTCGAACTCTTCTGTTGGAGTTTAAACTCTCATAATTATTCAAGGTAGAGTTTAAGCCTTAGGGTTCGAACCTTTCTGATGGAGTTCGAACTCCAAGCCTGGGAACCGTTTCTCTTGGCGGGGTTAAATGGGCAGCGCATGGGCCATTTGCACCTATTATGTCTATTGTTCGAGAGAGAGGGGTATTTGGTGATTTGGCCTTGGGAGCATCAAGCTTAGGATTTTCGGCGTTTCGTTGGCAAATTCCTCACCTACTCAAGGTAACTACACATCCCTCACCATCCCTTTGATTGCATTATATAATTAGAGAGCCCTAGGTCTCCATTAAAAGGTTTTTTTTTTGTGATAAGCACCATCTTTATGCATAATATCTCCTTGCACTCTCTAAATCATGCATACACTTTTCAGTTGCATTGATGGGGGCTTGCCCGTGTTATTGGTAAAATTTTGGAAAATTTCCATGACATAGAATCCCCTACTGAACTGTGGGCTTCCTTGTGCACACTAGATGTTTGTGAAAATGCCCAAATGACTCTTTAGCCCTAATTTTGGATCCAATTGGACACCTATACATATTAGATAATCTGAATTAGAAAATTGAAGGCCAGGGCATAGAAGTGCTATACTTAGAGACCTTGATCTATGGGGTGCCCGCTAAGTGTTTGATAAAAGGCCCCATCAGCCAACATTGGCTAAAAGGGGGCAGGTCATGGCATTCAGAGGTTGAGGTGACATTGTAAGGAGTTTTAGTGTATAGGAGGGGCGTCATTTGCGTAAGTTGGGTATCCATTTTTTTAGGCATACTTTTATGGCCCGTGGTAATCATAGACCGACATAGGCACATCACCTAGACATTCTCAAGCATTGCATCTATACCTTAAAGTATGACATGTTATGTGTTGCTTGCATTGGCAGGGCGTTGAAATGAGCACTGTAGAGAAATGGGGTAACAAGGGAGATAGGCCCGGGGGTTCGGGTAAGAAGTCCGAAGGTCTGGCCTTGTCAAAATCCCAACCAACCCAAAAAGATAAAGGGAAGAAGACTACTGCAGACCTAGGTTATGATGACACCCGCTTCACTGGAAAAATTGAAGAGAAATTTTATAATCAGGTGTGGGTGAGGAATGGGGCAGTCATTGGAAAAAAGTTTCATATAGACACATTTGAGAAACTAGGTTTTGGTTTTCTTGGGGACTTCACAAACCGAGGGTGGGTTGGTCTAGCAGATTTCAAGGCCGAGTCCATTCTTACACTGTGTTAGGAGTTTATGTCAAATATTAAGCATAAACCTTCTATAGAGAAAGGGAAAGAAAATATGGTGAGTTGGGTGAGGGGGACGAAATTGGTAGTGACCCCCGACACCTTCGTTGAGATTTTTGGTATCCTTTAGGTGGAGAACCCGGACTTTGCTTTTCCAGATGTGGGGTAACTTGACTGAGCTACCATTTCCTGGGAATTGCTCTTAGAGGGTGACACATGGGATGGGGAGGTACAGTGTAGTAAAATACGTCTCAAGGATAAGTACCTCATCTTATTTCTTTTTTCATGTCATTCCTTACTACCCTTGAAGCGCACTATTGGTATGAGTGTCATGAGGGCATCGTTATTGTGGGCCATTGGTACTGGAAAGTCTATTGATTTGCTCCGTATGATGTTTATATCACTATGTATGGCTTATACTTCATCAAATGTCAGGGGTTCCATGCCATTTACTGGCTTTCTGACTGCTTTGTTTAAGAAATATAGAATTTCTATTTTGGTGGACCTTATTAGGTTGGAACTGGAAAGGCCTACTGATAAGAGTTCCTTGAATAGGTCTGAGGGGTAGAGGAAGATGAGGAAGTTAGTAGTCGAGGCACCACCAGCTGCTGGGGTAGAGAAGTTGCAGGAGGCGATTGCGGGCCTGAGGACAAACTTAGAGACTTGGATGACAGATTTCGAGAATAGGATGACCACACTAGAGCAGCAGTCGGCCCGACATACTACTCTGTTGCAGGAGATTAAGCGGATGATTATTCGGATGCAATCGGATGACGAGGATGATGATGAGGAGTAGGGATTTAGTAGAGTCTAGGCCATATTCTCATTTTTTTTGTATATCTTATCAGTCTAGAACTCGTGGAGTTTCAGCTAGATAGAGCATTGGAATCATAGATATTGATGGATGTAGATCTTGTTGATTTTGTTGATACAGCGACTTGTGTTTAAAGATGTGATCCTTTATTTTTTTTTTGCTAATGCTGGATATATAAACCTGGTGCTATCTTTGTGAGTTGTTTAATGCACGATCATTCTTTTGCAAGTATTGAAACAGGTTTATTTTCCAGTTCAATTTATATTAAATGTCATAAAAAACAGGTATGTTCTCTGGTTCCACTGAATTTCATCTGGACTTTTTGCATTCCATGGGGATATTGTTGATATTTCATTTGTTGTGGATGTGTTGAGACTTCTTAGGATTGGGACCATAACTAAATTGTTATGCTTTGTTTTCAAAGACAATTGAATCAATTAGTGATTATGCGTAGTATGATGTTTAAACGGATTATCATGTTGATCCATTCTTGCATTGCTTAACGTTGAACTATCTGTGTTGTATAGAGAGAGAGGATAACTTGCACTGAGCACGAGTCATGTTTTCAAAGTGAACTTGTTATAGATTTCCATAACTACTTCCATTAAGTGGAGATATACACCTTGTAAGCTTTAGAGCCAAGAATCGTTTTTGTGAGCGATTTTACTTATACTCAAGGAGATTTATTGAGCTTTGTTGTTTGAATAGCTTCATTATATTTGAAATTGGTTTACGTGTTATTGTAATAGGTTGAAATAGTTGACACCTTTTACATGGCTAAACTATTTGACTTATGCATGTCTAGATTCCGGTACATAGAGGCCAAGTCGTTTATTTCTGTCATTCTTTTCGGTAATTGTGTATAAATGATCTTAAAAAGCGTGTGAATATGGAGATCTTAAATTTAAGGGAGAAAAGATGTGTTGCATGTCTTTTGAGAAATTATGAAAAAACCGGAGGAATGGAAAAAAAGAAAAGAAAAAGAAAGAAAGCTGGTTAAGAAAGCAAAATAGAAGTCTAATTCGGTATAAGACGTTGGAAAGTTTGAGGAAAAAAAACAAGAAAAAAAGAAAGAGGAAGAAAGAAGGAAGGAAAAAAGGGGGGTTTGAAGTGTATGGTTATTAACTTAGCGTGTGTAGTGGCCAATGCATATGTTGAGATCTTTTACCACTTGATTCTCTCTATTTTCTTGGACTCCTCTCTTATTTGGATGGCCTCAAGCATCTGGAATTGCATAAGTCTTTGAGTTCTTGCATGTAAAAGCCATTATGTCAAATTCACAACTGTTACATTGGCGGTGAGCATTCCTTTCATGAAGCTATGCCAAGTTGAGACACCTTATATTTTTGCAGTTTTGAAATCGGGATTGCTATATTTGCATTATCTTTTCACTTACTCGTATAACGGGCAATCCATTAAGGAAAACCGATGTGTTCTATT
The DNA here is from genome assembly GCA_033060915.1 of Euryodendron excelsum. NCBI lineage: Eukaryota > Viridiplantae > Streptophyta > Magnoliopsida > Ericales > Pentaphylacaceae > Euryodendron > Euryodendron excelsum. The sequence continues at coordinate 18,421,634 of CM065381.1, read as the reverse complement.
ATTCAGAGTGTATGCCTTGTGAGTTTTGAATCAAAGCTATCGGTTGTTGTTATGAGAGGCATGATGGTTAATCTTTGGAAATAAGACATTATTTTTTTTCACTTGAACCCTTCGTTTGTATTACATTTGACAATTTCGTGGTTAGCATGGCATGGATGGGTTGATTTGAAATGCTTGCAGTGTACTGTGTTAAGCAGATATTGTTAAATTGTTTTTGGATACATTGCTTAATGTTGATGTTTGTGGGTATCATCACTGGAAGCCCTCATGAGACACCACTCACCCACTAGGGGTAACCTAGGGGTTCAAATGCTTAATGCATACGTTAAATGCTTTCGGGATTCTTTCGAAATGAGAAAGAAATTATGTTTTGTTTTCTTAGTTTTGCTAGGGACTAGCAAAAGGTTAGTTGGGGGGTGTGATTGAGCTGCATAAGTGCAGTTCAATGTAGCTAAGCTGACCTCAGTTAGCTTTATATTAGATTAATTATGCCATCTTTAGTGTATATTGTATTGATAATCGTGTTTTGAGTTCATTGCAGGTAAATGTTAATAAAGAAGAGGAGTTAGAGCCATAGGAGCAATCCGAAGTACGGGCATGCATGTCGAGGGCCATTGTTGGGATTTATCTTAGGAAACGTTCAACTTATCATCCGTAGCTCGGAATGGAATGAAAGATGCGCAGTTGGAAAGATTTCACAAAGTTATACAAGTTCACATTTAATAAGCATTGTGAGAAATGGACTCCAAAAGTCTTGAACTAAGCTGTAAAGAGATCAGGGGAAGATAATTGAAAAGTGTGGAAGAATACACTAAGAGTTCGAACGGTGAAAATAAGAAGACAATGGGCGTTTGAACGGTGGCTAGCAAGAATTGAAGAAAAATAGTATTTTGGCCTTAGGGTTCGAACTCCCATTTTAGGGTTCGAACGGTCAGTGGTTGGATGAATAAAAGAGGCATATACAGGCTTAGGGTTCGAACCCTGGTTATAAGGGGAAAAAGGGGAGTTCAAACTCTAAGAAGGAAAATGTGTAAAACAGGGCTTTGAGGGTTCGAATGCCCTGAGGAGGGTTCGAACTCTAAGAAGGAAAATGTGTAAAACAGGGCTTTGAGGGTTCGAATGCCCTGAGGAGGGTTCGAACTCTAAGAAGGATTTTGGACTTAGTTCGCGATCTATATATATATATCTCTTTGATTTTCTGGAGAGGGGGATGTTTTTCTTGAGGGTTTTTTCTACTTTTTAGTCTAGATTCATAGGAGTAATTAGGTTTTTCATTATTTTTGTAATTATTTCTAATAAATTCAAGTTTTATTGTTTTAATTCAAGATTGTGTTCAAGAATCCATAGTTACTGCACTTAATTCAAAATTCGTAGTTCATTATACTTCTGTTCATATTCCAGCAAGTCTTCAATACATAATTACTTGTTTTCCATGGCCATGAGTGGCTAACTTTCTTAACTCGGAATTGATTGTGAAGATTGAATGGGAATTGAGGATGAACCATGGAGGTAAGATTGAATTCATTGTTATATCTTCTTAATTTTTCTTCTTCTTCTTCTGCTTCCTTCTAGATACTTTCGAAAACCTGGGCGTCCTATTATGGTTAGTAACGCTTATGCGTGAATACTACACTCAGTATATACGCTGCATTGTAACGTTTATGCATGAGTTGGGTTCCGTATATGTGCTGCACGAATCGATGATGCACGTCCTTGACTATAACAACCCAATCTATTCTAGAAGTTGAAAATTGAAAGAACTATTGGTTTCAAAGTTAAATCTTTTAAATCCGATACTCACGACGTAGTCAAAGGATTTGAGTTATATAAAACCTCCATTAGGATTCCACAGAAACTCAATCAATCGGATCAATTAATTTGGAGTCATTTCTTTATAAAGTTTTAATCAAAATTAATCATTCTCATTGTTTAGATTTAGTTAACTCATTCAAAAAAAAAAAAAACCAAATACACGAATTTTCTTTTCTTTTGATTAGAAGCATAAGTTGAGTTAAGTTAGGATTGAGTTTAGTGTTAAAGTGTTCTTGTGATCACCTCGGCATTGCTGCTTATGGGACGATACTCGTACTTTCAAGATTATATATTGTATCGCGACCCGTGCACTTGCGGTTGAGCACCACCTATTTCGGTAGCGAACAAGCAGGGGGCGATCCAAAGTTTGGAGGTCCTGCATCGATCTTGCATTCTGCAAGATCGATATGCCAATCTGTTACAGGATCATGACCAACTAAACCGTAGGTTCCATAAAAAGGATAACGAGGCCAGGGGCTTCCACAAGGCCTTTATAAAGCAGCAGGTCATCCTAGTTGATACATTGGCCTCCCTCAAGCAGAAGGAAAAAGATTTTGACAAAGCTAAGGTTGAGGTTGTCGATCTGATGACTAGGCTGACTGAAGCTGAGAAGTCGGCAAGCGAAGGCAGCTCTGGCTGAATCTCAATTAGGGGTGAAGGAGCTGAAGAAAGAGTGCGAGGCTCAGTACACCAAGGACTTCAATGATGTTGGGGATCAGTTTGAGATCCAAGTGAAGACCATATCTGAGGGCGCCTTTCAAGATGACTGGACGTTGGCTCTCAGGAAGTCGATGTTGAACAAATCTTCCCCTCTATGGACGGAGATACCTGCTTGGGCAGATGCTGAGTTATGGTCTGAGGATGAAGAGGGCGCTGGACACCCAAGGTAGAGGGGCGACCACTAGCCCCGAACTCGAGGTAGTACATGAAATCAATCCTGCCAACTTTCCTCTAGTCGACCAACCACCAACCACTAAATTACCTCCAGCTGACCTACCCATTGCCGAACCTTTAGCTATTGAGCTACCTTAGGACCTCTTTTGTTTGTTGTTTCTGTGAACATAATTGTGTAATTTTAATTTTTTTATGAATGTACATTTTGTGAATCAATTTTGAATGTATGCCTTCTATGTTATGAGTATTATATTTATTTAGATAAAAATTTGTTACTTGTTTGTTGAACTGCCAAACTTAGACAAATAAAATCCCTGCCAAACTTAAGTAGGAAAAATTTGATGATAATCTGATGGACTGCCATACTTAGGCAAATAATATCTCTGCCAAACTTAGACAGATAGAATCTGTTTTAACGAAGTAAATACTCCTAGCTATATCCCATTTTTAAATTTAGGTAAATAAAAATTTTCCTACTTTTAGCCCACTAGACTTGGTTAGGGCTGAGTCAAAATACTTAGCTTTATCACTTTGATGAAGCTCTCTGCCGACCTACTTGACTTAGGCAAGACCAAGGTTAAACGTTAGCTTTTTAAGTGACTTCTTTTGGTCGATTTGTCCTTCCTAGTACAGAACCAATTTTTTAGACTTGGTTTTTATGACCTTCATTAGCCGACCTAGTCATAAATGATCTGGGACCACATTTTTACACCTGATTTTTTTTTTTATGACCTTCATTGGCCGACCTGGTCATAAATGATTCAGGACAAAGTTTTTACACCTAGTTTTTTGTAACCTTTATTGGCTGACTTGTCCAACTTAGATAGGACCAAGTTTTTACACTTGGTTTTTATGACCTTCATTGGCCAACCTGATCATAAATGATCCAGGACCAGGTTTTTACACTTGGTTTTTTGTGACCTTCATTGGCTAACTTGGTCATAAATGATCCAAGACCAGGTGTTTACACCTGGTTTTTTGTGACCTTCATTGGCTGACTTGGTCATAAATGATCCAATACCAAGTTTTTACACCTGATTTTTTGTGACCTTCATTGGCTGACCTGTCCGACTTAGACAGGACCAAGTTTTTACACTTGGTTTTTATGACCTTCATTGACCGACTTGGTCATAAATGATCCAGGACCAGGTTCTTACACCTAGTTTTTTGTGACCTTCATTGGCCCACCTGGTCATAAATGATCTAGGACCAGGTTTTTATAGTTGGTTTTTTGTGACCTTTGTTGGCCGGCCTGTTCAACTTAGATAGGATCAAGTTTTTACACTTGGTTTTTATGACCTTCATTGGCTGACCTGGTCATAAATGATTTAGGACTAGGTTTTTTCACTTGATTTTTTGTCTTCCTTTAGTACTTTACAGTTTGGAGTGGCATCAAATTTGTTGAGTAGCTTCCAATTTATTGATTTGTGCAAAGATTACATATTTATTGAAGGAAGTTGCATCATTCTGAGAACAAACTATGGGCAGATACATCCTTTGAAGATAAGGAGGGCGTACTAGTAGAATTTTCTGAGATTATTTGCGTTCTAAGGTCGGGGTATTTATCGCCTTCTTCGACAGTTTCTAGTTGATATGCCCCCATGTCGACTTGTGACGTAATTCTGTAGGAACCTTCCTAGTTTAGGCCTATCTTCCTATCTATTGGATTTTTTGTTGCCTCCAATACCTTCTTTAATACCAGATCTCCAAGAGCAAAGGTTCTTGGCTGTACCCTTTTGTTGTAAGATCAACTCAACTGTTGATGATACCCAGTAGGCTTGATTAGGGCAGCATCATGCCTTTCTTTAATAATGTCCATGTCCTTTGCTAGAGTCTGATCATTGAGGTCAGTGTCGAAAGCTGTCGATCTGATAATAGGGAATCCCACTTCCAAGGGTATCACTATTTCTCTCCTGTATGCCATTGAAAAAGGGGTTTCCTCAGTAGATTTCCTCAGAGTGGTTCTGTAGGACCATACGACGCTAGGGAGCTCTTCAACCCATCTTCTTTTAGCCTTTTCTAAACGCTTTTTGATGCCATTGAGCATTGTTTTGTTGGAAATCTCAGCCTGCCCATTGTACTATGGATAAGTCAGTGTTGAATAATAATTCCTGATGCCTAGCTCTTCACAGAATTCTTTGAACTTGCTGCCATCGAATTGGGTGCCATTATCTTATACTAGTGCACGGGTTATGCCGAACTGTGTAATGATACTCCTCCAGGCAAATCTTTTCGTGTCCAACTTTTTGATTGTCAAAAGTGGCTCTGCCTCCACCCTTTTGGTGAAGTAGTCTATGGCTATGATAAGAAATCTTTTATTACCTGGAGCTTGGTGCAGTGGTCTAACTATATCCAGTTCCCATTGGGCAAAGGACCAGGGGACAGTGATTGTTATGAGGTCCTCAGTCGGCTGATGGATCAACAGAGAGAATCTCTGACATTTCCCACATTTCAGCATGTACTAGGTGGCATCTTTTTGCATGTAGGGCCACCAATAACCTTCCAAAATCGCTCGATGAGCAATGGACCTACCGCCGATGTGGCTTTCGCAGATCTCTTCATGAATTTTAAACAAAATGGCATGCACTTTATCATGATGAACATAATATAAAAAGGGACCAGTGAAAGACCTTTTGTAAAGCTCCTTGGTAGGAGAGAGCCAGTGTTTTAGAGATTTGTATTTGACTTTTCTGGCCTCATTTTTGTCCTCAAGGAGTATGTCTTTGTCCAGGTAGGAGATGATCGGGTCCATCTAGGAGGGTCCCAATTGTTCGATAGCCAGGGGTTGCTCTTCTTCTTGAAATATGCTCGGGCTGGCTAGAGTCTCCACATGGATTGTTCTCTTTGAGCTTGTCTTTAAGGTTATGGCAAGTGTAGCCAAGGCGCCGGTGTGAGCGTAGCTGTCGTGGATGATCTAGTGGAGCTTGTACTTGCTGAATTTTGACAGTAGCTCTCTTGCTTTTGCTAGATATTGCGTCATTCTGTCTTTCTGTGCTGCGTATTCTCCAGTGGTTTGATTCAGTACTAGTTGGGAATCTGAGTAAATCACGATTTCAGCAATTTTAAGATCAATAGCTCGGTGCAACCTTGCGAGCAAAGCCTTATATTTTGACTCATTGTTTGAAGCAGTGAACTCTAGCTTAATGGTCTACTCCAATGCCATACCGTCTGGTGTGATGAAGACTATCCTTGAATGTGGCCCCCGATCATTGGATGCTCCGTCAACGAACAGCTTCCAATGATCAGCTTTCTCCCAAAGGTCCAAGGAGAGGTCTTCATGTTGCATATCAGGAATTGGGGTTGGATTGTCAACCAATACTTGGCCTTTAACTGTCGTTCATGGTTGGAACTTGATGTCAAATTCTCCCAGCTCAACGGCCCACTTGGCCACTCTGCTGGAGAAGTCGGCCCTTCTCAAGAGTGGTTTTAGTTGGTGATCTGTGAGCACGTTGATGGTGTCGGGCCAGAAGTAGTGCACCAATTTGCGCAATGCGACTATCTATGCAAGGGCCAATTTTTCTAACGGCAGATATCTGCTCTTTGCCCCTAAGAGAGTTTTGCTAATATAGTAGAGTGACTTGGTCCCCTCTTATCTCTTGTACCCCCTCTAGGGAAGGAAATCTTTTTAGTTGGTGGTAAGAGAATGGAATAGCCTTCACGAGGCGCAACCATGTTCGGCCCATGATTGCATTATATAGGGATGGTACGTTGACCACCAGGAATTCTGTCTGCAGAGTAATCCCTCCCGCCGTTACAAGGATAGTTACCTTTCCAAGTGGCCAAATTGGGTTAGAGCTAAACCTGATCATTGGATTGAGCGAGGGCTGAAGGTTGGCATCCTTCAACTCTAGCTTCTTGAATAGGTCGTAGTACAAAACCTTAGAGGAGCTCCCTTGGTCAATGAGCAGCCTATTCACATCACAACCTACCATGGGTAAAGTCATAACTAGTGCGTTATTGTGGGGAGTCTAAACTCCCACGAGATCTTTATCAGTAAAGGCTATGGTTGCAGTATCATTACCGACCTTGAATTTTTTGGGATGGGGGCCTATCTGCATCACCTCCCTTAAATGCACGGCCTTTTGAATATCGGCTCGGTATCTGTGCTGTTCGATAGCTTCTGATTCTGCCGATCCATGCAGCACGTTGATCACCCGGACCGGTTCAACTCTGTCTTTTTTCTGTGGGGGGAACTCCTGTCTTGGCTGCTCGGCCTCCCATTTTGTATTCTCTATGTCGATGTACAAGGTCAAGATGACCAGCCTTCTCCAAATCTTCAAGGTGATTTTTCAGATGTCGGCAATTCACTGTTTGATGCCCCCTCTCCTTGTGATAGGAGCAAAATTTCCCTTAGTCTCGGTCTGTAGGGTCTCCTCCTAACTTCAGGGGCCATTTGAAGAATGGCTTGTTATGGATTTGGGGAAAAATCTTATAAATAGGGTCCTTGAAGACAATGTAGACCCCATCGCTTGCCTTCTTGTTCCGGCCATTGTGGTCTTCCTACCGAAGCTTCTTTGCATCCCATCCATTCTTCTTTTCAACGATAATGCCGACCTTCTTAGGAGCAGGCTGTGGTGCATCTTCTTCCAACCTTGCATATTGCTCAATTCTCGACATTAAGTATTGCACCATGAGAGCTGGCTTCCTTATTAAGGACTATCGCAGGTGGTGCTCTTTGGGCAAGCCAATTTTGAACTGAGTTATAGTCAACTGTTTGCTGTACTCGTCAATCTCATTGTAGGCCACCCAGTAGCGCTGCGTATATGCCCGTAATCCTTCTCCATCATTCTTTTGTAAGGTTAGTAGGAAGTCTACCTCCCTAGACTGCTTACTGTTGGCTATGAAGCGAGCAATGAATAGTTCGGCAAGTTGTCTCCAGTTTGATAATGATTTGGTTGGCAACTTGTCGAACCATCGTAGGGCCACCTCTCCCAAACTGGATGGGAAAACTCGACACATCAAGGATTGATCTCCACTCTAGAGTGCCATCATTTGCTTATAATGGCGGATATGATTAATTGGATTAGCCTTTCTATCATAAGGTGTGAACTTTGGTGGGGGGAACTTTCTCAGAGGCTAGCGGCTCTCAATCTCCTCCGTGAAAGGTGTGGACGCTATCTGATCTAGGGCTCTGGTAACCACATCCTGGGTAGTATGTGCTTTGGGGAGCTGCTCTCTACTATTAAGTTTCTTGTTGAGCCACCTCTCTCATTCCTTCTGTCACCGACCGGTTCTAAGTTGATCTCCATCATGCGGTATCCAGCTCCTCTTGTGGTGCCGATCTCTTCGCCTTTTACTGTTGCAGTCGGTGCTAGAGGTATGGCTCATAACAATGTGCACCAGCGTTGAACTTCTGCTTCTTGGATCTCGACTCCTTCTATCATTGTGATGGGCCAGTGATCCTCCTCTGGCTCGGTGATCCCTCCTAGATATTACATCCTTCATTGCTCTGACCTGAGAAGTAAGCCTGGCAATTTCGTTGTCACATCGCTAAAGTTCCCTTTCAATAGCATGAAGTGAATGTCACTAGGCACACGTCCATTGGAAAGTGAAGGGCCCAGGTCCCGATGATGATCTCTAAGGTTTGGTCTCCTAGCGCACTATGGGTCCCTCCGTAACTTGTCTCGTGTTCCTCGGTGGCTTCCAGTAGGAGACTGGTTCTCCAACCTCCTCGTTCGTCCCCAGTTGTTTCTTTCCAGAGTGGTTTGGTGGCCAGCCGAGTTGGTATTATCATTGCTAGAGGGAGTTTCGTTCCCTCATCCAGTGGCATGGACTCCTTTTCTCCCTAAGAAGCTAGTACTTATGTTTAGTTGGATCTTCCCATAGATAGTGCTAATTGTAAGTGGGGTTTCTGAGAAGGTCTGGTTGATCACTCGAACCAATATTAATGAGTTTCCAACCCACTGTAATGAGACAAAGGAGTTAGAATGGGTCGACCCTCTTTGGGCCGATCACACTCCGACGGTCAAGTTAGTAATCTCAACTAGGAATGAAGTAAAAATAATAAGTGTGTATGGCTTAATGGGATTGTTCATACCTTACTTCTTCAAGATGTGTTTTATAGTGTAGTGTTCTCTGTCGAACCTACTCATGTAATCATGGCCTACCTTATAGGCTTATGCTAATTAGAGTGGGCTGATCAGATAGGAATACACCTTTATCACTATGCTTGAGTTCGACTAACTGAATGTAAGCATAGCCGTCACGTGCTATATCTTCTCTGCATTGAATGCGAGTCCGTTCAACATTAAATGCTGACAATAGAGCATTGAATACTCTGATATCCTTGACTTGGGTGACTCGGCTCTTTGGGGCCGGGTAGTCTTTCTATTTGGGCTGACTTGGAGTGTGGGCTTGAGTTGCCCTGATAAGGTCTGAGCTGCTACTGGCCCACATGAATGCTCTTAGTATTTATTGGGTTTGCCCTATTGGGCTAGGCTGGGGTTTTTTGACCCACAAATTTGGTGTTCCACTGAACCGGACATTGTTCCACGGTCCAGTTTCTTACAGATCCATCGAGCCTTTGCTCACACTAGAATGTAAGATCACCTGGAGCTGGATCATCGTTGCTCTTCCACGAAGAGAGGTGCCCCTCTAGGCCAGTTACTAGGTTCATTCCAAGCTTCATGCCCGGTAAAAGAGTATCACACGGATAGTCAAAACTTTGCCAGAGAAAATTCTCTGGGTTATCATCATTGGCATCTTTGACAACAAGATTTCCTGAATCCAAAAGTCGCGCAATTGGGTTCTGTGCAAATCTTAACGTGTTGGTAGACCATATGGTGTGATTGGTACTGTTGAGAAGAACGAGAATTCCTGGGTCGATGACCTTTAAGGCACCAGACTTATCTGTATGTGAGACTTCTCTGTTGGCAACCCTACCACCATTCCTGTCGATATTTTCTTGTACCATATTCCCGCATACCGATTCTTAGAATTGCCCGGGCTGAAAAACCCCATTTCAAAGCTTTCACCCGATGAAACTATAGTCTTGCCATCTGTAATCAACTGAGCTTTAGTTATGGTGTCTACTGCATAGGAGAGTGTTGAGATGGAAAATAAAGAGGAAATCAAGAAAACTATTTTAAGGCCTTCCATTGACGGTCTCTTATTCAATTCATGAAGTGCATCTGTTTTTCCATCCTTCATTCAATTCAAGGGTTTTGCAAGACATGAAAAAGAAGTCGTCTTGCAGTACAGTAAGTCTTCCCCCCTCTTTGGTCCTTTTTCTAAATGAACTTTTTGTATCTGTTTTTCCATCCGTCATTCAATTCATAAGATATGCAAGACATGAAAAAGAAGTCGTCTTGCAGTACAGCAAATCTTCCCCCCTCTTTGGTCCTTTTTCTAAATGTAACTTTCTGTTAGTGCCAATTATAAGAGACTTGGAATTCCAATTGAGAATGAACGGTCAATAATGTTAATTAATTTGAATAGTACGTCTTCGCTCCTTCAGATTTTGGTCACTTCATTAATTATGACTGGCATCTTAATAATGGCATTTGGTAGATAATCTGGGATGGGTTAGACTAATATTAGCAGCACCTTTGCCCGTGATTGTAGTCACGTGTTTAACTTTCCTTCCCCCGTGCTTTGTTCCTCTAATGTATTTAAAATAAATAAAAAAAATTATTCAGACCAGAATTTCATAACCCTGTGTCTACAACAACTCCGTTTCACATTAAATGTGGAAATGTACAAAAAATTGTTGTACTTTTACCAAGGAAATACTTTGCCGGAAGGTGAATTTCGCAATTTTAAGCTCTCCAGAGACAAAAATAATATGTCACAAGTATCATCGTTGAGCAACCAAATCTGGCATGTAGAACCATCTAGGCACGAGTGACAAGTGAGAATTAACTTGGCACAAGCTGAACTCTTAGTTTGAGAGTTGTAGCATTTTTTCACTCTCTAGACTTTGGCAACGAAAGTGATTGTTTAAATAACACATTTACCTATGAAATATAATCATCACTTAATGTTTAACTTGTCCTTTAAACTTACGAAACCTACTTATAGCGAGGAAATAAAATAAACACTTTTATAGCTTGTTTGGAACTTGGGGAAGAGAAGAGAAAGGAAGGGAAATTACTGTTTGCTATCCTTTCTCTGTTTGATTTTGTAAAAAAAATTGGAGAGAAAGAAGAGAGACAAAAGATGACTTGATTTAAAACTTTCCCCCCTTTTCCCCTTCATTTTCCCTCCCTTTTCCTTTTCCCTCACTTTTCCTTCCCTCCCCTTCCCTCCCCCAAGTTCCAAACAAGCTGTTAGTGATAAATCATTTTGCAGTTGAGTGTCAATTATTTGGTAGCAAAATCAATATGTTTCAGGCGGTCAATAGGTTTTAAAATTTTGTCGCAACAGAAAATATGAGACGACTTCTTAGCTAGGAATTGGCAATGACTAAAACCTCCCCGCAAATAAGTTTTAGAGAGGAAATATTATCATTTAGTGACACCAAATGCCAAATTTCTTGTAGTTAAGGTGAAATATTATCTTTTAGCGACACTGAATGTCAAATTATGCTAGATAATTTGACCTTTCTCATTGCCTTGGGCTAATGGTGTGATATGTTAGTTGTAATACACAAAAAACCTTGAAAGATACCTAGAAGGGCATGACGGACACTACTAGAAAACAAACTATTTGCGACGGATTCTTTTGCGATGGCTGAAATGCCATCACAAATGCCTATTATTCGCGACGGTAGCGGTCCCAACGCAAAAAATGACTTTTGCGACCGCTCAATTGCGACGGCAAGAATGCTGTCGCAAAAAGTGTATCAAAACAACATCGTTTAATAGCATAAACGCGTCGCCCTTTTATTGCGAGTTATTTGCGAGGGGATGATAAGCCATCGCAAAAAATTTTAATGAAACGACGTAGTTTTGGCTTGTAAACGACGTAGTTTTGGGTCCCATATTTTTCCCCCCTTTTCCCTTTTTCATTCTTTTTCCCTTTAAAAGACCAAACCCTAGGATGCCTCACAGCCTCACTCTCCCTCCCTCTCCTTCTCCCTCTCGGCGTTCATCGTCGACAGTGGCCTCCTCCCGTCATTCATCATCGGTCTGACTAGAGTCCCATTGTTCACTGCCATCACTAGGTTATCCTCTCTCTTTCTCTCTCTCTCTCTCACTTCTATACTCATGTGCTATTATAGGTATCACCACCTTTGCAATTGCATCGCCGACTGAAATCCCATCGTTCACGGCATAGGCATCACCAACTCTCTTTGTCATTCACTTCTTTCTTAAGGTAATCTTTTCTCTTTCTTTTCCATGATATTTTTTGCAGTGGTGGGTGGTTGATGGGTGGCTGTGGAGGGATGGGTGTGTGTGTTTGGTTAGGTGGAGGAGTGGCCAGGGTGTCGATTGTGTGCTGGGAGTAGATATGAGATTGGGGCAAAAGTGGTGGTGAATGCCATGGAATAAGGGGATGGAGTGCGGAAGAGGAGGTCGGATGTGGTGATTGTTAATGGTGGAAGGCTGGGTTGGGGAGGGGATTGGAGGTGAAGATTGGTGTTCATCTCATCTTGTCCTCCTTCAACCTCGATTGCTTCCTTGCAAACCCTTCCCCTCTTTCTCCCTCTGCCCTCGCTTTGTATGTATAGTATGTATATCTCCCTCTTTCGTCTCTCTATATGTGCATATTATACACAAAGATATGGTTGGTTGCCTAATTTTTGAGATAAAGGAAGTAGTGAATTAGATCATAGGGTTTGCTATTCAATTGCTTACCTATGTAACTGGGATCCAAGTTCTATGGTTTGTTTATTGAAATGCTTTCTCTTATGGATAACTAGTTTTGTAGATTGTAATTTGATTTCTACCACGAACAATTAGCTTTATAGGTTGTTTTTAAAACCCTTCTTTGTTTGCTTTAAACTATTCCCCTTTGTTGTCCAACTAGTAGGTTAAACATTGTCCTGGCTTTATATAGTACTGTAGACATTGCATGATAAAACCTGGGTAGAATGTAAAGTATCTATTTATGTATACATCAATATCCTCATTTATTTTTTCCAGTTGATACCGAATGATATGGAGTTGCAATTTGGAGATATGCCTAATTACACAACTTCAGATGGATCAGTACGTATTAGTTTATAACTACTTATATGAGAAAAGTGATTTTCAAATTCTAGAGTTCATTGATCTATGCTTAAAAAATTGATCTCTTGGCCGTTATCCAGGTTAAGATACAAAAGGATAGTGAAGTTCGATTAAAGATTATTGGAACTTGAGTAGATGCTACAAAAATAGTATGCCCTTGATTTTATCTTTTGTTCTTTTTTATTTCTTCAAATAATTGGTAAGCAAGGACTCTTTGTTGTAGCTCCAAATTGAAGCTTAAATTGATTGCGGTAAATTCTTTTGCACGCTATGTTTATAGTTGATAGGTAAAGGATTTGTTTACTCCCATATCTGCTCATGTGCATATCCTTGGCATATGTTATGTAAGCACCCCATTTTTGACCGCTCGGCAGTCTACATTCCGTCCAGACTTGTTTTCAAGTCATTGTGGACATATTCTAATCGAAACCAATCCTCTAGGTCCAAATTCCGTATTTCCATCGCTTCACGGGCCTGTAAGACCCAAATAGAGGCAAAATGACCAAAATGCCCTTAGGGGCATTGTCCTTTCTTATTCCAATTCCAATCCCTCTCTCGAGACAGTTTATTCCTCGAGACGGTCCGAGTAGCAAAACTACTCACCAAACCGTTAGAGTAGCGGAAATACTCACAGAACCGTTAGAGTAGCGAAAATACTCACAGAACCGTTAGAGTGGCGAAAATACTCACAAAACCATTAGAGTAGCGGAAATACTCACAAAACCGTTAGAGTGGCGGAAACACTCAAAACCCAGGCACGTCTCTTCGGAGACGGTAAGACCCCTTTCCAATCCCTCTCTCGAGACAGTTTATTCCTCGAGACGGTTCCAATCCAGGCACGTCTCTTCGGAGACGATAAGACCCCTTTCCAATCCCTCTCTCGAGACAGTTTATTCCTCGAGACGGTCCGAGTAGCAAAACTACTCACCAAACCGTTAGAGTAGCGGAAATACTCACAGAACCGTTAGAGTAGCGGAAATACTCACAGAACCGTTAGAATAACGGAAATACTCACAGAACCGTTAGAGTAGCGGAAATACTCACAAACCCGTTAGAGTAGCGGAAATACTCACAAATCATCAACCCCGTCCGAGTAGCGGAAATACTCACACCGTTAGAGTGGCGGAAACACTCAAAACCTAGGTCAACACCCGTGTTTGTTATCTCACTTCGGTGAAAAATGACCAAATTACCTTTTGGACCTTTTCTGGTCAAGATGACCATTTTGCCCCTAGGCATCCGAATGCCCCGGGAACCACACCGGCTCTGGGTATCAAACCGGTAATGTCCCGAGAATACTTTTTATAGTGTTCTCAACTTTCCTTTACCTTTCCAGATCATTCCGAGTCAGTTCCGACCAACCCGGTACAAAATGACCGTTTTGCCCCTGGTGGGCCGGTCTCCTTCTTCGACCACACCGGCTCTGGGTATCAAATCGGTAATGTCCCGAGAATACCTTTTATAGTGTTCTTAACCTTCTTTTACCTTTCCGGACCATTCCGAGTCAGTTCCGGCCAACCCGGTACAAAATGACCGTTTTGCCCCTGGTGGGCCGGTCTCCTTTTTCGACCACGCTGGCTCTGGGAAACAAACCGGCAACCTCTGGGAACATTCTAAATAATGTTTCCAGATCCCAAGTCCTCTTCCGGTACAGTCCGAGTCTGTCCCGGCAGTTTCCCGGTCCAATTGACCGTTTTGCCCCTAAAGGCCCGATCAACCTTTCCGACCCACCTTATCTTTATTTTTCAAGTCAAATACCTCCAGGACACTATTTTGAGTGTTCCTGCTCCTTTTCGTCATTCCGGGTCATTCCCAGCTCCTTCAAATCATTCCCGGACTTTCCGGAGTCACTCCTAGTGAAGCTAGGCTAAAAATTACATGGTAGTCACTAGTACAGGCGCCCAAATCTAGTCAAAGATACGTTGCTTGCCGACCTTAAACCTTTTCTAATTGGCTGGCGCCACTAGTAGTGGCGCCAAGCCAAGAAATGGCCTGGCGCCACTGCAATAGGCGCCAGGTTTGTCCTTCTTCTATAAATACAGAGCCTCATTCAACGTGAAAAGGGTCTGCAAACTTAACCTAAGAATCCTATATTTCAATATACAGAGCTCGAGCACCTCCTAAACCCTAGCCTCCCTAGGTTTTCCAAACCCAGCCACCCTACACTAAACCCTAGCCTCCTATACACTCATACACTCCCCCATACACTCATACACTAGCCTTCAACCATCCTTGGAAAACTTGAAGAACTGCCATCCAAAGCTTGAAGACAACTCTTGAAGACTAAAGGTGAAGATCAAGACGAAGACCGAAGATTGAAGACCGCACGGCGCGCAAAATAAACAAGATACAAGGTAGGCTCCCTATTTAATTTTCTGTACTTCCCCCCTCTCTCTTCTCTCTCCAACCCACTTGGGTTTTCTCTATTTTAATCCCCCATCTCTTTCCCGCCCTTTCTTTGCATGCTTGAAACAAGGGGATTCCCGATCCATGTGTAGGATTGGGCTATTGGAGAGTCACTGTGTCGGGGGCTTTCTTGTAGTCTAACCAAAGACCACGTGGGTCCGGCCCCCTTGATTATGTGGTGAAGCCTTAACCTTGTATGTTCACGACCCCAAATTGCATTGTGCATATCATAATCTTGCATCTTCCAAAATTCGTTTTCAAAGTTGTTTTCAAAGTTGTTTTCAAAATTGCATCAAAATCTCTTTTTCAAAAACTTGTTTTCAAAACCACAATTCTAGGGTGATTCTAGCTTTTCCATGGCTAGGGTTGCTTTAGGAAAGTGTTATATTAAGAGTGACCTTTTGGTCTATATTTTCAAACCTTGTTTTCAAAACCACTTTCTTAAAGTGGTTCTAGTCCTCTTATGGCTAGAACCACTTTAAGAAAGTGAGATGTTTTTATACTCTCCAAAAACTCTCTCTCTTCAAAAATCTCTTCCTAAAAAATCTCTTTTGCAACATACTTTCCTAAAACTCTTTTCTCCAAAATTGTTTTCAAAAACTCCCCTCCAAAATCTATTTTTCAAAACCCTTTTTTTTCAACTCCTTTCCAAAACTCTCTCTTAAAAATTCACTTTCCAAAAACGCTCCCTAAAAATCTTTCCAAAAACTCTCTTTTCCAAAATTTTCCTTCTAGAAACTCTCCTCTAGGATCTTCTTTCCAAAATCTACGTTTCTAAAAACGCACTTTCCAATACTCCTTCTCTTTAAAATCTTTTTCCAAAAACTCTCTCTTCAAATTCACTTTCCAAAAGTTCCTCCCTAGGATTCCCTTCTAGAAAACCTTCGTTTCCAAAAACGCATTTTCTAAAATCTCTTTTCTTAAAGCCCAAGTCAAGCCCTAGAGCTAACCATTAGGAAACCTTAATTTTCTTCCCAAAAACATGATTTTCAAACTTTGCCCAAAACCTAAGTTTCCAAAATCTCTTGTTTTCACATCAAAACTATACATATTTCCAAAACCTATTTTCTACGTCCAAACTATAGTCTTCCAAATCTAGGGTTTCTAAAATCTCCCTTTCCAAATCCTTGCCAAATCCTATCTTCCCTTTAGGAAACCGAATCAAATCTCCCCGTTTAGGAAACTAGATCCCGTCCTCCGTTTTTGGAAACAAAAATCAAATATTTTCTTTTAGAAACCAAATCTAATCACTTCCTAATCTAAACCTTTCTTAATTCAATACCTTCCTAAACCATAAGCTTCCTAAACCATAAGTTTCCTAAACCTAAACTCTAAATCTTTCTTTAAATTTCAAAATCCAACTCTTTCTTAATTCAAATATTTCCTAATCTTCTCCTTTCCTAAATCTTAAGTTTCCAAAACTTGAACATAAAAATCTTTCCTAAATTTTAAAACTCAACTTTCAAGTCTTTTCTAATTCAACCCTTTTTTAATTCTACCCTCTTTTCAAATCTTAACTTCTTAAACTTAAGTTTTCAAACATTTCCTAAACTCAAGCCTTTCCTAATTTCAAGACTTTATAAAATTCAAATTCTAAAACTTTCTAAATCCTAAACTTTCTAAATTTCAAATCTTTCTAAAATTATAAGCTCCTTAAATTCAAAACTTTTTTGAAGTTAAATCTTTCTAAACCCAAATCTTTCTAAACTCTAAACTTTAAAAAACTTCAACATCTTTCCAAATCTAAGACTTTTTTTCAACTCGAGACTTTCTTAATTCAAACATTTCCTAAATTGAAAACTTTCCTTTTTCAAACCTTTCACAAAACAAAACTTTCTTATTTTCAAAACTTCCTTGTTTTCAAAACTTTCCAAAATCAAAACTTCCCTTTTTCAAACATTTCTAAATTCGAAACTCTCCTAATTTGAAACCTTTCCTAATTCAAACATTTCCTAAGTCCAATCTTTCCTAGTCTCCTAAACTTTCCAAGTCAAGTCGAATCTTTCCTAAGTCTCTTTCCTAAGTCTAGGTTTCCTAAACCTCCATCTTTCCAAAATAAGTCTAAATCCCTCTTCCAAGTTCTCTCTTTTCAAATCAAAATTCAATCTTTTCAATTCCAAGTTCCAATTTTCAATCCTTTATTCAAAGTTCAATCTCTCAATCTCCCAATTCAATTTCCAGTTCAATCTCCTTCTTCAAATCAATTCTTCTCTTTTCAATCGGACTCCGGTCCGAACTACGACTGACCTGATTCCCCCAAAGGGATACGTAGGCAACCTTCATAGGTGCGGTCACAATACTTTTCAAACTTTCAATTCCACCCTCATAGGTGCAGTTTTCAAAATCTTTTCAAATATAAAATTCCAATTTCAAATTTCTATTTTCAAATTTCTACTCTCAATTTTCAAACTTTCCAATTTCAATTCCATCTTTTCAAGTCTATTTTCAAATCAAAGCAATCTTTTTTTAAATCTATTTTTCAATTCTTTTCTATTGCTTGCATATCATGCATCATGCTAAATTAGTTTTCAAACATTGTTTTTCTAAAGTGGATAGGATTGGACATGGGTTAATTAAAGACTCTCATAGGTGAATCAAGGGTAGATTGACATGCAGGTACCAAAAGGGCGGGGCAGGGTGATAGCTTAGTGCGTCTTCCCTACACGTAACCAACCTCCAAACCTAGGATCACTGTTTTCGAAAGATCAAACGGAGTTATTTTTTTAAAAAGGGCTAAATGTTTTCCAAAAGGTTGCCAAACAACCTGTTTTCCTAAAAACCCTCTCTTGAGGAGATATTTTAAAAATTGTTTTCCAAAAACCCTAAGTGTAGTCTTCGGACTATGCTTAGTTTTTAGGTGACCTAACTCACCTTAATCAAGTTAGGTGGCGACTCCGAATCTTTTTCAAAAGCCCTTTATTGAAACCAATTTTTCAATTCAAACCTAGTCGCACTCGTTCTTTTAGGAGAGTGAGTTCTAACGAGAGAGTACGGCATTTTTCCCGCGTGTGTGAGTATTCCTCGAGTGCGAAAAAATCTGGACGCGACATGTTATTAGTTGATCATATAGTTTTGGTTCAGTTAAACTAGAGCAGGAATCAAATTCAAGTAGGATGTAATATTAGATGCTTTCGATCTTGAAATACTGAGGGAAGAAAAAGGGAATAAGCAAGAATAAGACACTAGACTTGTTGACATGGATATTTCTTCATATGCATGTAAGCACACACAGTTTATAATTATTAATTCATTATGTCTGACTGTCCGAGGCACCTCAGCTGTTACCTAATCAAGCACAAAATGTGTTTCTCGTGCTTTGTACATGGATTGGATGACTTTGATCCTCCATCTACTAAACAAAGCAGTCATAAAATCTGCACCAAACTATTTTTTGTGTTTGTTTGCAGGTATACGTGTATGCAAATATTAATGAGTACGAAATCCATTAAAAAGTCACAAGTGAGAATGTATCCCTTGGAAAACAAAGTTTTAGTTTATCCAAGGAGAAGCATATAAAAAAAAAACCATAGGGTATATAGGACAACAACTTGAATTTATGCATTTATTAAGAGGAATATTTTAGCGAGCAAATGGAGTTGGAATATTATTTGTTAAACAGGAGAGGAAAAAAAAACTAACCCCAACAATTTCTTTAAAAAAATGGAAAAGGAAAAGAAAAAGAAAATTTTCTTATGATTAAATTCATAGTGATAGTTTATTATTCGTAATGTGTTTCTTTTGCTGAACTGCCTGTGCATCATGAGTGTTAGGCTTAAATTTGAGCTCTTGCTTTCAACCTGTGGGATTCTATGCTTGTGTTGGTGTATGTGTATGTATCAACGTATATGAATCAGTATGTGTACAGTTTGTATTTCAAGTATATCTGCTAAGTATTTGCCAAAATTAGCTCCTTGTTTTGTATCTTAGCATGTTAGGCGATATCGATCTTAGTGCTATGAGCCTTCCTTTCACCTTTTGTATACACTTTCTTGAAGGCATTGAGTAGCAAAGTCACTATTAGAATTTAGATGTTAACTGGGTGCATTGATTTCTTTTTTAATTGCCTAGGAAGCAAAGGAATAAAGGAGTAAATAGAGATATCAAAATGTTATTTTTCATTATTTGTGATCTTTTATATTATCTAGTGCTTGATTGATAATAAATGTTATCTCTCATCATATATTATGGATTTGATTTTTTCTTAATGAAAATTTAATTTATTTATATTATTTTGGGCATTTTATTCTAACTTTTTACTTTTGTGTGCTTATTTTCAGCATTTTCAAACCTCTGCAAATTTATTCTCTGACGGCTTTTCTTTCTTTCTTTTTCTTGTTATAACAAATTATTTTCTTAAACCATTAATTGTTTGCACTTTTATGCAGTGTGTTCTTTGATAAGTGAGAATGGTTGGAGGAGGGAAAAACTCAAGACAGGGTACTTTTCAAGTATGATTAACCCTTCTAGCAATCTAACTTGTATTCTCTTTTACTTTCTTTTCTTGTTCCCGCATGAAAAATATATGCTCTTCTTCCATCCATTAAAATATTTATATGATTTTGATAATTCTTTATACATGTTGACTTCAAAATTTTTTTTTTTTTTGCTAATAATGTTTAGTACGCAACTAGATGATTATGATTTTTTAGGAGGGGGCACCCAAATTTTTAGTTTCTACTTAATTAGTGGGGTTGGCTAGGTCTTAAATTAAAATCTTGTTAGTATAAGCTCCTAATCCATAGTAAGTAAGTTTTACAGCCACAAGTACCAGTACTAAAGTAATTAATTAAGATTAGTTATATGCAATAAAGTGCTTCAATTTGTTCTGGAAGATCAAAAATATGGATCATATTGAATGTCTAGTTTTTAAACGCCACCATTAATCTTAGCAAGAAGGCAGAGAAAGGATTTAAACATCACTATGCATAAACGGCCCAATTGGGCACTAAAACCCCTCGGAAGTCCATCAAACTTGATACTAGTAAGGTCTAGGCACGAGTGATGTGTGAGAATAAACGGCACAGTTGCCGAACTCTAGTGTAAGAGTTGTAACATTTTTTTCTCTCTCTTTTTCTTTATCCTTTTTTTTTTTTTGTTGAGAAAAACAAGTTTTTCGAGCCATTTGCGTAGTAAACCCCCAAATGGCCCTGCAAGTCCGTCAAACTTGAAACCTAGCAAGTTTTAAGCACGAGTGACATGAGGAAACAAACAGCACCACTGCCGGACTCTCGGTGTAAGATTTGTGACATTTTTTCCTCTCTTTTTCCTTGACTTTTTTTTAGAAAAACAAGTTTTTCGAGCCATTTGGGTACTAACACCTCCAAACAACTTCGGAAGTCCCTCAAACTTGACATGTAGCAAGGTCAAGCTAGGCAGTTGTGACTTGTGGGAACAAACAGCATGATTCCTAGAGTCCAGTGTAAGAATTGTGATATTTTTTCCTCTCTTTTTTCTTAATTTTTTTTTAGAAAAACAAGTTTTTAAAGCTGTTTGGTACCAAAACCCCCAAACGGCCTTGGAAGTTCGTCAAACTTGACATGTAGTAAGGTCTAGGCACGAGTGATGTGTAAAAATAGATGGCATGATTGCCGGACTTTGGTGTAAGAGTTGTGACATTTAAAAAAAAAAAAAAAGTTTTTTGAGCCATTTGGGTACTGAAACCTCCAAACAGCCTCGAAAGTCCGTCAAATTTGACACGTAGCAAGGTCTAGGCATGAGTGACGTGTGGAAATAAACAGCACAGTTGTAGGACTCCCGGTGTAAGAGTTATGATATTTTTTTCTCTCTTTTTTCTTAACTTTTTTAAGACCCTCAAACAGCCTTGGAAGTCCGTCAAACATGACACATAGCAAGGTCTAGGCACAAGTGACATGTGAAAACAAACGATACGATTGCAGGACTCTCGGTGTAAGAGTTGTGATATTTTTTTTTCCTTAACTTGTTTTTGAGAAAAACAAGTTTTTCAAGCCATTGGAGTACTAAAACCCCCAAACGGCCTCGGAAATCTATCAAACTTGACATGTAGCAAGGTTCAGGCACGAGTGATGTGTGGAAACAAACACTATGGTTGCAGGACTCTTGGTGTGAGAGTTACGACATTTTTTTCTCTCTCTTTCCCTTAACTTTTTTGAGAAACACAAGATTTTCGAGTCGTTTGGGTACTAAAACCCCCAAACGGCCTCAGAAATCTATAAACTTGATACGTAGCAAGGTTTAAGCACGAGTGACATGTGGAAACAAATGATAGGGCTTCCAAATTTTTGGTGTGAGAGTTGTGACATTTTTTTGTGAACTTTTTTTTTTTGAAAAATAAGTTTTTCGAGCTGTTTTGGTACTAAAACCCCCACACGGCCTCGAAATTTGTCAAACTTGACACGTGGCAAGATCTAGGCACGAGTAACATGTTGGAGAATTTGTCGACGGACATGTAGTTTGGCATTCTCGTGATGTAAATTGCATTTTTATTTCAATAAGTTCATATATTTACATGCATATCTATTAATTATTTTTATTACCTTTATTATTGTATCTAATAATTATATGGTTTTTTTTTCAGGTTATTTCAAAAGAATAGGTTGATGGTGTTCTTATATGGGCTTATTCGGCGATAGACTAAAAACTCTTTTTGTTGTATGGATTTTGGATTAGGGTCGTTATTTTGCGAGAGACTGTGTAATTTTTTGTTGTTTGGATTTTGGATTCGGGTCATTATTATTTGAGAGACTATGTAATTTATTTTTATTGTATGGATTTTAATGGGATACAATATTTGTTTTGGATAAATTTTTAAAAGTGTATCAAATTTGTTAAGTATTTTTGTAAGTATTTGAATTTGAATGAATGTGTATGCTTTGTTATGTAGATTATGTTAAATGTACATTTTATCAAGTAAAACAACAAAATTACAAAAATTATTTGTAATTTATATACAAAATTATTTTTTCTTAATAAATAAAGTATCAGCGATAGCCTTCTACTGTAGCTAAAAGTGGGAAAACCGTTATTAATTCAATTTCTAAATCATGTCTCTTTTAGTGACGATACTTTCTATCACTAAAAGTTTTTTTTCTAAGGTCAAATCTATAGCTAATTGGAGTCACTATAAGTATTTGCGACAGTCTTTAATCGTTGCAGAAGCTCGTTAGCATCGGGAAACCAGCGGTTGTAATTAAAAGTCATTTAATGATGAGTATTTGCGATGATATTCCTGTAGTCGCTAATAGTGCCCCATGCCGTCGCTCAGTTGTCGCTAAAACTATTTGTGACCCTAACATTTTCATCACTAAAAATGCCTTGCAATTTCGTCGCAAATGCTCATTGGCGATGACAAATTGGCTTTTTACAACGGTTTGCTGCCGTCGCAAATGCTCGTTTTTCTAGTAGTGGAAGCTGCTCTCATTGATGCCCCAAAGAAGTTTTCAAACACATATCAATTATCAAAGTCACCCATATAAATGCCCACTTCAGAAATAGCCATTTTCGTTTCCTATTATTCAATATTATAGGCATATTTTCCTAGTACCTTATAAAAAGTCCTTTCAATTAGTGGTCCGCAAGATTTGAATTTGTAACATCATGTAATTGTCTGGGTTTCGTGGTTGATTACACTCCAAAAGTGTAATCTTAATCCCCTAATTAGTAGTTTGTTAGCCCTAATATATTTCTTAGAATAGGTTTTTAGTAATAAATTGTTTTAAACGGATTTTCTCTATGCATTGCAGGTTTATCAGATTGAAATAGTAAAAATGGGCCAAAAGCAAGAACAATTGTTCAGACGGCTAATCCACCATTTGAACAACTGTTGATCACAACGGAACACCGTTCAGACGTTACGTCAAACAGTGGATATCCAGAGTCGTGTTTTTACGTCTGAAGTCAATCCAGAGTCGTGTTTTTTAGTCTTAAGCCATTCCAAAGTCTTGATTTTCCATTCAAAGACCATTTGGGCGCCTAAAGCTACAGTTCGGATGATTAACTCTATCGTCCTGACGATCTTCAGACATTCGCTAGACACTTGGCGCAAAAAAGGTGTTTCGAATGTATATTAGCCAAAAGAATGTGAGGATATCAAAACAATGTTAGCTTTAGAATCAAAGGATGGCAGCAGCATTTGGTCCGAGAAGAATGTTTGAAGAATATTTGTTTTGTTAGTTTGTTTTGGATTCTTGTAGTTAGAGTTTTGAGACGAATGTTATAGATGAAATCTCTTTAGATTTTTGTCTACATTTTCTTGCTACTCTCCTACTCTTTCCTTGTATTTAAACAAGAGCTTTTGTCTAATTAAATTATAGATTTATATGCTTGTTTATCATTTCTACAATTTTTCCTACATGGATTGTTCTAGCTAAACTTATTGTTTGGGTGTAATTGTGAAGACTTACCAAGGAAGGCATAGGAAGTGAAAGGGGAGTCTCTAAATCTCGTTGAATATCTGTACTTTGTTATTCTCTATGTTTGGAATTGATTGCTTTAGAACACTTAGATTTATAATCATGGTTTGATGAACATGTGGTTTATTTCTAAGGATCTCACAAAGGTATTAAAATCTAATTCTAATTAAAAGAGCACCTAATGTTTTAAAGCTAAATCTTCCGAATCAAGGATCCACGGACAGATCCATGATTTGAGTTATCCTAAACTCTCTCTTTCAAATTTCATGCTAAAAGCGGTAGGTTGAATCAAGTGCATCCAAATCCCTTTTATCCTATTTAAAGCTCTTGCTTTTTCACTTGAATTTTCATTTGCTTAAATTAATTTAGTTTTAATTACTTTTAGTTTGGTAAAATTTCCAATTCTCTTAAATTGCTCTAGCTAGATTATTAATTATTTCAATTATTAATTTAACTAGTGTTTTCAGTTAATTGCTTAGTTGGTAGTAAAATAAATCCACAAAACCCCTAAAGATTTTTTGTTCAATTTTGGTTTCCATAGATTCGATTCCATCCTTGCATTGTAGTTTTAATGCAAATACTTCTTAAATTGTGCTCATTGTTTATTGCTAGATTTGCACAAATTCCATGGGCGAAAACAATAATGGGGATACCTCCGTTTAAACTACACGCATCTCCATCGTCGTAAATCACTTCGTGCGGAAGGACGAATCAAGTTTTGGCACCGTTGTCGGGGATTTGAAGGAGCGAGCAAATTTTAGAAAGAAATTAAAATTAAAATTGTAAAAACAAGGTCGGAATTGATCATGCACCTCCGAGGGAAGCATCTACAGATTCAGGCTGGGGTAATTTCTTCAACTTCATTATGAATATCGTGCTAGAATTTTTGTTTCGTTTTTTTTTTTATAGTTTTTTTTGTTTGATTAATTAGTTTGCATTGCATCTTGCTAGGATCATTAGAGGAGATAGGATAGTGTGTGTTTTACTTGCTAATAGGTGTTATTATTGAGCACGTTGAGTAGGAGTTTGGAGTTGAAAAGCCGTTGTCCGCTATTGATATGTTTGGGTATGATATGTTGACCAGGATTGAGACATAATTTTTTCGCATTGCATGTACATGACCCATTGGACGCAAAACGAATATAGACGCCTGTTACGAGTCGACCCATTATCATCGATTAACACTCCTCCCGGAATCTCTTTAGTGGTTAACCTAGGATCTATTCATATGGAAAACATAAATGAAGAATGTGGGCAACCTAATCTTGGTCCACCCAATCTTGTGCCAGCAAATTTTAATACATTGCCTATTCCACCAATGCGTGAAGTGGTACCCAATCCTCCTCTAAATACTGCAAATGGTGTATAGGGTAATAATATGGAAGGTGGGAGTATCCATAGAGACATAGGGGTTCCCCAATTTTGCACTTTGAGATATTACATGAACCCACCACGGCAAGCACCGAGTTCATGTATTATTTTTTCACCCCATTACTCTACTTTGAACATATGTCCAGGTATGATACAACTGCTTCCTCAATTTCATGGGGTAGATTCGGAAAGGCCTTATGCCTTTATTAAAGAATTTGAGGATGCGTGTTCGCTAGTGATGGACAACTTTTGTCCAAGGGAAATCTTCTTTCTTAAACTTTTTCCTTTTTGTATAAAAGACATCATTAAGACGTGGTTCAATTCTTTGAGACCACTTTCTATCCACTCTTGGCAAACTCTTTAAGGGGAGCTTTTAAAAAAGTTTTTTCCAAAAAATAGAATGAAGGCGTTTTGACGCCAAATCTCACAATTTTCTCCCACGTTGGGGGAATCCTTTTCCCAGCGTTGGGAGCATTTTAAAGAGCTCCTAATTTCTTGTCCACGTCATGGTTTCTCTGACTAGCACATCATCAACATTTTTTATGCTTCTCTTATGCCCCTTAAAACAATTTATTGAGACCATGTGTGTAGAAAATTTCATGGATAACCAACCTCACGAAGCTTATGCTTGACTACCTTGCAAATTTGGCTCGTGATTGGGCAACTACTGGAACCCAAAATCCTGAAGTTAGACCTAACTCACAAGAAGTGAAATACCAATTGAAGGAATTTAATGATGTGAATACTAGGCTTGCTACTTTGGTAAGAAAATTAGAAGCCTTTGAGCTTAAGAAGGTCAATTTGGTGGGAAGCAAAGAGGTTAAAGAATTGTGTTGTGTTGTGTTATGTGTGAGGCCAAAGAGCACGACACCATGTCGTGCACAATCATTCCGGGTATCAAGGAGGCATTGCATGGCCAAGTCAATGCCATTGGCCATTATAATTGAGGGAGAAACCCCTATTCTAATACCTATAACCCGGGATTGAGGGACTATCCTAATTTTAGATAGAGAAATAAGGGGACTTCCAATCCCCAAGCTCACCAAGGAGGGTTTCACAACCCTCAATCTTATCAAACACCTCCTCCATCATTTCAACCGCCACATTAGCAACCTCCACCAGTTGCATTATTCCCAACCTAACCAAAGCCATTCCAACCTCCACCTCAAGCTCCATCCAATACATATCAACCACGTAAGCACCCCATTTTTGACTGATCGGCGGTCTTCACTCTGTCCAGACTTGTGTTCAAGTCATTATGGGCATATTTCAATCCAAATTAACTTTCTAAGTCTAATCTCGTCAATTCATAGCTTCGCAGGCCCCACCGGGCCCAAATAGAGGCAAAATGACCAAAATGCCCCTAGGGGCATCATTCGTTCTAATTACAACAGGCGCATCTTTCCGAAGACAGTAAGTCCCCTTTCCAATTCTAAATTAGGCACGTCTTTCCAGAGACGGTAAGTCTCTTTTCCAATTCCAAATTAGGCATGTCTTTCCGAAGACAGTAAGTCCCCTTTCTAATTCCAAATCAGGCACGTCTTTTCGAAGACGGTAAGTCCCTTTTCTAATTCCAAATCAGGCACGTCTTTCCGAAGACGGTAAGTTCCCTTTCCAATTCCAAATCAGGCGCGTCTTTCCGAAGACGGTAAGTCCGCTTTCCAATGCCAAATTAGGCACGTCTTTCCAGAGACGGTAAGTCCCCTTTCCAATTCTAAATTAGGCACGTCTTTCCAGAGACGGTAAGTCCCCTTTCCAATTCTAAATTAGGCACGTCTTTCCGAAGACGGTATGTCCCCTTTCCAATTCCAAATCAGGCACGTCTTTCCGAAGATGGTAAGTCCCCTTTCCAATTCCAATTCCAATTCCAATCCCTCCCTCGAGACAGTTTATTCCTCGAGATGGTCCGGCACATTTTTCAAAGAAAATCTCTTCGAAACTGTAAGTCTTTTTAAACCTGTCGACCGGGACGAGACCCCAAGTCCCCTAGATGGTAGAACGGTCCACCTTTGGCGCCTACTAGCCCACCAATGTAGAAATGTCCGTTTAGGCACACCTTTCGAGAAATTTGATTCTTAGGCGCTAAGTCCCTTTAGCAGCTTCCCGAGATCAGGCAGTCTCAGGAATGATCACGAACCGTTAGAGTAGCGGAAATACTAGCAAACCTTGCAACCGTCAGAGTAGCGGAAATACTTGCAAACAGGTCGATATAAGGAATTGCCAACAAATCCCTATATCACGCGACCACTGTCAGAGTGGCGAAAACACTCAAAACCCAAGTCAACACTAGTGCCTGCTAGCCCACTTTGGTGAAAAATGACCAAACTGTCCCTAGGGCCATTTTTCGGCACGTTTCTTGAGAACACATTTGAAACCTCAGAACAGTAAGTCCAACGTTCCAAGATTGTCTTAAAGGCAATCTGGCATGATTAGGTGTCTTCTAGTCAGTTTTGGGCCAATTCTGAGACTTTTCGGTCAAGATAACCATTTTGCCCCTAGGCATTCGAATGCACCAGGAACCACACCGGCTCTGGGTATCAAACTGGTAACCTCTCGAGAATACTTCTTATAGTATTTCCAACCTTCCTTTACCTTTTCGGATCATTCCAAGTAAGTTCCGATAAACCCAGTGTAAAATGACTGTTTTGCCCATAGAGGGGCCGGTCGCCTTTTCTAGCCACGCCGACTCTAGGTATCAAACTAGTAACCTCCTGAGATTGTTTTTTATATCTCAACTTTTTTTTATCTTTCCGGATCATTCTGAGTCAATTCTGGTAAACCCGGGGTAAAATGACTGTTTTACCCCTGGTGGGCCGGTCGCCTTTTCCGACCACACCGGCTCTGGGTATCAAACCGGCAAGCCTTTGGGAACATTCTAAATAATTTTTCCAAATCTCAAGTCTTTTTCTGGGACATTCTGGGTCCGTCCCGGCAGCTTTTTGGCCCGGTTGACCATTTTGCCCCTAACGGCCCAGTCAACCTTTCCGACAAATCTTGTCATCCTTTTTCAAGTCCATTACTTCCGGGACTCTATTTTAAGGGTTCCTGTCCCTTTCCAGCCTTTTTGGTTATTCCCGGCCTCTTCAAATCATTCCTGGACTTTCCGAAGTCACTCCTAGTGAAGCCAGGCTAAAAATTGCATGGTAGTCACTAGTACAGGCGCTCAAATCTTCCCAAGATACGTTGCTTGCCGACTTAACAAACTTTCCTAACTAGCTGGTGCCACTAGGAGAGGAATTTTGCTCTAGCGCCACTGCAACAAGTGCTAGGTCTATCCCACCTCTATAAATACAGAGCCTCTTCCAGCGTGAAAGGGGTCTGCAAACTCAATCTAAAAACCCTAATTTTCGATACATAGAGCACGAATACTCCCTGAACCCTAGCTTTTCTAGGTTTTCCAAACCCTAGCCACCATACACCAAACCCTAGCCTCCTATACACTCATACACACCCTTATACACTTATACACAAGTCTCCAACCCTCCATTGAAGACTTGGATTACTACAACTACAAAGATTTGAAGACCAAAGACAAGCCCTTGAAGATCAAGACTGAAGTGAAGCGAAGACCGAAGGAAAGCAAGGCGCGCAAAGCCAAGCAAAATAAACATGACATACAGTAGGCTTTCTCTTTAATTTCCGCACTTCCCCCTCTCTCTTCTCTCTCTTAACCCACTTGGGTTTTCTCTATTTCAATCCCCCATCTCTTTCCCCCCTTTTCTTTGCATGCTTGAAATAAGGGGACTCCCAGTCCATGTGTAGGATTAGACTATTAGAGGGTCACCGTGTCAGGGACTTTCCTTTAGGCTAACCAGAGACCACGTGGGTTCGGCCCCCTTGATTATGTGGTGAAGGCTTAACCTTGTATGTTCACGACCCCAAATTTGCATTGCGCATATCATGATCTTGCATCTTCCAAAAATCATTTTCAAACTTGTTTTCAAAGCTTGCATTAAACTTGTTTTCAAAATTGCATCAAAATCTCCTTTTTCAAAACATGTTTTCAAAATCACAACCCTAGTGTGATTCTAGTCTTTCCATGCCTAGGATTGCTTTAGGAAAGTGTTATATTTAAAGTGACTTTCATGGTCCATATCTTCAAACCTTTGTTATTTTCAAAACCACTTTCCTAAAGTGGTTCTAGCCTTCTTATGGTTAGAATCGCTTTAGGAAAGTGAGATATTTTTATACCTTCTAAAAACTCTCTTTTCAAAAGTCTCTCTTCCTAAAAATCTCTTTTTCAACATACTTTCCTAAAACTCTCATTTCCAAAGTTGTTTTCAAAAACTCCCTCCAAAAATTTATTTTTCAAAACTCCCTTTTTCAACTGCTTTCCAAAATACTCTCTCCAAAATCCACTTTCTAAAAACACTCCCTAAAAATCTTTCCAAAAACTCTCTCCAACAATCTTTTTTCAAAAATCTTTCTAAAAACTTTCTTTCCAAAATCTTCCTTCTAGAAATTCCTCTCTAGGATTTCCTTCCAAAAGTCTTCGTTTCCAAAAACACACTTTCCAAAAACTCTTTCCTTAGAGTCCAAGTCAAGCCATAGAACCCACAATTAGGAAACCCTAATTTTTCTTTCCAAAAACATGGTTTTCGAACTTGCCTTAAAACCTAGGTTTCCAAAATCTATTTTTCTACATCAAAACTATACACTTTCAAATCTAGGGTTTCTAGAAACTTCTTTTCCAAATCCTTGTGAAATCAAATCTTTCCTTTAGGAAACCAAATCCAATCTCCCCATTTAGGAAACTAGATCCAATCCTCCGTTTTTTGAAACAAAATCAAACCTTCCCTTTTTAGAAACCAAATCCAATCCATTGTTTTAAGAAATAGGAATCTTAACCCTTCCTAATCCAAATCTTTCCTAATTTAACTCCTTCCTAATCCTTCACTTTTCTAAATCTTAAATTTTCAAAATTTGAACATAAAATCTTCTTAAATTTTAAAACTCCACTTTCAAATCTTTCATAATTCAACATTTTCCTAATTCTACTCATTTCCAAATCTTAACTTTCCAAATCCAAGTTTTCAAATCTTTCCTAAACTCAACCTTTCCTAATCTCAAGGTTTTTTAAAACTCAAACTCTAAAACTTCCTAAATCCTAAACTTTCTAAATTTGAAACTTTCAAACTCTAAAATTTTTTAAGTTCTAAACTTTCCTAAACTTCAAATCTTTTCAAATCTAAAACCTTTCTAAACTCAAAACTTTCTTAAGTTGAAACTTTCTTAATTCAAACCTTTTCTAAATCTTTCCTAATTTAAAATCTTTCTATAATTCTAAGCTTTTCAAATTCAAAACTTTCTTAACTTGAAACTTTCCAAATTCTAAACCTTTCTTAAACTAAACTTTTCCTAACTCAAAACATTTCTAAATTCAACACTTCCCTATTTCAAAACCTTTCTTAAAATAAAACTTTCTTAATTCAAAACTTTCCTAAGTTGAAGCTTTCCTAATGTGAAAACTTTCATAAACCTAAAATTTTCCTAAGTTGAAATTTTCCTAAATCAATATCTTTCCTAATTCCAAGTTTCCTAATCTTCCAAGTCTAATATTCAAGTCAATTCTTTTCTAGAATCTTTCCAAGTCAAATCTAATATTTCTTTTCTAAGTTCTTAAGTCTAGGTTTCTTAAAACCAAGTTTTCCAAAGTCAAATCTTTTCAAATCTTCCAATCAAAGTTCAATCTCTCAATCTTCCAATCCAATTTTCAATTCAATCTCTTTCTTCCAATCATATCTTCTATTTTCAATCGGACTCTTTTCCGAACTACGACTGACCTGATTCCTCAAAAAAGATACGTAGTCAACCCTCATGGATGCGGTCTCCACATTTTTTAAATCTCAAATTCTACAATATTTTTTAAATCCCAAATTCTACAATATTTTTCAAATTTCAAATTCCTCCACATTTTTCAAATCTCAAATTCTACAACATTTTTCGAATTTTCAATTCCACAACCTCTTTCAAATCTCCAATTTATTTTTCCAATCTCCAATTCCAAATTTCTATTTCCAATTTCTAAAACTTTCCAATTCCAAGTCTATCTTTTCAAATCTCTTTCAAATCAAATCAATTTCTTTTCAAATTTCTTTCCAAATCTATTTTCCGACTCTCTTTTATGCACTTGCATATCATGCATCATATCTTTTTAAACATTGTTATTTAAAGTGAATAGGATTGGACAGTTTGTTAGTTGAAGACTCTCGTAGGTGAATCTATGGTAGATTGACATGTAGGTACCGAAAGGGCGGGGTAGGGTGATGGCTCAGTGCGTCTTCCCTACACGTAACCAACCTCCAAACCTAGATCACTGTTTTCGATAGACCAAAACAGAGTTATTTTCAAAAAAAGGGCTAAATGTTTTTCAAAGGTTGCTAAACAACTTGTTTTCTTAAAAACCATCTCTTGAGGAGGTATTTTCAAAATCGTTTTCCAAAACCTTAAGTGTAGTCTTCGGATTATTCTTAGTTTTTAGGTGACCTAACTCACTTTAGTCAAGTTAGGTGGTGACTCCAAATCTTTTCTAAAAGCCCTTAATTTAAATCTATTTTCAATTCAAACCTAGTCACACCCATTCTTCTAGGAGGGTGAGTTCTAACGAGAGAGTACAGCATTTTTCTCGTTTGTGTGAGTATTCCTCGAGTGCGAAAAATCTGGGCGCAACAAACCCCCACATAGGAGGCCGTTGGAGGACACCATCCAACAATTCATGCAAACTCAAGGAGGAGTGAATTCTCGGGTTGATAAAACTTTGGATGATATCAAGAGTTAATTGACTATTCTTACACAAGCCTTGACCCTTAACGAGAAGGGTAATTTACCCACGCAACCCCAACCTAATCCATCTAGGCATGTGCACTTTACCGAGACTTCAACCTAATCCTCTTCTAGCCATGAACAAGTGCAAGCCATCACCACCTTGAGAAGTGGTAAAGCTATTGACAAGACCATTCTTTGTAGGGATCATAAGGGTAGGGGAGAAGCGTCTAAGGTAGTTGAGGGTTCGGTTGAGAAAGAGGGGGAGCCTGGTGGGAAGAAGGGTGAGGAAAAGAAGTGTAAGGAGAAGGATAAGAGTAAGGAGAAAGAGAAGAGTGAGTCCATACCTAACAGTAAGGAAGCCTTGAGAGAGGAACGTGAGGTCTTAGCTCACGCCCCCTTTCTTCATCGTCTAGCCAAACCAACAAATTATCCCTTAGGTTTTGAGATTTATGAGACTTTCAAGCAAGTCAAAATAAATCTACCCCTATTGGAAACCAAAAAACAAGTACCCTGTTATGCTAAATTTTTTAAAGATTTATGCACTGTTAAGAGGAAGTTGAACATAAGATAATGCCTTTCTTGCTAAAAAGATGTTCATTCTGTGGTCCAAGATAAGACTCCTCCTAAGTATAAAGATTTGGGTTGTCCTAGTGTGACTTGCCTCATAAGAGATCATAAGATAAAGGGTAGCCTTCTAGACTTAAGGTCGAGTGTGAATCTATTGCCATACTCAGTGTATGAGCAATTAGGATTAGGTAAGCTCAAACCAAATAAGATCACACTCCAACTAGCGAATCGATCCATTAAGACCTTTAGGGGAATAGTAGACGATGTCTTGGTGCAAATTGATAAGTTCTATGACCTGGCTAATTTTGTGGTTCTAGACACCTAACCGGTAGTGGACCCTAATGCCCAAGACCATATTCAAGTCATCTTAGGTAAACCTTTCCTAGCTGCATGTGATTCCCATATCCATTGCGAGGGAGTCTGTTAATGTTGTCCTTTAGAGATATGTCTGTCAAGCTTGACATGTTTAATGCGGGGAGGCAATTGAGAGATTTAGAGGATGTTTGGGAAGTGAACCTTATCGACTCTATAGTGCAATAGCACTTTGAGAAGCATAGTGTAAAAGACCCATTAGCTAGAATGTTGATGTTTAGTGAGGATCTTGACTGCTTGGAAGGTGAGGAAGAAAGGGATGTTGATAGAGATGGCAGTGGTCTTAAGGTTTGTCCTATAATGGCGGTAGGTCAATAGACCCCCACTTTTGAACCTTTGACTCCTAATCCTTTTAAACCCCAACCGTCGAAACTTAAGGCTCCTACACTTGATAGGTAACCTTTACCATCTACCCTCAAGTATGTATTTTTGGGTGAGGGTAAATCTTATCGAGTAGTGATATTTTCATCATTGATGGAAGCTTAAGATAAAAGCTTCTTAGAGGTATTCAAGAAGCACCACAAGGCCCATAGGTTGGACAATCGCCGATTTACACAGCATTAGCCCTCTTGTATGCACTAATCGCATTTATTTTGAGGAAGTGGTTAAGGTGGTGCACCAAATACAACAGCGATTGAACCCAACAATGAAAGAAGTTGTCAGGGGTGAAGTTCAAAAGCTTCTTAATACAGGTATTATATACTCAATTTCTGACTCTAAATGGGTGAGCCCCACCCAAGTTGTTCCCAAAAAGTCCGGAGTAATGGTAATGAAAAATGAGAACAATGAATTGATACCCACCCGAATTCAAACCAAGTGGTGTATGTGTATTGACTACTATCACGTTAATGATGTAACTACCAAGGATCATTTTTCCCTTCCTTTTCTTAACCAAGTCTTATAGAGGGTAGCGGGACGAGCATATTATTGTTTCTTTAATGGTTACTCTGGCTATAACCAATTGGAAATAGCCATGGAAGGCCAAGATACAACCACATTCACATGCCCATTTGGCATATTTGCCTACAAGCAAATGCCCTTTGGGTTATGTAATGCTCCCACCATATTTCAAAGATGCATGATTAGCATTTTTAGTGATATGTTGGGGCGAATTTTAGAAGTCTTCATAGATGATTTTTCGATGTGTGAGGACACCTATGACCAATGTCTTGCCAATCTTGAGTTGGTACTTAAGAGATGTGAAGAGGGAAATCCTGTTTTGAATTGGGAGAATTGTCACTTCATGGTGACACATGGTATAGTTCTAGTCTACATCATTTCCAGTAGGAGAATTGAGGTAGATCCTATTAAGGTTGAGCTTATTCAAAAGGTACTTGTCCTTAAGAATGTGAAAGATGTGAGGTCAGGTCTTAGGCATGCCTATTTTTATCGGCGTTTCATTAAATCATTTAGTGCCATTTCTAAGCCTTTGTGTGCCCTCTTAGTGAAAGACACTCCATTTGAATGGACTTCGTCTTGCCAACTAGCATTTAATAAATTGAAATATCACTTGACTACGGCTCCCATAATCCAACCTTCAAATTGGAGCCTACTTTTTGAACTCATGTGTGATGCTAGTGATTTTGCCATAGGGGCCGTCCTAGGCCAAGGAAATGATAAGAAACCTCATGTGCTCCATTATGCGAGCAAAACATTGAATGAGACCCAAGTGAATTATACCACCATCGATAAAGAATTTTTGGCTATCGTGTTTGCTTTGGATAAGTCTCAATCATACTTAGTGGAGTCTAGAGTGATAGTGTTCACTGACCATGCTACCCTTAAATACCTCTTGTCCAAACAAGACACCAAGCCTAGATTGATTAGGTAGATTCTCCTTCTTCAAGAATTTAATCTTGAAATTAGGGACAAAAAGGGGGTAAAAAATGTTGTTCCGGATCATCTATCTCGCCTCCCCTTTGAGCACCATACAAAAGATGACTCTCCTATTTGCGAGACTTTCCCCGATGAACAACTTAAGTCTTGTAGTGCCATGAATCATGTCATTGTTGAGTCAATGCCTTGATTTTGATGATAACAAAACATGGTTTAATGATCTAATAATTCTACTTAGTGTGCAGATGAATTATTAATTAGATCTTGATTTGAAGCTTATTATAATGGAAGATTTATGATGCAAAAAAAATTTGAATAAAGAATGAAAAGCATGATGAAGTAATGTATTCTACAAAGCTGATATTATAAGAAGCAAAAGAAATCTCAAGTTGATGAAAATCTTAAATTGAAGATTGATACTCATGAAGGCATGGCATATTCAACAATGGTGATCTTATAAGAGAATGAAGATGATGGATATCAAAGAAGAAGAATGAAAATGATCAAAGTCTTGATTTAAAAGATTGGAGACTTTGAGGACTTGAAGATATCTTGCAAGAATAGAAAAAGAAGAGACCAACTCTAGATATGAAAGCTTTCTTGTTAGATGTGAAGATGTCTTGAAGGTATGAAAGAAATAATAAGACTTGGAAAGCTTTCTTGGAAGAGTTATTGAAGTTCGTGGAGAAGTTATATTGATTGAAGAATTCTAGAAGAAATCTAGAAATAAAGATGTTCAAAGAAGAATAAAAAATCAGTTGAAGAAATGAAGATTCTAAGTCATGGAAGCTCTCTTGAATATCTTGAAGAAGACTTGAATCAATGGATGAAGCTATGATAATGGAATAAGCTCTACAAGTAATGAAAATGGAGTTAATTCATCTAGAATGGATTGAAGATGTTCTTGGAGTCATCTAACCTTAAAGAAGCATTTGCAAGCTTTAAAAAGGTCATTTGAATGATCCTTGAAAAGATTGGAAGCTTTGGAAAAGAATGAAGAAAAGTTGCAAAAATATGATTTTTCCTAAAAAGAGTCGACCCCTCAAGTAAAAAGAGTCGACTCTTTCGAACAGAGCCTTGGAATTCTGCTGGAAGCTTAAAAGAGTCGACTCCTGGCCAAAAAGAGTCAACTCATTGCAACAGAGAACAAATATTTTGCAGACTGCTTAAAAGAGTCGACTCCTGGGACAAAAGAGTCGACTTATTTGGACAGTAACTTGAAAAATCTGCCGAAATGCAAAAAGAGTTGACTCATTGTGAAAAGAGTCGACCCCTAGACAGTAACGGCTAGTTTTCTGACAGACGGTATGGGCAAAAATGCAACCAAATCTTCTCCCATACCTCTCCAACGGCTAGAATCGATCCATATATTTATATACAAGATATATACAGCTTCAATACTGATGATTAGAGGAATCATACCATTGATTTCAAGAGCTTGAAGCTGAAAACCTCCTGTACCTCACTGCCACACATTTTTGCTGAGTGTTTAAGGTTATTCATTGAGTTGTATTTGATCATATACTCACTAGGAGAGTTACCCATTGTATAACCTTTATTCATTTCACTTGGGTGGGTTTGTGAACCTGTAAGTTTAAGTGTTCTTGGGTAAAAACACTTGTAAGATTGAGTGAAGCTTGAATAAAATCACTTGTAAGTTTGAGAGAAGCTTGGACAAAATCTCTTGGGTTTTGAAAGCTTGGGAATAAGCTTTTGTAAGAGTGAGCTGGGCACTTGTGGCAAAACCAGCAGCTGTGTAAGGAGTATTACATAGTGAAATTCCTTCGAAAGGATCGAAGAAGAAAGGACGTAGGCAAGGTTGGCCGAACCTCTATAAATCTTGTGCACTTCTCTTCTGCCTCTGGTTTGCTTATTTGCTCACTATACATGCTTGCATAAATATATGTATTGATGTATACTTCACTTGCTTGATGTATATACTTTGATTAATTGTTGCTAAAATACATAAACTGTTTTTAGTTGCAATTTTTGATATAAATTCTATAAAACCCAATTCACCCCCCTCTTGGGTTGCCTACTTGGGCCAACAGTCATGACTCCTTGGTACGTTGATGTGGCCAACTATTTGGCCACAAAAGCAATTCCTTCTCATTGATCCTCATTAGACAAGACGCGATTCTTTCAGCTAGTGAGGCAATTCTTTTGGGACGAGCCATATTTGTTTAAGTATTTCATGGATCAAGTAGTGAGGCGATGTGTGCCGGATGAAGAATTTCAAAGTGCAATGAGATTTTATCATTCCCATTCTTGTGTGGGGCCACTTCTCCTCTAAGAAGACCGTGACAAAAATTTTTCAAAGTGAACTTTATTGGCCTACTATATTTAAAGATGGTCATTCTTTTGTGTGGCTTGTGATCGATGCCAAAGACTAGGGAGCCTTTCTAGAAAACATATGATGCCCCTTAACTCTATTATTGTTTTGGAAGTTTTTTTATTGTTGGGACATTGATTTTATGGATCCGTTTCCCAGTTCCTTTGGGAATCTTTACATTCTAGTGGCCATTGACTATGTTTCAAAGAGGGTAGAGGCTATTGATACCCGAACCAATGACCACCAAGTGGTGTTCAACTTTTTAAAAGAACATATCTTTTCCTAATTCGGTATACCTCGAGTCATCATAAGTGATGGTGGCTCCTACTTTTGTAATAAGCCAATAAAGATACTCATAAGAAAGTACGACATTGTTCACAAGGTCGGCTTGCCATACCATCCTTAAAATCAAGGGCAAGTTGAATTGGTGAATCAAGAAATTAAGACAATCTTAGAAAAGACGATTAATCTGTATCGGAATGATTGGTCTTTGCACTTAATTGATACATTATGGGCCTATCGAACGGCTTATAAAACCATTCTTGGTACCTCCCCATACCATCTAGTAAATAGGAAAGTGTGTCATCTCCCGATGGAGGTAGAACACAAGGGATATTGGGCCATTTCACAATTTAATAAGGAATTGGGTGAAGCGGGTTCCCATTACAAGCTACAATTGAATGAGCTTGATGATATAAGAAATGATGTGTATGAGAACGCAAAAATTTCAAAGCCCAAAATGAAAGTCTGTCATGACCAACACATTCATCGAAAAACCTTTTATGTTGGTCAAAAGGTTCTTCTCTATAATTCCCAATTACATCTCTTTCCGAAAAAGTTGAAAATTAAATGGTAGTACTTATCAAGTCATGGAAATTTTCCCCGATGGAGCTATTAAGGTGCAAAATCTCAATAATGGCATGTCTTTTAAGGTCAATAGGCAAAGCTTAAAACCTTATTTTGAGCCTTTCCATGGCGAGGTGGATTGTGTGAATCGCATTGATCTACCAATCTTAGTTTGATTGTGGTCCGAGTGAGGATGTTTAGCCCTTTTTGTTGTCCTTACCAGTTTGTCCTTGTTCTGATTCATGCTTTTTGCCTTAAGGACAATGCAACCTCTTAAGTGGGGGGTGGGTGAGCTTGATTTGAGCTCTTTCTTTTTTTGAGTTTTTAATATTTTTATAATTTTCTGCATTTTTCTAAGTTTGGGCTCTTTTTTTTGTAAGTTTATAGTGTTGTTACAATTTTCTGCATTTTTTTGTGTTTTTCTTTAATTGTTTTGAATTTTTCTAAATAACTGTTCGGACGGTAAATTAGCAATTCGAATACACCATTTGAATGGTACCCAAACCGTTCGAACAAGTGATGTAAGCAATGACGTCAGCAAAATAGCGTCAACAACCTCGAAGGTGAAAATGCCCATTAAATGCATTTGAACGATGTTCATACGCGCGTGATACGCACCATTCGGATGCTGAAATAATATTCTGATGCCTTTAGTAACTGTTCAAACACACTTCGGACGCATGTCGAATGCCTTCCCAACGCCTATAAATATCCATCTGATTTGAGTCTGAACTCATTTCAAATGCAATCCAGAGAGGTTTTTGAGAGTTTTGAGAGCTCCAGATGCTAGCGAGGCCTATCGAACACAAGCACGCGCCCCTAGCTCCCTCACCAGTTGTGTTACGCTCCTTTAGGTATTCCTTTAGCACTTTCTTATATTTATTTCTAGCTTCCCTAAAAGTTACTTAGATTTATATTTAGTATAGTATGGCAAGCAGAGGTGCCCCAGTGGCACTTTCAGGTGGCCCAGCAACTGCTCAACCACACCTAGCCTATGACCCAGAGCGCTTTTCATTTGATGACTCTTTCAAGTCATACACACAGACTTGGCTTAGGAAAGGTTGTATTCTCGAGCGTAGGATGGACCTAGCTTAATTTAGGGAGCCCGAGCTTAGATGGGCATAGGTTTTTTAGGGCCGAGGTTGCGTCCCTCTCACCACTCTTTCAGGGGAGGCCATTTTTGTTTTGCTCGCCGAGTTTGTGGCGAACATTTCTATATATTGCGTCACTCCAGGGCATGAGCATATCATATCATGGGTTAGGGGGCACGGCATTGAGATCACCCCCAATACTTTTAATACCATCGTAAGACTTCCTAGAGTGGTGGATGCTTAATTTAGTTTCCCATATAGGGAAGCCCCGGAGGATTTTCAGGTTGTATCCGCTGAGGTCTATTTCCTAGGCACTTAATGGTCTAGTCATCAACAGCTCCTGACTAGATTTTTGACCCCGGTATGTTCTGCCCCTTATATTTTCAGTTGATATTCCATTTTCCCCATCTCTATACATTCCAAGGTTAAAAGAGATAGGACGAGTCTGTTGTAGACCATAGGGACGGGGCACACCATAGATCTTCCCTTGTTTATGTATAGAGTGCTCACAGAGGAGTGGTTGCACTCGCAGGCTCAAGGTTCTATCCCATTTGGGGTTATTCTCACCTAAGTGATTGGGGCCACGCTTGGGAGCCCAGTTCAAAGTATGGCTCTGTTTCAGTAATTGAGGGAGCCGGAGACAAGCTCAAGCTTAGCCTATTCAGGTTCAGCCAGAGCAATAGCAGTAGCACCAACCACAGATGACTGCTTAGGTCCAAGCAAAGCAGTAGATACTACCTCTAGTTCAGCTAGATCCAGCTGATCCAGCTTAATACGATCAGTATTTTCAGTTTGAACAATAGCAGAACCAGCCTAGACAGCAGCATTTCCAATTGCAAATGCCAGACCAAACACTACAAATGCTTATGCAAATGCAGCTGACTCTAAATTCCTTAGCTATTGCATCAGCACATCAGTCTACTGCTATTGAGAGGCTGGAGAGGTCCATGGCTGTGAGAGCGATTCAGCATCGATAGTTTGCCTTAGCTCAGGCCTCACACGTTGCTACACTTGAGTGTCAAGTCCAAGGCCATTCTAGGGTTATTAAGGAGTTATTTGTAAAGGTTCAAACTCTAAAAGTAGCTTCAGCACCACCTCCTAATGATGGTGATAATTCACAGTCGTCTAGGGTTTAGATGCATTTTGTACATCACATGTTGTATCTAAAACCCAGTTTTGATATAGTGGATCATGTTTTGAGCTTTTATTGTATATCATTTTCTATATTACCTTTATCTCTATCCTGTATCTCTAGACTGTTTAGTTACAAGTGTACTCAGCCATTGACATATATCATTCACTTGTATCATTCTGATGGAGATTCTGGTATTATATGGTATCGGTATTAGTTTTCATCATCTTCACACATTTATCCATGTCTTTGTTTATGTATGTTTTCTCAGTTATTCATGATGGATGTGTTGACACTTCATTTCTGATGCATCATACCACTATTTGTGACAATATAGCCTAACTTAAGTTGAGATGGACTCGTTTCTTACTTCTAATTTCATGTGGAGTTGCTTAATTCATGCATTGGTAGAGGGGAATATACTTTGAGCACAAGTTATATTTTGTGACATCATTTGTTACCATATTTGGCATTTTCATCCTTACATTGTGGAGATTACTACATTGTGAACTTTAGATATTCCATTTGGGGTTAAAAGAGATAGGACGAGTTTGTTGTAGACCATAGGGACGAGGCAGACCATAGATCTTCCCTTGTTTATGTATAGAGTGCTCGCAGAGGAGTGGTTGCACTCGCAGGCTCAAGGTTCTATCCCATATGGGGTTATTCTCACCTAAGTGATTGGGGCCACGCTTGGGGGCCCAGTTCAAAGTATGGCTCTGTTTCAATAATTAAGGGAGCAGGAGACAAGCTCAAGCTCATCCTATTCAGGTTCAGCCAGAGCAATAGCAGTAGCACCAACCACAGATGACTGCTTAGGTCCAAGCAAAACAGTAGATACTACCTCTAGTTCAGCTAGATCCAGCTGATCCAACTTAATACGATCAGTATTTTCAGTTTGAACAACAGCAGAACCAGCCTAGACAGCAGCATTTCCAATTGCAAATGCCAGACCAAACACTACAAATGCTTATGCAAATGCAGCTGACTCTAAATGCCTTAGCTATAGCATCGACACATCAGTCTACTGCTATTGAGAGGCTGGAGAGGTCCATGGCTGTGAGAGCGATTCAGCATCGATAGTTTGCCTTAGCTCAGGCCTCACACATTGCTACACTTGAGTGTCAAGTCCGAGGCCATTCTAGGGTTATTAAGGAGTTATTTGTAAAGGTTCAAGCTCTAAGAGTAGCTTCAACACCACCTCATAATGATGGTGATAATTCACAGCCGTCTAGGGTTTAGATGCATTTTGTACATCACATGTTGTATCTAAAACCCAGTTTTGATATAGTGGATCATGTTTTGAGCTTTTATTGTATATCATTTTCTGTATTACCTTTATCTCTATCCTGTATCTCTAGACTATTTAGTTACAAGTGTACTCAGCCATTGACATATATCATTCACTTGTATCATTCTGATGGAGATTCTGGTATTATATGGTATCGGTATCAATTTTCATCATCTTCACACATTTATCCATGTCTTTGTTTATGCATGTTTTCTCAGTTATTCATGATGGATGTGTTGACACTTCATTTCTGATGCATCATACCACTATTTGTGACAATATAGCCTAACTTAAGTTGAGATGGACTCGTTTCTTACTTCTAATTTCATGTGGAGTTGCTTAATTCATGCATTGGTAGAGGGAAATATACTTTGAGCACAAGTTATATTTTGTGACATCATTTGTTACCATATTTGGCATTTTCATCCTTACATTGTGGAGATTACTACATTGTGAACTTTAGAGCGTTTACATTTACTCAAAGATAAATCTTTCACCCTCATTTTCTTGAATAGTTTTAGTATACTTACATTTGGTTCATAAAGATGAGTTTGGATCTTGACATTGACACTTATACTCTATGAAATGTTAAGCTTTGGTACCGTGGACACGATTCTAGGCCTATATTCTTATTGATAGCCATTGACTTCCTTTGATATGAGCTATATGACCCTTTTTACTTCATTTGTCACTAATCTCTTCTTTGATTGATATAATTGCAACAGTAATACTCCATTTCCTCTAGTCTTGCAAAGGGATGCCTATGTGGGAACAAGAATTGGGTGGTATTCATTTACTTTAAATATATATATACATATAAAGGAGTTGAAAAATAAAGAAGAATATTGATTGAGAAATTCAATAGAAAAGTGAGTATATGGCGGAGTTGAAAATATTAAAAGTGAAAAGGAAGTACCAAGTGGTTGGCAACAAAGTAAAGAAAGAAGAAATTGTAAAAATTGAAAATGTTTACATACATGAAGAAATAAGCAAATTGTTGAGACGGGTGCTTGATTGTATAAAAAGGGAGGAGTTGGAGTTGATATTCATTAATCATCTCATGTTGATCACACATGATTTGACCCTTACTTACCTCTGTTCATCCTTACCTTATACCTCTTCAAAACCTTTTTCTTAACCTCTGAATCACTTAATTGATCCAAGGGTGCTTGATTGTAAATTTTATTAGAGTAAAAGCTATATTTTGTCAATTTTTTGAATCAATACTCATCTATGAATGCTCTTTTATGAAGTTATGCTAAGGTCAATACACTTATATCTTGTCCAATTCTTATATTTTATATGTTCATTTGCATTGCCTAATACAATTACTCCATTGTTGAGTATATCATTGTGAGAACCATGTGGGTCTTTTATTACGAGTGTATGACTAGTGAGGATTGAATCAAAGCTTTAAAGGTTTAGATTTGCATAAGTTTCATTTGTGTTGCTTAGCATGACTTATCACACACACACAAGAACTTCTCTAGTGTATGAATTTATGCATATTCTTGCATGTGTTAGACGTGTGGAGTATGTCCATTGCTATCTTAAGTTGGATAGTGCATATTTTCCTTAATTTTATCTTTTATTTTTGCTAAGGATAAGCAAAAGCTAAGAGAGGAGTGTTGATTACACTCTAAAAGTGTAATCTTAATCCCGT
This sequence comes from Euryodendron excelsum, assembly GCA_033060915.1. Taxonomy (NCBI): domain Eukaryota; kingdom Viridiplantae; phylum Streptophyta; class Magnoliopsida; order Ericales; family Pentaphylacaceae; genus Euryodendron; species Euryodendron excelsum. The sequence continues at coordinate 18,378,754 of CM065381.1, read as the reverse complement.
TATTAGTATTTTGTTAACCCCAATATACTTCTTAGAATAGGTTTTTAGTAATAAATTGTTCTAAACGGGTTTTCTCTGTGCATTGTAGGTTTATCGGGCTAAAATAGCAAAAATGGGCCAAAACCAAGAACAACCATTCGGACGGTGGATCTACCATTCGGACGCACCATTCGGACGGCTAATCCACCGTTTAAATGATTGTCAATCGCAACAAAATACCGTTCAGATGCTATGTCAGATGGTGGACATCTAAAGTCATGTTTTTGTGTCTGAAGTCAATCCAGAGTCATGTTTTTGCATTCGAATCCATTCTAGAGTCTTGATTTTCCTTCCAAAGACCATTCAGACGGTTAACTCTACTATCCATACAGTCTTCAGACACGCGTCAGACACTTGGCGCAAAAAAAGGTGTTTCACATGTATGTCAACCAAAAGAATGTGAGAATATCAAAAAAAAAAAATGTTAGCTTAGAATCAAAGGACGACAGCAGCGCTCGGCCCGAGAAGAATGCTTAAAGAATATTTGTTTTGTTGGTTTGTTTTGGATTCTTGTTGTTAGAGTTTTGAGAAGAATGTTGTAAATGAAATCTCGTTGTCTTATTTTTCTTACTACTCTCCCACTCTTTCTTTGTATTTAAACAAGAGTTTTTGTTCAATTAAATTCTAGATTTACATGCTTGTTTATTATTTCTACAATATTTCTTACATGGATTATTCTAGCTAAACCCATTGTTTGGGTGCAATTGCGAAGACCTACCAAGGAAGGCATGGGAAGTAAAAGAGAAGTCTCTAAATCTCATTGAATATCCATACTTTTTTATTCTCTATTTTTTAAATTGATTGCTTTAGAAAACTTCTATCTATAATTATGATTTGATGAACATGTGGTTTATTTCTAAAGATCTCACAAAGGTATTAAAATCTAATTCTAATTGAAAGAGAACCTAAGGTTTTAAAGCTAAATCTTCTGAATCAAGAATCCACGGAGAGATCCATGATTTGAGTTATCCCAAACTCTTCCTTTCAAATTCCATGCTAAACTAGTGTTTTCAATTAATTGCTTAGTTGCTAGTAAAATCAATCCACAAAACCCCTAAAGATTTTTGGTTCAATTTTAGTTCCCATAGATTCGATTCCATCCTTGCGTTGTAGTTTTAATTCAAATACTGCTTAAATTGTGCTCGTTGTTTATTGCTAAATTTGCACAAATTTCATGGACAAAAACGATAATGGGGATACCTCCATTTAAACTGCACCCGTCTCTATTGCCGTAATTCACTTCGTGCAGAAGGATGAATCAGTGACTCATTTTATTGTTTGTAATTCGGGTGTTGGGGAGTCTATCACAAACATTTTAGATGTTTTTAATATCTATTCATTTGAGCTCGTGCTAAAAGAGCATTGGATGATACATAAGGTGATTGAAATTGTTCTTCACGGGACATCGATGGACCTTGCTAGAACTCGGAGGAAGAAATAGAGAAAAATCTTTGTTAGTTACTCCTTGTAAGACTTCACTAGATGTCGATGGACTTTACAGGAAGAAACAGAGAAGGTGTCTAATCCAGCTAAACTTTGATAGACTTCGACAGATTTTGGTAGAAGAAACAGAGAAGTTCTCATCTGGCAGTTTAGATCTCACTAGACTGATAGACCTCATTGACACGAGATGCATGAGATTCAAACCCAGGGAAGTGCGCTGCCTAGCTCTTTGACCTACCTATATATTTGGGCATGCCTTCCAAAGTCCAGATAAGTGAGCCACTATTCAAAATATCCAAAAGAGAAGTTCTCTAAACATCTTTGATGCTCACGATTGGTTCTTAGCAACAAATTATGTTCAATATAATTGAAGAGGATTAAAGTCTTGGAAGAGTTTAAGATGCGAAATCCGTACTAAGAGGATCTGTATGGTGGTCAAACACGGTAACAGTATATCGAGGAGTCGAGCAAGTTCAAGTCAACCTAGTGATCGAGAAGACAATTGGGGATTGGGTTGTAAGTGATCTAGTAACCGATTGACATTGGTTTTTAGTGCATGATCTTTGTCCAACGAAGTGGACACGTGATTTTTTTTTTCAATATGGGTTTCCACAGCAAAATATCACTTGTCAATTACGTGATTGGTTTGTTTCTTTACTTATCATTGACATACGTTGTGATTGCACATAGTCATAGTCATACCTACTCTAGCGTTGCATTAATATTCATTCTTTAGCAAAGCTATAGACAAAGCTAGGTTTTTCAATTAGTATAAGAGTAGGACACTCAAAAATATTTTGATTTTTGCAAGAATGAGATCCTGATAGCCTAAATCTATGGATTTGCCTAAGGAGAGTAGTTCTATTGCTAGACCTTCATTGCTTGATATAAATAACTACCCCTATTGGAAAGAAAAGGCGAGAGCTTTCCTTAAGTCAATCGATGAACATGTTTGGCTCACTATTTTGTGTTGACTCAAGGTTGATCCCTATGTTAATTTTGATGATAACTAAACCTTGTGTTATTTTACTAATACATTTACTTAGTGTGTAGATTAATAAATATTATAATTTAGACTTATAGATTTGACATGTTTTTAGTGCAAATATATGTGGACGATATTATATTTGGTACTACTAATGAGTCGCTTTGCAAAGATTTTGCTAAATGTATGCAGGGAGAATTCGACATTAGTATAATGGGCGAGCTCAACTATTTTCTCAGTCTTCAAATCAAGCAATTGAAGGAAGAAATCTTCATTAACCAAGCAAAATACATTAAGGACTTGATCAAGAAGTTTGGCATAGAAGATGCAAAGCCTGTAAATACTCCAATGAGTACTATAACAAAATTGGATAGCGATGTGAAAGGTGAATTAGTAGATACTAAACTTTATAGAAGCATGATAGGCTCTTTATTATATTCAACTGCTAGTAGACAAGAAATAATGTTTAGTGTTTTCTTATGTCCTCGTTTTCAATCGAATCCTAAAGAATCTCATGTGATTGCTATGAAAAGTATTTTTCGTTATATCAAGCACACACCTAACCTTGGATTATGGTATCCAAAGGGTACTTGTTTTAATTTGATTGCCTATACTAACGCTGATTATATGGGGAGTAGAGTTGATAGGAAGAGCACAAGTGTCTCTTGCCAACTCCTAGGCAACATGATGGTATCTTGGTATAGCAAGAAACAAAATTCAATTGCTCTCTCCACAGCTGAGGCTGAATATGTAGCAATTGGTAGTTGTAGTGCCCAAGTGTTATGGATTAAACAACAGCTAGAAGATTATAGTATTATATTTGATCATGTTCTTATTAAATGTGATAATACTAGTGCTATAAACTTGACTAAAAATCTTATTCAACACTCTCGCATAAAGCACATTGAAATTAGGTATCATTTTATACGAGATCATGTGCAAAAGGGTGATATTGAACTTGACTTTGTGTGCACAAACATGCAATTAGCTGATATTTTTACTAAACCATTTAGTGAAGATTGATTTTGCATAATAAGAAGAGAATTAGGGATGAGTGATCCTATGTCTTAATATTTGTTAAATTTGAGTGAAATTCGTGTTATATATATTTTAAATGTGATTACCGTTTATATGAATTGCATTTCTTGAGTTTATGATTTATTGCATAATCATATTAAAACACATTTTCTCTCAAAATTTGAAAAAGTCATTCCATGAATTCCTTATACTTTACATGCCCCAGTCTGGTTGCATATGTCGACACACCATTTCCATGTGTCAACACATCACGACAGTGGACTCAAAAATAATTTGTTGACACGCATGTGTCAACACATCAAGTTCATGTGTCAACACATGAGTCAAGCCTATATACTTTAATAAAGCCCACTTTACAAACATTCAAAATTTTCCTCTCTGACTCTCACTCTATTTTTCTCTCGCTCCCCTGTTCGCACCAAACCCAACCGTCACCTTTGAACCAGCACTAACCTTCACTCCACTCTTCTTATAAACATAATCGATCTCTTCCCAACCTCTCACAACCATCTTCTCTGTCTCTCAAAGCTTTAGAGTATCGACATGGCTCCTAAAACCTCTAAATTGACAAAGATCTCAAAAGCTCTAGTCATAGCTACAAACCCTATTTCAAAAGAATAGAAGAGAAAATTAAAAGGGGATTCTGGCAAGGATAAAAGGAAAAGAAAGAGGAGTAAGACTGGAGAACGGGCATCCACAACAGCCCTGGAACATAGTAAACTATATTTCAGTAAAAGCAAAGCCCAGGAAAGGTACACTTCAAGCTTTTCTCTTAGAAAGGAATATATGGTAAATGGGTGGATTACAAGTTTTTTTTATCATCACAAGTTTGAATTTGGTACCAAATTGGGGAACCTAGGCTGGAAATCTATGGCAACACTTAGGAATGATGCATACCCTGACTTGGTTTCTCATTTTTATGCTAATGCCGAAAAGGGTCCTGGAGAGGTATCCATCAAGAGTTATGTTAAGGGTGCTTCCTTCACTTTAAATAGAGAAGTGATCAAACATATTCTTAGAATCAAACTTAATGGGAAGGTTTATAGAGATAATATCTTTAGAAAAGATCAACTAAAAACTCTCTATGGAAGGGATGTAGATGAAAGCATACAACCTCTTGCCACTTATTAGCCTCTTGAATTGAGACTAGTTCATCACTTTACCTGCACTATTTTTAGTCTTAAAACTAAAAAGTATGAATATGTTTCGGAGAATGAGTTGTTTTTCTTATGGGAATATTTGACTAATTTAAGGATTGATTTGCCTCTATTTATTCTGGATCATATATACAAGGCCACCATCTCTAGAATCAGCTTGCCTTATGGAATTTTCTTGACTAAAGTTTTTAAGCATTTCAAAATTGATTTGAAAAATGAGAAGAAAAGAACCCAAAGCTATTAGTGACGAATACAATGAAAAGACACTCAAGGGAATGGGGTATACTCTACAGAATAACAAGTGGACACCAAAGAAAACTGGAGGAGAAAGTACTTCAAAAGGAAAGGCTTCATCTGGGAGCAGCTCCTGGCAGAGAAGCACAAAAAGAAGTTTGAATTCAAACTTTAAAGAAAGTGTAGGGAATTTAACCACTTTTATGGCTCAAGTAATGTAATCTTTGGACAAGTTGAATAAAAAGGCAAATATTGTAGTTACAAGGATGATGTTCATTGAAAAAAAAGGTGAGAAAACTCAAAAAGGAAGTACAAATGTTGAAAAATTGCAAAGGCAAAATCTCAGAGGAAGAAGAAGTTGATGAAGAAGATGAAAATAATGAGGAGGAAGAACAGGAAGGAGAAAAAGACAGGGAAGAGGAAGACTCTTCGGTCACCGAATCTGATGATCACTAGTTTCTCATTTCCTTATCCTCTCTACCCCTACCTCTCTTTCCTTATTCATTTCACATTTTCTCTTACGCCATCATTTTGCATTTACATAGAACCTTCTGTTACACATTTTGAGGATAACATTTGTCAAATCTTTTGTAATACTTTTTGAATGTAATATAACTCTGTCATTTTGCCAATTTGAGGCCCCGTTAATTGTTTGCTTGCTTTTATGATTATACAATTTATCTTGTTATAAGATTTTTTTATTGTTGTAGCTGTCTTTGCTATACATTTTTTTTCCTTCTCTTTTTGATGACTTGACAAAAAGGGGAAGAAGATAAGAATTGAAGTAAAATGAAGTAAAATGGAAGATGATTATTGAATTAAAATGATGAATGACTGCTGAATGATGAAAAATGCATGATATAATTTGTGAAACTTTATAGACCATGTTCTTAGGAGGAGTAACATGACATGAAGTATTTCCCTCAATTTGTTTTGAAATTATTTGATAAAAACTCCTAGAGAGTTATTTTTTAAAAGACTTTGTCTCTTAAGCATCGGTTGCCTAACTATAAAACAAATGGGGAGTTTTCTACTGGTATGCAATCTGATCTTGTCCATTTCATTTAATCTTATATAAATTTCATTTGTAAAGATTTTTTCATCATCAAAAAAGAGGAGATTGTTGACTCAAGATTGATCCCTATGTTGATTTTGATGATAACTAAACCTTGTGTTATTTTACTAATACATTTACTTAGTGTGTAGATTAATAAAGATTATAATTTAGACTTAAAGATTTTAACTTAAAGTCTAATACATGTCAAAGCGGATACATAAAAAGCCAAGTCAAGTAATGTACTCCAAGAGTCATGTAATGCACCAAACAAAGCGACAACACCTATTCTAACTTCAATCAAATGATTTGTATTCGAAGAGATTGAAAGTGTTCAAAAGAATACTTCATCAAGTGTGCAAAGACTAATTAAAGATGACTTGATTTCGAAGAGATTAAAAGGTGTTCAAAAGAAGAATTTATCAAGTGTGCATAGACTCAATGAAGTTGACTTGAATTTGAAGAGATTGAAGATGTTCGAAAAGAGGATTCATCATAATTACAAAATCCTTACAGAGAATCCAAATAAAGACTTCATCCCGATGTGAAGAGTTAATGAAGATGATATGTGTTAGAAGAAATTGAAGATGTTCAAGAGTAGACTTCATCAAGCTTATAAAGGACTCATTAAAGTGATCTTAAAGAAGAAAGAAGGATTAGCAGGAAAAAGAAAGAACTTGGCAATGAGGCATCATGAATATGAAGCTCTACGTGGATGAAAAAGTCATTAGCAGCAGATGGAAAGAGCTCAGCAATAAGGAAAAAGAACTCAGCATTAATGGAAAGGAGTTCTAGCAGCTTAGCATCAAAGAAGATATGTCTATCAAGAAGGAAATTCAATCCAAATTGAATGGAAGACAACTTTGATGGATTGAAGATATCAATCTATTGTGATACCCCAAAAAGAAGACTCCTTGAAGATCTTATAGTATTATTAAAGCTGAACTTGATCAATGAAGGATGAATGAAGATTACTGGATAATGTGTTAACATATGAAAATGAAGAGTCGACACATGAGGACAGAGGCCAAAAATTTGAAGGCAGCATGATCAAGTGTTGATACATGGAGTTGATGTGTCGACACATGGAGACAATGGACAACATCTGGGAAATGCAGGCTGGACGTGTCGACAGATGAAACCAAGTGTCAACATTTGGGAACTAACGGCTAATTTTTCTAACGTTATAACTGACTGGACTTGCATTAAATGAACCCCCAACAACCACCAACGGATGAAATCAATACAAGGGTTTATATACAAGCTTCCAACTGGATTTATTAAGAAGAGATACAAGAAAAACGACAACCACTGACTGATCAAGCTGAGAAAAATTTGAACATTCCTTTTGTCTTCATTTTGGCATTAAGTGAGCTTTTATTTTCTTACCCACTCTTAATAGAGAGTTTTTATTTCATTTGTATAACTTTTATACACTTGTAAGTGAGAGTTTCAGAGTTTTCTTGTAAAAGAAAAACTCTTGTAAGTTAAAGTGGATCTTAGATAAAACCACTTGGTAGCTAGAAGAACTTAATAAAGAAGTTTTTATGTAAAAGTTAGCTGAGCACTTGGTAAATCAGCACCTTCTTTGTAATTGGAGATTGCATAGTGGAAGGAAACTTCAAAAGGATCTTGGGGTGAGGACCTAGACCACGAATTGTGGTTAAACCTAAGTAATTCTTGGTGTGCCTTTTTCTTGCTCTATTTTCATTTCTTTATTGATTACAGTACATTTCATATATCTTAAATCACGGTTCTATTGATTAGATTAATTTTTAATTAATCTTCATTGTATTAATTTTTGAAAAACCCAATTCACCCCCCTCTTAGGTTGCCTTTTGGGCAAACATTTTGAATTGTTGTTCTCCACCCACTGTTACAACTAGTATAACAAGGATTTTTAAAATCAACCACTTTATGGGATAAAATCAATTTTCAAAACTTCGGGGGAAACAACAAAGCCATTAATGCCATCTATAACGGTGTCATAGCTGAGGAGATTCGACAAATCTCAAATTGTAAAATCGTTAAAAAGGCATAGGATAGTTTACAGATTACTCATGAGAGTACAATAACTGTAAAAATTGTCATGCTTCAGTGATTGACTACTGCCTTTGAAATCCGAAAGACAATGAAAATTTAAATCAATTTTCTTTTAAACTCAGTGATAACGTCAACTCAAGTTTTAAACTTGTTGAACAAATCTCTCAGTATAAAATTATTCAAAAAATTTTGAGATCCTTACTAGATAGATTTCAAGCCAAGGTTATGATAATAGAGAAAATAAGGATGTTGACTTTATGAAAGTAGAAGACTTAGTGGTTCCTTACAAACTTTTGAAGCTAATTTCTGCCAACCTAAAAGGAACAAAAGCATTACTTTGAATTTCATTAAGAAAATGGTGAATGAAGCTAGTGATAGCGACTCTAAAATGAGTCCCAAATATATGGCTATTTTTGTCAAAAAAATTGAGAAATTTTTCAAAAAGAAACAAGAAGACCAATCTCATTCTATTGATAAAAATAAAGAAAAATCTTTTGACAAGATTAAGTTTATGAGGAAAACAACTGATAAATCTGGTCCAAAACAATGCTTTGAATGTCATGGCTATGGATATATTGCACATGATTTTCCTAACAAGAAGAAGAATAAAGGAAACAAAGATTTGACTGTCACATGGAGTGATTCTGAGAAAGAAGAAGCGTCTGACAAGGAGGATGGTTTTGAGAACTTCATAGCTTTTGTAGCCTCATCATCTGAGGTAATTGAATATTGATCTAAGCCCCAAGAAGTTGAAAAGTCCGATGACTCAGATGGTATTATGGGTTCTTTCAAGGAAGATGAAGGAGAATCTAATGAGGAAGATAAAAGTGAGCTTCAATTGATCTATGAGCAACTTTATCAGCAATACTACAAATTGACAAAAGTCGGGTGTCAAACTGGGAACCAAATTGAAAAGGTATTGGATGAAGTTGAAGTTGAAATTTTGAAAAAGAAGAACATTAATGCTCAAGCTGAAGTTAGTCAATTGAAGACTCACAAATTAACCTTGTTTAATAAAGTTAAGTTTCTTGAGAAAGATGCACATGACAGAGGGGAATTCAAAAAGGCCCTTGACGAAAAAGTGAAAAAACTTGAAACTGAACTTGCTAATGCCCATTTGTCTTTTAAGAAATTTGATGCAGGTTCACAAAATTTTGATGAAATTTGAAATGCACAAAAGATCTCTTGTGATATGACTGGGATTGGATACACAGAGAAGGATTCTACAACTTCCCAACCTAGGAGTAAGCCTAATTATGTGAAAGCTCAAGGTAAGTCTTCCATTCCAAGTGAGGCTAAGCATGGTAAGATTGTTCTCTCATGTCACCACTATGGAACAATAGGGCACATTAGGCCTTATTGTCCTAATTTGAAGGCCAAGGTTGTGACTTAAAAAAAAAACACCACCACACATGCACGTGTTGTGCCTAATGCTTAGACTAAGCCCTACTAGGTTTCTCCCTACTTGTCATCATTGTGGTGTTAAGGGTTATATCCAGCCTTATTGTCCTAGTTTGGAATCTAATCATGTGCCTTATAAGTTCGCTTATTTGCTTCTCATGTGAAGCCTAAACATCCTAACGTTGTTCAATCTTCAAAGTTTAAACGTGGTTGTCATCATTGTGGTGCATTTGGTCCCATTAGACCTTATTATCGCAAACTGAATAGAGTTCCTAGTTCTTATGTTTATCATCAACCTATGAATCATTATGAAAGGTTAGAATATCATATTAGATTCCTTACTAATCATTTGAATAGATTTGTTTCAAAGCCTAGCCAGGTTTTCACAAATCACGGTCAAAGGAGGAACCACAATGCCAAGGCAAGACCTAGGATTACACCCAAAGCTCAAGAGTTCATTGATAAATCTAAGATGAATGTTATTTAGGTGAGAAAATCTGATTTGAATTCTTTGAGATCCCCTAAGAAATTTGTAGGGGCAAGCTTTATTGAGTGAAGGCATTTTTTGACCTAGCCTAGGTTGTGTTATCTTGACTATTTGTTTCCCTAGAGCTATGATAATTTTTGTATATTTTTTTTTGTTTTGTTTGATTTATTGGAAAATAAAAAAATTAAAATGTTTGAAAAAAAATCCAAAAAGATTTTATTTTTGTGTGTCTTGGTTTAGTTGTGCTAATCATTGGCTTAAAACATTCTTCATGAGTTAATTGATGTGATGGCATGTTTAGGATTGAATCATATGTGTTTCATTGCTTACATTCTAATGAGTCAATAGTTTTTGTGATCTTTATCATACTTGTGATTCATGTTCATTTTATGCTTACTTCATGAGATCTCTTAGAATGTGGAATCCGTCTTTTATGATCTTTCTAAAGCAAATATCATTGTAGAAACTACTTGAAGCTTATCATAACTAGATTGATTGTGTTCATGTGATTCCCTCTCTTGTTAGTCTTATATCCTTGATGAAAAGGGTTACCAATGAGTGTAAGTGCAGCTAATATTGCTATGTGACAAGAGGAGAATACTACCTTATTCATGTGTGTGAAAGCCACCATCTCTCTATGCTTTAATGTTACCATTCTTGGAGAGATAGGGTTAGAATTTCATTGCAATTGTTGAGGGGGATTGCTTGAATTTTGAGTATGCGGGGATGAAATGGGTTTGTCTTCTAAGTCACAAGCTTCTTCATGTGTTTCTTCATGATGTACTATTCTTGATCAAGTTTAGGATCCATATTCTCATTGATCTTAATCACGTTCACGCATTCATCATACATTGTCATGGATATGCTTTTGATCACCTTATGACTAATTGTTCTCATTTTTTTGGTGATCTTTGAGCATGTTTAATATTGATTTTTTTCACACTAATGTCATCATGAGACTCATATGGTATATTTTGTGTTTTGTTGATAGGCATGTTGGTTCCAAGACTCTTGTTTTGAAATTTTTCTAGCATTTTTGTTGTTTTAAGCTTCTCTACTGACTTCGCAACATCTCGAGGTTGTGACATCCCACGAGGAACTTTACTAGACTTGGCAAGACCTTGTGATCACGAAAGTCTAATTTGGGAACTCTTCTTAAAAACCCGCATTTTTTTTATTTCTTATTTTCTCTTGTGGACCCTGTCTTCTCTAGCGAGAGCCCATGTTGAGTTCATTAACTCGGCCAATACTTTTATGGGAAGTTTTCGTTGCTAGATGTCTTTTAGTTATTCTAGAGTGGTTTTTTTCTCTCTTTTTTTTTTTTTTGTGTTTTGTTGCTAGCCTAGATTTATTGGTTCTTCTTGAATGGCTAGTCAAGACTTTGTATTGTTGCATGTTTTCTGCTCCTATTTTCTATACATATCAGCTTTGATTTTGTCTCTTGCTCTTATGCTTGATTTGTCAATTTGTTTCAAAAAAGGGGAGAGATTTAATGATGCTAATGTTGCTATGCTTCCTTGATACCTTTGCACTTGATGGTGTTTTGTCTTGTGTTTAGTTGATTTTGTGTAGGTACAAGAAGTTGGAATGCTTGGTTTTGATAGATAACTTCCTTATGCTTGTGAGTTGGGTCATATTGTAATCTTTTTAGATTTCTTGTAATTCAGAATTTAGTATAAGGTTTTGGTCACAAAATTTCCAAAGGGGGATATTGTAACATCATGTAATTAGCTAAGTTTCGTGACCTATTTTATTCTTTGTAATTTGGGATGTTGGGAGTCTATTACAAATATTTTGAGATGTTTTTAATGTCTATTCATCTGAGCTTGTGCTAAGAGAGCCTTGGATGATACATAAGATGATTGAGATTGTTCTTCGCGGGACCTCGATGGACCTCACTAGACCTTGGAGGAAGAAATAGAAAGAAGTCTCTGTCAACTGTACTTCGCAGGACTTCACTGGATGTCGATGGACCTCACAGGAAGAAACAGAGATGGTGTCTATTCCAGCTAAACTTTGATAGACTTTGACAGCCTTCAGTAGAAAAAACAGAAAAGTCTTCATCTGGAAGTTTAGATCTCGCTAGACTTCAATAAACCGCGCTACTGTGAGGTGCGTGAGATTTAAACCTAGGGAAGTGTGCTGCCTGGCTCTTTGACCTACCTATATATTTGGGCACACCTTCCAAAGTCTAGATAAGTGAGCCGCTATTCAAAATACAAAAAAGAGAATTTCTCTAAACATCTTTGATGCTTATGATTGGTTCTTAGCAACAAATCATCTTCCAACTTCATTGAAGAGAATTGAAGTTTTGAAGGAGTTCGAGATGCGAAATCCATACTAGGGGGATCTATACGATGGTTAAGCACGATAATGGTGTATCGAGAGGTCAAGCAAGTTCAAGTTAACCTAGTGATCAAGAAGTCAATTGGGGATTGGGTTGTAAGTGACCTTGTAACTGTTTGACATTGGTTTTTAGTGCATAATCTTTGTCTGGCGAAGTGGCCACGTCATTTTTTTTCCTTATGATTGCACTCCACAAGTGCAATTATAACATCTTAATTTGTACCTTTTAGCCTTAGTCAGGAGTTTATATGCCTCTTTAGTTAGATTTTGGTATTAATGTACTTTATTTTGTTTTGTACAGGTTTTGAGCTTAATTTACAGTAACTTGGGTGCAATTTGGACAAGAGTCGGAAATGCTGTAAATAGTACCGTTCGAACAATAAATAGTGTCATTTGAACGATGAATAGTGTCATTTGAACGATGAATAGTGGCGTTTGAATGGATGAATAGTGACCGTTAGCAATGAATAGTGGCTTTTGAACGGGTGAATAGTGTCGTTCAAACACCTAATGGCACCCTTGTTTTATATCAGCTATATAAGGCAATTTTGGCTCATTTTGAGAGAAGATTGAGTTTTTTGGGTTTATATATTTCGTTTTTAGGGTTTGTAGGAGTAGTTTTAGAGGTAGATAATCTATATTTTATTGTATTTCTTCATTTTTCTTGTAATCAAACACTTAGATTTACATTTCCACACAAGATCTTTCCATTTTCATGCTCTTTTTCATGGATTTTAGTAGCTAAACTTCCTCTTAAATGCAAATGTTAAGATTAGCCAAGGGTTTCCAAGTTCTCATGGATGTATAATGTTTTTCATTGATTTCATCTCTTATTACTTGAGTTTATTGCAATAGAAGCCTAGATTGGTTAGAAAACCTAGTTTCAAGATCATATTTGATAACCCCTATGCACAATCTTAGGATTGGTATAGGGTTTGCACAAATCAATGGTTTGAACTTATGGAACATTGATTTGTGGTATATCTAGCCTCTATTGCTAATAAACCCCACTTTCTATAGTCCAAATCTTCCGAATCAAAGGTCCATGGAGAGACCTTTGATTTGAGTTATATATACACCTCTATTGAAGTCTTCGAGATTATATTGGCCAATTGAAGCATTCGTGTCCAAACCCCATTTGCCTTACTTCTCAAATCTAGTTTAATTGTTGTTAATTACTTTAATTAGTGTAATCAAACCGGTTTTTCAAAACCCAAAAGATTTTCAATTCATTTTTAGTTTAATTTGTCAAGTGCAAGTCAAACTTTGGTGAGTTTAGTGTAAGCTTAGTGCTATTCTTATATTGAGATCGATCATTGACGAATTTGACTCTGGTATTGCCAGATTAAACTGCATCTCGACAACCATTCTCTTGCGGCACATTTTGAAGTGAATCACCCGGTTGGGTTTCTACGGCAAAATATCGTGTGTCGATTACGTGATTGATTTGTTTTTTACTTACCGTTGACATACGTTGTTATTACACATAGCCATAGTCATACTTACTCTAGGATTGCATTAATATTTGTTCTTTACCAAAACTATAGACAAGGCTAGATTTTTTAGAATCCTATTCAGTATGAACAATCAGTCACACTTATCATAATAGTCTAAACCTATACATAGCTTAATTAGCTTCTAAACAAGGTTTGATTGGTAAATGCAGAAGTCCAGTTGATCTCGACTTTTTTGTGGAAAATAATCCATATGAAAGTCCATAGAAGGTTGTTGGGCTTGCTACTTGTGTCAGGCTAGCCCCATGAGAGGTGACCTAACACTATTCTAATAACTAATGTTGGACACCGGCCTTGTCTTGCAATATATATATGTATTTATACCACAATAAAAAGTCAATATCAGAGCTTTGGTCAGGATCTATCATGCTATTTTATATTTCCAAGCTATTCTAAAAAATTCAAAAAATTACTATACAAATCTCATCACTTTAAGGATATAAAAGCAATAGCCAACCCTTCTATTTACACATAGTCTAGGTTATTACATTCTGTTCAGTTACACAACTCAACAACCACCTATAACTAGGCAGAGAAAATAATTAGATATAGTGTACCACATGCACATAGTGGGTGCCACCCTTTTAGTATTATTTATGTGGTGGCTAGTATGGTGAGCAACAAAATTGAGAGAGTAAAAGGTGTGGTCTAGAGATTTCCATACATACACATCAAGATTCAAGGGTTTTCGACACCAGGGTTTTTCCTGAGTTGGAGTTTAAGACGTTTGTTCTAAAACTGCAGGTTAGAAGGCGCCACCATAAAGTTGAGTGCCTATAAAAATATGAGTACTCTCAATATGGCTCAATTACAGCCTGTTTAGCGACATAGCGTTAGATTAGTACGAAATGTAAATCCTAGCACAACCTTATGACAGCTAAAATTAAGAAATTCGCAAAAATTACTAAAAATAGAAAAAATCAAACTAAATGAGAAAGTAATTAATTTTAAGTCCCCATATCAAGGCAAAATCCACAAATCACATTATGGAATTCAAGAATATTGAGAGTTTCATCTTTTTTCTCAAATTTTGAGCATTCACTAAAAAATAAACATTGTTGATGCCTTTATTCCGGGTTACTATGTGAGAATCAAAAGGTCTGAAGAATTATTTACTTCCATATGTTAATGCGCAAATCTACAAATCCAAAATCAATTATCAAACTCTCCAACAGTTTGAATATTTACTCCTGCATCCCACTGAATCACACACCATGACATGGAACGTATCTGCTTAATGGAGTTTTTCCTTATAAAGTACCATAGATATCCATGAGGATCGATCTGGTATGTAAAATCTCCTCAAGCCGGATCGTCCCTGCTCTTCCTTGCGACGGAGAAATTATTCAAATTGTCGGTTACTACAGCAAATTATATATAAGCAACATTTAATATGGAGTCATACGTCTACCGGAAAAGATAATAGATGAAGGGGTAAGATCAAAAGCAATATTGAGAAAATAGACACAGTAAAGAACAAAGAAACCCCACTTAAATTAGTGATGTATTCATTGGCCCCGGATGCATCCAAAAAGCCCCAGCACAATATGGAACCAGTACCGCAATCGTTCGGTGTTAAACACAAATGGTTTTATAGAATACACACAAATCAGAGTCTGATGTGTCATATGCCAAATGAGTAACAGGTTAACTTGAAACTATGAGTAAGCATAGCTTTCACCATGTAGACTGTTTGAAATTTAACTAAATACACCAGAACTCCAAAACTGATTTATACCACTTAACCCACTTGAAGAAAAGAAATGGCCTTTTTTTTTAATCCCCTCCTGGGTATGCCAAAGCTTGGAGGAAAGGGAGGGCGAGTCAAACCCGTTTGTCCTGGTATCAGAGCCACCCGCCAGTTGCCTTTTTCAGCAATGAAAATGTTTGTTGATATAAGCATCAACACGATGACTTTCTATTGAGCACTCAGAGTAATGGTAATTTCATTGCCTGAAGTTGTTGGATCCTTGCTTGCTTGCAGCCTCAAGTAGATTCCTTTCGGTGAAAAAGCCAGGTTGTTTAGGCTGAAACAATACGCCATCACTACCTAACATCAGTACCACAGATGACATGCTTGGCCTATCCTCTGGACATTGCTGCACACATAGAAGCCCCACATGGATTGACCGCATCACTTCGGATAGGAAGCGTGAGTCCCTTAGAGGCTCATTAATAACAATTCCAATGACCTGTCGTCTCTATAGTGTCCCCATGCCTGAACAATTCACAACACTATTAACAGTGCTAATTCATATATATATATACAAATATATCTAAATACTTGTAAACTTAACCCTTACATGCCCAAGGAGATTAAGGTGGTGATCTTTATGACAGAAACCTCTATTTCTCTTTTCACTTACTATCTTCAGCACTAAAACACCTAAGCCAAATACGTCTGATTTTACTGAAAATAGACCATTCACTGCATACCCTTGAGACATATAGCCACTACAACAAAGCACTGAATGAAAAAGCAAATTTTGAAGCAATAGAAGTGACTTTGACAGAACATGTTATAGAAATTCTTACTATGTCCCGACCACTCTGTTTGTATTAACTTCTGTCTCATCTCCCCTGAAACTTATAGCCATTCCAAAATTTGATATTTTTTGATTCATAAGATATCTAGAAAAATATTGCTAACTTTGAAATCTCTATGAATAATTCTCCATCTGAAATCTTGATAAAGATAAAGAAGACCCCAACCAATCCCAATAATAATGTGGAAGCGCTTCGGCCAATCCATTAATGTGCTTTGGGTCGGATGTGGCCAATATTTATTCTAAGTTAGTCCATGCTCCTGGTAATCGGATGCATTAATTCAACACGATTCCAAAATGGAAAGATCATAATTTTTTTTCCTTTTTTGGAAGGCCAAGTTCATGCAAATTAATGCACATGAAACGACACCATAGGATTTTGATCCCATTTTCAAATTATTCAAAAGTTCTATATGGAGCCAAAGGAATTTAAAAAATAAAGAAAGAAATAAAGATTGCTGGCTGGCCGGTCCAACAGTGGACTGGTTGTGCTATATATGGTATTATAGATTCAAGAAAGCCAAACCAAATATAAAGCTGTCCAAGCTTTTGTTTGGCATGTATTTATTGATCAACATCTTTTCTTCTCCTTGAATTGAATGCAGCATCCTAGAAGTTCACGAGATTTCGGTGCTGAAGTTTGGCAATACAGATGACTTCATTCTTGAATTCATCAAGTCCTTGGCTAGAATTCTTTGAGAGCCGCTTCACAGCTATTTCCTGTCCTCCTTCCAGCATTCCCTAAGAATTTTCATCTTAATTTGGCATCATTCACATTCCTATTAGAGTACAAAAGAGTGTCTTTACATTGTTACCTTGTAAACAGGTCCGAATCCACCCTTTCCAAGCTTATTGTTGATTGAAAAATTATTTGTGGAATTGGCTATAATAGCTAAGTCGAACAATGGTAACTCTAGATCTTCATTCTGGCTTTTGTCATTATGATCATGTTCAGTGGTGTGTATCAGATTTCCTGCAAAGCGGGGACGACAAGGATACAAAATGAAACAACTAGCTCCAACAAAGTAATAGATCGTTACAGAGTGGAACATATAATTACTAATATATAAGCTTGCATTTCAGATACCTTCTCTATTCAGCTGTGAATTCTTTTTCCCTTTTCAGAGATACAAGATTAGGCTCAAACCCAGCAGGAGAAGTCCAACTAATAATGCCAAGGTCACTGTAACTATCTCTCTTTTGTTGCCATTGGAGCCTACTTGTCAGTCTGTTGAATCCTCAATCCATTTAAAAACAAAATTTCAATTATTTCAGATAATTCAACAGTGAAAGCACAAAATCAAAAAATTGAACATTCTCCTATTGAAATTAATATCCAAGATAAAATAAAAATAAAAATAAAAACAAATCAACTTCTTTTTTTTTTTTGTTATCCTGTAGATAGATGTAGAAATGTAATATACAGGAATTTTTTGAGGAAGCATATGTTTCTTACCCGAGTCAGAAGAAGCCATCCTTGTGTAAATGACTTGGCCGTTTTCACAGAACTCTCTCATGTCAATGAGTTCATCAAACCAAAGCAAGCAGCCACTTCCACCTCCTCTAATGCATTCCTTTAGGGTCATGTTCTTGTCGAACCAGGAATGCCACGTATCTGGCAATTTATAGCCTGAATACTTGACGAATCCATCTCTGTTATGGCAATCCAAGGAGCTCCTCCAAACACACCCATTAGACCAATCTCCATTTTCGCAACGGCTTGAGTATTTTGGCACAAATTTACTCAAACAGTGGCATATTGGCGAGTTTCCAACGTTGCACCTACCATATGGACCACAAAGTTTATATGTATCACAATTATCTATAGGTATAGTCAAGTAAAGGACCCAACCGTGGGTTCGGCCAATCCATGTCCACCGCTGCATGATGCCTTGCTGACTAAGAACAAACCTTGAAACAACTGAGCTGCTAATGAGCTGATAACCATAATACACCTCCTGCTCCGTGAAAACCAATCCATATGTGTAGATGAAATTTCGTTTTAAGGTTTGGTGTCCCACTAAACCAGAGACCCTTCCACAGTCCAGTTTCGAACAGATCCATCGAGCCTTTGCTCAGAATAAGTTGTGGATAACCTTGAGGTTCACACCGGAATGTAAGATCACCTTGAGCTGGATCGTCGGCATTCTTCCATGAAGAGGTGCCGCTCTAGGCCCGTTACAAGGTTCTTTCCAAGCTTCATGCCCGGTAAAAGAGTATCACACGGATAGTCAAAACTTTGCCAGAGAAAATTGTCAGGGTTATCATCATTGGCATCTTTCACAACGAGATTTCCTGAATCCAGAAGTTGCACTAATGGGTTCTGCGAAGACCTTGACATGTTGGTAGACCATATGGTGTGATTGGTACTGTTGAGAAGAACTAGGATTCCTGGATCAATGACCTTCAAGGCACCAAACGTATCAGTAAGTGGGATTTCTCTGTTGGCAACCCATACCACCATAGCTGTAGATATTTTCTTGTACCATATTCCCAAAGACCGATTCTTAGAATTGCCTGGGTTGAAAAACCCCATTTCAAAGCTTTCATGAGATGAAACTATGGTCTTGCCATCTGTGATGAACTGAGTTTTAGTATGGTGTCTACTGCATAGGAGATCATTAGGATGGAAAATAAAGAGGAAATCACGAAAGGTACTTTAGCACCTCCCATTGACAGTACTCTCACCTTCAATTCATTAAGTGTAACTGTTTTTCTATTACTTATTAAATTATAATTTGTGCAAAGATTTAAAAAAAAAAGGACTAAAGAACTCTTGTGGTAGCAGTTGTCCACAACGTCTCTCTCTCCCACTCTTTGGGTGATTAGATTTGACAGTCAACAGATTTTTCTTGGGTGATTAAAGTGGTACCTTTCAGTTGGAGCAAATCAAGAGACTTGGAATTCCGTTGTGTGTGGACAGTCAGTAATACTAATTTGAAAAGTCTTCGCTTCTATAGATTTTGGCCACTTCACAAATTAGGATCGCTTGGCGTCTTAATTATGGCTTTAATCATGGGACATTACTTGAAAGAGACAACAATCCTTGAAAGATGCCTCGAAGGGCATGATGAATCTTGTGTCGCTTGCCCTTTAGATAGAATATGTGTTCAAGTTTGACTTATTTAAGTTTCTAGCTCAAACAGCTTCTTATATGTGTATATATATAAGTTTATTGAACCGAATTTGAGCGGTTTAAAAATTAACGTTTTAAAATGTGTTTAAACTTGACTTGTTTACAAAACAAACTAATCTTGACTAAGCTTTTAATGAACAAATATGAGTTTGTTTGTTTTACAACTTCAAACCAAAGAAGTTTTAAACAAGTATCAAGTCGCCCCTTTCACTTTGAAACAAAAAACACATTAAAAGCATATCATCGCTACAACATTTTAGTGTACTTTTTTGTACAACTGTTTCGCAAAATTAGAATTTTCCTTGATCTTTGGTTGTTTTTATTTATTTAATCTAAGGGATGGGCATAGAAAAACAAAAAGTGATACAATACACCAAATCTTTCCTTTTCCCTCTACTAGACATCAAATTGTGGCATAGGCAGATTTTTCTTAGTCTATAAACTAAGATTCCTTTCAGTTAGTGGCCAAAGGGTTGAAATCCTATTGAGTATGAACAATCAGTCATATGCTCATCAGAAAAGTCTAAACAAGTATCCACACTAGACTAGTTTTAAGGTTTGATTGGCATCAGTCGCAGTCAATCTGGACTCTTTTGTGCAAAATCAAGCATTTGAAAGTTCACAAAAGTGCAAGTGAGCTAGGAACAAGAATACAAATCATTCCGAACGCTATTCATAATCTTGCTTCATATATTTACAACTCCAATTCATGCATACTACTCCATTTGCCGACCGCTTCATTTTCATTTTTTGTGTTTTCAAAAATTAAAAAACAATAAAAACTTGATGAAGATAAAGAAGCCATAGTTTAGTCTTCTGGACGTTGTTGATGAAGATAAAGAAGCCAAAAGAGTGACAGAAGTATGGAAAAGTTGAGCAGATAAAACAGTTAGCATAGAATTTAGAATCATAGCCCAACTAACCCCAAATTCAAGTGACAAAAATCACACCGACCCAGTTGCTCAAATCCGAATAGCAACAGAAAGAACAATACCCACAAATGGAAACGTCTTGAAACCAACATAAAGAATGAAATTGCAGTACCTCAGTACCTTAGAGTAAGGAACAACGTGGACATAGTCATTACAGAGACAACTAGGGCAACCCACAAGCTTCCGGAACAAAATGTTGCCGAGAGCATCTCGACGCCAGCGATCCGGGTCTCGGCCTTTTCCCAGCATCGTTGCTTCACACTGTACGGAAATCTCCTGAGGTTAGGGTCAGGGGAAGAGATTTGCAGGTTCCGGAACAAAGCGGGGTCCGGTTCGATCACGAGCTCGCGGTCAAGAACAGAGACTCCGGAGGGAGAGAGCCTCGATGGGCGAGACCCAGATGGTCCTGCCTTCGAACACAGATGACCCGAGAGGTCATAATGGTGCTTTTATTACGTAAGACATATGTCATGGATGGATGACATTTACAACTCGGCTACCGCCTCGAATTCTTTGGTTCGGTCATCACGTCGCCGCCTTGCTCCGATTCGAATGCCAACTTTAAACTACTATAAATATATAAATATATAAGAGCTTGATGTCAACTTCAAATTACTATAAAGATAAGAGCTCGAAAAATAGTTTAAAATATAATAAAAAATAAAATGTAAGAATAAGAGAGAGTATAGTAAATTTGATTAAATTGTATTTTAATTAGTTTTGTAATACTAATAAAATCCTAGATGATCCAAAAATTATATTTCTAAAGAGTTTCAGAAGAATTAATTTAATTAATGTTTAATAGTTCTAAAAAAATTAGTTTATTATATTTTTTGTTTGTACATGTTTTATTTACTTTATATTTCCTTACTTTATAACACGTTTTCAACACAAGCCTTTGAGCATTTGTCAAAAAAAAAAAAATATTTATGTTTTTCAAGATGATAGTTCATTCATATATACTAGTGGCAGTGCACGTGCATTGCACGTGGTATGTTTTGTTTGGACGTTTCATATTGTGCTTTACGTAAGAAGAGATCGAGTCACTTATTAGTCATGGTTCTTATGAAAGTTGTCGCATATGTTGTTTGAAGTGCTAAGTATTTAGGAGTTTTTAACCGAAATAACTTTGCTTTTTGCTATAAAAAAAAAAAAAACAATTTTGGAAAAATCAACTTTGATGGATGGATTACCATTTAACCTAAGTTTCAATAAGAAAAATAAGAAGAGCCAAAAACCCGAGTTTGAAAGAAATATGACAAGTAGTTGTAATACTTCTTCATTTTTCATTCATAATTTAATACAACTATTCCATTTTTAGAAATTATTTGTGCATCAAAATACAAGCACTAGATTCCAACACTGCTATGTGACTCCTGTGAATTCTCATGAACCTCAATTTTCTCATATGGATACTGCTGCTCAGTTTCAACCTTGTTCAAAAGAAGTTTAAGATATCTGCTGGCATATTCTTCTTCTGACTTCTCTGATTTGGTAAGTGCAATCTTTTGCACCCACTCAGCTTCTTGCCTAGCCTTATTGGCCTTAACCTCAAACATATCACTTATCAACCTCATCTCTTGTCTAAGCCTCAATGCTTTCAAGCTCGTCAAGCTCTTGATCACAAGCCAGCAGCTGGGCTATATTTTGTTGGGGGTTTCCCACATCGATTGTGAAGGGGGTTTGTGGTCCATATATAAGTATGAGGGAAAGCCTCAACTCTTGAGTTAGCTTTTAGGGATGAGATAGGCCCAAAACCACCTATGCATCTTCTCCTCTATCACCACTTTCATTTTTCTGATGACTTCTTGCATAACATCAACTATCTTACTGAACCTCTATTAGGGCACTATTTCTAACTCGCTTCCTCACTTTTTGAATTTTTTTGGAGTCCACCTCCACCTCAGGCTCTGTACCAAAAGAAAATTTCCGCAAAAGAGTTGGAGAAAACCAATGTAATTCTATGTTGTTGTTATGACTTAGTATGGACTCTCTAATTGCTGAAATCTTTTCCATTTAATATTAATTTATCAACTAAATATTTCAAACATAATTTTTAATTGAGTCGAAACCACATTGCCCAATTTCTCATAGCATATTCTCAAATTTTCATATGCCAGTTGGACATTAGTCATTTAAATAATAAGTTAAGCTATCACTAGCAATAACCAGATCCAAGTATAGATAAACAAATGAAGAGGCATCTCCACGTGAACCTGATAACGTAAATGCATTCTCAATCTAGTTATCCCACCTAAAGACACATCATAAGGGAAGCCTACAATATACAATAATAATAATAATTATTATTATTATAATAATAATAACAACAATAAAAATCAACTTGATAAGCAACATTTTGTACTTTAATTGTTAAATGCATTCCTGTGCATTTTAGATATTAAAGATAGCTAAGACCAACAAACAAATCAATTCTAACAACAAATCATAATAGCTTTTAGTGCTTGAAGTTCCCAATCCAGCTACAATGGATGATTTCAGGCCTATCGTATGCAGCTATACTTTATGCAAATGTACTTCGTATCTAATTGCTTACATACAGTCGCATATGCTTTTAATTCTTAGCAATTGAGATTCATAAGTATAATAAGTTTTCGAATACTTATAAATTAGCCAGAAAAATCATTACCGGGACCCTTTTAATTGCTACCTCGAGCAGCACTGGAAATAAAGTCAAATCTTGGCAAATTCTCTGTTGCATCCATTCATAGCAAAGCCACAACAAAAGTCAACAACTACAATATGCAATGGCAGCATAATTAGCAAAGCAACATAACCACGCACCCGTGAATATGCATATCTATAATGTAACGTCGAAAATAATATGCCTCTACTTGACTGGTTTAGCATTTACCCTTGCATATTAGCAGTACCGGTATATGCAACGGTGAAGTCATGCATTCTATGTAGCATACACAAGCATAGATGAAGCTTAGAATGACAGTCACATGGGGGTTGGGAAATTTCATCCTCTCCAGTCATTTTTTTTTTTGCACCAAACCACACAAATCCTGTGAGCCCACTTTCTGACACTTATTTTTTAAATAGAAGGTGGCACAATCATAAGTCCAGAAGCATCCAATATATTAGTTGAACCTGAAGAACAAAGTAAAAAGAACTGTAAATTGTAATCACGTTGCAAACCGTATTAAAATATTAGAAGTTACTCTAAAAACAGCTGCAAACATTGACTTGGGAATACTGCCAGCAATTGCTACAAGCCCATTGGAGTAACTCACTTCTCTAACGGAGTATTTTCACACAAGAACCTAAAGGAGCACTTGATTATAAAAATTTGTTCGAGGTATTACCTTTGGATGGCCAAGGCAAGCAGAAAATGGTCCATAAAGTGTAATACAATGAAATCGTTATGACCAGCAGATGAGTTTTTATTTGGTACAATTTCAGTAGATGGGTCTTCAAATCAGTGGTGCACTGTGGCATTGTTAGTTGAATATTAGGACATAGCAGCATCTTGAATTGGAAACCGCACAATAAAGACATTAAAAGCAATGATCTGCGGACACATTCAATAATATTTGAGACAATATAAGTTGCAGACATGCATCTCAAAGCAGGTTAAGAGGATTAGACTTCTCAACAGCTTTTAAAACAATGAGCGAGTTTTTTTATTTCATGTCTCCAAATGAGTGCAGTCATGTTAAATGATGCATTGTTATTTTATTATATTCTTCCATTACACACGAAATAGGTAATTACTACTCTTGATACATGAACAACATTCTCTAATTTTTGTTCATTTCATTATCGCAATAATGGGGATACTTGCAAACTGATCTCGAGATAGTAAAAATTACATTTTCCTCCTCTCTTTTTTCTCTTTCTATTTAAATTTTTTGGAATATGATATTAATCTCTCTTTCTGTTTGAATTTTCTTCAGTGATGGATAAATTGGGTCATTGGATTTTTCCAAGCCCATATATATCATTAATTTAACAACCTTAGAAAAATCACCTTACAAATGGACTAAGTTCTATTATCATTTGCAAGATACATATAGTATATTGTTTCTTTTTGTTGGTTAGGATGGAAAACAATAAGAATTTTTGTATCAGTTCAAATTGATGCATCTATAGTATTAGTATTTGGTCAATTTCTAGAAATATTCCAATAGAATGATTGGTACAATTCGAAGGGATTTTGTGGGGAGGATGAATGGTCCACAATAGAGACAAGGGAGAATTTGCATTTATTGATTTTGAGTATGATAATGCATTTATTGATTTGAGTATGATAATCCCACGTGTAGTCAAAACCCATGGTCCCACTCAAATTAAGAGGGACAACTAATTGCAGTCTTTTATCAGACAGTTTAGATACAATTAATTGGATAACCAAACAAGACGTAAAACAAAAAGACACTTAAATATTGTTAAGTATCAAAAGCCCAAAACAAAAATATTTAATTATCATACAAAAAAAGGAAGAATTGTATAAGAAAACATGTCTTTGCTTGATGCAGGTAGATTGATCACGCCCTTGAGTTTGCATACACAGATGGCCACATAGATTGTGGCCTTGTGGGTTGAAAAATCTGTTCTGAAATATATTGGACTTCCACGACCTCTTGAGTTTGCAAACACAGATCACAGTGGCTTTGAGATCAAGTGTTCAAAGATTGTTTCGAATGTAGGGAGGTAACCAACAACAGTAAGCAACGGTCTTTTGGTTGTAAATGATAGATGTGTAAGGTCGCAGAGGACAACCACTTGATAAGTCATGGGGCGGCAAAGACTTCACACCGTTTGGTAGTGGGCATGCATTGCGTGAATGTGAGGTATGTATTGTAGCCATCCAACAACAGTGAGTTAAGGGTTTTTTTTTTGTTATAATGGTAACCGTTTGAAGAGACGCACAGCGGGCAGTGGGTTGGAATTTTTATTTTTTATTTTTTTGTGGGGAGGACATTTTTGGAAGGGAAAGTATAGGAAACAATTTGATGTTTCGCTCTTTTAAAATAGTAGAGATAGAGATATATACACACACATTTATACATCTCATAACTTTTAATGTTTGATGACTTTTACGAAGTGTAAAATTTTTAAAAGGTAATGAATATTTAATATTCATGTTGACACATATTTCTTTGTTTCAAGTAGTGCTTCTTTTATTATTTTATGTGGCTTTAATATAAATGTGGTCTTAATAATTTGTCTTGATTTAATCTTATTGTTTGTTAGTATCGCATTCTGAAAATGTTAAACCTTACAAAATTAGAATTTGTCGCCCTTGATATTTCTAGCGATAATTATTTATCTTGGACTCTTGATGCTGAGATCCATCTACCTGCAAAGAATCTTGGCAGACAACAACTGAGGAAAATTAATCATCCCAGCCAGATCGCGCTAAAATAATGATTTTTCTTCATCATTATCTTCATGAAAAATTAAAATATGAGTACATCATGGTAAAAGACCCACTAACACTATATAAAAATTTAAAGGAGATATACAAACACTAGAAGACCATAATTCTCCCAAGAACCCGACTTAATTGGATACACATATGGTTGTAAGATTTTAAAACTATTAGTGAGTACAACTCTACATTATTTAAAATTAGCTCATGATTAAAGTTATGTAGAGAAATTATTACTAATAAATATATGTTGAAAAAAAAAAACATTCTCCACATTCCGTGCCTCGCACATGCTCTCACAGCAATAATATCGAGGGCGTGGATTTAGAAAGTATTCTGAATTAATATTATGTCTTCTTGTGGCTGAGCAAAATAATAAGTTGCTAATAAAAAATCATCAGTCCCAACTTACTGGTTCTGTACCATTTCCTGAAGTAAATGCAACCTCATTTGATGGTCAAAGATGCGGATATGGCCGTGGCCGTGGCAAGAATAATTTTCGAACTCGTGAAAATTATCATGGAGGTAACACTTATCATATGAGTATAACGCTAACCGTTGGATTTTTTTAGATGAAGATCACCCTATAGCTGTGCCCCTAGTCCTTGCCTATGTTAGTAGCCTCTACTGCTATAGTGGTCAGCGACCATTCTCTCAACTATCGAATGACCAGAATGGGCCAAGTCTTTTTGGGCATTTGGCATGCACTTGGAAATTGGAGAGCTCTATTGTGGCAATGCATAAGACTAACAGAATTTTACAAATGGTGAAGTCCTCTTCCGTATATATAGTGATTGTCGCGACATAGCACAGGTAGTTGCTTAGAGGTAACGTCTTGCAGATGGATGGTTAGTCCTTTTTACTATTCAATATAGGTTAGGCTTGCATGAGACAAAAACAGAGAAGGTGTTATTCCAGTTTCGTTATTTGCTTTTTAAGTCCCATTACCTTTTCCAATAATTGGGCTTGTCCTCGCATGAGTTGTGAACTAGGTGGGATGTTGGAGGGATTCCATAGGTTTGGTTATGCTTTTGGGCCTGGAAAAGAGAAACAAAAACAAAATGCAGTTAGCATGTGGAGTTTGAGGTTTTATGTGATGAATGTTTTATAGAGGTCCCTTCTTTGAGGGAATCTAAGCGTGATGATGAGTCCATTTTGGAGGAAGAGTTTTGTCCCTGCATGCAATACAATACCTCTTCGACATGGGCTGGTTAATACTTCTTTGTTTAGGCAAAGCCACCTTTATGGATTGAGAGAGATTTGTGCCTCTTTTGAGATATGGTTTGAAAAACCAAACCTTTGTCTATGTTTTGTCCAAGAGAGTAAAAACTACAATATTGGTTCAAGATGTTATAGCAATGGGCAATATTGTACCTACCAAAACACAAAAGAAAGCAAACCATTCAATCAGGAACACATCAGACTTTTGCCGTGAAAACTGTTAAATAGGAGAAAAACCACGTGTCCCCTTTGCTGGACAAAGATCATGCATTATATCTCGTTGTTCAGACAGTTGCAAGACTCTTTACAATCAAACCTATCACCTCCATGATCTAATGATTATCTTGACCTTGCTTATATCCACGATTCACCGTCTCCGTACTTGACAACCGTTCAGATCCCTTTAGAATAGATTTCACTCCTTAAACTCCATCAAGACTTTTGATTTCTTCAATTGAGTTGAAGAAGATTGTTGCTAAGATCAATTTCTTAGCTTCTAGGAAAGTAGGAAATACTTCTTTGTATGAGTTTTTGTTTGTTGCAACTCAGATCCAGTTTGAGAAAGTGTGCTGAGCTTTAAATAGGAGCAAAAATCTTAGCGGCGCGATTCTCGAGAAATTTGATTTCGCTCAACTCGCTCCTGCAAGGATCCCTCGAGGATCTAGCAAGCTAAATCCCATATTTCGATAAGCTCACTGTTTTTGCCCTCGACCTCCCGCTACATCCCACGAAGGTCCCATGAGGTTTTGATCAATCTGTATGCTCACTGTTTTTGCCCTCGAGCTCCTACAACTTCCTGCGAACATCCCGCAAACTCCTTATTGTGCAGCCAGCACACTATTTTTACCCTCAAGATCCCTCGAACTCCCTTTCAATAGCCAAAATGTATCATACAAGACTCTCTTAGCCCGAGCTTGCACGAATAAACTTGAAAGTCCTTCCGAATGCTTGTGATTGATAACCCAAGCCCCCAAAATACATCAACTAAGATGTGTCACAAAATTTAGCCAATTACAAAAACTTACAATCTCCCCCTTTGGCAATTTCGTGACCAAAACCCTATGCTACACGACATCATCATTACAGGGAAATAAAACAAAATGTACACATATAAGAACTCCCCAATCACAAGTACATAGAAGCATCCCTACATACTGCATCAACCAACCAAACCAGCCTAATCAAGTGCAAGAGATAATAAAATAATAGATAAAAACATATGTAGCAGCTCTCCCCTTTTTTGGGAACAAATTGACAATAACCAATATCCAACAATAGCCAACATATGGAGAAACTAAACAATACAATAACCAATATCCAATTTATGTACAAACGGTGCAGGAGTCAAACACGAAAGCCTTAAGCATGCAAAACCAATATCCACCAATATCCATACGAAAAAAAGAAGAAGAAAAAAAAAAACCACAAGAAAAACCATCCACCAAACATAACTATCGCCGATGAATGCTCTGAATGAAATCATTAACATCATTGATAAACTCGGTGTGCCACTGGGAAAGAGCAAACAGGGTATCCCAAACACAAACAATATCATGCTTTTGTCGCTCCACGATGAGATTAATCCGCTCATCAACTAGACCAATGCGCTCCACCAAGTTTGTGTGGATCGATATCAGCTGGGTGAAGAGAGCAGCAATAGCAGCAGCAGCAGAGGAAAAGGAAGCAAACACTAGAGCAGACATCCCAATAGAAATAGGAGTAGCTGCAGGAGTAGTGTAGGAAGATGGGATTGCAAGATCAACAGGAGGAGCCTCATCATCTGAAAATTCCACTGCGGGTTACTACAACTGTGCTGGGGGAGGTGCAATGCCAAGATGAGCATTACTCAACTTGAGGGTCTGACGAGAGATGAGCTTCCCAACCAAGATACACGTCTCATCGGGCGCGACCACAATTTGATGACGAGAGAGGAAGTCAGTGATCAAAATCCCAAAGGGAAGATAAGCCCACGAGGAGTTATCAACAGAGGCCTCAAGGATAAGACGACTAATATCCACAGTAAGGTCAGTAGCTATGGCATGCATAAGACGAACATGGGACTCATCAATCTCGCTCACATGGGAAGTGCAAAGAAAGAGATCACACACCACATATTTGAGCTCCCAAAAAACATCCTTAAGCTCTTTTTTCTTAAGGAGACTCGAAAGACCAAGGGGCCAATTGCCTCTAGAAGAGAGGAAAAGCTGGGCCAAAGAATTCAACTCAGGCCGAGTGCGAGTAGGAGTATATGGGAATTATGTGATAATAGGACGAGTGATGCGGTGAAAGGTGCAAATATAGGTGATAAAAAAAGTTAGACGCACCCCACATATATATGACTGCAAGGAACTAGCCTCGTCGTCGGGAGCATGAATATTCAGATAAAATTCTCAAACAAGCTCTTGACTAGCTAACCTGTTACACACAACTAGACGTGTCCAACCCCACTTAGAGAAATAGGTATAGATACATGTCTCAGAGAACTAATCGAGGATAACACACCAAAAGATAAACACAGGTCGCGAGGAAAAAGAATGATTATACCAAGACTCAACCTCAGAGGCGAGTCTAAACCGAGACACTTCAAGAGACAATGAGACTCCCTCTCGACGGGATGATGTGACACTAGAAGTACCAGAGCAAAGGCACTTACTTAGGGAATGAAGAGTAGACTGAGTGCTTGGGGAACTAGGGCCAAACCGTTTACTCAAGGAACCCAAGATACAATGAGAAGGAGGGGTTTGTGGCCCCTTCCGTTTACGAGGTGTAAGAATAATGCACACTCACTTACAAGAATCAGAACCACACCCACGCAGATGCACCAGTCCACCAATGACTAGTCCAAGCAAGACCCAAAAAAAAAAAAAAACACAACAAATAACCAAAACACAATTGACGCCCCAGTTAGCCTGACTGGGTCAGGAAGGACCAGCAGAAAAATGCACACACCGGACAAATTGAGGGCAACAATACCCCACAAACCGACGATTCGCACCCCACAATCGGGAAATCAAACCCCAAAAATACGAGTAATGGCAGAGCACAAGAAACCCCCAAAACCAAAACCCTAAGGTAAAGAAACGCACCCAAATCCTTCCAGAAGATGAAACGAAGAAAGGAGAGGAAGATTACCTCTGAGACAACCCAGATAGGGCGACCAAGAAAGAGGAGAAAAAGCTCACTGGATCGAGGAGGAACAAGCACCCACGATCGCCAGAGGTCCCAGGTTCAAAGAGGGAAGGAAAGTGACAACAAGAAAAAAATGAAAAGGAACAGTCATTGGGGAGATAAATAGTGCCCTGATAAGTCGACTTTACGGGAGCAAGATCACCTGACCAAAAAGAAATAGACCCAGAACAATAGGAGAACCCACCTAACTGACCAAGGCCTCAAAAATCAACACATTTAAAATACAACCAATGAAGATAAAGAAGACTTAAATGTGAAAAAAAATTAACATCAAGGTAGATCAAGAATGACATGTTAGCAACTCAAGACACACAAAGATGATAAGAACCATATTGTCAATCATGAAACGTGATGCAGGTCCATCAAAAGATTAATGAGAATATGAACCCTAGAACAAAATCATGCAGTATTCATCATGGAAGCTTTCCTCTTAGACAATAATGTACTTGAAGTCAAACCACCATGTTATCCTAATAACAATTTTTGACCACGAAATCTTTTTGTCAAGAATCACATACTCTTCTGATCAACCTTCGAAGTTCCAACCCTATCTCTCCAGCATTAAAGCATAATAAACAATCGAGGGATGGTGGCTTTCACACATGTGAGCAGGTAGCCATCTCCACTTGCCACATAACAAGGGTAGCTTCTCACAAACTCACAGGTAGCCCTTTCCACCCAAATATTTTTATTTTTTTATTTTTTTTTTTTGAAAGGGTGTACATGCCTAAGGTCAATCGAGGCATTCATGACCAGAAGAAAATAGCCATGATGAGGTCCGCAAAATGATCACAAAAGGTCGGACTCCATATTCTAAGAGATCTCGAGAGGACAACATAAGATAAACATGAATTATAAGCATGGCTAGAATCACCAATGATGCATGAATTACAAATGCACAATTCAAGATACACACAAGATTCAATTTATGTCATGCTCATGCCTCTAACAATTCATGGGAAGTGCTTTAAATAGATGACAAGAAGAACCAAACGCATGTCACACAAAAGACACACACACACATCATGAAACAAAATGAAACAAAAAACAAAACAAAAAAAATGAAGACATGCTTGAGATAAGATGAAGCAAGAACCGTGCTTAAGCCTGGATCCTAACAAGACAGACTACTCGAGAGAGCACACTCCTTGGGATTTTCGTAGAAATTCAAACCTAAGAGTGTCAAGGGGTTTAGTGAAGAGATTAGCAAGTTGTTTCTCAGTGGAAATATGCTCTAGAGAGATGACCTTCTCTTCAACTAATTTACGGATAAAGTGATAACGAATGTCAATATGTTTGGTGTGAGAATGTTGAAAATGATTCTTAAAAATACTAATCGCACTCATGTTATCACAAAACAAGGTGTCACGGGTTGCCACTCGTGGCACGTCTAGGGTCATGAGGGACCTTGGCGTGGGGCATGTCTGAGCATGGTTGACCGGTGGCATGGCAATCTCATAATTTATATTTTTCATATTTATTGGATATATGGATTATGACTCCTCGAGGGGGTAGGATGTTTCTTCCTATTAGTTTGGAGATGGCTCAAAATGCTATTATAAGGGGGGGTATGGTGTTGACTCTACCACCTCTCGGTGTTACCGAAAGGGACAGCACTCAAGTGAGTCCCCCAAGGGAGTGGGGGCCGGCTGTGGCACGTGGCTACAGTCCTCATGCTAGTCAAGAGACTACATGGACGGCATTGTGTCCGGTGGGGCAGATGTTGGGCATTGGCGTCGAGGATGGGGTTGTGATATATGCACCAGCTATGCTACATTCATATCATTTCGGGGCTTATGTTCATGACGGATTGGGCCTCGGTGTGCAGACTTGCATGCCGTGTATCTCGTGTGCACTTGCACGTTGGGTTCAGACTTATGCACACGGCCGCTTGGTTTGGCTAGCATAGGTGTCGCCGGGCACTATGTTGTGGGCGTATCAATTGCTATTCAATTGTGCCTATTCTTACAGGCAACCTTGACGCGAGGCGCTAAGAACTTCATGGATGGAGGCATCGTGCCTAACGGGTGATGCTTGGCTGACGCGCATATCTAGTTGCACATGGCTGTCTGGCTTGTGTTTCAGGAGGGACTAGCGCTAAGCACATTGCTTGTCATGTGTGCGCGCATTTGAGAATGGCGTTGCTATTGCCTATAGCTTGGGTACGCCATATGGCTTGAGTACGCCATATGGCTTGAGCATTAGTGGACAGAGCTTAAAGAGATATGCGGGGCATTACGGATGGATCCTGGACGAGCGCATAATCTCATACCTCGGTGTTTGAGTTTGGCGGGACTATTGCTTCGTGCATAGTCGCCTCACGTATGTATTCCGCTGCGTATGATCATGGCGGGTCGCATTACTGTCATTGTGTGGTGCTCGGCCTGCCAGCCCGTGACACAAGGTCATGACATTCTTTTCAAGGCCATAATCACACAACATCTCTTTCATCCATAAGAGCTGAGTACAACAACTTTTAGCAATTATGTACTCTGCCTTAGCCGTGGACAAAGAAATGGCATTTTGCTTTTTACTATGCCAAGCAACAAGTTTATTGCCTACATAAAAATGCCCACCAGAGGTGCTGTTACGATCATCAGAAAACCCTGCCCAATTCGCATCAGTATAGCCAGCAATATCCGCATTAGTGTTCAAGGTAAACTAAATACCATGCCCAATAGTACTATTGACATATTTAATAATTCTTTTAACTACAAACAAGTGTGATTCTTTGGGACATGCCTGAAAACGAGCACAAACATCAACACTAAAAGCAATGTCAGGTCTACTAGCAGTTAAGTAAAGCAGACTACCAATCATGCTCCTATACAAGGTTTGATTAACATCCTTGCCTGAAGCATCCTTACTAATCTTAAGAGTAGTACTCATGGGAGTCCTAGCATGCTTAGTATTTTCCAAACCAAATTTCTTCAGTAGGTCTTTAGCATATTTGGACTGAGAGATAAAGATCCCTTGATCCATCTGTTTAACTTGTAACCCTAGGAAGTAATTCAATTCACCCATTATGCTCATTTCAAATTGACTTTTCATGTATTCAGAAAAATTATGAGCAAGCTTGTCAGAAGTAGAACCAAACACAATATCATCCACATAGATTTGAGCAATAAGAATGTGTTTTGATTCTTTCTTTATGAATAAGGTTGTATCAACTCCCCCTCGAGTGAATCCTGACTATAGCAAAAATGTAGTCAATCTCTCATACCAAGCTCGAGGAGCTTGTTTCAACCCATACAAAGCTTTCTTGAGCTTGTACACATAGTCAGGATGCTTAGGGTCCTCAAACCCTTTAGGTTGTTCAACATAGGCTTCTTCTTAAAGAATGCCATTTAGAAAAGCACTCTTCACATCCATCAGATGAAGTCTAAAGCCTAGATAATAAGCAATGGCAAGCAAGATATGAACAGACTCCAACCTTACAATAGGGGCAAAGGTTTCATCAAAGTATATTCCTTCAATTTGAGTGTATCCTTGTGCTACAAGTCTTGCCTTATTTCAAGTGATGGTGCCATACTCATTATATTTGTTCTTAAATATCCATTTAGTACCTATCACATTCACATTATGGGGTCAAGGCACAATAGTCCAAACATCATTACGCACAAATTGACTCAACTCTTCATGCATAGTAGTAACCCAATGTTCATCAGTCAAGGCTTCTTTCACATTCTTTGGTTCAAATGAAAAGGTATAGCATAAGTAGTTTACCTTATTCCTTACCTGACATCTTGTATTCATCGACTCTATGACGTTTCCAATCACTTGATCTAAAGGATGATTTAGTTTCACTCTGGATAATGGCTCTAGGATGTTGTTAGGTCCATCTTTGGAGTTGGTCAAGAAGGTCACAACATCATCCTTCTTCTTGTTATTTTCCTTCTCTCACTTTCCAGAAGGTGCACTATCTGAGTCATAGTCCTCATCAAGTGCAATGTCAATGTGAACTAAAGCATCATCAATTACCACATTTGTCAATTCCATAATAGTAAGAGTACGTAAATTATAAACATGATAAGCTCTACTATTAATGGAATATCCGAGAAAGATACCTTCATCGCTCCGAGTGTCAAATTTACCCTAATGCTTTCTATCCCTCAGGATATAGCATTTGCTCCCAAATACTCTAAAGTATTTCACATTAGGCTTCTTACCTTTGCACAGTTTGTATGGCATGTGTTGTATACCAATTCTCAAATAGACCCGATTTGCAATGTGTCGCGCCTAGATTTTTCGCACTCGAGGAATACTCACTTAAGCGGGAAAAATGTTGTACTCTCTCGTTAGAACTCACCCTCCTAAAAGAATGAGTGCGACTAGGTTTGAATTAAAAATTGATTTGAATAAAGAGCTTTTGAAAAAGATTCGGAGTCGCCACCTAACTTGATTAAGGTGAGTTAGGTCACCTAAAAACTAAGAATAATCCGAAGACTACACTTAGGGTTTTGGAAAACGGTTTTTGAAAATATCTCCTCAAGAGAGGGTTTTTTAGAAAACAGGTTGTTTGGCAACCTTTGGAAAACATTTAGCCCTTTTTAGAAAAATAACTCCTTTAGGTCTTTCGAAATCAGTGATTCTAAGTTCGGAGGTTGGTTACGTGTAGGGAAGACGTACTAAGCTATCACCCTACCCCGCCCTTTCGGTACCTACATGTCAATCTACCTTAGATTTACCTACGAGAGTCTTTAACTAACTATTGGCCAATCATATCCACTTTGAAAAACAATGTTTGAAAAATATGATGCATGATATGCAAGTGCAAAATAAGAGAATTGGAAAATAGATTTGGAAAGAGATTGATTTGATTTGAAAATAGATTTGAAGAAATAGAATTGAAATTGGAAAGTTTGAAAATTGACAGTAGAAGTTTGAAAATAGAAATTTTGGAATTTTGAAAATAGATTGGAATTTGAGATTTGAAAAGATTTTAGAAACCGCACCCATGAGGGTGGAATTGAAAGTTTGAAAAGTATTATGACCGCACCTATGAAGGTTGCCTACGTATCCCTTTGGGGGAATCAGGTCAGTCGTAGTTCGGATAAGAGTCCGATTAAAAATAGAAGGTTGGATTGAAGAAGGAAATTGAATTGGATTTGAAATTAGAAGAGGAGATTGGAAATTGGAATTGAGAGGATTGGACTTGCTTTGGAAAGATTGATTTGGACTTGTTTTGGAAAAGGGAAGGTTTAAGAAAACCTAGACTTAGGAAAGAGAAGAAACCTAGGAAAGATTTGACTTGGCTTGAAAGATTTGGAAAGATTGGATTTTAGGAGATGTTTGAAGTAGGAAAGGTCCGATTTAGGAAAGTTTCGAATTAGGAAAGTTTCATTTTTGAAAAGTTTTGAAATTAGGAAAGTTTGGAATTTAAGAAAGTTTCGAAATTGGAAAGTTTTGAAAATTGAAAAGTTTTGAAAATAGAAAGTTTTGAAATAGGGAAGTTTTGAAAGTAGGAAAGTTTTGAAATAGGGAAGTTTTGAAAATAGGAAAGTTTTGAATTTGGAAAGATGTTGAAGTTTTAGAAAGATTTAGAATTTAGAAAGCTTGGAAGTTTAGAAAGATTTAACTTAAGAAAGTTTTGAATTCAGGAAACTTTGGATTTGAAAAGATTTGAAATTTGGAAAGTTTAGGATTTAGAAAGTTTTAGAGTTTAGAAAGATTTAAGATTTTAGAAAATTTTAGAGTTATAGAAAATCTTGAAATTAAGAAAGGTTTGAATTTAGGAAAGGTTTAAAAGCTTGAATTTAGAAAGTTAAGATTTGGAAAGGGGGTTGAATTAAGAAAGGGTGGAATTAGGAAATATTTTTATGTTTAGGTTTTGGAAACTTAAGATTTAGGAAAGTGGAGGATTAGGAAGGATTTGAGTTAGGAAAAAGTTGGATTTTGAAATTTAAGGAAAGATTTAAAGTTTAAGTTTAGGAAACTTGTGGTCTAAGAAGGTAGGAAATTAGGAAGAAGTTGAATTAGGAAAGGTTCGATTCAGGAATGGATTGGATTTGGTTTCTAAAAGAAAAGATTTGATTTTGTTTCCAAAAACGGAGGACGGGATCTAGTTTCCTAAACGGGGAGATTTGATTTGGTTTCCTAAAAGGAAGATAGGTTTTGGCAAGAATTTGGAAAGGGAGACTCTAGAAACCCTAGGTTTGAAAAATTATAATTTTGACGTAGAAAATAGGCTTTGAAAATATGTATAGTTTTGATGTGAAAACAAGAAATTTTGGAAACCTAGGTTTGGGGTAAAGTTTGAAAATCATGTTTTTAGGAAGAAAATTTAGAGTTTCCTAATTGTGAATTCTAGGGTTTGACTTGGGCTCTAAGAAAAGAGTTTTTGGAAAGTGCGTTTTTAGAAACGAAAGTTTTCTAGAAGGGAATCCTAGGGAGGAGTTTCTAGAGGAAAAAGTTTTTGGAAAGTAAATTTGAAGAGAGTTTTTGGAAAGAGATTTTAAAGAGAGGGAGTTTTGAAAAGTGTGTTTTTAGAAACGTGTTTTTTGGAAAGAAGATCCTAGAGGAGAGTTTCTGGAAGAAAAATTTTGGGAAGAGAGTTTTTAGAAAGATTTTTGGAGAGAGTTTTTAGGAATGTGAATCTAGGGAGTGTTTTTAGAGGGTGAATTTTGAGGAAAAGATTTTGGAGAGAGAATTTTAAAAAAAAATAGATTTTGGAAGGGAGTTTTTGAAAACAATTTTGGAGAGGAGAGTTTTAGGAAAGTATGTTGAAAAAGAGATTTTTAGGAAGAGAGTTTTGAAAAGAGGGAGAGTTTAGAAGGATTAAAAACATCTCATTTTCCTAAAGCAATTCTAGCCATAAGAGGACTAGAACCACTTTAAGAAAGTGGTTTTGAAAACAAGGTTTGAAAATATAGACCAAAAGGCCACTTTTAATATAACACTTTCCTAAAGCAACCCTAGCCATGGAAAGGCTAGAATCACCCTAGAATTGTGGTTTTGAAAACAAGTTTTTGAAAAAGAGATTTTGATGCAATTTTGAAAACAAGTTTAAAAACGTTTTGAAAAATAACTTTGAAAACGGTTTTTGGAAGATGCAAGACTATGATATGCACAATGCAATTTGAGGGTCGTGAACATACAAGGCTAAGGCTTCACCACATAATCAAGGGGGCCGAACCCACGTGGTCTTTGGTTAGACTAGAAGAAAGCCCCCAACACGGTGACTCTCCAATAGCCCAATCCTACACATGGACCGGGAATCCCCTTATTTCAAGCATGCAAAGAAAGGGCGGGAAAGAGATGGGGGATTAAAATAGAGAAAACCCAAGTGGGTTAGGAGAGAGAAGAGAGAGGGGGGAATGCGGAAATTTAAAGAGAAAGCCTACCTTGTATCTTCTTTAATTTGCGCGCCTTGCTTGTCTTCGGTCTTCGGTCTTCGTCTTGATCTTCTTCTTCAACCTTCAAGGATTGTCTTCAAGCTTTAGATGGCAGCTCTTTAAGTCTTCAAAGAATGGTTGAAGGCTAGTGTATGAGTGTATGGGGGAGTGTATTAGTGTATAGGAGGCTAGGGTTTGTGTAGGGTGGCTAGGGTTTGGAAAACCTAGGGAGGCTAGGGTTTAGGAGGTGCTCGAGCTCTGTATATCAAAATATAGGATTCTTAGGTTAAGTTTGCAGACCCTTTTCACGTTGAATGAGGCTCTGTATATATAGAGGTTGGACAAAACTAGCGCTCGTCGCAGTGGCGCCAGGCCAAATTATACACTGGCGCCACTAGGAGTGGCGCCAGCCAATTAGGAAAGATTCAAGGTCGGCAAGCAACGTATCTTTGACTAGATTTGGGCGCCTGTACTGGTGACTACCATGTAAACTTTAGCCTAGCTTCACTAGGAGTGACTCCGGAAAGTCCGGGAATGATTTGGAGGAGCCGGGAATGACCCGGAAGGTTGGAAAGGAGCAGGAACACTTAAAATAGTGTCCTGGAGGTATTTGACTTGAAAAGTGAGGATAGGATGTGTCGGAAAGGTCGACCGAGCTTTTAGGGGCAAAACGGTCAATCGGACTAAGAAACTGCCGGGGCAAACTCAGATTGTCCCGGAAAAAGACTTGGGATCTGGAAACACTATTTAGAATGTTCTCAGAGGTTGCCGGTTTGATTCCAAGAGCCGACGTGGTCAGAAAAGGAGACCGGCCCACTAGGGGCAAAACGGTCATTTTATGCCGGGTTTGCCGGAACTGACTCGGAATGGTCTGGAAAGGTAAAGGAAGGTTGAGAATACTATAAAAATTATTCTCGGGACATTACCGGTTTGATACTCAAAGCCGGTATGGTCGAAGAAGGAGACCAGCCCACCAGGGGCAAAATGGTCATTTTGTACCGAGTTTGCCGGAACTGACTCGGAATGATTCGGAAAGGTAAAGGAAGGTTGAGAATACTATAAAAAGTATTCTCGAGACATTACCGGTTTGATACCTAGAGCCGGTGTGGTTCCCGGAGCGTTCGGATGCCTAGGGGCAAAATGGTCATCTTGACCGGAAAGTCTCGAAAAAGGTCCTAAAGGTAGCTTGGTCCTTTTCCACCGAAGTGGGCTAACAGCCACTGGTTTTGACCTAGGTTTTGAGTATTTCCGCCACTCTAATGGTGTGAGTATTTCTACTACTCGGACGGGTTTGAGTATTTCCGCTACTCGGACGGGGTTGATGATTTGGGAGTATTTCCGCTACTCGGACGGGGTTGAGTATTTTCGCTACTTGGACGGGGTTGAGTATTTTCGCTACTCGGACGGGGTTGATGATTTGTGAGTATTTTCGCTACTCTAACGGCTTTGTGAGTATTTCCGCTACTCTAACGGTTCTGTGAGTATTTCTGCTACTCTAACGGTTTTGTGAGTAGTTTTGCTACTCGGACCGTCTCGAGGAATAAACTGTCTCGAGAGTGGGACTGGAAGGGGTCTTACCGTCTCCGAAGAGACGTGCCTAGGTTTTGAGTGTTTCTGCCACCTTAACAGTTTTGTGAGTAGTTTTGCTACTCGGACCGTCTCGAGGAATAAACTGTCTCGAGAGAGGGATTGGAATTGGAATAAGAAAGGACAATGCCCCTAAGGGCATTTTGGTCATTTTGCCTCTATTTGGGCCTGACAGGCCCTCGAAGCGATGGAAAGATGGAATTTAGACCTAGAGAAATGGTTTCGATTGAAATATGCCCACAATGACTTGAAAACAAGTCTGGACGGAGTGTAGACTGCCGAGTGGTCAAAAATGGGGTGCTTACACAATGTAGCATGCGGTATTTACCACCTGAGCCCAGAACTTCTGTGAAACTTTCTTACCATGAAGCATAACTTGGGCCATTTCCTGGATCATTCTATTCTTTCTCTCCACCACGCCATTCTGTTGTGGTTTCTTTGGAGTAAAGAACTCATGTTTTATGCCATGCTCATCATAAAAATTAGCAAACTCAAAATTCTCAAATTCCTTACCATGGTTACTACGTATTCTGCGAATGCATCTGATTTTTGTGTCCTTCTCTACCTGCACTTTCAGACATAAAGCTTTAAACACAAAAAAAGGTGTCAAATTTTTCTCGAATAAAATCAACCTATGAAAACCTAGAAAAATCATCGACAGCCACAAAAATATATTTTTTTCCTCCAATACTCTCTATCTGAGTAGGACCCATAAGGTCTATATGCACAAGTTCCAAGGGTCTAAATGTAGCAATTTACTTGACTTTCTTATGTGTAGACTTAATTTGCTTTCCTAATTGGCCTGGTCCACACACACAGTTTATGGATCTTCCAAGTTTTAGAATTCCACGAATGAGTTCAAAACTAAACAATCTAGAGAGATCGCTAAAGTTAACATGGCCCAGTCTTTGATGCCACAGTTCAGTCTCGTCCAGTTTAGTAGAATTGCAAATTCTACCACTCTTAAAGGTGATCCCATAACAATTGTCAGGAGTATACACACCTTTCATCACACAAGCACCCTATTTATAAAAAATAGAGCATTCAATTTTGGAAAACTGTACTTGGTATTGTGCGTCACATAACTGACTAATACTTATGAGATTAGTCTTTAAGCCCTCAATTAGCAGAACGTCATCGAGGTTTGGTAACCCTTGAGATTTTCTATTCCCTTTTCCTACAACTCTAGAGGTGCTACCATCACCAAATGTTACTAGACCTCCATCACATTTAGTCACAATGTCAAAATACCCTTTATTTCCACATATGCGCCTTGAGCAGCCACTATCTAGGTACCACACATTAGAGTTGTGAGCCTTCAGGGTAGTGTGGACAACAAATCCTCTCAAGACAATTTTCCTTTTCCATACAGTCTTAGGATTATCACTTGGTTGCTTTGGACGAGATTATCAGTTAGGCTTTTGACCTTTCCTTGAGGTATGTTTAGTTTCCATAGTATTGAGGTTGAGCATGTCTTTGAAAATTCTAATTAGTAAAATTCCTTTGCTTAGTCAACACATGGAATCTATTAAACATCTGACTATTGTACGATCTACCTGGGTATTGAAAATTACGAGTTTAAACATATTCCACAGGTAATCCATACAATTTATGGCATTGTGGCCTAATGTGACCTCTTATACCACAGTGGTGATAGATAGGAACAACATAAGAAGAATTACCTTGATTTTGACGAGTACTATACCTTTCTTCGGGAACAAATTTGATGGGCTTGTTGTAATAATATTGCTTTGACTTGGATGGTTTAGCCTCATACCTAATACCATGCGTATACCATAAATATTTTTTATCCAAGCATACTTTCTCTACCATGGATGCACTTACCTTGTACTTCTTAAAGGTCAGATTGGACTTAGCCAAATCAGCTTTGAGTTTCTGAATTTTTTCTTCAAGGGCCTTCTTAAAACCTTCTCTCTCAAATGCATCATTCTCGAGAAACTTCACTTTATCTGATAGGGTTACTCGATGTTTCCTCAACTGACTTATTTTGGTTTGAGCATCATCATTTACCCTTTTTCAACTTCTTACCCAATTTGACATTCACATTGGTGAGTTTGTAGGACTACTTGTACAATTGATCATAAGCTCGCTGCAGTTCACTTTTATCTTCATCATCTAATTCATCCTCATTTCCCTTGAGAGATCCCACTGTACTATCTGATTCCTTAGATTTTTCCAATTCAGAAGTTTTAGATGAAGTCTCAATTACCTCAGAAGCTGATGCCATGAATGCCGTGAAATTCTTAGATTTATCATCACGTTTTGACTCATCTTCTTTCTTGGAATCACTCCAAGTGACTATCAAAACTCTGTTTCCTTTATTTTTCTTTTTGTTTGGGCAATTTGTAGCAATATGCCCAAAGCCATGACATTTGAAGTATTATTTTTGGCCAGACTTATCAGATGACTTCCTTACAAACTTCATTTTATCTAAAGGTTTTCCTTTAACTTTATCAAATGAGGGAGATTGATCTTGTTTTCGTTTGTTGAAAATTTTTTTAAACTTTTTGAAAAACAAGGCCATCTCCTCGATACCCATATCCGGATCGCTATCCTTTACCTCATTAGATTTTACCTAAATGGAACTTAAGGCAATACCTTTATTGTTTCTAGGTTGATGAAAGTTTGCTTTAAAGGTTTGTAAGGAACCCACTAAGTCCTCTACTTTCATGGCATCAACATCTCTACTTTCCTCTATGGCAGTAACCTTGACTTGAAATCTCTCAGGTAAAGACTTTAGAATTTTTTGAACAATTTTTTAAGGCGAGATTTGTTCACCAAGGTTGAAACTTGAGTTGACAATGTCACTTAGTTTAAAATAAAATTGATCAAACGTTTCATCGTCTTCCATTCTCAAAGTTTCAAAAGTAGTTGTCAATCGTTGGAGCTTAGCAATTTTTACAGTAGTCATGCCCTCATGGGTGATTTGTAAAATGTCCCAGGCCTCTTTAACGAGTTCACAGTGTGAAATTCTATGAAGCTCCTCAATTGTGACCCCATTAAAGATGGCATTAATAGCTTTATTGTTCCATCCACAGTCCTCATAATCGACCCTATCCCAAACTGTAATAGCTTTTGAGGTAATCACATCACTAGTTATGACTGTGGGTGAAGTTTAGCCATTAACAACAGCCTGTCATACACGTTCATCTAAAGATTTAAAGAAAGCTCTTATTTTGGCTTTCCAATAAGGATAGTTGGTCCCATCAAGCAAGAGCGGTCGAGAGGTGGAACTACCTTCCTTTGGCCAATCCATAGACATAGGCAATCAGGACCTCACTCTTTACAAAATAAAAATCGATTTTGAGTGTCTCACTTTGATACCAATTGAAAAACCAAACCTTTGCCTATGTTTTGTCCAAGAGACTAAAAACTACAATATTGGTTAAAGATGTTATGGCAATGAGCAATATTGCATCGACCAAAACACAAAAGAAAGCAAACCATTCAATCAGGAACACATCAAACTTTTGCTGTGGAAACGCTTAAATGGGAGAAAAACCACGTGTCCCCTTTACCAGACAAAGATCATGCATTATATCTCGTTGTTTAAACAGTTACAAGACTCTTTACAATCAAACCTATCACCTCCATGATATAATGATTGTCTTGACCTTGCTCATATCCACAATTCACCATCTTCGTGCTTGACCACCGTTCAGATTTCCTTAGAATGGATTTCACGCCTTAAACTCCATCAAGACTTCATTTCTTCAATTGGGTTGAAGAAGATTGTTACTAAGATTTATTTCTGAGCTTCTAAGAAAGTAAGAAATACTTTTCTCTAGGATTTTTTGTTGATAGTGGCTTAGATACAATTTGGGAAAGTGGGCTGGGTTTTAAATGGGAGTAAAAACCCTAGTGGTGCGATTCTCACAAAATCTGATTTCGCTCAGCTCGCTCCCGCGAGGATCTAGCAAGCTAAATCCTAGATTTCTACGAGCTCACTGTTTTTTTTCTCGACCTCCCGCGACATCCCGCGTGGTTCTAATCGATCTGCATGCTTCCTGTTTTTGCCCTCGAGCTCCTGCTACTTCTTGCGAACATCCCGCGAGCTACTTATTGTGGAGCCAACACACTGTTTTTACCCTCGAGATCCCTCAAACTCCATCGACATCTCTCGAAGTTCCTTTCAATAACCAAAATGTATCATACAAGACTCTCTTAGCCCGAGTTTGCACGAATAAACTTAAAAGTCCTTCTGAATGCTTGTGATTAATAACCTAAGCCCCCAAAATACATCAACCAAGATGTGTCACGAAATTTAGCTAATTACAAAAACTTACATGGTTCAATGCGTGCCATGCGTCCTTAGGGTTGGAGAAACCCTTAAGAGTTTAAATATTTGATTACCATGAGATTCGATTGTCCCTTTCTCTTTACAGTTGATTAAATGCATGAGAATATAATGACTCGAGTTTCTTAGAACTCTTATCTTGGAATGGATATCGATGCATGCACAGAATAGCCTCAGATATGTGAATAGCATAATAACAGTAAATAAGCGGGTTTATAAGACCCCTTTTTTATCCTTACTTCAGCTTTTCGTGTTCTTGGTCTTGGGAGATCGGGGGGAGGAAAGAAGACACCAAACAAAAGAAAAGTTAGTACATTGGTTTGAAATTTTATATGCAACGCATGCCTTAGAGGTGCCCCCTGCCTTGAGAGGGGTCTAAGCATGATGTTTGGGCTCACATGTAGAGATATAGGTT
This sequence comes from Euryodendron excelsum, assembly GCA_033060915.1. Classification (NCBI taxonomy): domain Eukaryota; kingdom Viridiplantae; phylum Streptophyta; class Magnoliopsida; order Ericales; family Pentaphylacaceae; genus Euryodendron; species Euryodendron excelsum. The sequence goes on along the minus strand of CM065381.1, from coordinate 18,334,934 downwards.
TGCCCTGTATACAATACCATACCTGCGCCTGTAGTTATTCATTCATACATACATCTATTCATTCATAAGAAATATAAATGACAATTTTATTGAAGTGAGTTCCTCTTGTACATAAAATTTCAACAGTACATTAAAAGGGGAGAGGGAAACACTCTCTTTAGGACTTTCACCTATCTATTCCTACATTTGAAATCCTAAACTACTCTTAAGTCTTTAGATTCGCTTTTTCTAATGGAGGTCGGTGAGAGACCTTGTTTCTAGATTGCCCCTAGTCTTCTTGGCATCCCTATCTCCGTGAGCGGAGATAGATTAGGATCCCTCTTTATGAAATGACTTCGATGCATGTTATGAATCCTTAGGATCACTCGGTACCCTTAGGAATTTAGGTAAGCTTGGACTGAGCGAGACTGGCATTGGGGCCACTCTCTGAGGGTTGATCTTATGCATGAGATGCAATGACTTGAATTATTTTGAAAATTCTCGTCTTGAGATGGATAATGGATGCATGAGCAGTATGATATTCGCATAGCAGTAGAAAATACATGACTAGTATAACAACAGAAATAAGCAGTTTAACTAGTTAAAAAGTAAAGAAGAGAAGCGCAATCGCCATTTCCTCTTTGATTTTGAAATTGACACGTGTCTTAAATCTGGCAAAAGTTCAACTATGCATACAGTGCTATATGAGCATGAGGTTAGGGGTTTCTAATGCTTTCTAAAAAATTCGGTTTCCGAACCTTCAAACCTCCAGCGTCCACCCCTAAAAGAGTGAACTCCATCTTTGATTGGTAGTTCGAGCAAGGGGACTATCATGAGGCCGTAGGCTAAAAAAATGGTGAAGATAAAGATGCCCAAAGGCGATCCCATTAATAATGTTGAAGCGATTCGGCCAATCCAGTAATGTGCTTTGGGTTGGATCTGGCCAAATTTTTGCCTGAGTTAGTCCATGCCCCTGGTTATCAGATGCATGAATTTAACAGCATTTCACAACGGAAAATCACGAAAAAAAATTTCCCCAGAAGTCCAAGTTCATGCAAACGCACACGTAACAACACCACCATATGATTTTGGTTCCTTAATTAGAAAGGTTTATATGGAATCAAAAGGAAATTAAAAAAAAAAAAAAATGAAAGAAAGATCGTTGGCTGACAGGTCCAAAAGTGGACAAGTCGTCCTATATCTAGTATTAGAGTTTGAAGAAAGCCAAACCAATAATAAAGTTGTCCAAGCTTTTTAGGGCATGTTTTCATTGATTAACATCTTTTCGTCTCCTTGGATGCAGCATCCTAGAAGCTTCACGAGATTTCGGTATTGAAGTTTGGCAATACAAATAACTTCATTCTGGAACTCATTAAGCCCTTGACTAGAATTCTTTGAGAGCCTCTTCACAGCTATTTCCGGTCCTCCTTCTAGCACACCCTGAGAGTTATCATTTTAATCAGTAGAATATTCTTCTGTTCAGAAACAAAGCACTTTTTCCCCTTTCCTTACCTATATTTATTATATATTTTTACTTATCTTCATATGTTGCTTTGGCTGACATTGTTATTAGTAAGCACATGCTTAAAGACAATTACACATAATTACACAAATTTATGGAAAAACAATGATAAAAAAGTTGAATGGTCCTGTGGCTTCAGCGTAGGGTCCACGAGATTGAGCATCAGTCCCATTCCAACGGACTACCTGAGAACGGCTTTACATTGTTACCTTGTAAACAGGTCCGAATCCACCTCTCCGAGCTTCTTGTTGATTGACAAGTTATTAGTGGAATTAGCTATCATGGCTAAGCCAAACAATGGTAACTCTAGATCTTCCTTCTGGCTTTTGTCATTGTGGCATTGTTCAGAGTTGTGTCTCACATTTCCTGCAAAGCAGGGACGAAGTGGATATAAATGAAATGACCAGTCCCAAAGTAATATAGCATTACAGAGTGGAACATACAATTATTGATATAAAAGCTTGCATTTCATCTTTCAATTAAGACAAGGGAACATAAATTTACCATATAATGACTCCTCTCGGATACGTTCACCCTTCAGCTGTGAATTCTTTTTCTTTTTTCGAAGATACGAGGTAAGGTTAGGCTCATACCTAGCAGAAGTCCACTTCATAATGCCAAGGTCACTACCACGATCTCTCTTGTCTTGCCACTGAAGCCAACTTGTCGGTTTGTTGAATGCTCAATCCATTTTGTTTTAATGGTTAATTCAATTAGATAATATAACCAAGAACACACAAAATTAAACCATTTAACATCCTCCTATTGAAATCAATGTCTAAGATATACCAAAACGAATTCTGTTTTTGCTGAACTGTAGATAGATGGAGAAACGTAATATATAGGAGTTTCTACGGAAGCATGTTGTTTAATGCAGTTACCTTCTTTCATATGTATAGTTACCTATGTAAAATGTATAAGAATGGGCAAATGAGTAATTGAATACAATCACTAAGAAGAGCTACTATCATATTGAAGTCAAGCCAGCCTTAGTTAGACTGTGATGTCGTTGCCATGATCGGTAAAAAAGGCAGCTGCATCTGGAGGGGAAATGAGCCCTTGACTTATTTTATTTCATACCAGAAAGAAACTTGTTTTATGAGGACTATTATATATCTTGGCAGAAGGGGCTTAATCTCTGTGTTCGGTACGAGTTCTTACCTAAGTCAGAGGAAGCCATCCTTATGTAAATGACTTGGCCGTTTTCACTGCACTCTCTCATGTCAATCAATGCATCAAACCAAAGCAAGCAGCCACTTCCCCCTCCTCTAATGTCTAAATTTGTGTAAGCCATACAAGAGCAGTTTTTCAAGCATACCATCTCGCATTCCTTCAGGGTCATGTTCTTGTCAAACCAGAAATACCTGCGTGTATCTGGCAATTTATAGCCTGAATACTTGACAAATCCACCTCCATTATGGCAATCTAAGGATGTCCTACGAACACACCCATTAGACCAATCTCTATTTTCCCAGTCCTTTGGGTATTTGGGCACAAATTTACTCAGACAACCGCATACTGGCGAGTTTCCAACGTTACAGGTACCATATGGACCACACAGTTTATTAGTATCACAATTATCTATCGGTACAGTCAGGTAAAGGACCCAAGCCTGGGTTCGATCAATCCATGTCCACCGCTGCTAATGGCATTCTGACTCAGAACGAACCTTGTAACAACTGAGTTGTTAATGAGCTAATAACCATAACACACCTCCTCCTCTGAAAACCAATCCATACGTGTAGATGGTATTTGGTTTAAGGTTTGGTGTCCCACTGAATCAGAGACCGTGCCATGGTATAGTTCTGAACAGATCCACTGAACCTTTGCTGAGAATAAGTTGTGGATATCCTTGGGGATCACACCAAAATGTAAGATCACCTCGAGCTGGACCATCATTGCTCTTCCACGAACCAAGGTGCCGCTCTACGCTTGTTATAAAGTTCTTTCCAAGCTTCATGCCCGGTAAAAGGGCATCACACAGATAGTCAAAACTTTGCCAGAGAAAATTCTCTGGGTTATCATCATTGGCATCTTCCACAACAAGATTTCCTGAATCCAGAAGTTGCATAACTGGGTTCTGCGCAGATCCTGATGTATTGGTAGACCATATGGTGTGATTGTTACTGTTAAGAAGAACGAGGATTCCTGGATCAATAAGCTTTAAGGCACCAGAGGTATCGGCAAGTGGGATTTCTCTGTTGGCAACCCATACCACCATTCCAGTAGATATTTTCTTGTACCAAATTCCCACATAATGATTCTTAGAACCACCCGGGCTGAAAAAATCCATTTCAAAGCTTTCACCAGATGAAACTATGGTCTTGCCATCTGTAATGACCTGAGTTTTAGTTATCATGTCTGCTGCACTGAGGATTATTAAGATGGAAAATAAAGAGGAAAAAAGAAAGGTGTTTTAAGCCTTTCCATTGATGCCTTCAACTTCAATTTTTGGAGTATGACTGTTTTTTTGCAGTATTTATCCAATTTATATAGACAACAAATCCTTAGTAGGTATATGAACAAGCTAATGAGCGTGGCATGACAAAGCTGTTCTCACTTATGCCTGCAACAGGGATATGAACGAGCCAAGCCGAGTGACTGGCTTTTCAAGTTTAGTTTGTGTTCAAGCTTGACAAGTTTAACTTTCAAGCCAATCTTAAATGAGCTTTAATCGAGCCACGCTCAAAGAGTTTTGTTTTTACAATGCATATAAGCTTCTTGAGCCAAATACTAGCCGACCTCAAAAAATTTACAAATACCAAAATGTGCTAAAGCTTGGCTTGTTCATATAACGAGCAAAATGCGAGTTAAGTTCAAGTAGCTTGATTCAAGCATTTTGTTTTACAACCCTATCAGCAGCCCCAAGAAGTTTGAAACACATATCAAGTCACCTCTTCAGAAATTGACTTTTTTGTCTTTTGATAATGTACGTTATACAAACAAAAAATAATACATAGTTTTTGTACAGAATCATGGGGTATAATTAAGACCTTTCACTTCGAAACAAAACAACCATCAGGATGATTTTTAATTACAAAAAAGTAATTACTACATCATTCTAGTGGAGTGAACTTTTATGTAAGATCAGTACTTTCCTTTCTCTTCTATTGTTCAATTATTTATTAATCTAAAGGAGGGGCATAGAGAACAAAAAACTGATAGGATTTGGAGGATTAGAATCCTCTCATGGAATGGAAATCCAAACCTTTCCTTTTCTCCATATTAGACGTCAAATTGCAGAGTAGGCAGATTTGTATTAGAGCCTCTTTAAGATTCCTTTCAATTAGTGGTCCAAAGGGTTGGAATCCTATTGAGTATGAACAATCAGTCATACTCATCACAATAGTCTATACCTATACATAGCTTAGTTGGCATTAAATAAAAGGATACAAGTGAGCAAGTAACTAGAATGCAAAAGCATTCTGACTGCCCTTTTATAATCTTGCCTTCTTAAATATACAATTCATTTCATGCATACTACAAGACGAAAATAAAATTTTTTGGAGTTTGCTGGGAAGAATATTCCAAGAGTGAGGAAAATAAATAAAGATGAATAAAGAAGCATCACTTGAGTATATTGATTGAAATAATTTCAAGTTGTTGTGACAAACCCTCAAATCAGAAATGTAACATGAATAGAGAAAACAAAGCGCACACAACTTTAAATGTTGTGGCTCATAATCTATGACCACAGGTAAAAACGAGGAGAGAGATTTTACTATGGAAAAGTAGAAAATTAGGGTGATACAAAGCGGCTACTCACTCAGCCCTCTCTCTACACAAAATGAGCTCTTTCTATAAAAACTCTGGAAAAATTACCCTCATACGCGAGAAAGCGTGAAAAATATACGGGCCACAACATTACGTGAACGACCCTGATCATATTTATTTCAAAATCTACGCCATGATTCTTGGAATAAGATTCCTCTATCGCAACTCGTACATAGACCTTTTTGTGCCAATAAAATTCTTACTTCGGCATAAGAGCAAAAGCATTTAAGCACCATTTGGATATGACCGTATGCCAATAAAGTTTAGTAAATTAGGAAATGCATCAATATCAGAGAAGAGAACCGGAATTCACAAATACAACACCTTACCTAAACATATATGTGAATCATAATACATCTTTTTCCCAGGGTTCTACTGGCCAAACGCATGGCCCTCTGAGAAATATCTTCAAACAGCTGGCATGCAACATTTTGTGATATTCTGTCACAAATGAGAAGAAGACTGAGATAGAGGGACAGCCTAAGAAATTAAGTTGGTGAGTTGTGTGAGCAAATAATTGAGATGCCTCCACGGGTTCAAAATAAAAATGGACAGCTTTTGGATACAGGAAATTTTCTGGGTTACTGTCACTTCCATCTTTCATGACCAAATTTCCTGTGTCCAAAAGATGTGCCACCGAATTCTTTGCGGATCTTGATGAGCTCGATGACCAAATAGTGTTATTAGTAAAATTGAGAAGTAGTCAGATTCCTGGGCTGTCAACCTTCAAAACTCCTGATCTATCACTAAGTGGAATAGCTCTGTCGGCTACCCATATATCCAATGGTGTCACAATCTCTGATGGTATGATTTGCAGTAATTGTATCTACTGGAACTGATGAGTTTATCAAGATGGGAAGTATAGTGGAGAAAAAAGAATATTTATAGTAAAGGCCTCCATTGAAGTGCTCCTCTCTCACATGCTTCGCAAGATGAAGATGACGCAAGTGAGAGAGCAACGATCATTAGCCATTCAGATTCGAAAATGCTAATTTCGGTGTGACCAAGATGACGCGTGTAGGTCCATTTGGAAAACTATTACGGAAAATGCTAATCTTTCATATTTTTTATACAGAATTTTGGACTAAAATGATACAAAGGTGGCAGTTTTGTATAAATTTTTTTATTGTATCGTTATCCAACTCTTATTCTCATTAATGTCTGACTTTGATTTTCATAGTTGTCACGATGCCTTTGGAAGTTTATTAGTTTTCATTTATAATCAAGTTAATTCAAAGAATATTGAAACTTAATTTAAAATGGTTGCATTTACCTTACAACACTTCCAATGTAAAGATATTGGCCCTGGTTTATAAAAATCTAATTAGAAACGGTGAGCCATGAACTCCCTTCTTGTTGCTTGCATGTCATACTCTAATTTAGTTTACTTTATATTTTTCAATGAAGCTCCAAATCCATACGATCTCAACAGACCATGAGGCTTGCTCGGTTATGGGGCCCTTCCATGTAGGCTATTCCAGCTTTGAATGCTACCTACTAGAGAATTTGTGGTCAGCCCAAGTAGCATGTTATAATTAACACCACCAAAGATATTTGTCAAATTTTTGTGGTGAATTATCGTTGCAGAAAGAAAAAATTGTTGCTAAAGTTTTTGTGACGGGTTTATTGCGGTCATCAATCGTGGTTACGAAATCAGTGGCGAAAATGTTTTTCTGATGTCGTATGTAAGGAGTGTATCTTTAACGACAATGTTTACATTCGTTGCAAATCAAATAGTAACAAAATAATTGTGGCTAAAATAAAAAAAATTGTTGAGAAATGTCAAAATCTAGAATGATTAGTAATTACATAGGAACTCACAGATTTGGTTTGGTTTGGTTGTCTAAACCTTGAGAATTATTGTAGCCCATTGTGAACAATGTTGGAAGATTTCATTCTTGTTTGATTAGCAATGTACTTAATGCTAGTTTCTACAACTACATGTTGCAATGTACCACCAAAATGTTGATTGACGAGAGCTTCCAGTATAAAGATCGTAGATTACAGGAAGATAATTCTGATAGACCTGCATTCAAAGACCTCATATGTCTCAAACAAATAAAGTGTTAAACAAAAGACAAACAATACAAACAGCTTAATGTTGGTTTTAACATTATTTTTATTAATACAATCATGATGAAAAAACCCACTCATAGCCTTAACATTATTTTTATTTGCTAAACTCAAATGTCTTGGACCACAAAAATTTAACATCAACAAGAATCATCTTTTCTGGGGCCTTTACAAGTGTTGTGGTGACCATGTTGGTTTTAACATGGTTAATGCCAGCTTTAAGTGTATAAGAAAGGAAAAGAACGATAATTGATTTTCAATCTGTCAATTCATGCATGAATACCCAGAAGCAAATCCTTCTTTAGATTTGTTGGTTTTCATAGAATACCATAAATAAAGGTATCAACAATGGTTAGCTGGAGAAAATAGGAGAAATACTCCCAATATTATTCAATTTCAATTTATTTTGTGACATAACATTAAATTAGTATTTATAGTGAACTATAAATCCTAACATAATCCTTATGAAGGCAAAAATTAAGAAAGTCATCAAAATTACTGAAAATAGAAAAAAACTCAAACCAAATGTGAAAATCAAGCTTTCCCTATGGAATTTTTTGTCATAGAAAGTTAAAATTTTGTCACAATAGGTTTTTGGTACGAAAATTAGCTTGTTACAATAAGCTCGTCATAATAAGTTTGTTGTGACAAAGCTAGTAACTCATCACGATAAGTATATACATATAGTGACAAAAGTTTTTTGTCACAATAACTTCACAAATAGTGACAAAATATTTCATCACAATAAATAAAATATTTCGTTGCCATATGCCTACTTTTGTCACGACAAGTATCTTCCATAGGAACTCATTCTGACATAAATATTTCGTCACAATATGTTACCAACCAAAATTTTGTCGCAATAGGTGTATTTTTAACGACAAAACATTTTGGTCACAACATGAATATTAATGGTGATAGATCCTTTTGTCACAGTATGTACGTGTTATGATGATAAACCTAGTTTGTCCTAATATTTTTTTTGCTCTTGGGACAAAACTGTTTTGTCACTGGTTCAATAGTGATAGATTAATTTGTCACCATAGACCTACGTGATGTGACAAATCAATTTGTTACTAGTTCAATAAGAAGTTTATAATGACGAAGATATTTGCTACAATAAATTTATTTTTGGCTCCTAGTTGAATTTGTGTCACAAAAATAATGCTCAAATGGCCTTTTGACAAAATTGTTTGTCACAACACAATGTGCATGCTATGTTTGGTGATAAATCCATTGTCACAACAAGTTCGCAATTATTCTGAAATAATCTTATTATATTTTTTAATGTCTACTGTTGGGTACCTATTTGAACATATATAAATAACAATCCCTTTAATTTATTCATCCAATCCAGTTAATATTCTCAATATGAAAAGAACATACAAGTCATTAACTAAAACCATGCAAATTAGAATAAATTATTCTACAAATTGTTTCAAATCTAATCAAAAATTCAAAAAACACAAAGTTAGTTTGCATAAAATAATCAAATATCCTAGTCACTAAAAGTATCATACTTCATTCTCTAAACCAATCAAAATGGTGCCAATGTGAAGAGGCAAATCATGTAATTAGCAATGTGCTACATAAAGACAAAAAATCTTTGACGAAAGGCTAGAAGAAAGATCAGCTTTCTTTTCAATTATGCCAAGGTTGGCTTGGAAGATGCAAGCTTCAAATCAGAGATTGCAGCAACCTGCAAAAATAAATAAATAAAATTAACTCCAAAACAATACAACTGTGAGTCAATACATAATTCTCTCAAAAAGAAACTCCATTCAATATCAGTTTAGAAATATGATATGAAATCAACAAATTATCACTAACAACCTAGTGTCCTAACCATTACATTGCATTCCCATAAAAACATATCAGTTGAAATATACAATATAATTGGGAAATATCTACCATCTACTGCCTATTAACTCCTACACCTCTTCTCCTATTGCCAAATTTAAGTTTCGTTTAACTATAATACCTCAAGAACACAAGCATCTCAGCTAATTCTTTAATCTCACAGTGGCCTACCTAATGTAACCAATTTATTTGAACAAGCCAAACCCTGAAATCTCCCCTTCATTGACAAATCAACCCTGAGGGACTCAGGATACATGCCTTCTCTGGTTTCAAAACCCAAACGAGTCATAGATTCATGATTCATCTCTTGGGGTTGGTAAAGAAACATCTAGTAATAATTCATTAAACTCCTATCAAGAAAAATAGACAGGAGGATCTTTCCAACTAATAATATTCATCAAAATTAAACAAACAAAAGATAGCTAGTAATGTAGCTAACTGTAGACAAAATAAGAGAAAATTAACCAAGTCAAGTGGCAAACCATTCGGAAAAGCACAACATGGTGCATGTTGGTGAAAAAACAATTGTCATAATATGGTAAATCATTTTACAAGACTTCTAACAAGATTTTTTTTACAATTTAGAGAAGATTAAACAAAATGGCAGAGAATAATTGTGACATTCAAGCATTTATTATAAGCATTTAATTTAATTAATCATGGATTAGCCTAATCAAGGTGTTTAATTAGCATGGTTTAATATTCATAATTTTCTTGCATTTTCATTTGTAATTAAACTCGATTAATTAACTTAAGTGAAATTAATTAGTGTTACTTAAGTAATTAAGTTCACCTACTTAGTCATGGAGGTGCTTATTAGTATGTCTTGTAACAATAACACCAAGGTGTGTGCTTCACCAACAAGGGGTGTGTGTGTGTACCATGTGTTGCATTAGATACAAAGATATATCTATTTGTTTTGATTTGAATAAGAGATAGAAGAGAGAGATAAAAAGAGCATGTTAGAAATTGAGAAGCTTGTTAGAGATTTGATTTCTTTGAGAGAAAGTGAAAGAAAAAGAGAGAGAAAAGGGAAAAAGAAGAGAAGCTAAAGAAAGTGAATTGTGTAACCCTTACCCTTGGTAAGAAATGACATCTTATGTCTTATTCTTTTCATTTATGTGTTAGAATTTTCTTTTAGCAATTCCATGTTAGTGATTTATGCATTAAATCCAATATTAGGAGAGAAAGAGGAATTTGAACTAATATAGGGCTAAAATTCGTATGTAGCAGTCAACACAGTCGCACTTTGGGCAAACAGTCATAACTCCTTCTAGGAAGCTCCAAAACTTATTCCGTTTGATTTTTTTAAAACTAAACTCGTATATCTTTTCGTTGATATAAGGCTTGTAACCTAGATCATTGTAGATTGATTCAGATTTCAGTTTAAATTCACTTTAAAAATCCTGACTGCAACTTTCATTTTCAGATAATTTGGCTCATATTCAAGTGGGTGTATCTCCTTCACCTGAAGTTCATTTTAAACCCATGACCTATCAAGTTAAAGCTCTCCAAGTCTAATTTCTAATAATATTAATTTCAATAATAGATTCTTACCATTTTAAAAGATATGAGGGAAAGAGTATACCTGTGTTAAGGTGTTCAGTGTCGGGTAATCTATATTTTGGGTTTCTTGTCACTTTAAGTAGATCCTTAGCTACTTTAAAACATGTTAATGAGATTAGGAGCTCTTTAACTTGGAATGAGTGAGTTGTGCATACACGTGCATTCCATGTGCATTGATGATAATGCATACGTGTGGGGCTTTGCATCTTAATGCATGGATATGAGAATGTGAATTCATTATTCATTGCATCATGTGTTTTGACTTGTGTTAGGACAAGAGAGTCCTTTGCCCACTTCAGCTCCGTCTAAGGATTAGCGAGAACTAGAGTTAGAAGGCAATTGGTGTAAGGTGAGTATATGAAATTATATGAACTGAAAACTTAACTATACTATGAATATGAATCTTGTGTTTCTTTATTGGAAGGGAATGGTTTTATTTATGAAAGTGGTTTTGTGAGATATTATAGTTATTGGATTAAGTATGTTTTCTTAAATGCAATGATGAATTCATGCTATTATAGCCTTGTTGCCTAGCTTGTGGGCTTCATAGGAAAGTGTATTTGCCTTGCTTCCGGGCTTAATAGGGGACTGTATGCCTCGCTTCCAAGCTTAGTGGGGAAGGATTCCTACCATTGGAAAAATAATGAATGGCCTTTGACTCTGCCAACATTAATAGTTGAGCCGATAATCAGGGTAACAGTACTGTCATAACTTTGGTTAAAGGTTATCAACCCTTGACTATCTGGAATGAGTTTGTTGAACCCAAAATGGATGTAGATTACAGTTTGATTTCAAGGCAATTATATTTCATTGATAGATCAAATTATATCCTTATTATGGATGATTTCTACTGAAATGTTCTTTAGAAAAGTTGTTTAAAGTTAATCTTGATCCATAATTGCTTTACTTGTTTTCTATTTATATGATTCCAATATACTCACTAATTACGTGGTTAGCTTATTTATTTCATGGGAACATATTTTAGGTGTGTAGCAGTAAAAGTGGTTCACTGAACAACTGAAGTCTTAGAAAGGTAGAGTTTTGTGAGTAGTGTTTATTGTATATTTTGTCATTTGTAATGAGATGTTTGGTACATTATTGTACATATGTTATGGGTTGTGGGTTGATGTTTCTAGGTGTGATACCTTGATATTTTGTAACTAAGATTGGTGATGTCTTAATGAGTGGACTACAGATTATTTTATCTTTTCATTTTATCTTTAACCAAATTATTTTGTCTTTGGTTATGTATGGGAGTTAGCAGGTTTTGCCACAAACCATTTAGGGGCGGTATCATTTAACCACCCGGGATGGGGCGTGACAAATTTTGGTATCAGAGCTAGAGTTAGATAGATTCTGTAGACTTTTTGATGTTAAGTTGTATTAGTTGACCTTAGGATGTTATTGAGTCTATTGGAGTGGGTAGTGTCTTGCGTGCATCATAGCATATTCATTGTTTGTTAATTATAATGAGCATAATTTGCAGAGTTATCCATGGACCATGAACAACAACATCAAGAACACATTGAAGAAGAAACATCACATATTCCTATTGAAGCAATGGAACAAATTCCTAATGTACAATATAATAATCATGTCAAGCAAATGCAAGAGGTACTGGCTAAAATGGCAGAAACGCAAGCAAGGTATTTTGAGTGGCAGATGGCTTAACCACCACATGGACCCCCAATATCTGCAGTTTCACAAATAGAGGCTGGTCTTAGTTTGATTGAAAACTTTTTGAAATTAAATCCACCTAATTTTACAGGGACAACAAGAGAAATAGATGTTGAGAATTGGTTAAGGCGAATGAAACAGTTATTTAGCATTGTGAATGTGACAAAAGAGCAAAAGGCAATGTTAGCTACTTTCATGCTTAAGAAAGAAGCTCATCATTGGTAGGAGGCTACCAAAAGATTGTTGACTGGTTCAGCAGTTGGTACTTCATCTCAGGTGGATACTTCTACCGTGACTTGGACACAGTTTGTGCAAGCGTTAAATGAACAGTACTTTTCTATTTCTTATCAACATGAGAAGCATAAGGAGTTTATATTACCGAGGGGAAGACAAGATTTCAGTTTCTGAATATAAAGCAAAGTTTAATGCTTTATCTCGTTTTGCACTAGCAATCATTGCAACTGAAAAGGACAAGTGTCAGAAATTTGAGATGGTAATGGAGTTTCCCATTAGACAGCGAATTTCTATTTTCCAGCTAGAGAATTATACATAGTTAGTAGAGAAAGCAAAAGTAGCTGAGAAAGATATTCAGGAAGCTGCTGGGAAGAGAGAACAATCAAAGAAAGCTCGTTTTGATGCTTCGCAATATATGGGATTAGGCAGCAAATTTTCTAGTTGGTGTGGTCAAAGCTCACAATCAGTTAAAAGTCCTTTGCAGCAGACTAGATTTTTGGGGAAAAAAGGGCAGAGTTCTTCTAGCCTAAGACAAGATTTTTCAAGATAGCAATAAGGGTCACAAAGGAGAGGTTCATCTAGTGCTCATACTATAAACGTGATTTGTTTTAAGTGTAATAAAAAGGGCATTATGCAAGAGATTGCACAGTGGCAAGAGGTGGCCCACCTAAATGTTTTAATTGTGGACAAACAGGGCATATGAAATGGGCATGTCCCCAAATTGTGACGGAGGCATCATCAGTTGGGAATGTGTCTACGAGTGATAAAGATTCAGTTGGAAGTTCTTAAGGAAGAGATACAGGATCAGTAGGGAGATCTACAACTCAAGGTAGAGTGTTTACCATGACACAACAAGATGTTGAGAAGAGTCTAGGAGTAGTGACAAGTATACTCTCTATTTTTTTATAGGGAAGCACATGTTCTTATAGACTCTAGTTCTACGCATTCATTCGTGTCATTAACATTTGTGATGCCTGTAGATAAATCTCCCAAGTCTATTAAATCATGGTATGTCTATTTCAACCTCTGTTGGTGAGATAGTATTAATTCAAATAATCTACAAGGATTGTGTGATTCACGTGGGGGACAGGGAACTGTCGGTGGATTTACTTCCTTTGGATATTCGAGATTTTGATGTGATTTTAGGAATAGATTGGTTATCTTCCTATCATGCATTTATTGATTGTTTTCGTAAGGAGGTAGTATTTAATATGCCTAGACAACCGACATTTAGTTTTTGTGGAGATTGTAATGTTGCTCCAACTTGTCTTATTTCTGCTATGAAGGCAAGAAAATTGTTAAAGAAAGGATGTCAGGGCTATTTGGCGCATGTTGTGGATACCACCAAAGTCAGCATACAGTTAACAGATGTTCCTGTGGTATGTGAATTTCTTGATGTATTTCCAAAAGAATTGCTAGGTCTTCCTGTGGATAGAGAAATTGAGTTCACCATTGAGTTACTGCCAAGTACAACTCCTATATTTATTGCACCTTATCGGATGGCACCAATGGAATTAAAAGAGCTTAAAGTGCAGTACAAGATTTACTGGACAGAGGATTTATTCAACCTAGTGTATCTCCTTGGGGAGCACCTGTACTCTTCATTAAAAAGAAGGATGGAACTATGCAACTATGCATTGACTACCGACAACTAAACAACGTGACTATAAAGAACAAGTATCATTTGCCTCGTATTGATGATTTATTTGATCAGCTACAGGGTGCAAGAGTATTCTCAAAGATTGATTTACGTTTTGGATACCATCAGTTGAAAGTTAGAGATAGTGATGTTTCTAAAACTGTTTTTCATACAAGATATGATCACTATGAATTTCTCGTTATGCCATTCGATTTGACTAATGCACATGCAACATTTATAGATCTGATGAACCGAATATTTCAGCCTTATCTGGATTCTTTTGTCATTGTCTTTATTGATGATATCCTGATTTACTTCCGGAGTAGGGAAGAACATAAAGAACATTTGTATGTTATGCTGCAAACTTTGAGAAAAAAGTAATTGTATGGTAAGTTGAGCACATCTGAATTTTGGCTAAATAGTGTGGTATTCTTGGGTCATGTAATCTCCAGTGATGGCATTCTTGTTGATCCTAAGAAGATTGAAGCAGTTATAAACTGGGAAAGACCAATTAATGTGACTAAAGTTCGAAGTTTCTTGGGCTTAACAGGATATTATCGTCGTTTTGTACAGGGATTCTCTACTATTGTTATGCCTTTGACTCAATTAACAAGAAAAGAAGTGAAATTTGAATGGACAGATCAATGTGAGAAGAGTTTTCAAGAATTGAAGAACAGACTAATTTCAGCACTTCTGTTAACTATTCCCTCTAGAAATGGAGGGTTTGTGATTTACAGTGATGCATCTCATCAAGGATTGGGTTGTGTATTGATGTAGCATGGAAAGGTGGCGACATATACATCTAGACAGTTGAAGACTTATGAACATAATTATCCTACACATGATTTTAAGTTGGCATCTATTATATTTGCACTGAAATTATGGAGGCACTATCTTTATGGTGAGACTTATGAGATTTTTACTGATCATCAGAGTTTGAAATATTTGTTTACATAAAAAGAGTTGAACTTGAGACAGCGGAGGTGGATAGAGTTAATTAAAGATTATGATTGTACTATAAATTATCATCCTGGAAAAGCTAATGTGGTAGCAGATGCTTTGAGCAGAAACTCTTCGAGAAGTTTTGCACATCTACGAGCTATTCGAACAAAGCTATTTACTTATTTAAAATCCATGAGAGTTGATTTAGTAGTGAGAGATACCATAGCTTTATTAGCTACTCTTACTTTGAAACCATTGCTTGTGGATAGAATTCAGGAGACTCAAAATTCAAATCTATAGTTAATGAAGATTAAAGAGGAAGTGAAAAGCGGTGCCCGAATAGATTTTATTGTTAAAGAAAATGATATATTGATGTTTGGGGCTTGGTTGTGTGTTCCAAATGATACAAATTTGAAAAGAGAGATTCTTAAAGAGGCTCACAGTTCAGCTTATGCTATGCATCCAGGAAATACCAAATTGTATCGTGATTTGCGTGAACATTATTGGTGGATGGGAATGAAATGAGAAATAGTAGATTTTGTAGCTAAATGTTTAGTATGTCAACAAGTCAAGGCAGAACACCAATGCCCAGCTGGTCTGCGACAATCCTTACCAATTCCTGAGTGGAAATAGGAACACATTACTATGGACTTTGTCTTAGGTTTGCCTCGTACTCAAAGAAGGCATGATTCTATTTGGGTGATTGTGGATAGATTGACTAAATCTGCTCATTTTCTTCCTGTTAAAGCATCCTTTAGTCTTGATAGATATGGCCAATTATATGTTAACGAGATTATCAGACTACATGGTGCACCTGTGTCTATTGTTTTTGATAGAAATTCCAAGTTTACTTCTAAATTTTGGCCAAGTTTGCAACATGCTATGGGAATTTCTTTGAAATTCTGTACTATTTTTCATCCTCAGACAGATGGACAGTCAGAACGTACTATTCAGACTCTTGAGCATATGCTACGAGCTTGTGTCTTAGAGTTTCAATGTAATTGGGATACTCATTTGCCTTTGATAGAGTTTGCTTATAATAACAGTTACCAAGCTACTATTGAAATGATCCCGTATGAAGCTTTATATGTATAAGGTGTAGAACTCTAGTTTGTTGGAGTGAAGTTGGAGAAAGAAAGCTATTAGGTCTAGAAATTGTTCAAGTTATTGCCGGACAAAATTAAAATTATTCAGGATAAGATGAGAACAGCTCAAACTAGACAAGAGTTATGTTAATAATTGAAGAAGGAATTTAGAGTCTGAAAAGGGTGATCGAGTATTCTTACGAGTGTCTTCTTGAAAAGGGGTTATGAGATTTAGGAAGAAGGGTAAGTTAAGTCCATGGTATATTGGGTCTTATGAAATTATTGAATGGATTGGAACTACAGCTTATCGATTGGCATTGCCACCTGAATTATCACAGTTGCATTATATGTTTCATGTATCAATGCTACGAAAGTATATTTCAGATCCGTCACATATATTGGTAGCACAACCAGTGTAGCTGAAAAAGGATTTAACTTATGTAGAAGAGCCTGTTCAAATCTTGGATCATAGAGATCATATTTTATGAAATAAAACTATATCTTTCGTAAAAGTTTTGTGAAAAAGTCATACAGTTAAGGAAGCTACTTGAGAAAAAGAAGAGAGCATGAGACATTACTATCCGTGTTTATTTTAGACAGGTAAGTGAATTTCAGGACGAAATTCTTTTAAGAGGGGGAGAATTGTAACATTCATCCATTCATTATAATCATTTAATTTAATTAAGCATGGATTAGCCTAATCAAGGTGCTTAATTAGCATGGTTTAATGTTCATAATTTTCTTGCATTTTCATTTTTAATTAAACTCTATTAATTAACTTAAGTGAAGATTAATTAGTGTTAATTAAGTAATTAAGTTTACCTACTTAGTCGTGGAGGTGCTTGTTAGTATGTCTTGTAAGGGTGACACCTAGGTGTGTGCTTTACCAACAAGGGGTATGTGTGTTTGCCATGTATTGCATTCGATACAAAGATATATCTATTTGTTTTGATTTGAATAAGAGATAGAAGAGAGAGAAAAGAGGAGCTTTTTAGAAATTGAGAATCTTGTTAGAGATTTGATATCTTTGAGAGAAAGTGAAAGAAAAAGAGAGAGAAAAGAGAAGAAGAGAAGAAAAGAAGAAAAGCAAAAGAAAGTGACTTGTGTAACCCTTACCCTTGGTAAGAAATGACATTTTATGTCTTATTGACTCGCTTCGAAAACTACAAAATGGAGTTAGCACCCCACAAGAGAACAGGGGTCGCGATGAAGTATAAGCCGATAATCTGATATCGTTCTCTCCCAAGGGACCTAGCCAAATAGAGGCTCTAGCACTCAACTCACACTAACCTAACCTAGGATTGATTTGCAATTATGTGAAGAATTGGATCTAAAATAAAATGAAAAATAAAAGAACCGAAAGTCTTTTGGTTTTTGATGGAGGTTTTGGATTACTAAACTAGTGCAATAGAAATTAAAGTAATTAACTAGGCAATTAAAGTAAAGCAAATTGAAATTAAATTTAAAGCAATTAAAATGGAAAGCTTGGATATGATTGATTCAATCCACCAATTCACAATAAGGGTTTCAAATGAGAGTTTTATAACTCAAATCAAGAATCGCACCTTGGATTCTTGATTCGGAAGATTTTGACCATAAATACTTGGGTTTATGTTTGATTGAGTATAAAGATGAAATCTATGACTAGCACCCTAGAATCAAACCTTAGACATGTACAATACCTATACCAAATATTGATTTGTGAATAAATATTGCCAAGAGGGGTTATGAATCTAAGTTTTCCAATGACTCTCATACTAAATCAAATAGAACCATAGAATTCTAAGGATATAGCTTTAAAGTTCACACATCTCATTTTCAACACTTGAAGATCCTTGGTGAATCTTCACAACCACATCTAAGTGATGTTTAGCTACTAAAATCCATGACAAAGGGCATAAATGAAAATAAATCTAACATTAAACTATGTAGAACTAATGTTTGGTTGCTAAGAAAGTGAGAGAAAATGGCAAGAAAATGAGAGAAAGTACATTACAATAAAAGAAAGTTACTATTTCTACTCTTATATTACCATTACAAAGCTAAATCTAAGCTAAAAATGATGAAAAATGGGAAAACTAACCTTTTGGGAGCTTCCCCCGCCGGCCCCCTGCTCAAAACTAACCCTAACTACACAAAAACTTTACAAAAAAAACCCTAAAAATGCTGCTTCGGATGCAAAAAACATAATTTGGATGAACAGTAATAGTTCGAATACCGTCCGGACTATGCGTTCGATGCCCGTTTGAAATCTATTCGGACGGTGAACAGTAACCGTTTGGACGGTACTGTTCATAAACAGTAACCGTCCGAACGGCGAAAAGTACCTGTTCGGACGGGTACTGTTCATGACTGTTCGACTGCAGAAATTTTGAAGCATTATTTGACCATCCTAGAGCTTGATTCAGCCGATGCACATTAGACGTAAAGTTGTAGAGCTTGAAGTCTTCTTTCCAATGATGTAAAAATCAGCTCAATTGGACATCGAAGCAAAAGAGTTATGGCCAGAATACCGAGACAGGTCTGAATTTTCATGAATAAATTATTCGCCTTGAACCCGCTTTGATTATTCTTGCTTTCTTTTTGCCTTTATTAACTTATATAACCTACAAAACACATACAAAACATATTCAAACAAATATCTAACTAAAATAAGATAATTAATTACAATATAAGTCTAACAAAGTACAAATTAAGGGCTTATGATTACACTTTTAGGGTGTAATTAGTTATTCTTTTGATTTATGTGTTAGAAATCTTCTTTCAGCAATTCCATATTAGTGATTTATGCATTAAATCATATATTAGGAGAGAAAGAAGAATTTGAACTAATATAGGGTTGAAATTCGCATGCTGCAGTTAGCACTGTCGCACTTTGGGAAAATAGTCATAACTCACTCTAGGAAGTTCCAAAACTTGTTTCGTTTGATTCTTTAGAAACTAAACTCACATATCTTTTCATTGATAAAAGGCTTGTAACCTAGATCATTGTAGATTGATTCAGATTTCAGTTTAAAATCACCTTAAAAATGCTAACTGCAACTTTCATTTTCAGATTATTTGGCTCATATTCAAGTGAGTGTATCTCCTTCACCCGAAGTTCATTTTAGACCTATGACCTATCAATTTAAAGCTCTCCAAGTATACTTTCTAATAATATTAATTTCAGTAATAGATTCTTACCATTTTAAAAGATATGAGGGAAAGAGCACACTTGTGTTAAGGTGTTCACTATGGTAATCTACATTTTGGATTTCTTGTCACTTTAAGTAGATCCTTAGCTACTTTAAAACATGTTAATGAGATTAGGAGCTCTTTAACTTGGAATGAGTGAGTTGTGCATACACGTGCATTCCATGTGCATTGATGATAATGCAAACGTATGGGAAATGGACTTTCCATCTTAATTCATGAATATGAGAATGAGAATCCATTATTCATTGCATTATGTGTTTTGACTTGTGTTAGGTCAAGAGAGTCATTTTTCCACTTCAGCTCCGTCTAAGGATTAGCAAGAACTAGAGTTAGGTGGCAATTGGTGTAATGTGAGTATGTGGAATTATATAAACTGAAAACTTAATTATACTATGAACATGAATCTTATGTTTCTTTATTGAAAGGGAATGGTTTTATTTATGAAAGTGGTTGTGAGATATTATAGTTATTGGATCAAGTATGTTTTCTTAAATGGAATGATGGATTTATGCTATTATAGCCTTGTTGCCTAGCTTCCAGGCTTCATAGAAAAGTTTATTTGCCCTGCTTCCAAGCTTAATAGGGGAGTGTATGCCTCGCTTCCAGGCTTAATGGGGAAGGATTCCTACCATTGGGAAAATAATGAATTGCCCCTGACTCTGCCAACATCAATAGTTGAGCTGATAATCAGGGTAACAGTACTGTCATAACTTTAGTTGAAAGTTATCAACCCTTGGCTATATGAAATGAGTTTGTTGAACTCAAAATGGATGTTGATCACAGTTTGATTTCAAGGCAATTATATTTCATTGATATATCAAATTATATTCTTATTATGGACGATTTCTACTGAAATACTCTTCAAGAAAGTTGTTTGAAGTTAATCTTGATCCATTATTGCTTTACTTGTTTCCTATTTATATGGTTCTAATATATTCACTAAGCGCGTGGTTAGCTTACCCATTTTATGATAACATGTTTCAGGTGTGTAATAGTAGAAGTGGTCCATTGAACAACTGGAATCTTAGAGAGGTGAAGTTTTGTGAGTACTATTCAATGTATATTTTGTCATCTTGTAATGAGATGTTTGGTACATTATTATACATATGTTGTGGATTGTGGGTTGATATTTCTAGGTGTGATACCTTAATGTTTTGTAACTGAGATTAGTAATGTCTTGATGAGTGGACTACAATATCTTAATAGCTAGCAGTTGTTTGTCTTTTCATTTTGTCTTTAATAAGATTATTTTGTCTTTGGTTATATATGTGAGTTAGCAGGTTTTGCCACGGACCATTTTAGAGATGGTATCATTTAACCACCCGAGATGGGGCGTGAAAATAATTGTCTAGGCACATATTATGTGAGTGCAATAAAAAATTGCCAAGAACTAGATACCTGGAAAACATAAAGGCTTGTGAAGCACATTATCACAAGTGGTAAATCATGTGGAGAAGCACAACATCACAAGTGTATCCCCACTACAAACTCTAGGAAACCAGAGCAACTCTGTAATAATTCTAACTAGAATAAAACTCAAAGCAGTTGAATACTGACCAACCAACTAATCCCCCCTTGTAGTTTGTATTTCTAATTCTAGTTGGTTTGGAAAACTAGACAATGGGGACTCCAGCATAAGAATAGAACTGCTTTAGAATTGTTGAAATTCTATGTATATATCTTGAATTACTGACCAATTATGATGTAGCACTATCCAATCCTCATAGAGGTTCATACTAAATTACTTGGAAAGTAAAGTCCAAAGCATTGTCAAAAGCATTTACAACAATACATGTTACCTTGTAGCATTTGAAAGAGAAGTCAAGGATTGCTGATTTGGTTTTGGAACTCATCATTCTACCGTTCCCAAATATAGCTAGAAATAGCAATCCTGTACTTAAGAAGTTAGTTAAAGCCTCATGGGTATGCTCAATCAGGATACATATATTCACCAACTATGTCTACGTGGTTTAGTCTAACCATGTCTTGGGTGAATCATGTATAATTGTTAATTACCACAAGAACAATTAAAAAAGAAAAAAAGGAAAGCAAAGAAGAAGAAAGCAGAAGTATAATTTAAAATAATGCTATGCTGTTATATGGATCATTCTATTAAAATAATACTTGAATTAGAAAATGCGGACATCTACATCCTACGTAAGTCTTTGCAAGCCTTTCCACCAAGCTATTATGATTTCATCCTCATGATCTTGTTGCCTTATGAAACTATTTTGAAGGATAATTCCAAATTTAGCTCAATAAGGTCTTATCATGTGACATCAACAAAGTTCGCGTTTTGCAGGGTACGCAGAATTTTATTACTTTTAGTATATGCAGTTGCTTTCTTATGAGGTTTCTCTATCCAAACTAGAATATAGACTAAAAAAAAGTTTCATTCTTAAGATTGTTTCTTTTTTTCTTTTTATTTAACCATGTAGGAGGCCACATTATTGCAAACAAAAGGTGAGACGTGAGAGGCAAGAAACCAAAAACATGTGTCGCAAAAGCAATAGTTTGAAGGAGTAAAAAATAATAAAAAGAAAGATAAATCATAAGTTAGGAAGATTTAGATTCCTTATATCTCAAACAAACCTCACCAAATTTTTGTCTCATAGTTCTGAATTACTTGTCTGGTTTGGCTTCATTGGACCCAATTTCACGTCTAAATTCAACGACAATGCTTATCTAAGTTCTATCCAAACAATTAACTACATATCCCGCAACGGGATATAGCTCAATAGCTATTAGAGATCGACCCACCTATAATCATCAAGTGTCTAGCTCCATACCCAAGCCTACACAAAAGTAAACAAAAAAAGAAAAAAAAACTGAGTTTACTCTTTAAGTTTGTTTATTTTTAAGTTAAATTAGTCTAGAGTAGGGATGGCAAAAAATACCAATTCATTCGGGTTTCGACCCGACCCGACCCATTATAATCGAGTTTGAAAAATTATAAATGGATTCAGTATTAGATTCGGAGTTAAAAGTAATAAATCCGATCGGGTTAGGGTCGGGTTCGGAGAAGGGTATTCCAACCCGAACCCGTGCCATTTAGTTGAGGGAGAGAAGTAAACCTTCTAGGGTTTTCTAATTCATTCCAAATTCTCTCTACGCTTTGGGCAACGAACCTCGATCTCTCACAACATCTGTTTCCTCTTGCTCGCATGCTCTCTCTCTCTACTACGTTGTTGTAGCAAGCCAGCAAGTACCTCTCTCTCTTTCCACGGTTTCCCAAAAAACCTAAACATGGATGCTAAGCTCACTAAGCCAATTGATTATGCCAATGTTTCACGAGAGCTTGTTCATCTGCTAAATGGGTTGAACAATTATATGTCATGCATGAGATGGTGATGCTTTACAGTTGGTTTGTGTAAGGAGCATTGGTTTAATTCTTTCTTTAGTTTTTTTTTTGCTGACGTGTTTTTGGTTTAAGAGTTGGTTTAATCTTATGATTAAGCTCATCCTTAAGCCAATTTTGCTCTCAGATTGTGCTTACTTTTTGGAGATAAAACGAAAATTGTGCCTGCTCTGTTTTGATTGTGCTACCTATTTTTAAACTTAGTTTAAGCTGGTATTTTGTGTGGTATGTATGTATGCATCTATTGTATTATATACATTTTCTTTTTGCTGGGCATTCATTTATTTACATCTCTAGTGCAGATTTCAACCCCGTTTTGATTGTTTAAAGGAAATATATGGTTATTTTACTACATAATTTCTGTTTGAGAATCATACAACATGTAGTGGCTCTTTGGAACTTAAAGTTGCAAGAAGTAAATTTTAATACATGTTCTTTTAATTTTTTTTATTTTATATAATATTGGTCAAAGAGTTTGGTGTGTGGAATGTGTGCTATACCTATTTGTTTTAAAGTTTTCCCTCTTCTTTTGTTTGATATTGGTCCTTTCTCTCTTTGTTCTGTGTATTTGATTTTACCTAGTTCTTGCCAAATTGTGGTTGGTGACTAGCCAGTTGTAATTGAAAAAAGAAAAGAAACATGAAAGGTATATTAGAAGAGTGTTGTATGCATTTGACAAAGCTTTGTTTGTTGTATTATTATTATGGGTTCTTGACAATATATTTGTCTTGCACGTATATGAATGTTAAACAGGTGTTGAAGGTTGGATGATTTGCAGTGCTGAATTTTTCAAAGAAAATGTTAGGGAATGTTTCTTTCTTTCTTTCTTTTTTGTTTTTTTTATAATTTGGTTCAAGATTGCTTATGATCATTGATATTTTTGGCATTGGCATTTTTCAAGTGGGTGTTCTATTTGGTTGATCTTTCACAATTTAATATATGATTTTTGGATCTTGATACAATGCTAGAGAATTCGTGTTTTTGGATTCTGGCTAAGCAACCTGCCTTTGTCCATGCCCCATTAATTTACATTTAATTTGTGACTGGCTTGATTAACTGTTATGGTCCTCCATGTTTTTCCTTCTTTGATGATTTGATTTTACTGCATTAATTGGACTAATATTTCGGGGTCTTTTCTTTTGTCTTCTCTGATTTGATTTTGTAAATCTGTTTTGCATAAATTAGACTTGTTGTTTTTTTCTATTGGGATAGGTTTAAAATGTTGGTTATCCCGCATCACTCAAATTCTGAACAAGGAGAAAACTAAAGTGTATTTTTTGAAAACATAGCTCGCACTACTCCAATGCCAACCATTACTTCATCTTTAGCCCTAACTCAAATCTTAGGAAAAGGAACACTATATCAGTTGTTTGGAAGGACTTTAAAAAGGTTAAGATAGATGGTTTGGACTGGGCTATTTGTAACATTTGTGGTAAGAATCTCAAAGCAAATAGCAAAAATGGGATGACACATTTGCAAATAGTGGTGTGGGAGCATCATCTTCCTCTTGTCATTCAGGGGTCACTAATTTTGATGTGCATGATCCTCTTGCTAGTTTTGATTTGTATTTGAATATGAAAAGTAATAATGTGCACGCCAAATCAGAATTGGACTTTTATCTAGAGGAACACATGGTGCCTAGAACCCCAAACTTCGATATGTTGAGTTGGTGGAAGATAAATGGAGTCAAGTTTCCTACTTTATAGAAAATAGCTCAGGATATCTTAGCTATTCTTGTGTCAACGGTTGTATCAGAGTCTAGTTTCAGTACAAGTGGTAGGTTAATTACTCCATATCATAGTAGACTTCATCCCACCACTTTGGAGGCCTTGATGTGTGCACAAAGCTGACTATGGAGTGAGATGAATTGTAATTAAACACAAGTTTAATTATTTCTTCGATTGATTATCTTATACTTAGTTATTAAAAATTTTAATTGTTTGTTCATAGGTACTAGCTCGACTCCAGATTCACCTTATCCCCCTAAGTTTTGTGATGAAGAAGATGATCCAGATGAGCATTTGGATGTGTGATAGATCTTGTTTTGAAAAGGTAATGTTATTGGTATTGAACAGAAGATGTCTAATTGCATCTTCCCATTTATTTCTTCAAATCTGCCAAATAAGTTCCCCTGTCCAGGAAGTATTAGTTTTTTATACTAGTTATGATAGAAAATTGAGACTATTGTATTTTTATTTCTACACAGAATTATGGGGTTGGGGCTTACTGTGATTCTATCATATTCTAAATTAACACCCATGATACAGAATGCTTTGCGCCATTAACCATAGAAGCCCTATGGCTTTGTTTCCATAATAGGGTTATAAGAGAAACAAAATAGAGGCTGAAAAATCTTGTATGAGTTCACTTCACCTGAGGCTAGAAGACAAACACACACCAAACCAAAAATTGAGATTATTGTATTTTTAATTCTAGTGAGGAGATTTTGGAAATCTAAGAATAATTCAAAAATTTAATCACAATGGGTGTGACTAATCTGTGTGTGTGTGTGTGTGTGTGTGTGTGTGTGTGTGTGTGTGTGTGTGTTAATACAACTGGGCTTATCATTTTGCAGGCCCCAGGCATTTGCTAAGCATATGGTTGCTGTTAGTACTAATCTAATGGTTGTTTAATTTTCCTCTCTATTGTGCTTCTGAATTGCATGTATTTGGTCATATATACTTCTATTGGCTGCCGTTGTTTTTGGTGCCTCCTTTCTTTGCACAATTTTGTTATGTTCAGAGTAATGCTTTGTTTTGAGCTCAAATTTTTCATAATAGCTTCTCTGAAAAATAATAGATAATATTATCAGGGTCTTTTCATGAAAAGCTATTTCTTGGTTGATGCATGCTATTTTTCTTTCGATTCAATGCACTTCTATCTCCTTGCATGGTTTTCTTTGATCATCAATAATTAGCAGCTGGCATTCAAACTAAACAAAATCTTGTTATTTGCATAGCCTGTACAGGATAATATGTCTCCTTAAGGGGGGCCGAAGAAATTTCAAAATGTCCTGAAACAAGATTTTAAGTAAGCTTGAAAGAATGGCTAATTTGTTTAACTAGAATCACGGCACACATTTGTGTTTTAGGAGATGATGCTAGGCCAAATACTATTAGAGGACCTGATACTATTTTTTTATTAGATATTGCATGATTTCTATGTATGAGAGTAGTTGGAATTAGACAACCGAAAATATATTGTTTCTCACGTTTGTGTGAAAGTATAAAATCTAGTGCACAAGAATGAAATACAAGCTTGTTTAAATGTCAAAAAGGACAAGAAAGAAAGAAATAATAGCTTCTTTTCAGTACTGAAGTGAAACTAATTTTATAATTTGTGTTTTAGGAGATGATGCTAGGCCAAATAACCAAGCAAGACGGTAAAATGCCCACACCCTATTCCAATAGGTTTTGAATATTATCACGTTTGAATTTGGAATTTCTAATTCGATACTGGAGCAATCTACTTATGATCTGATACTAGGGCAATCTGTTTCTTAGTTTTGTAGATCTAATTCGAAGCTTGATTGAAAGAATGTTTAAAGGAAGCCTGATTTGAAGTTTAGATTTTGCTAGAGATAGCTTAGGGATAATTTCATAATTATTTTCTCTCCCTTATGTACAATTTTTGTTGTATATGTTGCACCTGGTTGGTTGTTTTTTCTTTGAAAAAAATATGTTGCAAGTGAATTTAAAGTAGTTGAGATATGTTAGATACTTAAAGTGACCAAGTACAACTAATTTGGAAGAACTTGTGATTTAGATGTGATTGCTCAAGTAATAATGGGTGACTTGCAATCAGTTTGAGAGATGGTGATAATCAGTTTAAATTATAGATTTTTAAATGAAATGTTTGTTTTAAATTTAAATAGGATTACTGTTCATCCATTTGATACAATATTTGTTTTAAATTTATGCTGAATGGGGCAATTTATTGGCCTGCTTTGTGGTTTAGTTGGGTCATTGAAAGTTAGTTGGGCAACAATTTGAGTTTTGCAGGCTTTGGTCAAAGTGGGTTGGGTTGGGTCGGCGTCCCAATGTTTTGGGATCGAGTCGAGGGTGGAGTTAAGAATAATCGGGTTCGGATCGGGTTCAAAGAGACTTGGAAACAATTGGGTTCAGATCGGATCGGACCGGCCTCCTACGAAACGGATTTTTTGCCATCCCTAGTCTAGAGTCTAAACCTTAGAATTATAAAATCTACACTTATGAGGGCATCACTTATGGACGAAAGTCCACCATAATATGCAAACAAATTTGACGAGTTTCTCCATAGGGGAGTCATTCATCACACTTGCCCATGAAGGCCATGTGTAACAAATTGAAAGCTTTCTCCAATATAATTAGATTTCCAAATTGGCTATAAAGAGGAATTTTATCAAACATAATAATATATATATGCCTAG
Organism: Euryodendron excelsum; assembly: GCA_033060915.1. Classification (NCBI taxonomy): domain Eukaryota; kingdom Viridiplantae; phylum Streptophyta; class Magnoliopsida; order Ericales; family Pentaphylacaceae; genus Euryodendron; species Euryodendron excelsum. The sequence goes on along the minus strand of CM065381.1, from coordinate 18,307,622 downwards.
CAAAGAGGAATTTTATCGAACAGTTGAATTGCAAGAGTATTACTCCAAACAAGTATACATATTCAGTTCTTACTTGAAAAACAAATCAGTCACTTCCATTATGCAATAATGATTTCTTTTAAAAGAATATAATCTCACACAATTTCACTTTATGGAAAATAAAATCACACATTTATCATTTCAACGCACACTTATCTAAATAAGATATGTTGGAAAACACACAAGGAAGGGCTGAGTCCATCTACAGGTTATTTAAAAACAATAAAGAAGATTAGAGAGATCAGAAATGGTGAAATTGAAGGGAACATAAACAGATCATTGATTGTAGATGTCGATAGAGAAGGGGGAACATATTTCGTATGAACTGATAATGGCCAGAAACTTGCTTATTGCAGCTAAAACAAGGGTCCTCATAGCTAGGGTGGTAGCAATGGAAACATGGGTTTTGAGTCTTTCGACAGGACAGTGGTCGTCGACGGTGGGGTGGTGCATCGGCGGTAGGTGGTTTGCTCGGTTGCAGCACAGAGAGAGAGAGAGAGAGAGAGAGAGAGAGAGAGAGAGAGAGAGAGAGAGAGAGAGAGAAACAAACAAATTTATGGCAGAAAAACTAGGGCTCAATGGGAAAGAGGAAAATTTTTGGAAAACGTTGAGAATGAAAGTTAAATTTTTATGCGTGGGAGATAAAATTTGGGGACAGTCGAATTTCTCCCAAGACGTTTTGGCAACATACAATGATTAATGAAGTGGAATTTCATTATTTGATTTCCCTTAATCATTGATTCACTATATTTCTTTATAATAAAGGTTTGAAGCTTGAGAGGTTAAACATTAGTTTAACAGTAACTATAATAATTTTGATAGTAATATTATATATTTGTTTCACTTATTTCATAGTTAAACAAAAATCCACAACTTTTGAGTAGCTAAAAGACACTTAGAATTAAGTATTATTTGCATCTAATGAAATTTGCTGCCTAATTTTCTTTTAGATTATATTTTCATGTCTAATTTACTATTAAACTAATAGTATATTATAATTAGCCTTTTCATTAATTACCAAAATTTCCCCCTTTCTAACCTAATTTACTTACCATTAAAAAAATGTTTGAAATATATAATATATGCCTTGAGTATCTATAATTTTTAGCTATTTCCAGCATGAATCAAAAGGTATGCTACAACTAGTTGATGCTAAATAACAAAGAATAAAAAAGAATGAAATTGAATGAGTGAATTGATTAGTGGGAAAGGGAAAAATTGTTTCAAGTTAGAGGGATGGACAAAGTTTTTTCTTTCCATACATGTCACTTATTAAATGGTATTATTAAGATTTAGTTAAATCGTTTGAGTAGTTTTGCTTATCTCACAAAAGTGAGAACATAATTAGTACACTATAACTACAAAAATTACCATGACCATATCTATAAATTAGTCACATTCCATTAGAGGTGGCTATGGTTCGAGCCTCGGCAATATTATAATAATTGTTTTTGGTGGCCCGAGCACATATTGGCTCGATTTAGGCCGAAAATCATTATTCCAAGTTGAATTACGAATATATAAGACCCAAGCCCGCCCACTCTAGACTGCATGGTATAGTTCAAATTAAAAAGAAAATACAAACAATTATTAAAGAAAATCAATTACACGTCCAACTGATGTTAATGCATCTTGCCAACCAATAGGTTTTAACTTCAAACCATGTCACATTACTTTAAACAAATTATTCATTTTCTTCCCTCAAAATGAAAAATAAATATAGTATATACGTATATATATGATGTGCATGTAGTTGTACGGTATGGATCATGGACTTATAAATAAATTGTTCGGTCCAGTGTGTACCAAAAAAAGAAATTGTTCGGTCCAGTAGGATCTCAAATTATATATCTTCCAAAAACACAGCCCAAAACTTGATCGGGCTATAAAATTGCCCAAACCTGGATTTTTGGGTCTAGAAGTGTGACCAAGATCTAAATTTAAAGGCCACTAAGGCCTAGTAAGCAGTCGGGCTACAAGTGGTCATGGGCCAATGGCTCATATGTACTTAAATTTTATGTTATTTAACATTATTTTGGAGAAGAAAAAGATTTATTAAAAAATTAGTTATAATATTTTAAACTTTGATTTTTAATCAGTAAAAAATGCATAAACCGCTTTTAATTAACATGGCATTTATGTTCAATTTGTGACCACCACTAATTGCAACATCTTTCACAATTCGTATGAATGTACAAAAATAAATAAGTAATTTGTCCTAATTGCGACTAGAAGCCTTTATTACTATAAGCTATAATTATGATGATATGTATCATTACCAGAATACTTTGTGCATTTTGTTTTGGGATAAAATACATTTTTTTATAATAAATAGATTCTCGTCATAATTCCAATATGAATATTTATTGTGACGATTTTATTTTGTAATAAATATTAAATTGTGTTGGTGCAACAAATTATTGTGAGGAAATATATATTGTCACAATTATTGTATCATATAAGACTTATTGAGAGAAACACAGTTTCATCACAATACATATATTTATTGTGACAAATATTATTTTGTAGCAACTAGCATAGCTATTATGACCAAGAGTTTTGTCACTATAATATATTGTAACAAATTTATAGTGATGAACATATTTTGTAACTAATTTTAACCAAACCTTCTTGTGATAAAAAATTTCGTCATAACAAACAAAGCCTATTATGATGAAGTGTTTTTGCACTATTTCTACAAAATAAATTTTTTTGTGATGAAATGTTTTGTAGCAATAAGTTTTAGTTCTTGTGACACAAAGGTTGGTCACTATATGTAAAAATAAAACTTTATTGTGACCAATTTATTTTGACAAAATATTTTCGTAACAAATGTTTATTCCCACCATAGTATTCATGATAGATTATTGTGATGAAATTCATTTTGTCATTATTTTGAATCTATTGTGACAAAATTATGATTTGTCACAATTTTATTCCTATGTAAGACTTATTGTGACAAACAATATTTTCATCACAAGAAGTGTACTTCTTTCAATTTGTCACAATAGATTTCGCAGCAATAGTTAATATTTGTTTTAATGAGTTCTTAAATCAAGGCAAAACTGATGAATCCTATTGGGCATTATGTGAAGAAACAATGTTAGTTAATGTTTTTATTCCCATTATTCTATGAGAATCAACATGTTTAAAGTATGATTTGCTTTTAGGTGAATGTGTGTGAATCGACATATTCAAATCCAATTATCAATTTTCTTTTTCCTAAAAACTTCCTTGCATCAATATCACAATTGGTCATTTTTGTAGTTAAGAGTACATAGGACCCAACTGTAGATCCTTCCTCCCAAGTCATCGCTGCACAAAACCATTTTTTATTCACAAAAAAACTGAAGTTACAAATGGTATCTTAATATATACTTAGCATCCCATTAGACTGGAGCTTAATAGAGTCCTCCTTGAGAAAGTACTATGGATATCCATGAGGATCAATCCGCTATGTTAAATCTCCTCGAGCTGGATTGTCCTAACTCTTCCATGACCACAAGTCTGTAAGGTTATGTAATTGGTTAAATTTCGTGCCAAGTTTTGTTTAATATAATTTGGGATATTGGGATGTCTCTTATAAGCATTTGGATGCATCTTCATTGTTAATTCATGCAAGCTCATGCTAAGAAGAGATTGTTTGAAGCTTCAAAGTGTGCTACGAAACTTTTACAAGCCTTGATGGATTTCGAGACAAGTCATGAGATGTGTTGGTGTATGTGGAATGTCATATTAACCCTCGTAGGACCCCTCGCGGGACCTCGCAGGTCCTTGCGGGAAGAAACATTAAGAGTGCAGCTTTCAGGAGACTTCATAGGACACCTCGCAGGACCTTGCAAGACCTTGCGGGAAGAAACAGTGAAGGTGCAGTTTTTAGGGGACTTTGCGGGACATCTCATGAGACACCTCGCTGGAAGAAACAATGAGGGTGCAAATTTAAGATGGACCTCGCAAGACATCTCGCACCCGCGAGGCATCATGTGGGATACCTGATGTGGATCGCATAGCCGAAGATTACTTGGAGACGCGGCGGCGGCGATATACCCAGGCCGGTGGTCGGTAAATTTCAATCGGCCATAACTTTTGACTCGTAACTCCGTTTTCCTAATATAATATGTTTCCGAGGAGCTAGCGACGAGCCGGAGAAAGAGAAAAATAAAATAATTTTTTGGCCTAGGAAAATGCAAAAAAAAACACCTCTAAGTATGTTTTTTAGCCCGTTTTATGTTTTGGGCTTATTCTTTTTGGGTTTTTTGTCAGTTTTTCTTATTTAACCTGGTTTCTCAGGGGCCTTAGGGTTGCGTGCCACTATATATACTATTGTTTGACCTATTTTCAGTAGTTTTAAAGTTTAATAAAATTTGTGCTTGAAAATTGCACTTTTCCCAATCGTTCGGTATTCTTGCGAATTAATGAACGCTTGATGCTTTTGAGCTTGTGAATCGTGGTCATTCTACAGGTTGAGAGAAGGACTTTATTCTAGCATTCGTGGTGAATCAATGGATTGAAGTTGAGTTTCTTGTTTTCTAAAGTTTCATTGCATCAATACCTCGCGGGACACCTCGCGCCGCGAGCTCCACTTAGGTGCGAATTAGGGTTTTGCGTTGCGAATTTCCTGAAGCACTTTAAATACCAACACTTACCCTAAAGTTCGATATCTGAGCCACCACAAACAAATATACATTGAGAGAAGTTTTCTCCTAACTTCCAAAGGCTTAGAAGCAATCCCTTAGGATCAAATATTTCAACCTTTGTAAACATTGATGGCTTAAAGGCTTTAGATCCAAAGGATTTCTATGAGAGCGAATCTATAAAGAAATTTATTCTAAAGGTTTCTATATACCTTGAAGAGGCTCTCAACTATGTTCTTAGCAAGATCAACATTTATCCTTGATTGGTTGATGTCTTGGAGGAGTTCAAGATGTTGGTAGATTTGAATTTAGCTCTTGAAGGATTCTAGAGGTGTCGTGGAGTTCAACACTCAACCAAGCATTGAAGAATTCTATCAAGAGATAGATACGTGATCGTGGGACTCGATTAATACAAGAAGAGCACACCTGCAAGCATGTGGATTCGGCACCTGTGGATTTGGGAGTATCTAGGGTTGGGTTATAAGTTGTCTCTTTTGTATTCTTTCTTGATAGTACTTGGATGGCTAGACTAGGTCCCGTGATTTTTTTTCCTCTTTGGGTTTTCACGAAAAAAAATTGTGTGTTTATTGTGTGCTTGATTACTTTACGTATCT